>OX336335.1:0-1200000 GCA_946902875.1 Nematopogon swammerdamellus
GGCGTTCGGCCCACGCGGATGTGAAGGCCACCCTAGAACAAACCTCCAGCATCAGGGACTGGCTGGCGTATGAGACGCCAGGCCACCAGGACAAGGTGGAGGAAATGCGAAAGGGCGTCGCGGATCTGCTTGCGCGCCCCGCTGCTGCTTCGGAGCTCCCCCTGTCTGGCGTAGTGGGCTCTGGCGCGACGTTGCACGACTCGGGGGTCGCGGTGCGGGCGATCGAGGTGGGTCGGGAAGGGCGCAGGAGCGCCTTCTGAACCTCCAGTCTCTAATCGACTCCTTGTACCGCGTACCGGTGCAGGGGGAGGCCACAAGCCTGGCGCGGGAAGATACGCCCTTGCTGGAGGTGGACACCCTTGGGGTGCAGGAGGTTACGGGAGCCGTCCGCGGACTGCTGACGCCGCTTCTGGAGGGTGTTGCAGAGCTGAGGGCCACAGTGGCATGGCTGGCCGAGGGGTCTCGGGAGCGAGCGATCTTCCCCAGCGAAGAAACCACCGCCTGTATGCAGGAGGCGCTGAGGCCGGTAACAGGAGAACTGGAAAGCCTGCGAAGTGCCCTGACGGACCTCACGACACGCGAAGCCCGACAGAGCATGCAGCACGTGGCACCACTGGCGGAAGAGATGGCATCGGCGAGCTTGCAACGGACAATCGATGAGATAGCGGTCAACAATCGCAACATGCTCAAAAACAATGAGAGCATGGCTACCGTCGGCCGTTCCAACAAGCGTGACCGCTGGAGAGGGCCGCTCCTCCTCTGCCAAGACGTATGCAAGCGCTGCGTCTGCCCCACCTGCGGCCCGACGGCACCCTGAGACCAGCCATGTCCTTCTCATAAGTTCTAAAGATCCCCAGGAAACCAGTGAGTCCGTACTCCAGAGGATTACCAAGGAGGTTAAACTGGATAAGCTGGGGATCGGAATCAGTAGAATGAGGAGGGCCAAGGACTCGAGGGTCGTCGTTGGGGTCGGGTCGGGCGGGGATGCAGGCAAGCTGAGAGCGGCTCTTACGTCTGCCAACTTTGTGGCTGAGGACTCGCCCCTAAAAAACCCACTGGCAATTTTAACGAACGTCCAGAGTTACCTCACTGACGAAGAAGTGGTCTCCCACCTGGCCGCTCAAAATCGAGCAGCGGTCGGAGAGGGGGACAGGGTCAAAGTTCGGTACCGCCGCAAGGCACGCAACCCTCTGCAAAATCACGTGATTGTGGAGCTGGACCCGGCGGTGCATCGCGACCTGATATCAAAAGGATTCGTTTACCTAGGATATCAGGTCGTGAATGTCTACGACCAGTCGCCCCTCGTACAGTGCAGCAAATGCCTCGCGTACGGACACGTGACCAGGGTGTGCAAGGCCAATAAGCCGTCGTGCACGCACTGCGGGGCTGACCACAGATACGTGGATTGCGCCGCGAGAAAAGAGGGTGGAACACCGCAGTGCGCTAACTGTACGAGGAGTGGCAACGCTGACCGGAACCACTCTGCATATGCGGAGGCCTGTCCAATCAGGGCCAGGTGGGAGGCAATAGCCCGAAGCAGGATCAATTACCAGTGCTAAGGGCGACACAGGGGTCATAAGGGTAATCCAGGTCAACCTGCGCAGGTCCCGAGCTGCGTTACAAGAGATGCTGCAGAATGCGCATGCGGCGGGTTACCAGGTTGCCTTGGTCCAGGAGCCCTACGTAGGCAGCACAGGCAGACTGACCGTGCCTGCTGGCTACCGGGCGATGCAGGCCGATTCTGGGCCAAATAGGAATAAGGCAGCCGTCATAATCCTAGACGCACATATTGCAGCTCGGGGCAGGCCAGACCTCTCGGACGAGAGGACTGCGGTTGCCACGCTGGTCACAGCTGAGGGTCCCATCGCACTGGTCTCGGTTTACGTGGAGCCAAACTGCGAGTTGGACGAGTTTAACCGAGCGCTGTCGAGAGTGGAGAGGGCGATGGATGGTGTCGGAGGTGGTCGGGTGGTGGTCGGAGGAGACTTTAATGCGAAGTCTCCATGGTGGGGTTCGGCCGATGAGGATAAAAAGGGGGAGCTGCTGTCTGACTTCTTCGGGCAGCAAGACCTCCAAATATTAAACATCGGGCGTACCCCCACCTTCGAGGTTGTGCGGGGTGGCAGAACATACTCCAGCTTAGTGGATGTTACAGCTTGTGGCCCAGACGTGGCCAGACACATCCACGGCTGGAGTGTTCAGCGCGATCTCGTTACCTTGTCCGACCACAATGCCATCACTTTCGAGATCGTCGGTGCATCTGTCCTTTCCACACCCAGACAGACAACTCGGAGGTTCAACTCGGCAAAGGCAGATTGGCCGGCATTCGCGAACGGGCTCAAGACTAGCTTCGCCACACTGGCTCTGAGCGTCGAAATGGCCGACAAACTAACTAAGGAGGATGGGGTGAACTTGGAAAAGTGCTTCGTCGACTACACGAATGCTGTCGTCGAAGCCGCTACCGAGTTCATCCCCCCTCCAAAGGCCAGGAAGACCAAGGGCTATGTGTGGTGGAACGACGAGGTGTCTAGGGCTCGGGCCGAGACCGTGAGATGCAGGAGACGACTCAGGGTGGCATCGGCAGTCCGGAGGCCGACGGTGGCCGCCGCATATGTCGCATCCCTCGAGGCTTATAAGCTGGCCATGTCCACGGCCCAGACGGAAAGTTGGAAAGCCTTCTGCGGCAAGCAGGACGGCGACTCCGTCTGGGACAGTGTCTACCGTGTCCTCAGACACAGTGGAAGGGGGAGGGAAGAGGACCCCCTTAAGGACGGTGATGGCCGGTTTCTGGACCCCGGGGGATCGGCGCGGCTGTTGGCAGAGACTTTTTACCCTAGTGACTCGATCCTGGGCGAGACCTCGGCGCAGAAATGCATCAGGGATTTCGCTGATGCGCACAGCGCTGAGGGCACCGACCAGGAGCCGCCCTTCACACAGACAGAACTAGACACGGTCCTGAGAGGGCTGAACCCTAAGAAGGCCCCGGGAGTGGACGGGCTCACGTCAGACATTTGCAACAGGGCGATCAGCGTCGATAAGAACTTATTCCTGTCCCTTGCAAATGTCTGTCTCAGGGCTCAGTTCTTCCCCGGGGTCTGGAAGGCCGCAGTGATCCGTATAATCCCAAAACCCGGTAAGGACGACTATTCCGCCCCCAAGTCGTACAGGCCGATTGGACTGCTACCGGTCCTTGGCAAGATAGTGGAGAAGATGTTTGCCACGCGCCTGCTGTGGAAGCTGGGGACAGAGGGCCGCTTAAACGCGAACCAATTCGGTTTCATGCCCCAGCGCTCCACGGAGGACGCGTTGCACACAGCCCTGCTGAAGATCCGGGAGGGCCTGGCCAGGAAACACCTCGTTGCACTTGTCTCTCTGGACATCGAGGGAGCCTTCGACAACGCCTGGTGGCCAGCTGTCAGGGCGCAACTTTTGCGGAAGGGGTGTCCGGACAATCTTTACGGCCTCATCTCTAGCTACCTCAGTGACCGCAAGATCACGGTACAGTATGCTGGAGCTGAGGCATCCAGAGCAACGAATAAAGGGTGTATACAGGGCTCAACATGTGGGCCGTTGCTCTGGAATATTGTCCTGGACTCTCTTCTGGACCTGATAGCTGGCTTGGATATTTACATCCAGGCGTTTGCCGACGACATTATCCTGATCGCAAGCGATCAGGACTCCCGACGGCTAGAGGGGCAGGTCAATAGGGCCCTCTCGGAGATCTCCGGGTGGGGGGTCGCCAACAAGCTGAGGTTCGCGCCCCATAAAACCCATGCATTGTTGGTGACCCGAAGGCTCAAATATGAAAAGCCCCTGTTTTTGATGGACGGCGTACAAGTCGAAATAAGGCCGTCCATCAGGCTGCTGGGGCTGATCATTGATGAGAAGCTCACCTGGAGTCAGCATGTCTCCGCGCTCTGTGCCAAGGCCACTGGCATATTCAATAGCGTCAGCCGAGCCGCAAGGTCCACTTGGGGGCTGAATAGTGCCATCGTAAGGCTCATTTACATTTCTGTAATTGAGCCTATAATGCTGTATGCCAGTAGCGTATGGGTGGACGCCACCGACAAGGCCTACATCGTCCGAAAGCTCGACGCGGTGCAGCGGAGCTTCGGCATAAGAGTGGCCAGGGCTCACCGCACCACTTCACTGACATCCGTGCTGATTCTGGCCCGACTGCTGCCACTGCGCCTGCGTATAAGGGAGGCAGCATCCCTATACGTCGTCAGGAAAGAAGGGGCTACGGATTTACTACCTGGCAGGAAACTTGAAGCCAGGTGTAGCCCCTTCGATCTTGAGCATCCTGCTCTTAGGCAGGTGATAACTTTCACCTGCCTGGAAAAGGAGGAGGAAGCGCAGTGGGACCCCAGCGAGGATGTCAGAATCTACACGGATGGAAGTAAGATTGGCGGCCATGTCGGTGGCGCCTATACCTGTTGGGTCGGCGAAGCCGAAATAAAAAAGGCATGTTTCAAACTCTCGGACTACTGCACCGTCTTCCAAGCCGAAATGTTCGCCATCAAAAAGGCGTGCGAATTCGCAAAAGGCGAGTCGAGGCGGTGCAGTATTCTGAGCGACTCGATGTCCTCTCTCCAGCTGTTGACCGACGCGGGCAGCACGCACCCTCTTGCTGTTGAGATTCGCCGACTAATGGCGGAGATCTCCAGCAGGGGGGGCTCACTCAAACTATTTTGGGTGAGAGCACACGTCGGCACGGCTGGTAACGAGAGGGCGGACGAGCTGGCGAAACATGTCGCCCAACACGCAAAAACCGCCCCCGCTTATGACAGGTTTCCCGTGTCGTACGTTAGGTACCACACGAGAAGGCTGTCAGTGGGGAGCTGGCAGCAGCAGTACGATGAGTCCAAGACGGGTGGGGTTACACGGATCTTCTTCCCCAACGTCGCTGCCTCCTTTAAATATCTGGCCGGTGTCCGTCTAACGAGCACGAGGAGTCAGATCTGGAGCGGGCATGGAGGGATAGCAGCCTACCTGCACCGCTTCAAGCTCAGGGACTCTCCCTCGTGCTCGTGCGACGGGACGTCCCCGCAGAGTATTGTGCACATCTTGTCAGAGTGCCCGAGATTTTCCGCCAAGCGTTGCAGTCTCGAGCACTTTGCCAAGATGGATATAAAACCAGACAATTTCTCGGCTCTGCTAACTGGCGATGAGAACGTGGGGGAGGCGTTCAAACTGTTTTGCGAAGAAATAATGGCAATAATTACCAGGGAGAACAGTACGTAGAATGTATAAAGATGTAAGTTGTATATAGTCAATTGTAGTAATAAGTTTGTGCATTGTTAAATGGAATTTAATTAAGTTTAATGTTTTAAGTAAGATGTCTATAAATAAGTGTATAAATAGTATGTGTTAATGCTGCTGTTATATAAAATTTATGTAAGTCTATTGTTTTAAGTAGTGTATTAATGTAGTTGTTAGTTTTAATTAATATTAATAATTTGATGTACGAAATATATAAATAATAATAAATAGATGGAGTGAACTGCTTGTGTCCCCCGTGACCCTGGAGTTCGGTCCGGGCACGGGGTCGGGTTGACACTGAACCCGACAATGAGGAATGAAAGGTGCGACTGAATGACCATGCCTCGGCATTTATAGCCGAGATCTTTTATTAGAACTATAAAAAAAAAAAAAAAAAAAAAAAAAAACCTAACCTAACCTAACCTAACCTAACCTAACCTAACCTAACCTAACCTAACCTAACCTAACCTAACCTAACGGGAAAGTTGTGAGCGAAAAACCACAGAATTTCATCATTTTGTCGGCCTGAAAAATCAGTCTTCGGCGTGCGCCGCCGAAATAAGATCGACGACCCCCCTTTTTTCGCCTATCGACAGACGCATTAAAACCGGAGCTACACCAAGGCATCTTCGCAAAATTTTTATTCCATGGAAATTCGGAGTTAAATGAGAAAAACAGGAAGTCACGAATTTTGAAAAAGCAAGATCCGCCCTACCGAACTACAAGCTGACGCGTTAAACCTGTGCGGAACGCTACCGAGAACGTGCGACGAAAAGGCGGAAAAGATTCGTCACCAAACGGCGGAGGAACAGCGATTTTACATCTTTTCAAGAAAAAATTTAAAGTTCAAGGTGCTATAACTAAAAAACCAAAGCGATGACATACGCATATTGTTGAACCATCGGATTCATCGTCTCTGCGCGGTCAGATCGACACCATAACCAGAGCTGCATGGTGCAAGACGCAGCAGCTACAGTCCATTCCATCTCGAGTCGCCGGCTGGGGTATTTTTAAAAATTGATTGCTGAAGACACAACACATAGACTGAACCCTACTCCGCTCTCCTCTGCAGGTGGACAGACCAAACCCAGTAGTGTGACCACTTGCCAGAAAGAGCTCGTCGAGCTGCATCGAATGGTGTATAGGTTTATTCATAGAGGATTAAGTGGAAAAAGTTATCAATAGTTCCGTGTTCTGTTATCAGTAAATAGTTGAGAAAGAATTAAGGAATGAGTTTATTGTAGGTTATGTCAGTGGATGTGGGCTCATCTTGAAGAGCTCGTCTGGCCGCTTCGACCTATACAGGTCTGCACCGTGACCGGTCGAAATTGAAACGGTAAATTCGATTTCAACGGTATACTGTGACCAATTTAGTTTGGACACCAGACCCTTTATAGCGACTTGAGCTCGCAACGCTACTCTGACTTTGAGATCGTGATATACATTTTGAAGCGCTCGGCTAGCCGCATCGACCAATGTATTTGTCACGTGTGGCTGGTGGAAGCCAAAAAAGTTATTCACGGTTTTGGGGTATACTGTGACCAACCATATTTGGAAAAATTTTATTTCATCTTTATTTCTCTTTCTTTTTCAAGTGTTTATCATCATTCTTGATACATTCTGATCATTTCTTGAAAACTTTGTTTTAGCTTTCTTCGGTTTTATTATATTTTGATAAATTTTAATTACTTTTCTATGGATAGGGGACATGAAGTGCGGGAAGTGCAGGGAAATTTAAAATTAATTTGAATTTATATATACTTTTATGTTATGACTTATAATTTAATCTGCTTAATTTGTGCAGATGGTGCTTATATAAGCCGTGCGAACACCAACTTTATTTGCTGCACAGGGTTGGTATTTTCTACTTGTTATTGTGCTGTATGTGTCTTCATCCATCACTGCTCGCTCATATAACCTCCATATAGCAAACATTGTATTAACTGTAATTGTGGCAAACATTGTATAGGCGATACAGATGTAGTCTTTGTTATCTTGTCTTTTGATTAATCATTGGGTTCTTTCATAGATTGAGCGGAAATAGTTATCAATAGTTCCGTTTTCTGTTATACGTAGATAGTTGAAAGAGAATTAAGGAATAAGTTATTGCTGGTTGTATCGAGTGGATGTGGGCTCATCTTGAAGAGCCCGTCTGGCCGCTTCGACTTATATAGGTCTGCACCGTGACCGGTCGAAACTGAGACGGTAAATTCGATTTGAACGGTATACTGTGACCGATTTAGTTTGGACACCAGACCCTTTATTGCGATTTGAGCTCGCAACGCTACCCTGTCCTTGAGATCGTGATATACCATTTTGAAGAGCTCGACTAGCCGCATCGACCAATGTATGTGTCACCTGTGGCTCGTGGAAGCCAAAAGAGTTATTCACGGTTTTGGGGTATACTGTGACCAACCATATTTGGAATAATTTGGTTTGACCTTTGTTTTTCTTTCATTTTAGGTGTTTATAATAATTCTTGCAACATCCTGATCATATCTTGAAGAAAATTCTTATTGTAGCTTACTTTTTATATTAGTTTATTTTGAAAAATTTAAATTATTTTTATAGATGGAAGAAATGAAATGCAGGAAAGACAGGGAAATTTAAATTGATTAAATTTACATACACTTATATGTTGCGACTTATAACTTAATCTGCTAAATTTGTTTATATGGTGCTTATATGAGCCGTGCGAACACCAACTTTATTTGCTGCACTGAGTTTGTTTTGTCTGCTTGTTATTTTGTGTTGTATTGTGACTTCATCCATCACTGCTCGCTCATACAACCTTCATATGGCAAACATTGTATAAACTATATTTGTAGCAAACATTGTATTAAGCGATGCAGATGTAGTCTTTTGTTGTCTTGTTTATTGATATATTATTTTGTACTTTGCTGAATATCGCCCATCTGTCGTAGATGTAGTCTTTGTTACCTTGTTTGTTGACTCATTATTGTGTACTTGCTGAATATCATCCATCTATCGTAGATGTAGTCTTGTTATCTTTTTATTGATAGATTATTTTGTACTTTTCTGAATAACGTCCATTTGTCGTAGATGTAGTCTTTGTTATAATGTTGGCTGATTAATTATTGTACTTTGCTGAATATCATCCATTTATCGTAGATGTAGTCTTTTGTTATATTTTGTACTTTTCTGAATATCGTCCATTTGTCGTAGATGTAGTCTTTGTTGCAATGTTGGTTGATTAATTATTGTGTACTTTGCTGAATATCATCCATTATCGTAGACGTAGTCTTGGTTATATTGTATCGATTAAATATAGTGAACTTTGCCAGGAGAGTATAGCATACTCGTGTGCTATTCTGTTTATTATTGTGCTGCTTTTCGCGTTTGGCTTAGCGTTGTAAGTCACCGCTGCGGAAATGAGCGCGCCACGCGGAGCCAGGGGTGGCGTCGCGGGAAATGGGCCCAAGGGCAAATCAGACCAGACTAGGCGAGCCTCAATTGTGCCACCCGCCAAAGTGACGATGACCACCCGGCCTCAAAAGCCAACATCGGGATCGCAATCGGACTCCGGAGGACACGGTCGGGGACTCAGGGTCAGGGTCCTGAGGAAGCAAGCCAGCCTGCAGGAAGCGACCACTCCCAAGTCCGGCACAGACGTTTCAGAACTCACTAACCCAATCCTTCTGGATCCCTCGGCCCGCCCTAACACCAGCCTCGGGGCGGAGGTGGAGGAGACAGGGTCGCTACCCTTAAGCCCCGGACTCGTAGGGTTCGAGGACATGCCGAACGAGCCTGCGTGGGAGCCACTTAAGCCAGCCACCACCAGCGGCACCTTGGGGTCGCAACAGGATATCGACCGCGAACTCAGAGAGCTGGGTGTCGACTTCCACTCGGACGAGGAGTGGTCATCGGTAGGCTCGCTCTCGCGCGACCCCTCACCCGCATCCTCCACCCGCTTGAGCATGCTGCCGGCGACGTTGGGTGCCGGAGTCAGGATGGACCAGGCAAATGCCCGTGCCAATGAACTCCTCCAGCGAGGCAAAGCGGCCCTTGAACAGGCGGGCAACATGAGAAGGGAGTGCAAGGTGACAGCGCACGAGTGCATCCAGGGCATGTACGAGGTCGCCCTTGCACTCTCCGATTCTCGGGCCCGCAGGCTTGCCGAACTGGAGGCGGCGAAGGCGCGCCACGCAAGGGAGTTGGTCCGAGTGGAGAGGGCCCACGTCAGGGAAATGATGGCGCTCCACTCCACTCACGCTGAGGCGCTGCGTTCGGCCCACGCGGATGTGAAGGCCACCCTAGAACAAACCTCCAGCATCAGGGACTGGCTGGCGTATGAGACGCCAGGCCACCAGGACAAGGTGGAGGAAATGCGAAAGGGCGTCGCGGATCTGCTTGCGCGCCCCGCTGCTGCTTCGGAGCTCCCCCTGTCTGGCGTAGTGGGCTCTGGCGCGACGTTGCACGACTCGGGGGTCGCGGTGCGGGCGATCGAGGTGGGTCTGGGAAGGGCGCAGGAGCGCCTTCTGAACCTCCAGTCTCTAATCGACTCCTTGTACCGCGTACCGGTGCAGGGGGAGGCCACAAGCCTGGCGCGGGAAGATACGCCCTTGCTGGAGGTGGACACCCTTGGGGTGCAGGAGGTTACGGGAGCCGTCCGCGGACTGCTGACGCCGCTTCTGGAGGGTGTTGCAGAGCTGAGGGCCACAGTGGCATGGCTGGCCGAGGGGTCTCGGGAGCGAGCGATCTTCCCCAGCGAAGAAACCACCGCCTGTATCCAGGAGGCGCTGAGGCCGGTAACAGGAGAACTGGAAAGCCTGCGAAGTGCCCTGACGGACCTCACGACACGCGAAGCCCGACAGAGCATGCAGCACGTGGCACCACTGGCGGAAGAGATGGCATCGGCGAGCTTGCAACGGACAATCGATGAGATAGCGGTCAACAATCGCAACATGCTCAAAACAATGAGAGCATGGCTACCGTCGGCCGTTCCAACAAGCGTGACCGCTGGAGAGGGCCGCTCCTCCTCTGCCAAGACGTATGCAAGCGCTGCGTCTGCCCCACCTGCGGCCCGACGGCACCCTGAGACCAGCCATGTCCTTCTCATAAGTTCTAAAGATCCCCAGGAAACCAGTGAGTCCGTACTCCAGAGGATTACCAAGGAGGTTAAACTGGATAAGCTGGGGATCGGAATCAGTAGAATGAGGAGGGCCAAGGACTCGAGGGTCGTCGTTGGGGTCGGGTCGGGCGGGGATGCAGGCAAGCTGAGAGCGGCTCTTACGTCTGCCAACTTTGTGGCTGAGGACTCGCCCCTAAAAAACCCACTGGCAATTTTAACGAACGTCCAGAGTTACCTCACTGACGAAGAAGTGGTCTCCCACCTGGCCGCTCAAAATCGAGCAGCGGTCGGAGAGGGGGACAGGGTCAAAGTTCGGTACCGCCGCAAGGCACGCAACCCTCTGCAAAATCACGTGATTGTGGAGCTGGACCCGGCGGTGCATCGCGACCTGATATCAAAAGGATTCGTTTACCTAGGATATCAGGTCGTGAATGTCTACGACCAGTCGCCCCTCGTACAGTGCAGCAAATGCCTCGCGTACGGACACGTGACCAGGGTGTGCAAGGCCAATAAGCCGTCGTGCACGCACTGCGGGGCTGACCACAGATACGTGGATTGCGCCGCGAGAAAAGAGGGTGGAACACCGCAGTGCGCTAACTGTACGAGGAGTGGCAACGCTGACCGGAACCACTCTGCATATGCGGAGGCCTGTCCAATCAGGGCCAGGTGGGAGGCAATAGCCCGAAGCAGGATCAATTACCAGTGCTAAGGGCGACACAGGGGCCATAAGGGTAATCCAGGTCAACCTGCGCAGGTCCCGAGCTGCGTTACAAGAGATGCTGCAGAATGCGCATGCGGCGGGTTACCAGGTTGCCTTGGTCCAGGAGCCCTACGTAGGCAGCACAGGCAGACTGACCGTGCCTGCTGGCTACCGGGCGATGCAGGCCGATTCTGGGCCAAATAGGAATAAGGCAGCCGTCATAATCCTAGACGCACATATTGCAGCTCGGGGCAGGCCAGACCTCTCGGACGAGAGGACTGCGGTTGCCACGCTGGTCACAGCTGAGGGTCCCATCGCACTGGTCTCGGTTTACGTGGAGCCAAACTGCGAGTTGGACGAGTTTAACCGAGCGCTGTCGAGAGTGGAGAGGGCGATGGATGGTGTCGGAGGTGGTCGGGTGGTGGTCGGAGGAGACTTTAATGCGAAGTCTCCATGGTGGGGTTCGGCCGATGAGGATAAAAAGGGGGAGCTGCTGTCTGACTTCTTCGGGCAGCAAGACCTCCAAATATTAAACATCGGGCGTACCCCCACCTTCGAGGTTGTGCGGGGTGGCAGAACATACTCCAGCTTAGTGGATGTTACAGCTTGTGGCCCAGACGTGGCCAGACACATCCACGGCTGGAGTGTTCAGCGCGATCTCGTTACCTTGTCCGACCACAATGCCATCACTTTCGAGATCGTCGGTGCATCTGTCCTTTCCACACCCAGACAGACAACTCGGAGGTTCAACTCGGCAAAGGCAGATTGGCCGGCATTCGCGAACGGGCTCAAGACTAGCTTCGCCACACTGGCTCTGAGCGTCGAAATGGCCGACAAACTAACTAAGGAGGATGGGGTGAACTTGGAAAAGTGCTTCGTCGACTACACGAATGCTGTCGTCGAAGCCGCTACCGAGTTCATCCCCCCTCCAAAGGCCAGGAAGACCAAGG
The DNA here is from genome assembly GCA_946902875.1 of Nematopogon swammerdamellus. Taxonomy (NCBI): domain Eukaryota; kingdom Metazoa; phylum Arthropoda; class Insecta; order Lepidoptera; family Adelidae; genus Nematopogon; species Nematopogon swammerdamellus. The sequence continues at coordinate 12,005 of OX336335.1, forward strand.
GCTATGTGTGGTGGAACGACGAGGTGTCTAGGGCTCGGGCCGAGACCGTGAGATGCAGGAGACGACTCAGGGTGGCATCGGCAGTCCGGAGGCCGACGGTGGCCGCCGCATATGTCGCATCCCTCGAGGCTTATAAGCTGGCCATGTCCACGGCCCAGACGGAAAGTTGGAAAGCCTTCTGCGGCAAGCAGGACGGCGACTCCGTCTGGGACAGTGTCTACCGTGTCCTCAGACACAGTGGAAGGGGGAGGGAAGAGGACCCCCTTAAGGACGGTGATGGCCGGTTTCTGGACCCCGGGGGATCGGCGCGGCTGTTGGCAGAGACTTTTTACCCTAGTGACTCGATCCTGGGCGAGACCTCGGCGCAGAAATGCATCAGGGATTTCGCTGATGCGCACAGCGCTGAGGGCACCGACCAGGAGCCGCCCTTCACACAGACAGAACTAGACACGGTCCTGAGAGGGCTGAACCCTAAGAAGGCCCCGGGAGTGGACGGGCTCACGTCAGACATTTGCAACAGGGCGATCAGCGTCGATAAGAACTTATTCCTGTCCCTTGCAAATGTCTGTCTCAGGGCTCAGTTCTTCCCCGGGGTCTGGAAGGCCGCAGTGATCCGTATAATCCCAAAACCCGGTAAGGACGACTATTCCGCCCCCAAGTCGTACAGGCCGATTGGACTGCTACCGGTCCTTGGCAAGATAGTGGAGAAGATGTTTGCCACGCGCCTGCTGTGGAAGCTGGGGACAGAGGGCCGCTTAAACGCGAACCAATTCGGTTTCATGCCCCAGCGCTCCACGGAGGACGCGTTGCACACAGCCCTGCTGAAGATCCGGGAGGGCCTGGCCAGGAAACACCTCGTTGCACTTGTCTCTCTGGACATCGAGGGAGCCTTCGACAACGCCTGGTGGCCAGCTGTCAGGGCGCAACTTTTGCGGAAGGGGTGTCCGGACAATCTTTACGGCCTCATCTCTAGCTACCTCAGTGACCGCAAGATCACGGTACAGTATGCTGGAGCTGAGGCATCCAGAGCAACGAATAAAGGGTGTATACAGGGCTCAACATGTGGGCCGTTGCTCTGGAATATTGTCCTGGACTCTCTTCTGGACCTGATAGCTGGCTTGGATATTTACATCCAGGCGTTTGCCGACGACATTATCCTGATCGCAAGCGATCAGGACTCCCGACGGCTAGAGGGGCAGGTCAATAGGGCCCTCTCGGAGATCTCCGGGTGGGGGGTCGCCAACAAGCTGAGGTTCGCGCCCCATAAAACCCATGCATTGTTGGTGACCCGAAGGCTCAAATATGAAAAGCCCCTGTTTTTGATGGACGGCGTACAAGTCGAAATAAGGCCGTCCATCAGGCTGCTGGGGCTGATCATTGATGAGAAGCTCACCTGGAGTCAGCATGTCTCCGCGCTCTGTGCCAAGGCCACTGGCATATTCAATAGCGTCAGCCGAGCCGCAAGGTCCACTTGGGGGCTGAATAGTGCCATCGTAAGGCTCATTTACATTTCTGTAATTGAGCCTATAATGCTGTATGCCAGTAGCGTATGGGTGGACGCCACCGACAAGGCCTACATCGTCCGAAAGCTCGACGCGGTGCAGCGGAGCTTCGGCATAAGAGTGGCCAGGGCTCACCGCACCACTTCACTGACATCCGTGCTGATTCTGGCCCGACTGCTGCCACTGCGCCTGCGTATAAGGGAGGCAGCATCCCTATACGTCGTCAGGAAAGAAGGGGCTACGGATTTACTACCTGGCAGGCAACTTGAAGCCAGGTGTAGCCCCTTCGATCTTGAGCATCCTGCTCTTAGGCAGGTGATAACTTTCACCTGCCTGGAAAAGGAGGAGGAAGCGCAGTGGGACCCCAGCGAGGATGTCAGAATCTACACGGATGGAAGTAAGATTGGCGGCCATGTCGGTGGCGCCTATACCTGTTGGGTCGGCGAAGCCGAAATAAAAAAGGCATGTTTCAAACTCTCGGACTACTGCACCGTCTTCCAAGCCGAAATGTTCGCCATCAAAAAGGCGTGCGAATTCGCAAAAGGCGAGTCGAGGCGGTGCAGTATTCTGAGCGACTCGATGTCCTCTCTCCAGCTGTTGACCGACGCGGGCAGCACGCACCCTCTTGCTGTTGAGATTCGCCGGCTAATGGCGGAGATCTCCAGCAGGGGGGGCTCACTCAAATTATTTTGGGTTAGAGCACACGTCGGCACGGCTGGCAACGAGAGGGCGGACGAGCTGGCGAAGCATGCCGCCCAACACGCTAAAACCGCCCCCGCTTATGACAGGTTTCCCGTGTCGTACGTTAGGTACCACACGAGAAGGCTGTCAGTGGGGAGCTGGCAGCAGCAGTACGATGAGTCCAAGACGGGTGGGGTTACACGGATCTTCTTCCCCAACGTCGCTGCCTCCTTTAAATACCTGGCCGGTGTCCGTCTAACGAGCACGAGGAGTCAGATCTGGAGCGGGCATGGAGGTATAGCAGCCTACCTGCACCGCTTCAAGCTCAGGGACTCTCCCTCGTGCTCGTGCGACGGGACGTCCCCGCAGAGTATTGTGCACATCTTGTCAGAGTGCCCGAGATTTTCCGCCAAGCGTTGCAGTCTCGAGCACTTTGCCAAGATGGATATAAAACCAGACAATTTCTCGGCTCTGCTAACTGGCGATGAGAACGTGGGGGAGGCGTTCAAACTGTTTTGCGAAGAAATAATGGCAATAATTACCAGGGAGAACAGTACGTAGAATGTATAAAGATGTAAGTTGTATATAGTCAATTGTAGTAATAAGTTTGTGCATTGTTAAATGGAATTTAATTAAGTTTAATGTTTTAAGTAAGATGTCTATAAATAAGTGTATAAATAGTATGTGTTAATGCTGCTGTTATAAAAAATTTATGTAAGTCTATTGTTTTAAGTAGTGTATTAATGTAGTTGTTAGTTTTAATTAATATTAATAATTTGATGTACGAAATATATAAATAATAATAAATAGATGGAGTGAACTGCTTGTGTCCCCCGTGACCCTGGAGTTCGGTCCGGGCACGGGGTCGGGTTGACACTGAACCCGACAATGAGGAATGAAAGATGCGACTGAATGACCATGCCTCGGCATTTATAGCCGAGATCTTTTATTGGAACTATAAAAAAAAAAAAAAAAAAAAAACCTAACCTAACCTAACCTAACCTAACCTAACCTAACCTAACCTAACCTAACCTAACCTAACCTAACCTAACCTAACCTAACCTAACCTAACCTAACCTAACCTAACCTAACCTAACCTAACCTAACAAGTTGACCCAAAAGTTGACCTAAAAAGTCGACCTAAAGTTGACCTAAAAAGTTGACCTAAAAAAGTTTACCTAACTTAACCTAACTTAACCTAACCTAAAAAGTCGACCTAAAGTTGATTTAACCTAACCTAACCTAAGAAGTCGACCTAAAGTTGACCTAAAAAGTTGACCTAACATAATTTAACAAGTAAACAAAAAAAATTAATCACTTAAACAGACTTTAGGGCGAGCGGGGGGGGGGGGGTTCATAAATAAACATAACTAATCTAATGCTTAAGAAAAAAACAAAGAAAGTCACAGTGGTGCCGTGACCAGGATTGTAAAACTAAAAAACAAAGTCACAGTGGTGCCGTGACTAGGATTGAAAAACTAGTACCTAACCTAACCTAACCTAACCTAACCTAACCTAACCTAACCTAACCTAACCTAACCTAACCTAACCTAACCTAACCTAACCTAACCTAACCTAACCTAACCTAACCTAACCTAACCTAACCTAACCTAACCTAACCTAACCTAACCTAACCTAACCTAACCTAACCTAACCTAACCTAACCTAACCTAACCTAACCTAAACTAACCTAACCTAACCTAACCTAACCTAACCTAACCTAACAAGTTGACCCAAAAGTTGACCTAAAAAGTCGACCTAAAGTTGACCTAACCTAACAAGTTGACCTAAGAAAGTTGACCTAAAGTCAACCTAAAAAAGTTGACCTAAAGTGTTGACTTAGAAGTTGACCTAAAAAAGTTTACCTAACCTAACCTAACTTAACCTAACCTAAAAAGTCGACCTAAAGTTGATTTAACCTAACCTAACCTAAGAAGTCGACCTAAAGTTGACCTAAAAAGTTGACCTAACATAATTTAACAAGTAAACAAAAAAAATTAATCACTTAAACAGACTTTAGGGCGAGCGGGGGGGGGGGGGTTCATAAATAAACATAACTAATCTAATGCTTAAGAAAAAAACAAAGAAAGTCACAGTGGTGCCGTGACCAGGATTGTAAAACTAAAAAACAAAAAGTCACAGTGGTGCCGTGACTAGGATTGAAAAACTAGTACCTAACCTAACCTAACCTAACCTAACCATCTATTGTCACCGCCCACCCTCAACTGGATTTACACCTGCTCATCTACAGTACATCTGCAGGACATACATACCTCACCATTCATCTGATGACGATGGGGCTGTACATTACCGGGACACAACTCAGCTTCCACTTCTTGACGATGAGTCTGTACCTCTCCATGACACACTTCAGCTTTCAGCTGATGTTGACACGAATATATCTCACCAGGACACATATCAGTTTCCATGTGATGACAACATGGCCGTACCTCCCCAGAACATCTTTTTTAACAATTTTTAACCCCGATGAACAAAGAGGGGTGTTCTAAGTTTAACGTGTCTGTCTGTGGCATCGTAGCTCTCGAACGGATGGACCGATTTGGATGTGTTTTTTTATTGAAGTGAAAACTTCTTTAGCGGCGCTTGGCACTTTATATGGGGAAAAAAATCTATGTTCGCTTCAGCGCGTCAGATAACAATCTATCGTTGCTATGACAACCGCGTCAGATAATAATCTATAGTTGCTATGACAACCGCGTCAGATAATAATCTATAGTTGCTATGACAACCGCGTCAGATAACAATCTATCGTTGCTATGACAACGCTCAATACATGACATCTCAAAGTTCTGCAAAATGAATAGACCGGACTCTCAGTGAAGTTCCGTTTGCAAAAATTGCGGACCTCATTCTGACTTCTGATATATATTGTATAGATCCCAGACATACAATTAACAGATGTTGCCAACCAGTTTTGTGGTCCCCTCTCCCCCCCTCCTCCCTCACAAATATTATTAGTAAATTACAAAGAGTTTTGGTTTTAATTTTGGAATTTCATTAGAAAATTAGTACGTATGGGTGCTTATATGTGTCATAATTAAAATACTAGCCAGTACACCAATAGAAAACTATTTTTTGATGAAATATTACGAAATTTACGAAAAAATCGCTTCAGAGGTTTTTTACAAAAAAAAAAATTTTAATGTAATATGTAAAAAAAAATTTTTTCTTAACCGTTTCAGTTTCATGCCAGGAACAAAAAAGTCTTCCAACACATAGATCTTTCTTTTAGAAATTGTGAAAAACCACACCTTTAGTTTTATTAGTATGGAATAGAAAGAATTTGATTTTTTTTACCAACTTACACGAGATACATCATAATGGTAACGAATACTTTTTTGTTACTGTTATGAAACTGAATCGATTAGGCTATAAAAATCAACCACCTATTTTTTTATTTAAATACATAAAAAAAATTTTACATAAAAAAAAATCCCAAGGTCCAAAAATTTTATATAGGTTTTACTCCCTATATGATACAGAATCCCCCCTTGGCGTACTATTAACTAATTTTGAAAGACCTTATATATAGATCGCTTTTTTCATTGACTTTTGTATAAGTCGAGGCATGCTTGCATAGAAATTTCACTAGCTGTAATTGACAAATGACCAAGAACCGTGAGCGCGCGCGGCAACATGGCTTTTTATAATGTCGAGGGTATCAGGTAGACGAATCACAAAACATTTCGCGGTCCGCTATTTTTGCAAACGAACATCTCATTGGAGCCTGCTCTAGAATGTAGAGTTCCGTAACAAATACATGTCTGTCCGTTCTACTAAATTTAACATTTATTTCAAAATGAATGTAGGGTTCCGTAACAAATGCATGTCCGTTCTACTAAATTTTTCAATTTTCAACCAAGGTCCTCCGACGGTTATTTTATAATAAAAGTAGGGTTCCGTAACACGTTTATGTCTGTCCATTCTACTAAGTTCTGCAAAATGAATGTAGCATTCCGTAACAAATGCATGTCTGTCCGTCCTACTAAATTAAACTTTTGACGTGATGATGTCACGTCTTATAAATTGATGAACACCGGCTGCACGCACGAAGAAGTGTAACGTTCCATCTAAACCTGTGTGCAAGCGAGAGCGCGATAGAGACCTGTGTGTGCAAGCGAGAGCGCGATAGAGAGGCATATACAATAGTAGGAAATACAAAATATTTTTCTCCGTCTTTTGCGAGCCTCGAACCCGCGGTCCCTGCCACCATCACTGACCAGACGTGTTATACACGCGAGCTATCGACCGTCTACTTATCGCTGCAAATTTTCTCAACAGTATGTGACAACAGTATGTGAATTTCATGGAGCGACATCTAGCGTCAATATTAAATTAAATACTTCAGCCAGCGGTATACTTGATTTAGCAGTTAGGTAATTGTTGCAACGTTGAACATGTAGATGGCGTTATGTAGGTTTTTTAAATTTAATTAATAGTCGTTATTTTCTCATATTTTTTATTAGTTATTATCACATCTTTATCATGTACTTAAATTAATTTTACATGGTAAATATCCGCCGGAACTGATTTACTTTATGACATCATCACGTAAAACTATCGTCCGCAAACCAACTTTACAGCAACTTTACAGACAACCAATTTTTTTTTTTATATTTTTTTCCATAATTTTTTTTAAATTTTTTTTTTTTTATTTTTTTTTTATTTTTTTTTTCATTAATAATTTTTTTTATTTTTTTCTTTTTTTTTTCATTAATTTTTTTTTATTTTTTTTTTTTAAGCAATGTTACGGTGTTGTTTTCACTTCTGCCGGCACTCCCGGAGTGCAACTGTGGCTTTTATTGGAAAGCTGGTTTAATCGGGATGGTTGTTGGCGATGCTTGTAATCAAATAATGAAGTAATTAAGTACCTAATCAATAATTAATTATCTCAAAAAGTGGACCAATTTGTATGCGGTTTTCAAAGAAAAGCTTGAAATAAAAGTTAAATTTCAAATTTAAAAACTCCGGTCCCTTAAAAAGTCAAAAATAATTTACGTTTTATTACTTAAAGGAGTCGGGAGACCGGTAAGTAAATGAAATATAAATACTCAAGAGCTGCGGGGAATTTACTTAGTTGTCCACCGACTCAAAGTAAACGGAAATTATTTTGAACTTTTTAAGTGTCCGGGGTTTTTTAAATTTGTAATTTATCAATAAATGATTACTTACTAAAAGAAAGGGCGAACATGTTACGAGTCTGAGTTTATGATACAGATTAACGGCGATTATCCCTACAACATTTATTTTCTCCTGCCATACATTAGTATAATATTTTATTTTTATGTTAAATGACAAGTAATTCACCTATAGGTACTTTCATGTAAAAAATTTACAAACTTTACATTTGTATTAGTTAGCTCAAAAAATTATGTCAAAAGTTAAAATGCTTCTCCTGTAAAATTGTAATTTGGTCTATTTGCCCTTTCTACTAAACACCGACGATATGACCACCACCTAATGTGTACCGGGGATTCACCGGTCTTAAAGAACTTACAGCGTTCTTTGACTCGTGAGAAGTCCAACCCACATCCACATATAAGTGTGTGTTGCACCGACATATCGATCTACATTATTCGCATGTCTACCAATTATCCACATTGGTTACGGAGCTCTAAGTGGCTCACCACTCGCAGCTTTTGCTACTTATTCCCGTGTTTGATACTTCGAAAGAAGCACCAGGGAATCAACGCTAAACCACAACCCCTGCGAGACCAACACCAGTGTTCCGTGCAGAGCACAAAGCACTCTGGGGCTTTTAACGGAACCCCGTAGATATGGAAGGACAGTGCCAAGGTGAGAAGTGGATAGTCGCCTTTACGATATGCACGGGGAGAGATGCAGTGGGGCTATTATTTTAAGGTAGCTAACAGCCCCACACGGCTATCAAAGTAAAACCAATGAAATGCAATATTATCAGTGATGTAATGTTAAATGCTAAATTTATACATAATAGATCTGTTGCAGCAGTCACTACTCACTACTCACTCACTCACTACTCATCTCACTAGGCCATCTCATATAGATATGAGAATATTTAATATGTTTCTAACCTATATTTAATCTGTTTCTCGAGAATTTCGTTTGAAAATCGTTGCAAAATAAAATAATATGAAGCAGCAATAACTATTTGTTCTGAAAAAGTTGACGGAAACGAGGAGACAGCGCAAGTGTGTGTTATACTTCATGTCTGTATTGATCCCACGACGAAGGAGCGAGTGCGGGAAGTGGGCGTAGTGAGTGCTGCAACCCGCTGCCCCGTACTTACCTACTCTAGCTACCTAACTAGTTAGTTAGTATTTACAAGAATTATTCTAACTATTATACTTACCTACATAGTTTAAGTACAATAATACATTATACATTTGGTTCATTTTATTTGAATGTTTCTTAATTAATTGAATCCGGGAAACCACCAAAAAGTACAATTGAGACGAGACCAAAGACGCAGCAAGTGCTCCGCGCGCCACTAGAGCTAGCTAGACACACGCGCTGCGCACATGTTATAAACTCGCACTCGACTCTATAGAAGCTCGTACACGCACTTGCAGCGCGACCTGCGCACGAGCACACCGGAGCGGAGCGTGCGCGTCGTGTGCGGAGCGATCCGTCCACCTTCGTCTTGTCTGACGAACAGAAGGCCGGCAGTGCGCGCCGGGTGCAGCGCGGGCGGTCGTGTGCTCGGCGACTCACTACTCCACAAGTACTCCTTGAGTACTCCACTATCCAAGCATTAACTCCACAAGTACTCTCCGAGTACTCCACAAGTGCTCCTCGACTACTCCACAAGTACTCTCCGAGTACTCCACTATCGAAGCATTAACTCCACAAGTACTCTCCGAGTACTCCACTATCGAAGCATTAACTCCACAAGTACTCTCTGAGTGCTCCTCGACTACTCCACAAGTACTCTCTGAGTGCTCCCCGACTACTCCACAAGTACTCTCTGAGTGCTCCTCGACTACTCCACAAGTACTCTCTGAGTACTCCACTATCGAAGCATTAACTCCACAAGTACTCTCTGAGTGCTCCTCGACTACTCCACAAGTACTCTCTGAGTGCTCCTCGACTACTCCACAAGTACTCTCTGAGTGCTCCTCGACTACTCCACAAGTACTCTGAGTGCTCCTCGACTACTCCACAAGTACTCTCTGAGTGCTCCTCGACTACTCCACAAGTACTCTCTGAGTGCTCCTCGACTACTCCACAAGTACTCTCTGAGTGCTCCTCGACTACTCCACAAGTACTCTCCGAGTACTCCACTATCGAAGCATTAACTCCACAAGTACTCTCTGAGTGCTCCTCGACTACTCCACAAGTACTCTCTGAGTGCTCCTCGACTACTCCACAAGTACTCTCCGAGTACTCCACTATCGAAGCATTAACTCCACAAGTACTCTCTGAGTGCTCCTCGACTAATCCACAAGTACTCTCCGAGTACTCTACTATCGAAGCATTAACTCCACAAGTACTCGCTTGCACAATGTCGCCGATCTGGTTTAATATGTTGTCTGTCACCTTGCTTAACCGCTCAGGTGTCGGCGGGACGAAATCTTCCCGGCGGCGGGGTCACTTTTGGCATTAAAATAAACGCTCTTTGAATACTTCTAAATAAAGGTGAAGATACGCCGTTTGAAATATTATACTATAGAACAGCAGTTCTCAATCTATGGTACAATCGTACCACTGGTGGTATGCAGAAAGCTTCGAGGTGGTCCGCGAAAAAATTAAACATTATGCTCTACAAAATTTATTAAGCAGCAATAAAAAGTGCAATAATCTTAATTTCGAAATTTTCGTTGATGAACATAAGTAGAATTTGAATTCAGATGTACTTAGCTATACAGGGTGTTGTAACGGCAAGTACAACCCTTCACCTGCCGGAAACCCCGATCGGTGTTAATACATCGATCACCGGTCACGTCCCGCAAACCCCGCGCGGGGTTCGGCGCGGCGCGGCGGCGCGCGGCTCATTATTTAATTCATCGATAATTCTACCAATATTTCTTAGTAGAACTGAATACTGGTATACATTCTTGGTTAAATTTACTAGTAACTATTCTCAAACATGACTGGGCAACACAATCACCTTCACACAGAAAATATTTTATGAAAATGTCAAAAAAAAGGGCTCCCATAACAACTGACATTTCCACAGACACTGGAATACACAGATCTTGTACCGTAATTCGAGTACCCGTATTCTAGAGTACGTTTCAATAGCTATATTTTGATGGGCGACTTGTGGGAGGAAATTATACAGTATTGGTCAGAAAAAATCGGAAAAAAATGTCGAGTGTGTTTTGTTTTGCCTGGAGTTCAAAAAATCGGTCTGTGCTTCTAAATAAGTGAATCCTGAAGTGTTTGGTATGACTGAACGCGCAATTTCAGTACAAAGAAGACTGAATACAGATCAGTGATGAATCGATCGATTGAGGCGGGATATTCGAATTTGTGTGGGTGCGCGCGCGCCAAAATTTTGCGTTTTTGCGCGCGGCGAAAAGGGCTGGGAGTCAACTGCAAGTAAGCATATTAATATGGCGGGAGCCAAAGGGTTTCGCCAGCGCAATCCTCATGTTTTTTCGAGACAAAAAAGTAAACAAAGTTTTTCCCTAAAGTGTCTAGTTTTGGAGATATAAAATTTTGAAATTTATGTTTTCGTCTAGTGTAATTTGATACACGAGGGGGGGAGTGTGCTGGCGCGGGAACGGTTAGGGACGAAAAACTCACACCGCGCCGCCTCCGCACATCTCCTCTCTCCGCGCACTCGTCCCTGCTCGCTCACTCACCGCGCGCGTTTCATTCCCACGTTCGTGCGGAACATTAGATCCTTTTACAATAAATAAATAAATTAGTTTGTATGAAAACTGTAACTTTTTATTTAAAGGGAATTCAGAAAAAAGTTATTTGACTTTTTTGTTACTATTGATCTCAATAATCATTCCCCAAATTTAATGTAGTGACCGTTACAACACCCTGTATAAAAACCCACTGCCAAATGCTCATAGTGAGTTCCGAAGTATATTTTAAACAAGATTTTTCAGAACTAAATTCGATAAAAAATCTATTTTTAATTTGATTCCGAGATCACTTGAAAGATAATAATTAACTGCATATTGGTGTGATGCTAACCTCCAAAGAGAATTTTAAGAATGAAGATATAGAAGATAAGTATTATTATTAGCTTCTTATAGGTAAAGGTTGTACGCCAATAAACATTAGTTTTTATTGGTACCTGAAAAAAAAAGTTTGAGAACCCCTGTTATAAGGTGGCGACAATTATATTATGAACTTGTGTCGCGTTAAAGCATTAATTTGTTCGAATTTTGGCAACTTTTTTAGGCGCGTGTGAGGTGCTTCCTTTGAGGGGGGAGAAGGGTCGAGGGGTCAAGTGTTTTTTATTTTATTATTTGTTAGTATATCACATATTCTGTGAAAATTTCGACTGGCTACCCGACTCGACAGACAGACAGACAGACGGCGTAAATTTTCATTCTATCTTCAGAAGATGTCTAAAAAAAGTGATCTGCCTAGGGCAAGTGTTTTATGCATTAGTGTGTGCGAAATGGAACAATAACGTAACCTCTCTATATTTGTGGAGTGGAATGTTCGTGCAATGTTCAACTAACAATTTGGAATTAAAACAAAGGTCAGTCCACTGTAAGGTATACATATATTTGTAGGAAATTTTGTAAAGATTACAACCATGCTAAATTTCCTATAGGTGTTCATATACAATTTTTTCCGAAAAAAAATATTTTGTCTCTCCTTTCGTAACAAATCGTGGCCGCGAATATTAGCGAGATGTAACGCGCGCCGGCGCCGACACCTGAGCGGTTAATGTGTAATGTGAGTCAGTTAGTTTGATATATGAAGAGGGAGCGCTAGGCGTGCGCGGAGACGGGCTGCTCGTCGGTGTCGGAGGACTGGTCGAGTGCGGTGGCGTTCCTCTCGGCGGCGCGGAACTCGCGGCGCGCGCGCTCGGCGGAGACGCGGCGGAAGAGGCGCGCGGCGCCCGCGTACGAGTAGCGCGCCTCGTCCAGCTCGTAGCGCAGGCCCAGCACGATGTTGAGCGCGGAGGCGTCGTGGCTGTGGCAGCCCGAGTAGCGGTACTGCGGCTTCTTGTCGAACCGGCACCCGCCCGACTGCGCCCCTGCAACCACAGTGCTAGTGTAGAGTGCTAGGCTATAGTAACAACACTGATGTGACTAGGGAGAGAGAGAGAGAGAGAGAGAGAGAGCCACCTACCTATAGGCATGATGCAGTCGTGTGTGAGCGCGCAGCGGATCCAGGGTCGCAGGATGCGGCGCTGCAGGTCGGGCGAGGCGTGGAGCACGAGCCGCTCCGCGCCCACCATGGGCAGTGCTAGTGTAGAGTGTAGAGTGCTAGGCTATAGTAACAACACTGATGTGACTAGGGAGAGAGAGAGAGAGAGAGAGAGAGAGAGCCACCTACCTATAGGCATGATGCAGTCGTGTGTGAGCGCGCAGCGGATCCAGGGTCGCAGGATGCGGCGCTGCAGGTCGGGCGAGGCGTGGAGCACGAGCCGCTCCGCGCCCACCATGGGCAGTGCTAGTGTAGAGTGTAGAGTGCTAGGCTATAGTAACAACACTGATGTGATTAGGGAGAGAGAGAGAGAGCCACCTACCTATAGGCATGATGCAGTCGTGTGTGAGCGCGCAGCGGATCCAGGGTCGCAGGATGCGGCGCTGCAAGTCGGGCGAGGCGTGGAGCACGAGCCGCTCCGCGCCCACCATGGGCAGTGCTAGTGTAGAGTGTAGAGTGCTAGGCTATAGTAACAACACTGATGTGACTAGGGAGAGAGAGAGAGAGCCACCTACCTATAGGCATGATGCAGTCGTGTGTGAGCGCGCAGCGGATCCAGGGTCGCAGGATGCGGCGCTGCAGGTCGGGCGAGGCGTGGAGCACGAGCCGCTCCGCGCCCACCATGGGCAGTGCTAGTGTAGAGTGTAGAGTGCTAGGCTATAGTAACAACACTGATGTGACTAGGGAGAGAGAGAGAGAGCCGCCTACCTATAGGCATGATGCAGTCGTGTGTGAGCGCGCAGCGGATCCAGGGTCGCAGGATGCGGCGCTGCGGGTCGGGCGAGGCGTGGAGCACGAGCCGCTCCGCGCCCACCATGGGCAGTGCTAGTGTAGAGTGTAGAGTGCTAGGCTATAGTAACAACACTGATGTGACTAGGGAGAGAGAGAGAGAGCCACCTACCTATAGGCATGATGCAGTCGTGTGTGAGCGCGCAGCGGATCCAGGGTCGCAGGATGCGGCGCTGCAGGTCGGGCGAGGCGTGGAGCACGAGCCGCTCCGCGCCCACCATGGGCAGTGCTAGTGTAGAGTGTAGAGTGCTAGGCTATAGTAACAACACTGATGTGACTAGGGAGAGAGAGAGAGAGCCGCCTACCTATAGGCATGATGCAGTCGTGTGTGAGCGCGCAGCGGATCCAGGGTCGCAGGATGCGGCGCTGCAGGTCGGGCGAGGCGTGGAGCACGAGCCGCTCCGCGCCCACCATGGGCAGTGCTAGTGTAGAGTGTAGAGTGCTAGGCTATAGTAACAACACTGATGTGACTAGGGAGAGAGAGAGAGAGAGCCACCTACCTATAGGCATGATGCAGTCGTGTGTGAGCGCGCAGCGGATCCAGGGTCGCAGGATGCGGCGCTGCAGGTCGGGCGAGGCGTGGAGCACGAGCCGCTCCGCGCCCACCATGGGCAGTGCTAGTGTAGAGTGTAGAGTGCCAGGCTATAGTAACAACACTGATGTGACTAGGGAGAGAGAGAGAGAGAGCCACCTACCTATAGGCATGATGCAGTCGTGTGTGAGCGCGCAGCGGATCCAGGGTCGCAGGATGCGGCGCTGCAGGTCGGGCGAGGCGTGGAGCACGAGCCGCTCCGCGCCCACCATAGGCAGTGCTAGTGTAGAGTGTAGAGTGCCAGGCTATAGTAACAACACTGATGTGACTAGGGAGAGAGAGAGAGAGAGCCACCTACCTATAGGCATGATGCAGTCGTGTGTGAGCGCGCAGCGGATCCAGGGTCGCAGGATGCGGCGCTGCAGGTCGGGCGAGGCGTGGAGCACGAGCCGCTCCGCGCCCACCATGGGCAGTGCTAGTGTAGAGTGTAGAGTGCCAGGCTATAGTAACAACACTGATGTGACTAGGGAGAGAGAGAGAGAGAGCCACCTACCTATAGGCATGATGCAGTCGTGTGTGAGCGCGCAGCGGATCCAGGGTCGCAGGATGCGGCGCTGCAGGTCGGGCGAGGCGTGGAGCACGAGCCGCTCGGCGCCCACCATGGGCAGGAAGAGGAAGTCGTCGGCGTCCGTGTGGAAGTAGTGGAACATGCGCGGGTGCGTGAGGGAGGAGACGGCGGGGGCGGGGCGACGCGGCCAGGCGAGCACGCCGCCGCCGCGCGCCGCCGCCGCGTACAGCTGCTGCAGCTGCTCCTCCGTGCCCTCGTAGCGCTGCGAGCTCTCCACGAACACCACGCCCCCCACGCGGTTCAGCGCGTGCTGCAACACACACGCACACACACTAATGCCTGTCTCAATAAGTGTGCACTTTTTAAATTTTGTGGCATTTTTTTCTCGTGCAAGTGGCAACTCTGAAATATGACAGCTGTCACCTATGATTGTTCCGATTATTAAAAATGGAGCGCTACACAAAAGAAGAACACGTTATCATTGTGAAAACCCATTACAAAAATGGGGCAAGTTACGCTGAGACCGCTCGCAAAATTCGCGGAATTTTCGGTGGGTGCACGTGCACGTAATTTGTCAACAATTCGAAGTGGTCAAAAATTTTGAAGAATCTGGATTATTTCTTAAAAATTTTTTACTACTCTTCTAATTTTTGACAAATTAGGTGCACTTTCTCAACCGAAAATTCTGCAAAGTTAGCGAGCGGATTCAGTCCCCATTTTTGTAAAGGGGTTTTCGCCATGATAACACATTCTTCTTTTGTGCGGGTGGCCGAGTGATTTGGGCATCGGCTTCTCATGTAAGAGGTCCGAGGTTCGAAACCGGTCGGCGTGTACCAATGAGTTTTTTTCTGACGAAGAAATTTACGTACATACCTACACCCTGCTGCTTCACCGTTCGGAACCGGTGTAAAACTGTAGGTCCCTTCCCTTGCCCCTTACTAGGTGGTAGGTTCAAATTGAATCCGACTGGGTTGGTACCCCCGTACTGGATGTAAGATGGCCGTATAGCAGCCTCGGTTGTGTTCCCCTCTAGTCGAGTATAGCCAGTAATCCAGGGAAGTCTCCGGTATGCTTGTCGGAGGCGATATTAGCTGGTCGGAGCATGTGTTTTGGCCCCTCCGACTCAGCCACCCAAACCGGATGACATAAAAAAATAAATCAAAATTTAAAAAAATTTTAAACATACCGAGATTTTTTATACGAATTTGGATGTTATCTTTAGAAAACCCGCTAATAGTATTCGGAATGTTTCTCAGTTATTATAAATACTATGTTTATAAATGACGGTAAGAATTGTGTTGCGCGCGCGACGGCAAGAACAAACGCATGCGTCTGTATCGAATCGAGTGACTTCCAAATGAAGACTGAGCTACATAATATGTAAACGCACTGGGGGTTAGGACAGAGTACAGAGTGGTAGTGGTGTAACGCTGTAAACCACGATCGTCTACACCGGTCTTAAATCTGGACATAGACCTTGTACGTCCAAATAGAAAGTTACCGAAGACGACAAGGAAAGCCGGTGTAGCCAGGTATGTATAAATGGTCAGCGCTATTATACTCCCGGATGGCATATTTATAATTTAAAAGGAGGCTCATTAAATTCATTTTGATATTAAAATAAACAGTAGTGCAGGGTATAGCGTGGTTTTCTCAACCATTCACTTCGAATTAATGCGGCGCGCATCCTCCGCTCTCCGCCTCCACCGTACTGACGGGCAATTGCGGTGGAGGCGGATAGCGGAGGGTGCGCGCCGCATGCTTTCGAAGTGAACGGTTGAGAAAACCGCGCTATAGATGCCTCGCGAATGAGTCCAAACGCATTGAGAGGATGTTAAATTATTTTATTTAGGGAGCCAGTCGACTATGGTTCTCTTGTGAGCGGATCCGCAGCGCAGTTATGTTGGCAGTACTAGTGCGGGTGACGTGAGACGTCGCACGAAGCGAAAATTCACTTCTGTCAACCACGTCATGGAGTGAGGTTGAAAATTTATAACATCGGAAGTCAATCTGGTCGAGGGGCGCGGCGTGCGCCGTTGAAAAGTCCCTGGGGGACAAAAGTAAGTTGCTAGCTGTGTATATCTTGTCGTCGCGTTCCCTGTGCGTAAATTCATCTCCAAAAAGTTCGAAGCCAAACGTGTTCGGCGATTTTTATCTGAGTCATCCGCTCAAGTTTCACTAATCTGTCCTCTCACGCCTGTCAGGCGTAGGCTCTGCAATCGCGCTTCGTTGACACGTCGATTACTGTTTATATTTCAGTCCTACGCGTTAGCTGACCAAAAAGTACCATGTGTTGGTAAAAGGAGGCTTCGGTGAAGAGGCTTGACCATAAGAAGAAGCGACAGTATCAGGTAACTTTCCTTCTCCTAACGCGAAGCCTAGCGAGTAGTGAAACCTTAAGTTTGACATTATTTCGTAACGGACATGACAAACGCATTCTCAATTTCCCTCCGACAGCGGAGCGAACGCATACGAGTGCAGGCCGAGGTGCGGACTGTACTCAGGAGCTCACCGCGTTCGACCGTCGCTTCTTCTGACGGGCTCCGCTCGACTTCATCGGGCGGATTCTGCTCGCATTACATCTCGGCGAGAGCGATCCAGTGTCGGCCCGGGCGCCTCGCCCGGTCGCATTCCTCGGGCTCGAGTGGTGCGAAACCTCGGGCACGAGGCAGTGCGTCTGAGCGCCGCGTCGATCCGGCACACAACGCATCGTGGCAACAGAGTGGGCTTCCGCTCGCACCGTCGTTTTCCGGGTAGCAGCCACGGGAGCTCCGGAAGAACCAGCTAAGTCCTTTCTGGTGGCACGATTCGGTGGATATGTGGTTTAATGTGTCGTTTGCACTTGCGTGCACAGATGTGTAGTTTTTGATAGGAGTAGGTATTTTAGGAGTAGATAGAAGATCAGACAGGAACCAACCCTGAGAACATTTTATATAATTTTCGGTTGAAGGATGTACTTTTTGTACCTTTTTATTAATTAAATCTTTCAAACTTGTAACGCTGGCTTTTAATTATCTCATGCTCCAGGCTCTATGCCGCACTCACCCCATCACTCTGGATACTTTAGCTACACCCAAAAGTCACGCCTTACAGTGGCTGTACCTGGATGACGAGCGGTCGGAAGGCGTGTATGGCTTCATCGGCCACGTGCGAGGGGAACTCGTCCAGCTCCAACTCCACGACCGCGCACCGACTCGAGTTGCAGTAGCCGGAGACCTGCACACGCACAGCCAACAGCTAACTAGAGCAGCTGCACTCAGCGGGTGGAGGTGCAGCACACGTGCGGCGGCAGAGATTGGAGTGAACCCTCACGAGAGCAAAGGGGAGGGCCACAAGGTAGAGCGAAAGTATGACGTACACGAGCGGTAAAACGGGTGAGACTCATAAGGGCGAGTGAGCGGGGCGCGAGGTCAAGGTTGTAGAGCAGAGGGAGCTCACGAGGGCGAGGGAGCGGGGCGCGAGGTTGTAGAGCAGAGAGAGCTCACGAGGGCGAGGGAGCGGGCGCGAGGTCGAGGTTGTAGAGCAGAGGGAGCTCACGAGGGCGAGGGAGCGGGGCGCGAGGTCGAGGTTGTAGAGCAGAGGGAGCTCACTTGGGCGAGGGAGTGGGGCGCGAGGTCGAGGTTGTAGAGTAGAGGGAGCTCACTTGGGCGAGGGAGCGGGGCGCGAGGTCGAGGTTGTAGAGCAGAGGGAGCTCACTTGGGCGAGGGAGCGGGGCGCGAGGTCGAGGTTGTAGAGCAGAGGGAGCTTACTTGGGCGAGGGAGCGGGGCGCGAGGTCGAGGTTGTAGAGCAGAGGGAGCTCACGAGGGCGAGGGAGCGGGGCGCGAGGTCGAGGTTGTAGAGCAGAGGGAGCTCACGAGGGCGAGGGAGCGGGGCGCGAGGTCGAGGTTGTAGAGCAGAGGGAGCTCACGAGGGCGAGGGAGCGGGGCGCGAGGTCGAGGTTGTAGAGCAGAGGGAGCTCACGAGGGCGAGGGAGCGGGGCGCGAGGTCGAGGTTGTAGAGCAGAGGGAGCTCACGAGGGCGAGGGAGCGGGGCGCGAGGTCGAGGTTGTAGAGCAGAGGGAGCTCACGAGGGCCAGAGTGTGAGCTTGTAGAGTGGCAGGGTGCAATGAGGTACACGAGCTGTAGAGCAGAGGAAACTCACGAGAGCGAGGGAGCGGGGCGCGAGACCGAGGTTGTAGAGCAGCAGGGTGTGGTGCGGTAGGCGCGACAGCACATTGCGCACGAGGCCCACGGCCTGCGCGTGTGCGTCGCCGAGTGCGTAGCTCACGAGACAGGGCACGGAGGTATTGTGCCAGGGCTCCTCGCCGGCCGCGAGCTCGAGGCGACGCAGGTAGCGCTCCTCCGCCACCAAACTCGTCTCCTCCGCCTCCTTCAGCTTCTCCTGCCACACACACCACACATATACCTCATATAACAACTTTTACATCTATATAAATGTCAGTTAAGTAGAAATTATAATTTATGGCAACATTGTTGAATTCGGGCTTTAATGATATGAAAAGACTTGGCTCTGCATGAGATCTTACAACTTATTACAGTGGAAAGGTTGCGTGCGAGACTTGGCATCTTTTTATATTATATGTTTTTGGTGGGATAGTGCTTACCACATGTGACTTCCGGGCCACTTTCGCCGCGCAGAAACTTGGCGCACACGAAACGTTGTGTTCGCATTGTGTAGCACCGACGTTGTGCTCACCTGAAACTTCTTGATGTGGCGATGCGTCTGCGAGATGATGCTCTCGGTGGAATCGCATTGACCATAGGTACAGCTCGTTGCCTCATTGACCACTTGGGTCCGGAACGTTGTGTTCGCAGTGCGTAGCACCGAACGTTGCGCTCACCTGAAACTTCTTTTTGTGACGGTGCGTCTGCGAGATGATTCCTTCGATGGAATCGCATTGAACATAGGTACAGCTCGTTGCCTCATTGACCACTTGGGTCAGGAACGTTGTTATAGCACCGAACATTGCACTCACCTGAAACTTCTTAATGTGGCGGTGCGTCTGCGAGATGATGCTCTCGGTGGAATCGCATTGAACATAGGTACAGCTCGTTGCCTCATTGACCACTTGGGTCAGGAACGTTGTGTTCGCAGTGCGTAGCACCGAACGTTGCGCTCACCTGAAACTTCTGTTTGTGGCGGTGCGTCTGCGAGATGATTCCTTCGATGGAATCGCATTGAACATAGGTACAGCTCGTTGCCTCATTGACCACTTGGGTCAGGAACGTTGTTATAGCACCGAACATTGCACTCACCTGAAACTTCTTAACCCCTCATGTGCGAGCGGACCCGATTAGCTGTCAGCCCTTGAGTGCGGCGCCATTTTGGCCAAAATAAATTTTGGTCAAAATCGGGTGCGCTCTGCGTTTTGGCGATATTTCTAGACTTTTTTCTTTTAAACGTATATGAAAAGGTTTTATTTTCCAAATGTACATAAAATTTTCTATAATTTCATTGGTAATGTGTTTAATACTATCATTATTAAACTGGTTTAAAAAAATCAAGAATTTTCGGAACGGTTTTTGCCTAGGGGGTTACCAAAATTACGATACTTTACGAATAAATCCTTCCTCAGCGCCGAGAAACTATTGTAAATGAAGATTACTTACCCTTCCATCGTTTTTCACAAAGAAAACACCAAAAAATCCACAAGAAACCACTAAAAACACGAGGCGCACACGTCACCGTCCGCGAACACAGAGAGACCGACTGAAGATCGCTTGTCAATAATTATTTGACAGGACAAGCACATAGAAGTGTGTATTTTTAGGTAGCCTACTCTTTCATCAATTACTAGACATTCGTTAGAAGAGTTAAGAAGGATGTTGCACGTTACAATAAATTATTTGTATGAAGTCGTCCGAGCCGCCCCGCGGGGGCGGGCCGCACATCCGACACAGCAAATGACACCGCCCCCACGGGGCCGTACGCACGTCAGGGGTTAATGTGGCGGTGCGTCTGCGAGATGATGCTCTCGATGGAATCGCATTGAACATAGGTACAGCTCGTTGCCTCATTGACCACTTGGGTCAGGAACGTGGTTATAGCACCGAACATTGCACTCACCTGAAACTTCCTAATGTGGTGGTGCGTCTGCGAGATGATGCTCTCGATGGAATCGGATTGAACATAGGTACAGCTCATTGCCTCATTGACCACTTGGGTCAGGAACGTTGTTATAGCACCGAACATTGCACTCACCTGAAACTTCTTAATGTGGCGGTGCGTCTGCGAGATAATGCTCTCGATGGAATCGCATTGAACATAGGTACAGCTCGTTGCCTCATTGACCACTTGGGTCAGGAACGTTGTTATAGCACCGAACATTGCACTCACCTGAAACTTCTTAATGTGGCGGTGCGTCTGCGAGATGATGCTCTCGATGGAATCACATTGAACATAGGTACAGCTCGTTGCCTCATTGACCACTTGGGTCAGGAACGTTGTTATAGCACCGAACATTGCACTCACCTGAAACTTCTTAATGTGGCGGTGCGTCTGCGAGATGATGCTCTCGATGGAATCGCATTGAACATAGGTACAGCTCGTTGCCTCATTGACCACTTGGGTCAGGAACGTTGTTATAGCACCTAACATTGCACTCACCTGAAACTTCTTAATGTGGCGGTGCGTCTGCGAGATGATGCTCTCGATGGAATCGCATTGAACATAGGTACAGCTCGTTGCCTCATTGACCACTTGGGTCAGGGACGTTGTTATAGCACCGAACATTGCACTCACCTGAAACTTCTTAATGTGGCGGTGCGTCTGCGAGATGATGCTCTCGATGGAATCGCATTGAACATAGGTACAGCTCGTTGCCTCATTGACCACTTGGGTCAGGAACGTTGTTATACGACCGAACATTGCGCTCACCTGAAAGTTCTTGATGTGGCGGTGCGTCTGCGAGATGATGCTCTCGGTGGAATCGCATTGAACATAGGTACAGCTCGTTGCCTCATTAACCACTTGGGTCAGGAACGTTGTTATAGCACCGAACATTGCGCTCACCTGAAAGTTCTTGATGTGGCGGTGCGTCTGCGAGATGATGCTCTCGGTGGAATCGCATTGAACATAGGTACAGCTCGTTGCCTCATTAACCACTTGGGTCAGGAACGTTGTTATAGCACCGAACATTGCGCTCACCTGAAAGTTCTTGATGTGGCGGTGTGTCTGCGAGACGATACTCTCGATGGAATCGGGTCGCTGGGAATGGAACACGATGAGGAGTGCGCTGGTAGCGAACACCGACGCCGAGAACACTAGGAAGCTTTTTGTTTTCATCGCTTCCGACTATGCGGCTCACATCCTTGCGCGGCGCCAGGGAAAAATCAATACCGCCGGCCTAGCGTTGTGTCGCGCTCCGCCTCCGTCTTCGTGCCCACGCACCATTTCACATCAGTGCGCCCGCTGTTCGTTCAACCACTCACCGCTCACATCACCTCACCACCCGCAATTATTCTCAAGTCTAAACAATTCACAGAATGAATCGACATAACCTTTTCAGCATGAAATCAAAGAGAATATCATGAAATCTTGCAGCTGTTCGTTCGTTATTTCCAAAGAGTTTGTATTACGCCGCTGCGCTCGGCGTAATACAAACTCTTTGGCAACTCTTTGGTTCAAAGAATAAAAAGAAAAAAAAAAAAAAAAAAAAAAGAAAAAAAAATGGAACAGGCAAGCAGAAGTGAATGTGAGTGACGACGCAGCACTGATGACTAGAGCACCGCAAAGGAAATCAAATGCGTCTGGTGGGCGGATATTCAGATGTTACCGTTGCCAGAAACCAGGGCATAAGGCAGCCGATTGTCCGGACAAGAATAAGGACAAGAGTGGCACAAAAGTGGCAAACTTTTTGATGGCAATGAAAGCCGACCTGAAGCCGGAGCGGTGGTACGTAGACAGCTGCTGCAGCACACACATGACCAACAACAGGAGCTACATGACGGACTACAGTGAAGAGAAGGGAGGACTGGAGATTGTTGTTGCCAACAATGCGACAATAAGAAGTCAGGGCTGTGGTAATGTCGCTGTGTCCATAA
Organism: Nematopogon swammerdamellus; assembly: GCA_946902875.1. NCBI lineage: Eukaryota > Metazoa > Arthropoda > Insecta > Lepidoptera > Adelidae > Nematopogon > Nematopogon swammerdamellus. Next base: position 34,467 of record OX336335.1, read on the forward strand.
ATGATGATCACATTATAAATATAATGGATGTGTTACATGTTCCGGAGCTTAGTACTAATTTACTCTCGGTCAGTAAAATGGTTCAGAAAGGATTTGTGGTTAACTTCAGCAGTGATGGCTGCAAAATCCTAGACCGAGACGGAGGTGTAGTAGCTAAGGCTCAACATGTTAATGGAGTTTACGAACTCGAACAGAAACCAACAATGCATGCGAAGCTGACCGTGGATAAGGAATTATCTGATAAATGTGAAAAGTTGCCGCGAGAACTCTGGCATAAGCGGCTGGGTCGTCTTAATAGAGGAGGCATGCGAGCAATAAAGAATCTGGTTTCGGGCATCGATTTTGAAGATATCGGTAAAGATGAAGCCTGTATTCCTTGCGTGGCTGGAAAGCTGACCAGAACTCCATTCAAACGGAGGGGCACAAGAGCGAAACAGTGCATGGAGCTAATGCACACTGACATTTGTGGACCCATTGAGGCGGCATCGATAGGTGGAGCTCGGTATCTGTTGACATTTATAGATGACCACTCCAGAATGACCTATGGGTATTTCTTGAAGAGACGATCAGAGGCGCTTGAAAAATTCAAGGAGTTTAAGGTGTATGCCGAGAAGGAAACGGGTAAACAATTGAAGTGCTTGAGGTCAGATAATGGAACTGAATATTTTAAAACGATTTAAAAAATACTTGTCTAAGTACGGAATTAAGCATCAGAGAACAGTGCCATACACACCTGATCAAAATGGTGTTGCAGAACGAGCTAACCGTACTATAATGGAGAAGGCAAGAACGATGCTGCAAGAATCTGGTTTGCAGAAGTGCTTCTGGGCGGAGGCGGTAAACACTGTGATTTATCTGAAGAATCGCAGTCCGACACGAGCCGTGTTGAATGCTACACCGCTGGAAGTATGGACCGGAAGTAAGGCTGACATGCGTCATCTGAGAGTGTTCGGATGTGCAGCATATATGCATATTCCTAAGGAGAAGAGGAAGAAGTTGGATGCGAAATGCACGGAGATGATATTTGTTGGATACGACGGAACAGCAAAAGGATATCGTCTGATTCATCCGAAGACACTGAAAGTGGAGGTTGCGCGTGATGTTGTTTTTGTTGAGAACAAATTTCTCGGCAAGGCGCAGCAGAAACCGCAGGAGAAGGTGGTATTACTTCAGACCGAGTCTACTGATGGTGGAGAAGAAGCCAGCGAGTCGGAAGAAATGTTGAGTACTCCGGACGCGAGCAACACGAATGGATCATCTAGTGGAAACTACAATCCAGATGAAGACGGCGACTACTCGGACACCACAGGATCAGCAGTCGGCGAAGAAGAACAAAGGGACGAGGAGGAAAGACGCTATCCTCTTCGGGAAAGAAGACCAAAGGCGTATCCGGACTATATTGTTAATTTGTGCTCGGATGAGAGCGTGAATCAGAAAAATTTGCCTGAATGTTGGAGACGAGCCATGAAAGAAGAGCTGGACTCGTTGAAGGAAAACAACACGTGGACGCTGGTGGATCGTCCTCCTGCTGTGAAGCCTGTTCAGTGCAAATGGGTGTACAAAGTTAAGCATAACAGCGATGGTGAAGTGGTGCGATATAAGGCACGCCTTGTGGCAAAAGGCTATACGCAGGTATATGGTGTGAACTACCACGAGACATTCTCCCCTGTCGTGCGAAATTCAACGCTGAGAATGTTATTCTCTCTTTGCATTCAATGCGATTGGTTCTTTGATCATTGGGATGTAGTAACAGCATTTTTGTATGGAAAGTTGAATGATGATATTTACATGTATCAGCCAGAAGGCGCAGTTGTACCAGGACAAGAGGATAAAGTTTGTAAATTAAACAAGGCTTTGTATGGTTTGAAACAGTCAGCAAACGCTTGGTATTATGAAATTAACAAAGAGTTGTGCAACCTGGGTTTGAAGCAGTCAAAATATGAACCGTGTTTGTACATTAAGCGTAACGGATCTAAAATATTGATTGTCGCTATTTATGTAGACGACATTTTTGTATTTGGGAATGATGAAGTTGAAAAATGTAAACTGAAAGTGGGGTTGCAAGATAAATTTAAACTCAAAGATCTTGGTCAAGCGCGTGATGTACTGGGCATGCGAGTCCGAATCGAGAATGACGTTATGTACGTTGATCAGAAAAAATATATTGAAAACATCCTAGAAAAGTATAACATGACATGACAGATTGTAAGCCTGTCGGCAGTCCATTAGAAGTAGGCTTGAAATTGGAAAAGAATGACAAGTCAGTTGATATGAATATACCATATCAGAACTTGGTTGGGTCGCTGATGTATTTATCTGTAAATACACGACCTGATTTACAGTACACTATGAGTGTCTTTTCGCAGTTTAATACTTGTTATACTGAAGAGCATTTCAAATACTTGAAAAGGGTGCTGCGGTACCTTAAAGGGACTTTGAATTATTGCTTGGTATATAAAAAGTCAAAAGAATTGAAATTACACGGATATGTTGATTCGGATTGGGGTGGAAGTGTTGACCGAAAATCTTATACTGGCTTTGTGTTTAAACTGGGAGATAATACAATATCGTGGGAAAGTAGCAAAGAGTAAAGTAATGAAAGTAGGAAGCAGAGTTGCGTTTCTTTATCTAGTACTGAGGCAGAATATGTGGGACTTTCTGTTGGGGCTAAAGAAGCGATTTACTTGAAAAATATCTTTGCAGAAATGTATAAAGTCAGTGAAAATTCTGTAACAATTTATAATGACAATATGTCCGCTCATAAGATTGCAAAGAATAATATGTGTAATAAGCGTACCAACAAAGACATTAAACTTGCGTACCAAGCATATCGACATTAGATATCATTACATTAGAGATGTAGTAATGTCAGGGAAAATTGCGATTGAATATTTGTCAACGGAATTGATGATCGCAGACATAATGATAATGACTAAGGCACTACATAAGCAAAAAATTAGGAATATACTTGTAGACCTGTCATTGTGTTCTAACTCTGAATAAAGTCTGAATATGAACGTGGATTAAGGGCGGGTGTTGAAAAAAAAAGTAATAAGTAGGTAATCCATATTCTGTGTCTTTTACATCTCTCTGTCAAATCGCCAAAAAATATACCGTTGTTATTTTTACGAAGTCTTTTTATTGAAACAATCTGGATAAAATCCTAACAGTAATCTTTGGTTATTCTATCAAAAAAAAGTCATGCATGCATGAAAGCGGTACGGCACCGGAAAGCCTTTTTAGATCCTGCGGTGCCTCGAACCTGCGGATCCTACTCCTCCGCGACTAACCAACTGCGACGGCGCGGCGGCGAACCAACTGAGTCCGATATTCGTTTGGTCGTTTATGTAACTTGGTGGCTCAGTGATAAGAGTGTACGGTTGGTTTATTTTGCGATCTCGACCATGGGTTCGTGTCCCTCAATAATTTTTTTTTCTTTTTTGTAACGGTAGGGTGTTTAAATTTTTTTAGGGGGTTTAATTTTGTTTATAGCCACCTAAGACTAAGAAAGCTTTATTTTCAGAAATACAAACGTAACAAAAACGACATGCACTGCACCGTCTCAACATTAGGTTAGGTATACACACAGAGCATCGAATACCGCGCGCGCCTCCTAGAGGCGAAAGTAATAATAATATTTGAAACCCAATAACAGTACGCAGAGCTGCTAGCGCTTCGTATGTGTGTGTGTGTGTGTGTGTTAGTATCAACTACACACAAAGAGGAGGAAGTAAGCCAACACGGATAAAACAAATGCACACGCACCCACAAGTCGCACAACACACATATGTAAGTCATAGGCCACGCCCACAGGCTTCAACGGCGCGGCGCGGAGTTGTAGGGAAATCAGAGCTGCGCTTCGTGCGCACGAAGCGCAGCTCTGAGGGAAATCGCGCTCAGGACGTCTCTAGGAGCGAAGCGGCACATGAAAGAACAAAATTGACTCTTGCGCTATGAAACAGCTGATTGTAAACGCGAAGTGGCAGAAACGAAACGTAACAAAAACTACATGCACCGCCTCAACATTAGGTTAGGTTAGGTCCGGTTAGGTTACGCGACGCATCTTCTATATATTAACCCTGGTTTTTTTTTAACCTCCAAAACATCACAGCTGATGTATAGCGCAAGAGTCAATTTTCTTCTCTCATGTGCCAGACCCCTCTAGGAGGGGGCGCGCCGCGCGGCGCGCGCGCGGTATTGGATGCTCTGTGGGTATAATATAGAAGATGCGTCGGTAGACGAGTGATTGGGATCAATTCTGGAGGCCTACTCGGAGTTGTAAAAACGATGCATCGTGCCATTTGTCGTGTCGTAACCTACTCTAATTGACATCATTTCGATATATCGTTTTTAGAACTACATAGTAAAAAAATTGCATTATCATTGTCGTGTCGTAACCCTACTCTTAGGTTCAAATGAACCGAACGAACATTTGAATTTGACCAATGAGCAAACGACAATTTTCGATAATTCCAACGACACCTCATGAGCTCTCGTTGAGATTGTCGTTTTGTTGCCACTATTAACAAAAAGGTGTATGTATTGCGTTCATTGACTTACACACGATTTACGAGTACCTACCTATGTGTGCATTGGTGATTTGTTTACGTTTTTTGTTTATTGTATAATTTCATCCATAAGTTGCTACCTACGCTTGGAAAATATCAAAAAAATTAGAGGACTCAGCGGGATCGTCGCGGCGGTTCCGGTCGCTCGCCCCGCCTCCATCCAACCAACCAACTACCTTTTTTTTACCACCACAGACTATATCGACACCATACAACTAAAACCCAATAACTTTGAAAAACCTAGTTTTATTGTATTGTATTGAAACTGACACGGTTGGCTACATCACCTACAACATCCGTGATGTCAGCCCATAACACCGGGTGAACTTGGTGCCACGTCAGTGCTTCCCTTCGGTCGTGCCGGCTACACTGAACTGGACCAAAAACACAAACTATTTACATAGCCATTTCGACCGACCTTTCATTCAGTGCGGTGGTACCAATCCGGGCGGGTTAAACCCTACCACCTAGTAATATAAGAAGGGAGTCATATCCCTCGCCTTTTACGACATGCACGGGGAGAGATGCAGTGGGGCTATTCTTTTAAAGTACCGGCCGTACACGGTACATACCTAGTTTCGAGACATGACCGCCGCGCGACGGTCATGTCGATTGCGGTGCGGCGGGGCTGCGGGGCGGGCAGCGCTACGGCGAATGGCTGGCGGTCGAGCCGGATCCGCGAGCGCGCGGCTCCGGCTCCGAGTCCGGCCGGCTACAGCCGGCCGCTCCGTCCGCCCCGCCTTCATCCATCCATCCACAGATTACCAATACAAAGAATATAATTCTACTATACCAATATATATGCTTTTGTATAAGGTGCGAGACGGCGAGAACCACAAAAATATATATATTTAATTACAACGACGACGCGGCAAACTTGCGCCGTCCGCCATCTTTTTCCACTCCCAATATATATGCATCCATCCACAAAGCATCAAATGCGCGCCACACCTACCCACCACAGACTATCTATACACCAATTTGACCACACCAACTTTTATTTTGGCCTTGGACACAAATCGCTTGTTTATGATTGCGAGAAAAACAAAACTTTTTGTCTATGCTTTCGATATGTCACTTCTTCCGACCGACCGAACATTTGGTTAGAGTGGGATATTTGTATGAGTTAGACACATCCCGAGATACATCCGATATATTCGGATCTATCCGAATATATCGCAATCGAAACTCCGAGTAGACCTCCTGATTACTAGCACTTTTTTTTCTTATTTTTTTTTTTATTTTCGGAAATATTCGGAAATATACAAACTGTTTTGGTGGTTTAAAAGTGGCCTTACTTGCTGCCTGATCTGAGGTGTCTTGTCCGAATCATTGACTTATATTGGTCCGAATACTTTGCTAAACGTGGTGGTCGGTGTTGTGCCGTAATTTACCAGAATACTTGTAGCACAACACCGATAACTCTGCTTACCCCGATTGTTGGGATACATACGGCGTGTGAGCAATCGTGACGTGACTGAGTGTGAGTGAGACACAGACTAAATAGGTTGTTGTTGTTGTTGTTGTTTTCGCCATTAATAGGCAGGCAAAGATCATTTGACCATACACTAAATAGGGATGAGTTAGACTTCTGACCACAGAGTAAATAATCACCTTCTGACACGAATGGCTCGGGGCCAATTCTCTGACAGTTGTCCTAAGAAATCTTTATTTTCGGAAATATTCGGAAATATACAAGTAAACTGTTTTGGTGGTTTAAAAAAAAATTACGTTGAGGCGGTGCATGTCGTTTTGTTACAAGTTTGTATTTCCGAAAATAATTCTTAGGGGGTTGTAAAAAAAACTAAACACCCTAAAACAATTTAAACACCGTAACATTGCTTAAAAAAGAAAAAAAAAGCAAAAAAAAAAACCAAAAAGATTTGGTGGGATTCGAACCCATGGTCATAAAACTACTAGTCCTAGACCCTCACCGGGTGAGGGTCTAGGACTCAGGGCTCAGTGGCTCAGGGGTCCCCTGAGCCACGAACTCACTTACACGAACAAACGTTTCTCCTTCATCTGAGTGCAAATTATTCATTATTTATATCAAAATTATTTGTTTTCTCTATGTGAGAAGTAGTACTCATTTAATACCGTGGATTTTTCAAGACTTGATATTGGCGTAATAAGTCGAACGTATATCGGCTAATCGCCAGAAATAAAAAGAAGAAGAAGAAACGTCAATTTATTTACTCCGTGTCTTCCAAAAATCGGACAAAGTAGTGGTTATTCTCTTTGAACATTGCTTTTGTACATTCAGTTCAGATGTTACCCATTTAATTTCACATGTAATTGTACGTGTACGTAATACGATGGCACAGGCTCCGCTACCGAACCCCAATACCCTGCTACCTCTTGGTAAGTCAGTGTCAGTCTGTTTCAGTCACTCTTTGCCCGCCGTTATTCTGCCTTAAGTATGCAGATTCATTTCTGGTTTCGGTTGTGAATTGATATAGCGGGGGTTAGATCGAATACTGCTGGTAGTTCTATCCTGTAGTTTAGGATATTAGAAGAATATTAGTAAAAAATAAATTACATAGCCGTTTCGACCGAAATTTCGTTCAGTGCGGTGGTACCAATCCGGGCGGGATAAACCCTACCACCTAGTAAGGTAAGAAGGGAAGGGACCTACAGTTTTACGTGGAATCCGAACCACGGTCAGCCTCCAACGGTCAAGCGGTCACCCATCCAAGTACTGACCGCGCTCAGGGTTGCTTAACAACAGTCGACCGACTGCACTACTGAGCTACCGATATTAAAGCGACATTAAAATGTAGTATTCCTTATAGATTGCATTGCTGAACGGGACAAAACAATAAATGATGACGAAGCACACTGAATGTGCATAATATGTCTCAATGAAATTTTTTTAATGCTTCTGTTCTTTATGGCGAAATAAACATCTCAATCTGAATCTGAATGCTCAGCCCACCTAGGGCTGCCATCCGTCCGGGTTTCCCCGGATTTGTCCTCTTTTTGAAGGCGTCCGGGGGCATCCGGGGGGATTTTTTAAATTAGTCCGGGTTACACAAAATTCAAAAATCCCGCCCGCTGCTTAACACTATAATAAAATCCAACGTTTGCTTTCTGTCTGAGTGTCTGTCCGCTTATAACTCGAGAACCACTGAACCGATTTTAATAAAACAAAATTCTACGGATAGCTTGATTCTTCCCATCAACTATAGGCTACTTACTATCACGCTAAATGGCTTATGAGGTTAGCAGTGAAGTGAAATATGAGAGCGGGCGGAGCCGCGGGCACAGCTTGTAACACTATAATAAACGCTAATAATAATATGAAAATTTAATTTTGTCAAAAAGTTTAAAAAAAAGCAATGTCCGGGTTTTTATATGAAAATCCGGGGTTTTACTTCTTTTTGTCTAAGTTTAATGATTTTAGAGATGGCAGCCCTAAGCCCACCTGACCGTGTTTTTGTTGTTGTACATGTCATTTGACAGGATTACATTTGAACAAGGTCATGGCGCTACATGTGGGGTGGAATGAAAAACGTACCGTGTTTTCTTTTACAGTAGCTTCCCCATACACAACATTAATCCTTCGAGCTGTTTCTGCAGCGCTGGTGCCACGGTGGAACTCGTATTCGTAAATAACGCGATATTTTAAGTTTTCCAAATTGTAAACAGAACAATGTCAAAGTAAAGTTAAATGGCGCAAAACAAATGAATCACTAAATTCGAAACTCAAATACACAAGCCTAAATTTGAAATAAATTTGAATTTGGAACTCCTAACCAAACGCCAGATATTTGTGATCAAAGTGGCCAGTTCGACAAAACACCAATTTCATATGTAAGGACCTTATATGACGGTAGGTGTTTGATTGTGAACAGAGCTGGTGGACATGTGCATTGGGTCGCGCATCCACATCATCATGTGGAGTGGGGGTGTTAGTATATATGACGGTAGGTGTTTGCTTGTGCGCAGAGCTGGTGGACACAAGCATTGGGTCGCGCATCCACATCATCATGTGGAGTGGGGGTGTTAGTATATATGACGGTAGGTGTTTGCTTGTGCGCAGAGCTGGTGGACAGAAGCATTGGGTCGCGCATCCACATCATCATGTGGAGTGGGGGTGTTAGTATATATGACGGTAGGTGTTTGCTTGTGCGCAGAGCTGGTGGACATGTGCATTGGGTCGCGCATCCACATCATCATGTGGAGTGGGGGTGTTAGTATATATGACGGTAGGTGTTTGCTTGTGTGCAGAGCTGGTGGACACAAGCATTGGGTCGCGCATCCACATCATCATGTGGAGTGGGGGTGTTAGTATATATGACGGTAGGTGTTTGCTTGTGCGCAGAGCTGGTGGGCAAGTGCATTGGGTCGCGCATCCACATCATCATGTGGAGTGGGGGTGTTAGTATATATGACGGTAGGTGTTTGGTTGTGCTCAGAGCTGGTGGACACAAGCATTAGGTCGCGCATCCACATCATCATGTGGAGTGGGGGTGTTAGTATATATGACGGTAGGTGTTTGCTTGTGCGCAGAGCTGGTGGACATGTGCATTGGGTCGCGCATCCACATCATCATGTGGAGTGGGGAGTTAGTATATATGACGGTAGGTGTTTGCTTGTGCGCAGAGCTGGTGGGCAAGTGCATTGGGTCGCGCATCCACATCATCATGTGGAGTGGGGTGTTAGTATATAAGGTCTTTCATTAGTAGGTAATAGTATGCTAAGGGGAGTATGTGTATCAGATACTGATCACGTTCTCCATACCTATTTTTTTCCGATATCAAATACCTACCCATCCTACTAAAATAATAGTTTATTGAACAAATTATTTCATAGCATGAGTAGGTATTTGTTTGATTGTGAACAGAGCTGGTGGACATGTGCATTGGGTCGCGCATCCACATCATCACGTGGAGTGGGGGTGTTAGTATATATGACGGTAGGTGTTTGCTTGTGCGCAGAGCTGGTGGACACAAGCATTGGGTCGCGCATCCACATCATCATGTGGAGTGGGGGTGTTAGTATATATGACGGTAGGTGTTTGCTTGTGCGCAGAGCTGGTGGACACAAGCATTGGGTCGCGCATCCACATCATCATGTGGAGTGGGGGTGTTAGTATATATGACGGTAGGTGTTTGCTTGTGCGCAGAGCTGGTGGACACAAGCATTGGGTCGCGCATCCACATCATCATGTGGAGTGGGGGTGTTAGTATATATGACGGTAGGTGTTTGCTTGTGCGCAGAGCTGGTGGACACAAGCATTGGGTCGCGCATCCACATCATCATGTGGAGTGGGGGTGTTAGTATATATGACGGTAGGTGTTTGCTTGTGCGCAGAGCTGGTGGACACAAGCATTGGGTCGCGCATCCACATCATCATGTGGAGTGGGGGTGTTAGTATATATGACGGTAGGTGTTTGCTTGTGCGCAGAGCTGGTGGACACAAGCATTGGGTCGCGCATCCACATCATCATGTGGAGTGGGGGTGTTAGTATATATGACGGTAGGTGTTTGCTTGTGCGCAGAGCTGGTGGACACAAGCATTGGGTCGCGCATCCACATCATCATGTGGAGTGGGGGTGTTAGTATATATGACGGTAGGTGTTTGCTTGTGCGCAGAGCTGGTGGACATGTGCATTGGGTCGCGCATCCACATCATCATGTGGAGTGGGGAGTTAGTATATATAACGGTAGGTGTTTGCTTGTGCGCAGAGCTGCTGGGCAAGTGCATTGGGTCGCGCATCCACATCATCATGTGGAGTGGGGTGTTAGTATATAAGGTCTTTCATTAGTAGGTAATAGTATACTAAGGGGAGTATGTGTATCAGATACTGATCACGTTCTCCATACCTATTTTTTTCCGATATCAAATACCTACCCATCCTACTAAAATAATAGTTTATTGAACAAATTATTTCATAGCATGAGTAGGTATTTGATAACGGGGAAAAAATAATAGGTATGGGGAACGTGATCAGTATCTGATACACATAATCCCTTTAGCGTACTATTACCTACTAATGAAAGACCTTATATATGACGGTAGGTGTTTGCTTGTGCGCAGAGCTGGTGGACATGTGCATTGGGTCGCGCATCCACATCATCATGTGGAGTGGGGAGTTAGTATATATGACGGTAGGTGTTTGCTTGTGCGCAGAGCTGGTGGACAAGTGCATCGGGTCGCGCATCCACATCATCATGAAGAACGACAAGGAGATGGTGGGCACGCTGCAGGGCTTCGACGGCTTCGTCAACATGCTTCTGGAGGATGTCACCGAGTACGAGGCCACTCCCGAGGGACGCAAGATCACCAAGCTGGACCAGATCCTGCTCAACGGCAACAACATCACCATGGTACCTACCTACCGCCCTCTGCTCTCTGCCTCTATGCCCCCGCTAATGTCCGCCGTCCAGTACAACGCAAACGGGACAACGTTGTCCCGGTCAAGAATAACTTACAGGCTTACTTAATTGCTTATAAGTGGCAGTCGTTTACGGTAACGTCAAAGGCCGTAACATCTTTATTTTGTTTAGGGCTTTAGCCATTTTCGGCTATGCCAGCCCCTTAGTAATAATTGATTTTGATATTTTAATCTACTCCAGCACAAATTAATGCCAGAGATTTTACAAAAAAAAACTAATTACAAGTCCACATTTTTCCCCCTGAGCTCTTCCCAAGGCTTTGTCTACTTTAAAAAACAGTTTGAGTCAGTATTTAGGTAGGTACCTATCTCAATAGCTTCTGCCTCAGTTCGTGGTTGCAGGCGCATTCCAATAATATTATGAAGTAGGTCCTCTTCTATCCCACACTGCACTGCAATTGGTTGGGTAATTGTGCTATCTTCATGAGGTACATTGTCTGGAGGTATTAGTTGGAATGTGTCCGGATCGCAATCTCAGGCTCATTGCAACTTCTGATTGGCCGTAAGTTACGGCCCGTAACATTAAAAAATCCTGCTGCTTTGGAGCACAACACTTTTAATAAAGGTTGCGCGCGCAAAAAGGAGGGTTATGATTTTGATTGGTATGTATGTATGTTCATGTGTTCCCTCATAACTTCTAAACTACTTATCATAATTTGACAAATGAGGTATCGTTGAAAGTGTCTTGATCGTCCGCTGGTTATAGGCCTTGTGACGTCACATAAAATTGAATATGGAGCCTATCTAGAGGGCATAAAGTCAGGACATAAAAACAATATTTGTTTAATGCTGCTGTTTTGGGTTTCAAATGAAAGGGCTTAATTAGCACATTTCAAAAATATATATTATTACATATATTATACAGGATGTTCGGCACATCGACCGACAACATTTTTTGACGTGATAACGTCTTATAAATTGATGAACACCGGCTGCACGCACGAAAAAGTGTCATGTTCCATCTGAGCCTGTGTGTGCAAGCGAGAGCGCGTAACAAGCGATAGAGAGGCACAATCGGCCCAAGCGGCAGTGTTGCCAAACGTACGGTAATTGCCGTAATCGTAATCGAGGCTAGAAATCGACAAATGTACGGCGTACGGCAGCGATAGGGGTGCCGTACGGAAAAATACGGTAATTCTTATAGCTGTGTTTCTTTATGACGTTATCACGTAAAACTATCGTCCATAAACCGACTTTACAGACAACCAATTTTTTTTTGTAGGTAAGTGGGGTCATTTGCAACGTTTTGACCCATGATACCTTTTGTCAGATGTCACGTGGTATCGAGATACGATTTTTTTTTCTTTATTTTTGAAAATTACCAAAATCTCAGCTATAAACCCTTGTAACATTTTTGTTTATTATTGTATCAGCACGAAATAAAATTTATTGAATTTTACTATGTATTCTTGTTCTAGAAAAAATATTATTTGATGAAGTTAACGCTATGAAAGGTTTTATGACCTCCCAAAGTACCGAGAACGAGTAAAAATGTGACAGAATCTTAATTTCTTAATTCATTTAAAAAAAACTAACAGCAATTGAGTGCTTAATTTTCGTTTGGAAAGTTCCCTAGTTTACGCCCTTTCCAACGGTATATCCTCCGCCAAACTGACAATCTTCCGCTCCTGGGTACACAAAAGGCATGGATTTACGATAACTACCTGACATCAAAACTTTCATGGCCATTTCTCGTCTACGACTTCACAAAGCAAAACCTGACTAAATTAGACTCGTATGTGACCAGATTCCTGAAATCATGGTTTGGACTGGCTCACCCGGCTGACTCGTCAACGCTATACAGATCTCACAATAACTTTGGACTGAACATTAAGAAACCGTCGATATTTTATCAAAAGGCGAGAATAGCCAAACGATGTATACTCAAAGACTCCAATGATAGCGCTATTCAAGCCTTACCCAACACATCACTATCAGATGAACTGGAATCGAGACTCGACTTCTACAAATCATTCCAAGTTGGTACACGCACCAATAGATCTGGATTGGGCATAGAAACAGCAAAGTCTGATAAAGAAATACTGAAAGGTTTTGCTCAGGAGGACATGGAACAAGGCTTCAAACTTCACGCCTTAAACCTAGAAATGCAGAATGATTGGCTAACAGTGGGTGACTTCTGCATCCCTCCTGCATTGAAGTGGAAATCCATAATATACAACTGGTCCCCTGAGCTGCTTAAGTTCTACTTAAATGCATTCCAGCTTACTCTCCCCGACCCGAGTAACCTAGTTAGATGGGGGAAATCTACAAATAGACTATGCCCGTCATGTAAGGAGTTCGTAGGCACGGCCAAACATTTGTTATGCGGATGCAAAATACTACTTGAGCGAGGCCAGTATTCCTACCGTCATGATAAAGTCCTCCAAATCATCAGAGAGGCCATCAACCTGTCAATTGCACGGACCAGGAAAGGGCAAACCAGTAGCGGCTTCCAGAAGGTCAACTTTGTGAAACCTGGAGCCAATAAGCTGCCCAAAGATAGGACTAAACCTTCTTCAATTTTGGGAGCAGCAAAGGATTGGGAATTGTTGATGGACACACATGAGAAGCATTACCAAATGCCTTCGGAAATCTGTACCACAGCTTTAAGGCCGGATATACTCATATTCTCAAAAGCGACAAAGCATGTAGTACTTGTTGAACTTACAGGTCCATGGGAAAGTAACATACCGAAGGACCACAACATCAAGCTTAACAAGTACTGCAACTTAGTAGACCGGATTGTGAGAAACGGATTCAAGACTGATCTCTTCGCTGTGGAAGTCGGAGCAAGAGGACTACCAGCGAAGTCGCTCTACAGTCTCTTCAAGAATCTAGGGCTCCCAAGATCGACGCTAAGCTCATATATGGAGAGAGCTTCGAAAACGTCACTGGAAGCATCCTACAGAATATGGATAGGTAGAGAGAGGGAGGTCGAGAGCGGGACTGGTGGTTTCCCCGCGTCCTAGTCAACGCAGACTAGCTGACGAGGGCTTGATGCGAGCCGAAACGTGAAGCATGCGCGGGAAATTTAGAGTGGCCACTCGCTAGTCCCGGCCTCGATTGATACCCTCCTCTACTGCCGATGGGCCCGGATATGTTCGGTGAAGCCATCGTAAGCTTAGATCCACACCTTCCTTTATGTCATACAAATAATTCACTATGTGGTCAAAATTAGGCACAGAGACAGAACAGAACGACAACACGGGCACTTATCGGTGGTCGCTTCCCGTATTGGGAGAGTTTTCCGGAGCATTTTCAAATATACAAAATGTACCGGTCGGGCGAGCACTCTTGCAAATTATCCCTAATCTTGTCGTTCTGTTCTGTCTCTGTGACCAATTTTGGCCACATAGTGAATTATTTGTGTGGCATGTGGTATACCGTTGGAAAGGGCGTAAACTAGCAAACTTTTTAAAAGAAAATGAAGCTATCACGACTCGAAGCACTCGCACTTAGCAGCCTAGAGGAGCGTCGTCAACGAGGCGAGGAAATCTCATTGAAACATACAAAATCCTCAATGACTACTATGACTTACCAGATCTCAAAGAAATGGTCACAAAAAATACCAATGCACATCTTAGAGGACACAGCTTAAAGCTAAACCGCTCAGCATTTCATTCTAACCTGAGGAAACACTTCTTGGTGAACAGAGTTGTGGACTCTTGGAACGAACTACCGCAGGAGGTCATAAGTGCTAAAAGTGTCAATGCATTTAAAAACAAGTTAGATAAACACATAAAAGAGAAAAAAAAAATACTAATAGAATGTAAATAGCCCAAAAAAAATCATTAAAATAAAAACAAGTGCACTCTGGAGAAAAAAATGATATGCACGCATCAGTTTCAAGCTGTTAGTGCTATAAATAATAATAATAATAATTTGCTGGATCTGCAGCACGAGGTTACCAAAATGTGGCCCGTCGACTCGACGATTGTTGTGCCCATAGTCGTTTCGGCGCACGGACTGATAGCGAAGAGCCTCGACGACTACCTTGAGAGGCTCTCGCTGAGTGGTTGGGTCAAGGGCCAGATCCAGAAGGCAGCCTTCTGGATCTGGCCCTTGACCCAACCACTCAGCGAGAGCCTCTCAAGGTAGTCGTCGAGGCTCTTCGCTATCAGTCCGTGCGCCGAAACGACTATGGGCACAACAACTAATCTGCTCGACACTGCACGCATCGTTCGGAGGTTTCTCTCTTTGGGGCCCGACCATCGGTAGCCTGGGTTCGCCCCGCCGCCGGTGGTGGAAACTCCATTTATTTTATAATAATTTTATATATAATTTTTGTATATTTTAGGTATAGTTTATTATATGTAAAATTATTGTAAATATAAGTGTTAAAAAAAATATAATAATAATATCAATTGCTGTTAGTTTTTTTTAATTGAATTAAGAAATTAAGATTCTGTCACATTTTTACTCGTTCTCTGGACTTTGGGAGGTCATAAGACCTTTTCATGGTATTAACTTCATCAAATAATATTTTTTCTAGAACAAGGATACATCATAAAATTCAATAAATTTTATTTCGTGCTGATAAAATCATAAACAAAAAAGTTACAAGGGTTTAAAGATGGGATTTTGGTAATTTTCAAAAATAAAGAAAAAAAATCGTATCTCTATACCCGTGACATCTGACAAAAGGTATAATGGGTCAAAACGTTGCAAATGACCCCACTTACCTACAAAAAAAATTTGTCGGTCGATGTGCCGAACACCCTGTATATTGTTAGCTGTTGCTTGCGGCTTTGCTTGCATGTACCCGATAATTAGGAATAATTTCTAATATCACGCCTCACTCCAAACCTACCCAATATTCATATATGTATAATAAATACATATTTCATTATGGACTATAGTAGCATTAATAACATGTAACATTAATGGAGGCTTAGTGAGCGGTGCGACGGGAGTGTTGAGGAGCTTGATATGGCCTGCTCTTCGTCCTGATCAGCTGGAGCATGGAAAACAGCCAAGCGCAGTTCTCATACAATTTGTGATTCCACTATAAATGCAGATAAAGATGGGCTTGTTAGAATTGGACTGAATTTGACGGATTAAGAGGATCGGGAAAAATTCAACGCAAAGTGTTACCATTAATCCTTACTTGGGCAGATACTGTGCACAATTTGCAAGGGTGCACTCTAGATTAAGCAGTAATTGAATTAGGGCAGTCACTATTCGCTAAGAGAAAGGCCTATGTGGCCTATTAAAATTTGGATTATTAAAATGTATTTCTTGAGGAATAGGAAAGGTTAAGAAGTCTTTCAAATTTCGAAACATAAACCTATGTGTGTAAGTTTGGTACACGGAAAACAATAAAACCTAAACAAACAAAAACATAACACGCACATAACACGAAATTATAATGAGTAGGTGCGGTCGGGAGACATGGCCAGCACGGAGCGGGTCCGGCGTGGTGGGGACCACGCGCCGCGACCGATTGCTTCACTTTTGTTCCGGTCACTTTGGTGCCGGGCTAGCTATACTAGCTATAAAACTAAAACCAAAATACATGAATGAATATTTATTAAATACATAAAAATAACTTATGTGTAAGGTGTTTATTTAATAGACGATAAATATTGAATAATTTGTACACAACAATTTCACATGAGAATATTTTCTTGTTTCATACTTTTTAGAGCGTGATTTTTCAGTAGTTGGGTTTTAGTTTTATAGCTAGTATAGCTAGCCCGGCACCAAAGTGACCGGAACAATCGCGGCGCGTGGCCCCCACGACACCGGACCCGCTCCGTGCTGGCCATGTCTCCCGACCCACTCCGTGTACTCGGTCGCGGCGCGTGGCCCCCACGACACCGGACCCGCTCCGTGCTGGCCATGTCTCCCGACCCACTCCTTGTTGGTGTTATGTCCCAGCCCGGCGCGGCGGCTTAGGCGGGGATGTTATTATGCCACTAATCCTGTTTTCATTTATTTCGTCAATTGAATTTTATTTGTTGTACCTGCTTGCATAAATACGCCCCTCTGTCGGCTGAGGTGGACGCAGACCGGACTTTCCGTGTCGGCCGGTGCTCCGTGTCATAGACTGGTGAAAAATTTGGACAGGAACATTTCTAGCGGCATCTCGTGAAACTTTTTGGCACCGGATTTGTTTAGACTAATTAGAGCCTGCTGAATGGGATTGTGCCCGGTGCCAACCCTGCCTTCAAATTGTTTTGTTAGAAAAAACGGGCATAAAAAAGGCAAAATAAGCTATTTTTGAGTTATGAATAACATCATGTAAACACAACAGATGCAGCATGGCATCTTCTCTACTAAAAAGTCACCACACCTGAGGCGCTGCCTGCCACCAACTTCAGAACAGCTCGATTGCATATCCGCAGCGTACATCTGGAGAAATGCGCACGTTGGAGAAATCGAGCTGCTTTCTCCAAAATACTATGGCTGGCACCAGGATGGTGACAAGCTGACCCCACCCAGTGCTTATCACTTTAGAAGCCGTTCCTAAGGCTTGCAAAGACCTTCTAACATGCGGCTGTAAGGCAGGATGCAAAACTGCAGCTTGTGTTTGTCGTCGGGAAGTCAAGCAATGTTGCACACCAGGCTGCTATTGTAAAGGGATATGTGCCAACGGTGAACTATAAAACATACGGAATGGTTGGTGGCCAGGAAGGTGTGCCTCGACTGTTTTTTTTTTCTTGATACTTATGCGATGTAGAAGGGAAGGTGTGAATCTAAGCTTGCGATGGCTTCACCGAACATATCCGGGCCCATCGGCAGTAGAGGAGGGTATTAATCGAGGCCGGGACTAGCGAGTGGCCACTCTAAATTTCCCGCGCATGCTTCACGTTTCGGCTCGCTTCAAGCCCTCGTCAGCTAGTCTGCGTTGACTACATAAAACATTTTTTATAACGTGTTTAATAAACATGGTGCTATTCATACATAACTCAAAAATTGCTTATTTTGCCTTTTTATGCCCATGTTTCTACCAAAACAAATTATTAGAAATTGTAAATGCCCAATTGTAAAGTAATTTCATATCACCTAGGAAATATAATATTACTGTAAATTAGTAAATAAATATACGAGTTTAGTAAATAAATATACGAGTGTGATGCTCGAGCATTATTTATCGAGGCTTGCGGCGGCAGCGGAGTCTGCGCTGCGAGCTGTAAATCGTGAACGAATACTCGTAAGATAATAAGTCAGGTCTTATTTTGTAGGTAAATATATAAAGATTAATTTTCTTTTAGGCCATTTTACCACGGAAGTAGTTTGTTTAGCATTTTAATTTTGTATTCATTTTATATCAAATAAATCCTCCCCCTTTTATCACAGCTTCGGCGGTTTTTATAGAAATAGAGTGCAAATGCAAAATAAAAAATAATAATAAAAAAACATTAAGTTTGGGTAGATGTATTTCAGAAACTATTAGTCCTATCAAAACAAATTGTACCACATTATTGTAGAGAATTTAATGAAGATTATTTATGCTGCAGACATTTTTTGGATAGGTCCAACAGTTTTTGTATAAAATAAAAAAAACCGCTGATAGGGACACATTTTAGGGCGGAGGGGTTGGCACCGGGCAGAATCGGATTCAGCGGGGCCTAATTAGTCTAAAAAAACCCGGTGCCAAAAAGTTTCACGAGATGCCGCTAGAAGGTGAAATCAGAACGAATTTTAGATTTTTCCGCCAGTCTATCAGCCCGGTAACACGTTCGCCTAGAGCGCGGTCCACCGGGCTCGAGTCCAACACGCTTTGTCCGTGTCGTGTTGAATATCGACACGGTTACCATCTCTGGGCGAGGCTAATGTCTGGGACCGTGTTACAGTTGGTGCCGGGAGGAGACATGCCTGACGCAGAGCACACATAACACACAACATATTCCTTGTCACTGTTTCACAACTACCTAGGTACCTATTAAACTAAACCTATTCTAGAGCATTGTTTTATTTTTCTAGAGTTGTTTTATTATACAAACCTGCTGTCAGCAGGGACCCTGGAACAAAAATGATTGATCTCATCGAGATCATAATTTCGGATGACAGCTGTCTAAATCAAAATGGCCATGTCTCGGATCGTGTGCTGGGACAACTGATAGAACCGCGGCAGGAGTGTGAAGTGATTCCTAACCCCAGATTTTTTTTGTATTGATATTACTTTTAATATTAATAATAGGTGTACAGTATGCCTGACGCCGCGTACTGAAGGGGTAAAAGCCGCTCACTCGCACGCGCACAGCGCCAGTGAGCCACCAGTCAGCATCACTCTCTCTCTGGCTACCTCAGACTACTACGTTACAATGTAATTACACAATACATTATAGACTACCCCATTTCAATTCTGTAGGTAGGCCGGAATTTCCCAATGATCTATCCCCGCCGACGTCCTCCTCCAACAGCCTGACAGAAGTGCTCTCGCCCACTCCACGGCACGCGCCACCGGTGTTGCCAGTTCTCACACACAAGCGCGTACGCATGTTGCGTGTCCGTTGGATTGTTGGCGATTGCACCCGTCCATCCTGCGATTCGGTTCGACCTCGAACCGCCAGCTAGTCCAGTGAGGAACTGTGAACATACAAGCATGTGCACTGTGTTCTTCCAAGAACTTGACCTTGGACTTACCGCGGATGCGTACAAATCGGTTCTGCAGATCCTTTCTCCACAGAACCGGCAAACTCTGGAACGCTCTACCTGCCCACATATTTCCCCCCAAGTATAGTCTCGGGTCCTTCAAGAGAGGCGTGAATGGGCACCTGTCAGGCCGGCATGGCATTCGCAGCCCCCGCATGCGTCCGAATGTCCATGGGCGTCGCTAGACACCTTATGGGTGACTCGGCGCCACATAACGCGCTTAGTATAAAAAAAAAAAAAAAAAAAACTTGACCTACTCCCACTGGTGGCTGGTCCTAAAGTGCGCTCGTGCGCCGCACTACCGTACCACGAGAAGTCTTCACTTCACCCAAAATTAATTTAATAATATCTTACAACATACCTACATTAAAACCATAAAGATCGTACTCCAAATAAATAAGAATGTGAATTCGGCCTTATTTTATAGATCACAAGGCACTTTTTTGCAAATAACGCACGCGGCGGGTGGCCGAGTGGTTGGGGCATCGGCTTCTCATGCGGGAGGTCCGAGGTTCGAATCCGGTCGCCGTGTACCAATGAGTTTTTTCTGACGAAAAAAATTAAGTGCATACCTACACCTGCTGCTTCACAGTTCGGAACCGGTGTAAAACTGTAGGTCCCTTCCCTTGCCCCTTACTAGGTGGTAGGCTCAAATTGTAGCCGACTGGGTTGATACCACCGTACTGAATGTAAGATGGCCGCATAGCAGTCTCGGTTGTGTTCTCCTTTAGTCCAGTATAGCCAGAAATCCAGGGAAGTCTCCGGTATGGCACCTACCTTCTCGGAGGTGATATTGGCTAGTCAGAGCATGTGCTTTGGCCCCTCTGACTCAGCCACCCATACCAGATTACATAAAAAAAAAAAGTGGAGGCTGGTCCTAAAGTGCTCGTGCGCCGCACTACCATACAACGAGAAGTCTTCACTTCACTCAAAATAAATAATATCTTACAACATACCTACATCAAAACCATAAAGATCCTACTCCAAATAAATACGAATATGAATTCGACCTTATTTTTATCACAAGACACGTTTATGCGAGTATACCTGTGCCATCGCTAGCGCGCCCCGTGCGGAATCTACAGCGCACGCGGGTCTCCAATACTGAATGTATGGGGATCGGCAAAACACCACTGGCGCGTGATACAAAAGATACTTCATAGAAACAGTATGGGCCGAAATGGAATTCTGCGTGCGGCGCACGAGCGCCAAACAAGAACGCTATATCGTGTATCGTGAATAGCCGCGCGAGCGATTAGTTTTGCACGAGTCCGTCTACCTAGAGTCAGCGCGCTGTCATGTGATGTCACATACCCGTTAGCGCGTGAATATTTAAAATGGGATATGATTAGGTTTAGTGCTTTCTGTCACGTGATACTGTGAATTAAGTGGTGCCGATATTTGCCTTGGTTAAAGGTAAGGCTTTACAATCAGGTGATCCGGGGTTCAATTCCTACTTTTCAAAAGCTTTTATTTTTATATATTTAAGTATTTTTGGGACATTACACTTTTTTCTTTTTGAAAGCTGCGGCACGGTGTTGTGGTCTATGGGTGTGTTCATAAAGGTACTAAAAATGAGTTAAAAAACTTGTTTGGATTTTTTTTCTTGTTTTTTGCAATTCATTGAGTGTCTTGAGAATATTCATACTAGGTACGTACATAATAAAACGCAGGCGTTTAAAAAATTCGGGGGTCGCTATCTTAAAATAACATTGGGAAAGTGTTATTTTTATATTAATAAAAAACAGAAATTAAATCAGCTAATAAGTTAACACAACATTTATTGATTCTGAGGCGGTACGAAGTTCGCCGGGTCAGCTAGTATTTATAGTGATTTTCCCGCAAACGTTCATCGTCGGCGCGATGTATCAGCCACCGCACGAGTAGAACGAATCTCGCACCTATTTCCATCAGCATACGGTTCGTGTTTCAATCATCAGTGCTCGAGTAGCACGGTTTGAGTCTTGTTTCCGCCTTAAAGTTGAGACGTTACGTGCAATGCTTGTTGTAAAATTTAATATGGGCAGTTGTGAAAACTTTTATGACATTCCACTCATGTAATATGATTTTAAAAATAATGATAACTTCAGTAACTGCTCCGACACACCCTCAGTCCTTCACACTTGCACCACACTCCCTATCCCCAAGAATGTCCCGCATTTACTTTTCATAAAGTTGGCCACCTTAATGTAGGTTTTCATTGCAGAATTAAAGCAGGCTACGTCAAGAAGTTGCGTAAGGATACACACAATTTCTTAGTTTGTTTGATGGAAGCGGGGCGGTGGGGGTGTTTCCTCTTGATGGGGCGGGACGCAGGTGTAGCGTGTGCGGGGAGGGCCTTCCCGTTGATCTGTCGGGAGAGTCTCTGGGCGTGGTGGAAGTCGAGGTGCTCGGGCAGGGCCGACGCGGCCACGCGGTTGCCGCACTCGGCGCACCGCTCGGCCGCCACCGCCGCCGCCGCGCGCGGGAAGAAGCTCGCTTTGGATCTGTGGCCACTCCCCCCTCCCCGCTCCGCCCTCCTTCTGCTCTCCGCCCTCTCCTGCTCCCTCAACCTCAGGGCGAAGTGGAAGTCGAGGTGAGCTGCTAGCGAGTCGGCTGCTGTTCTCTCTCCACACTCTGGGCAAACCACTTCCGCCTCGGGGTGCGGTGTGCAGAAAAAGGAGCGCAGGGAGGCTCTGTCGCGCTGGACGCGCTCGCACTCATCCTGGTCCGGTCCCGACAGCGTGAGGCTGCGATCGATCTCGCGCTGCACGTCGATAGTAGACCCCGAGTAATCGGAGCCAGTGTCCTCCGCTTCCGCCTCGTCCGTAGTGGCGCGGTGCAGGGCCGCACCCTGCTGCGTCTCCACCTCGTCCGTAGTGGCGCGGTGCAGGGCCGCACCCTGCTGCGTCTCCACCTCGTCCGTAGTGGTGCGGTGCAGGGCCGCACCCTGCTGCGTCTCCGCCTCGTCCGTAGTGTCGCGGTGCAGGGTCGCACCCTGCTGCGTCTCCACCTCGTCCGTAGTGGCGCGGTGCAGGGCCGCACCCTGCTGCGTCTCCGCCTCGTCCGTAGTGGCGCGGTGCAGGGCCGCACCCTGCTGCGTCTCCGCCTCGTCCGTAGTGGTGCGGTGCAGGGCCGCACCCTGCTGCGTCTCCACCTCGTCCGTAGTGGTGCGGTGCAGGGCCGCACACTGCTGCGTTCGAGAGGCGGTCGGTAAGTTTGGATCGATGCCAAGTAAAGTGTTGTCGCATTCTGTCTTAGTTTCATCGAAGTGATCGTTGACTCCGTTTACATCAACTGAAGAATGATTTTTACTTTGAAAATATTTTTGAAAAATTGTTTCTTTTCCTTCTATCTTTTTTATACTTTTTTGGATGTTAGCATTCAGTTTTAAAAGCGTTTCATTAGTGCAGATGTCACTAGTTTGTTTGAGCGGTCCGGAACTAAAGAAATCTACAATTTTTCTCACTTTCTTATTCTCGGCTTTCTCTTCAAACTTGCCCACACTTATTCCCAGAAATTTTATCGGCATCGGCAGTTTGCAATTGTCTTCAACTGAAAAAAATACACAGAGAATATTGATCAGCTTTAATTGTTGATAATTACAAACAAAATACAGTCGATACCTATATAAATATTCAGTAAATACGCTTCCTCCCACTATCCTCTCACGGCTTTCTTCCTTGCTCTAGTGATGATAACATCCTCGAGATTTCGCGTCACGCTTCTGGTTTCTATACAAATTCAATAAAGGTACTGTAAAAAAAAAGTTAAAAGTTTTTTATTATTAATTTCTAAAACATTACATTACATGCATTCTCTTTATTAGGTACTACTCCTTTACTGAGTACGTATCTGTACTACTCCTTTACTGAGTACGTATCTGTACTACTCCTTTACTGAGTACGTATCTGTACTACTCATTTACTGAGTACGTATCTGTACTACTCATTTACTGAGTACCTATCTGTACTACTCCTTTACTGAGTACGTGTCTGTACTACTCCTTTACTGAGTACGTATCTGTACTACTCCTTTACTGAGTACGTATCTTTACTACTCCTTTACTGAGTACGTATCTGTACTACTCATTTACTGAGTACGTATCTGTACTACTCATTTACTGAGTACCTATCTGTACTACTCCTTTACTGAGTACGTGTCTGTACTACTCCTTTACTGAGTACGTATCTGTACTACTCCTTTACTGAGTACGTATCTGTACTACTCCTTTACTGAGTACGTGTCTGTACTACTCCTTTACTGAGTACGTATCTGTACTACTCCTTTACTGAGTACGTATCTGTACTACTCCTTTACTGAGTACGTGTCTGTACTACTCCTTTACTGAGTACGTATCTGTACTACTCCTTTACTGAGTACGTATCTGTACTACTCCTTTACTGAGTACGTATCTGTACTACTCCTTTACTGAGTACGTATCTGTACTACTCCTTTACTGAGTACGTATCTGTACTACTCCTTTACTGAGTACGTATCTGTACTACTCATTTACTGAGTACGTATCTGTACTACTCATTTACTGAGTACCTATCTGTACTACTCCTTTACTGAGTACGTGTCTGTACTACTCCTTTACTGAGTACGTATCTGTACTACTCCTTTACTGAGTACGTATCTGTACTACTCCTTTACTGAGTACGTGTCTGTACTACTCCTTTACTGAGTACGTATCTGTACTACTCCTTTACTGAGTACGTATCTGTACTACTCCTTTACTGAGTACGTATCTGTACTACTCCTTTACTGAGTACGTATCTGTACTACTCCTTTACTGAGTACGTATCTGTACTACTCCTTTACTGAGTACGTATCTGTACTACTCCTTTACTGAGTACGTGTCTGTACTACTCCTTTACTGAGTACGTATCTGTACTACTCCTTTACTGAGTACGTATCTGTACTACTCCTTTACTGAGTACGTGTCTGTACTACTCCTTTACTGAGTACGTATCTGTACTACTCCTTTACTGAGTACGTATCTGTACTACTCCTTTACTGAGTACGTATCTGTACTACTCCTTTACTGAGTACGTATCTGTACTACTCCTTTACTGAGTACGTATCTGTACTACTCATTTACTGAGTACCTATCTGTACTACTCCTTTACTGAGTACGTATCTGTACTACTCATTTACTGAGTACGTGTCTGTACTACTCCTTTACTGAGTACGTATCTGTACTACTCCTTTACTGAGTACGTATCTGTACTACTCCTTTACTGAGTACGTATCTGTACTACTCCTTTACTGAGTACGTATCTGTACTACTCCTTTACTGAGTACGTATCTGTACTACTCCTTTACTGAGTACGTATCTGTACTACTCATTTACTGAGTACGTATCTGTACTACTCATTTACTGAGTACGTATTTGTACTACTCATTCACTGAGTACCTATCTGTACTACTCATTTACTGAGTACCTATCTGTACTACTCATTTACTGAGTACCTATCTGTATGGTGTGGTGTGTATTTGCTGCTCTTGATTATTGATTATTTGTGTTTTCGATTTTGATTTTGTTACTGTTGTGTACCTATCCTGTTTCTTTTTTGTATTCATCCTTTTTAGGTAGGTTTATGTTTTTGGTTTATGTGTCACCATAACATGTGTCATACTTATCGTCTCCTTTCATTATTTTTTCATTATTGTTTTCGTGGAGAACGTTGCTAGATGTGTCCATACTCTTTTTTTTGCTATTACCTATGTTGTATGTTACCTCACGTAGTTACATGTCTGTTTGTTTTCCCATAATAAATAAAAAAATATAAAACACAATAAATTTTCACATATTTTTCACAGTAACTAGATGTAAATTGTTTTAGATAGACAGATAATAATCACTCCCACCTATACTGGCCATTGATGGCTGTACTATAGGAGGTTGATAAAATGTGTACTCACCACACATCTACCCGCAGACTCACTCACCTACTCAGTACACCTATCAGTTTTTACTACGAGTACGTAGGTAGTTAGGTCGATCAGCCGAATGTGGCGCGAGTAGATGTGCGGTTGAGTTGTGTATGAAATGTGAATGTATTTGAACATCGTTAGTTCACAGCTACTGTCAGAGAATATCTGTTACATGAATACAGGACACTCGTGGATATTTATTAGTTTTATTTTAAGGGTAAAAATGGTCTCGAGTGGAAAATATCCAATAATAAGTAACCCACATAATAGTAACGAATACTAAGTTTAAAATCTATAAATCTATGAATGCACTATGAAGTCAAAGGCCTTCCATTTTTTTTTTCTTATAGTCTTTCCACCCATTCAAAGTGTGCAGCAGCGTATGCGTGACTGCTTTGTAAACAAAATCTCGCGAGTTGATAGCTGCATATATTCCGTTTTGTAGCTAGAACGATAAAAAAGGTATGGACCCCGAACCCTATCCTCGCCAGCGTAACACTATATAAGTAAAAGCATACTTGTTTCATTGGACGGTCACACGCTGGCCCGTCAGTCTGTCATCAGCTGCGTTGGCAAAAACCTGTTTAAAATGCCCGCATGCTCTGTTTACGTGTAAAAACACTACAGCCAAGTTTATTGTGCACAATAGTGGAATATCTTATCATCGGTAATTACACTCCGCTCCCCGCAACTCGGCGACGCTAGTTCTCATCCAAGCATTTGACAGTCCTGCGTCCATACCGTTTTTATCGTTCTAGTTTTGTAGGTATCGACCTGTTATTGATTAATCATGAATCCTGTGCGGTGTGGCAAACTCCAGTGCGAAATCTACATATAATAGAAGATCTTTTGTAAAAACCATTCTCAACGAGGACATTTTCTGAAAAGCTTTTAATTGTTCAAAACGGTCGCCAAGTTTGTCGAATTTAAAGTCAGTACATAAAGACAGCCAAAGGCAATATAATTATGGTCTTTCAGTTTTTGAACTCATTATGGTAGAAATAAATTAACACGTAAGTTATGAAATTATAAAAAAAATATCCTTAGCCAGAGCCGATGGCCAAAGCCAACCCAATACTTAGCATCTGCTATGGGTCACCTACACCGCTAGCAGATTATACACTCGTTAAATACAGATCCGTTCCTGACCAAGCAGCTGTACCAATCGGTGCATCTTCATTTCATCTAAACGTGAACTTAGCAGGTTTAGCCGGAGTGATGGCAACTGATTATACAATATTAAATCCGTTCATTATTGTCCGTTCATTACCCCTTGCTGGTATGGTGTCTAGTGACAAAATATTCTAGTAGACTGGCGGCGCAGCGTGATCGATTCGCACACTCTCTTCGTGCACGAAGAAGGAATCGGGTAGGGAGCCCTGCGTGGTAGAGCTCCGAGCAGATGAGTTCTCACCTCCGTGTGTGGGGCCGATGCTCTCGCCGATGAGTCGCCGCGCGTGACAATAGAGCACCTCGGCGTCCAGCTCGTCCTCGGCGCTCAAGTTGTGCGAGCGCGAGCTGGACACGTCGCCGGCCGGCGCGCCGCACGTGAAGCTAACCACCTGCGATAGACAGCCAATCCTAAGTGTTAAGCCACATTACTTCCACTTTAATTAACTTTAACACTTTGGGGCAACATGTAAGCACCGTCGGCGCCAGGCCGGCGGTTATTGTCGAACGTCTCGCGGTCGAGGCGCTCCTGTACCTCGGCGGAGCACAGAACAGTAGCGAGGGAACAGTGCGTACCATGTGTCGCGGCCGGCGGTTGTTGTCGGGCGTGTCGCGGTCGAGGCGCTCCTGTACCTCGGCGGAGCACAGAACAGTAGCGAGGGAACAGTGCGTACCATGTGTCGCGGCCGGCGGTTGTTGTCGAGCGTGTCGCGGTCGAGGCGCTCCTGTACCTCGGCGGAGCACAGAACAGTAGCGAGGGAACAGTGCGTACCATGTGTCGCGGCCGGCGGTTGTTGTCGGGCGTGTCGCGGTCGAGGCGCTCCTGTACCTCGGCGGAGCACAGAACAGTAGCGAGGGAACAGTGCGTACCATGTGTCGCGGCCGGCGGTTGTTGTCGAGCGTGTCGCGGTCGAGGCGCTCCTGTACCTCGGCGGAGCACAGAACAGTAGCGAGGGAACAGTGCGTACCATGTGTCGCGGCCGGCGGTTGTTGTCGAGCGTGTCGCGGTCGAGGCGCTCCTGTACCTCGGCGGAGCACAGAACAGTAGCGAGGGAACAGTGCGTACCATGTGTCGCGGCCGGCGGTTGTTGTCGGGCGTGTCGCGGTCGAGGCGCTCCTGTACCTCGGCGGAGCACAGAACAGTAGCGAGGGAACAGTGCGTACCATGTGTCGCGGCCGGCGGTTGTTGTCGAGCGTGTCGCGGTCGAGGCGCTCCTGTACCTCGGCGGAGCACAGAACAGTAGCGAGGGAACAGTGCGTACCATGTGTCGCGGCCGGCGGTTGTTGTCGAGCGTGTCGCGGTCGAGGCGCTCCTGTATCTCGGTGGCGAGGTCGCGCAGCCAGCGCTGGAGGGCGCTGGTGTCGCGGAGCGCGGCGGCGCCACGAAATTGTTTGCAGCAGCCAATGCTCTTAGAATTAAACTTGGCTTGAACTGGCTCGTCGTCGATTCCTCTCGCGATGTTGTATAGCCAAGATCTGAATTATCAATACATGTACATAAAAACGAGTTTCTTTGTTTGTCTGGTATGCGTTCATATTAGGGATGCAACGATTACGATTACGATTACATTAATCGTCGATTATCAGCCATTTTACGATTAATCGAAAATGTCGATTCTTAGTACGATTGTTTAGCGATTAACGATTAGTGCATTGTACTGTCTAAAAATCGTCTATTCGCCGCGACGGCACACCATACGAATTTTATGCTAAGTTTTAGATAAAGTCCTTTCTCATAAAACGGAACTTTGTATCATATAAATATATTTGTATTGGCGCGAAAACACAATGTACAAGAAACTGAAGCCATTAGCACAAAAGTTTCTATTGTACCAACTAAGCTCAGTAGCGTCCGAAGATTGTTCTCAACGGCTGAACTGATACAAACTGACTTACGAAATAGGCTAACACAGGAGCATTTGCAAATGCTCTGTTTCTTAAACAAGAATATCCCTGTTGTTAACTTTAACTATTAGGTAAGTTGTCATGTTTAAGGTTAAGAACTTTGGTTTGATTACATTTTAAAAAAACAATACCATTGTTATCGTTGGTTTTATTTGAAAGTTGGGAGTAAATACCTTATTTACCTATGCCTGTACAATATACAATACAACGCCATAGAACAGATGTACAGGGTGACTCAGCAAACTTTTTAAATTTGAATTTCGAATAAATTGGCGGGCAGCGGAACTAGCGGCACAGCATATATATGGCTAAAGCAGTATGGAAACTACGTACAAAACGATCGAAACGACGCACTCACACACACGCACGCCTCAACAAGGCCCCGAAGCGAATGTCGCAAACAATCAGTCGCGGGTGCCGCGTCCGAGTGGTCGTGTTTGTTATTGTTGCATGCGCCACGGACAGTCCGCGATCTTTTAGAATGCCAAAAAATGTTTACAAACGTTTTTCGACTGTTGTCACTTTATATTAACTTTTGACAAATGTTGACAACTTTTGTCAACTTTTGCCAACTTCTGTCACATTTTGTCAACTTTTATCGACTGTTGTCAACTCTTGTCAACTTTTCTTATCTTTTGCCAACTTCTGTCACCTTTTGTCAACTTTTATCGACTGTTGTCAACTCTTGTCAATGTTTGTCAACCTTGGTCAACTTTTGTCAACTTTCGTCAATATTTGTCAACTTTTGTCATCTTTTGTCAACTTTTATCGACTGTTGTCAACTCTTGTCAATGTTTGTCAACCTTGGTCAACTTTTGTCAACTTTAGTCAACATTTGTCAACTTTTGTCATCTTTTGTCAACTTTTATCAACTGTTGTCAACTCTTGTCAAGTTTGTAAACTTTTGAGAACTTTTGCCAACTCTCGGTAACTTATGTCAACTCTTGCCAACTTTTGTCAACTTTTCTTATCTTTGCCCACTTCTGTCACCTTTTGTCAACTTTTATCGACCTGTGTCAACTTTTTCGACTGTTGTCAACTCGTGTCAATGTCAACCTAACCTTGGTCAACTTTTGTCAACTTTCGTCAATATTTGTCATCTTTGTCAACTTTTATCGACTGTTGTCAACTGTTGTGGTTGTTTGTCAACCTTAGTCAACTTTCGTCAACATTTTGTCATCTTTTGTCAACTTTTGTATACTTTTCTCGACTTTTGTGAACTTATAGCCACTTTCGTCATCTTTTATCAACTTTTGCAAACTTCTCTCAGCTTTTGTCAGCTTTTATCATATTTTAATCACTTATTGTCAACGTTTGTCACTTTTATGAACTTTTGTCAGCTTTCGTTAACGAGAAGTTGACTAAAGTTGACAAGAGTTAACGAAAGTTGACAAACTGGACAAAAGATGCGAAAAGTTGACGAAAGTTGACAAACAGCTGACATAAGTTGACAAACGTTTACAATATAAGAAAAAAGTTGACAATACTTAGTTGACATTAATTAACCATAGTTGACGAAAGTTGACAAACGTTGACAAGAGTTGACAAAAGTTCACGAAAGCTGACAAAAGTTCATAAAAGTGACAGAACTTGGCAAAAGTTGGCAATAGTGGTTAAAAGTTGACAGAAGTTAGTAAAAGTTGACAAAAGATGACGAAAGTTGACAAAAGTTGACGAAAGCTGGCCTAAGTTCATAAAAGTGACAGAAGTTGGCAAAAGTTGACAAAAATTTCCGAAAGTTGACAACAGTCGTTAAAATTTTACAAAAGCTGATAGAAGTTGGCAAAAATTGACAAAAGATGACGAAAGTGGCTATAAGTTAACAAAAGTCGACAAAAGCCATAAAAGTAGACAAACGTTGACGAAAGTTGACAAAAGTTGACAAAAGTTGACGAAAGTTGACAAAAGTTGACAAAAGTTGACAGCAGTTGACATAAGTTACCGAGAGTTGATAAAAGTTCTCAAAAGTTTACAAAACTTGACAAGAGTTGACAACAGTCGATAAAAGTTGACAAAAGGTGACAGAAGTTGGCAAAAGATGAGAAAAGTTGATAAAAGATGAGAAAAGTTGATAAACGATGACGAAAGTGGCTATAATTTCACAAAAATCGAGAAAAATAGACAAAAGTTGACAAACGTTGACAAAAGTCGACAAATGTTGACGAAAGTTGACAAAAGTTGACCAAGGTTGACAAAGATTGACAAGAGTTGACAACAGTCGATAAAAGTTGACAAAAGATGACAAATGTTGACGAAAGTTGACAAAAGCTGACCAAGGTTGATAAACATTGACAAGCGTTGACAACAGTCGATGAAAGTTGACAAAAGTTGACAAATGTTGACGAAAGCTGACAAAAGTTTACCAAGGTTGACAAACATTGACAAGACTTGACAACAGTCGATAAAAGTTGACAAAAGATGACTGAAATTGGCAAAAGATGAGAAAAGTTGACAAACATTTACAATGGTTGACAAGAGCTGACAAAAGTTGTAAACAATTTACAAAAGTTAATAAAAGTTCACAAAAGTCGAGAAAAGTTATATCAATTCATATTTATAGCAACCACGTTTTGAACTTATTATTGATGATTGATTATATTGATTATTTGATCATTACATTACAGAACCTAAATAAATGTTTTAATGAATAATAATTTTACAATTTTACAAAAAAAATTGATTGACATCCCTAACGCTCCAGTGGAGCGTAGGTACTTATTTTAACAAATAGGCCTAGTTTCCATACTGCTTTAGCCATATATATGCTGTGCTAGCGGGGTGCGAGGTACAGCATTCGAAAACTGACCGTTGGGGAATTTTTAGTGGGCGCCATGTCGTGGTTGGGAGAGCACCGCGCGTGCGCAGTGGAGGCTTATTTCGGCAACGGTCATTCGTGCACACGAGCACGACGCATATTCTGCAAGCCTTTCCTTTTTTCAAAACCATCGCGTTACTACTGTTACAGTGACCAGTGAGCGCTATACCGCCATGATAAAGAACTTTTTTGTGCCGGAACTGAGACAGGGTATCAGCAGATATCCTGATGTATGGTTTCAACAAGATGGGGCCACTGCGCACACTGCCAGGGCCTCAATGAGTGCAGTCGCAGCACTATTTCCCAGAAAAATCATCAGCCGATTTGGAGATATACCCTGGCCTCCACGGTCGCCAGATTTGACCCCAGCTAACTTCTTCTTATGGGGATATCTCAAAAGCAAAGTTTTTACCAACCAGCTTGCCAATCTTGAAGACTTGAAGACAAAAATAACTGAAGAAGTCAACTCTATCCCAAGTGATTTATTGCAGCGTGTGATACTGATAACTAATACACGCGTCCGCCTTGAAGAGTGTATACGGCGAGAAGGAAAGCATCTTGATGACATTATTTTTCATAAATAAAATCCAAATTTGTACACTTTCATTTTATACTATTAAAATTACTGTAAGTAAAACTGACATTTTTCAATTATTTTTTAAAGTTTAAAATCTGGAATAAATCAAGCCTGTATAAACTGTTACATAAAAGCGTAAAATTTTCGGAGATAATCGTAATCGCGATTATCAATTTGAATAATCTTAATCGCATCGTAATCGCGAAATCAATAATCGTTGCATCCCTAGTTGATATTGTATGACATCAGATTTATATGAAACTTTATTTATTTATTCTATGGAAGAGGAAAAGGGATTATTTGTGAGCAGTGGCGGATTAAGGGGTTTACAGGTAAGGAGTTTAGCAGGTGTAGTGGTCGGCTCACCCGTTCTTGTAATCGAAGGTGCGTCGCAGATGCTCGCGGGAGAAGCGCTGGAGGTGCGCGACGGTGCGGACGCCGAGCGCGCGGCAGACGGCCTCGCCGAACTTGCCGCCGAGCTGGCGCACCGAGCGCAGCGGCAGCGCCGCGTACAGCGCGCCCAGAGACTCCCTCGGCAGCACCGTCTGCTTGTTGGGCTTGTTCATTCCGCACACCACCTTCGCCAGCATCTTGTTGTGAGCGATACCCGCCGAACACTCGTACCCTGCAAGCACCATTCCCTTTTCAGTAGACGCCTCACCGATGCGATGCGGTATCGTGTTCGGGGAGCCAATCAACTCTATTACACGTATGCTGGAATTATCTATTACACGTGAACTGGACTGACATGGCACCTAGTTTACCCGGTGTTATGGGCTGACATCACGGATGTTGTAGGTGGTGTAGCAAACCGTGTCAGTTTCCATTAAAAAAAATTATCTATTGCACGCAGGATGGGCCGGGTTAAGCCATATAGAGGCCCCTAGGCAATGCAAGTCACGGGGCCCCGCTCCCCGCAGGCCGGTAGGTCTTTAGGTAGGTAGATAGTGCTTATGTAAACCTGATAATACCAACACCAAATTTTAAAGTAATGTCATTTAAAAACAAAACTATTTATTGGTAATGTAATGTAGTTTATCCAATACTTGCAAATGGTAATTATAGTAAATTATAACAGTGATTTATTTATTGATTAACTTTAAATCATCATTATCATCATCAATCATCCTTCAGTCAACAAACCGCATTGGATATTCGTCATGTTTTCAAAACATTAACTTTCCCAGTTTTTTATGTGAATTCTTTCAATATAAGTATCAAGATTTTACAGGTGCATTCAAACGTTTTGAGCCATTGATGATCGAAGACAGTTTTTTTTTATTGACCAGTGGCGTTCAAAAGCTATAGCGCGAGAACTAGAAGCGATTTCAAAAGATCGACTGCTGTTCGAAGTCCAATTGTTTCTTTTTGTATAGATCATTATGCCTGGTTGACACGATGCGAGTTCACGCATGAGAAATGTTTCTCGAACGCATTTACGCACCGTGTAGACAGTTTCGCGAACTCTCGACGAACGCTTCGCGATAGCGAGTTTTCTCGTTCGAGAAGGCGGCATGCTCCTCGTGCGTGAAACGTGAAAGATTTACTGTGAATTGGTGTCCTGATCGAATTAGCTAAGTTATCTTCACTAGTATTAAGTGATTTTAATGTGACCTGAGCTAAGTTCTCACCGACTGTGGTGAAATAATTATTAAAACCATTTAATGCTTCTTTGGGAGCCAATTTAGGGTCAAGAAATACTGAGCTGTCATGATTCTGGTTTATGTGAGCAGCTTCTTTCATTACCTCCCAGACTTTTTTTGGGTAATTTTTGTTTTCTTGGAACTTATTTGCAAAATACAGTTTTCTTGCGGCTACGGTTGATGCGTTGCACGTATTCCGATATGCTTTATATTGGGTTTTTAAAGTCAGATTATCTGGATCTTTTTTAACCTGCTCATGCATTCTGTCCCTAGTGTACATACATTTTAACAGAGCTGGAGTTATCCACGCCTTCGAAAGTCGACATGTACTTGGATGTTTTGTCGCAGTGTTGTTTAGTATAGTGGAATTAAGAATTTCGATTAAATTATTTACTGCCCTGTCCACGTCGGTTTCCGAAAGCATGAATGTCCAATCTGTCAATTCTAGCTGGTCGCATATGTTTTTATAGTTCACCTTTTTCGTTTCTTTAAGCTGTTTTTGTTTGTGACACACTACTTTCTCTATAAATGCCATAATAGGACTATGATCTGTCGTTGGAGGTTCACATACAACGGTAGTAATCTTTTCCCTGCTTCTAATCATAAAATGGTCAATACATGAGTTACCCCTTGTGGGTTTTGTAAGAGCTGGATACAGACCCATTTCTGCACATAAACACAGGTACCTTGGCCCTCTGGGATCATTAGTGTCTTTTTTAATATCAATATTGATATCGCCAGTTATAATGAAAGTTTTAGCTCGTTTATGTTGTGAGGTTATATTATTCAGTGAATCCAGAAAACTCGTAGTATCATATGTCGACGGAGACCGGTATATTGAAAGAATTGTGCAATCGGTACCAAATTTTATTAGTAGGCAATTAGCTCCGCTTATTGTCGGTTCCTCAACAGAAGCTCTCAGTCCGTTCCTGATATATACAACTACGCCATCGTTTTGGAGTATATTCTTGGAGGTATTGTATACTTTGTACCCATCAATGTGTCTCGGATGATACGTCAGTACATCTATCCAGCATTCGGTCAGAGTGATAATATCGAAAGCTATGTCTAATCGAGCGAGCAGAACAGATAAGTTAATGAAGTTACGATTTATGCTGCGTATATTTAATGAAAGACACTTGAGAGTAGCATTTGACGTTGCAAATTGCTTACACTGTTCCGGCATAAGTATAATATACGATTCCGCTACATTGACACTGTCAATATCTATATCTAAATCATTTTTGTCGTGTAAATTCATTTAAAGTCTGAAAAATGTTCGCGCAGTTAGTAAGTATTTGCATGTGATTAACGTAAAACATAATTGCAGTGGAATGCCACCTCTATTAATGATTTGATCTATGGACAGTTTATTCAAACCGGTTCCCTGGTGCAGCGGTGTGGCGAGGTGTACGCGGCGCTGAGTGGAGCGACTGTCTTTCAGTTTCCTTTCTCTCTTGTGACGGATCTTCCTAATAAATTTACTAGCGCAATTTGAATGTTCTTCTTGCAGAAATTCTAGTAAATAATTTATGATTATTAGGTGCAAAGAGATAATAGTAGGTAATTTGTATGATTGTGTATTTATGTTTGAAGTTGTGTGAAGTGTCGATTGTCCGTATAAGTTTTGGATTTCTTGTATAAATACAAATATTTTTTTATGTATGTAGTTTGGTGAGGTTAAATTATATGTTCGATGAGGCTGCCTAAGTAAAGTATAATGAATAATGATATAAACTTGTGAGTAACTATTATGACAATGAGTGGATATTAGAAATAGGTGTAGTGATACTATGATTAGTGCTGTTAGTAATGTTTGTAGTGAGGGTGTCATTCTGGGTCTATGGTTAACACATGTGTTAGAGAGTAGTCCGGAATTACTTGTTGAATTCTCAATTCAGAGGCTGTAGAGGCTTGTGTTTTGTGTTTTAACAACTCTGTCTTGTCCTGGTGAACGTGTGAGTATATCATTTGTTACTAACAACTTATATGTAAATCATATGGACGACGCCAAGCGGGAGAAGGAGCCGCCGGACCCTGGCGGCTCCAATTACACCACTGAACAGCTGGAAGCGCTTGTTACAACGGTGGCGCACGATACGCAACGTCGCGCGTCCCTGACTCTTCCAAACAACGACCAATACAATGTCCCGTCCCCAGTACAATTTGTCGAAATACAGAACCTACCTGAAGACGCAGACCCGAACATACCAAAACGCACGCCAAAAAGGCAAAGACCTAACTCGCCAATCCCCCCCGCGCTAGATATCCCACAACGGCACAACAATAACACTGATCCCAATATGGATGTTACCCTCACCCCCACCCTAAAACAAATCAGGCCACACATTGGACGTAAAGAGTATAATGGTACGGACAAAGGACCGTATATTATTCATGCGTTCCGATCTGAACCTGACCCTACAGCTGGTACCTCAATTCACCCAATTCACTTTGGCAAATTCCTACAACAAGGCAACGTAAGTAACATTGTCCAGGGTGGAGTAAACAGAGTGGGGAGGAACCGTGTTTCAGTTGAGTTTAAGACGGCCGACGCAGCAAACAAATTCCTCAAAAACCAAATTATAGAACAAAACAAATATGAGGCAATAATACCAACGTTTAATGTTACTAAAATGGGAATTGTGAAGGACGTACCTACTGACTTTGATGATGAGGAACTAATAAAGTACACAATTACCCCAGTAGGCTACGGTCAGGTGATCAAAGCTAGGCGTTTGAACTACAAAACATTTGTGGATGGGAAAATCACATGGCTACCATCCAAAACGGTGGTACTTACATTGGATGGCCAGAAACTCCCTCCACGTGTGTTTTTATTTGAATCTTCACTACCGGTTGAACAATACACATACCCTACAATACAATGTTTTAAATGCTGTAGATATGGCCACACAAAATTCAGCTGCAGATCAAAAGCCAGATGCTTTAAGTGCGGTGAGGAACTTGTAGGTGAACAATGTGAAATCACTGAGGCCAAATGTATATCATGCTCAGGTAACCATGTTGCCACCAGTAAGGCCTGCCCTGAGTATATTCGTCAAAATAATATAAAACGCATTATGGCGGATGAATCTGTTTCATATGCAGAGGCATCAAGGAAGGTCCCGGCATCCAAAAAATCGTATGCAGATACATCAAAAAACTATACAAGAACAGAGACCTTAAAACAAAAACCACGCAAACCTCTCCCACCTGGTTATGACAAAGCGGCTCATCAAGCCCTTATTAATGAATTTAACATTCCAACCCCTGCAAACGGATGTGCATTAAATAAAAACACCCAACCTGATGACAGTCCCATTATGGAAACATTAATTAATATGCTTATTACAATTATCTCAACCTATTCCACTTCACTACCGTCCAACGTTGCCACAAACTTAACTAAACTAATTGACTTATCTAATGGGTTACGTCAACATTCTCCAATGGAACTCACGGAGCATCCGTCCTAAACGACATGAACTCTCATACTTAGCAAATAAACTAAACCCCATCGTCTGTGCCATCACGGAAACATGGTTAAAACCAGGAAGCACTTTCAGGCTGCCTGGATACTCATGTTTGCGTGACGACAGGAACGACGGAAAGGGCGGATGTGCCCTTTTTATCCAGAAGGAATTTTCCTTCACCCAAGTGACCCTTCGTCCGCACGGCGATCACTTTAATGCGATTGCCGTCCGGACGAACGACATCACTTTCCTTTGTATATATATTCCCCACCCTTCCAGCTCAATAGTCCCCGAGCTGAGAAGAATTATATCCCCACTTAAATCCCCATTAATTATTTTAGGAGACTTTAACTGCCACCACTACTTATGGGGTTCACCCCGCTGCGACCATCTCGGCACCAAACTGACAGAACTCATGGACGAGTTAAATCTGTGTTGTCTAAATGATGGATCGCCCACCCGAAGAACTTCACCAAGCCAAGACAATAGTGCTGTAGATATCTCCTTATGCTCAGCGGATATCTCATCCCAACTCTCTTGGAACATTTCCCATATTTCACATGGTAGTGACCACCTCCCTATCACAGTTTCTATCCCCCTCAGGGCCGTTCCATTTATAAGCCCACCCCCCCTATTGAAATATAGATTGGATAATGCAGATTGGGAATCTTTCGGCTCTCGCGTGGAGAATGCTCTGGCAACTCTGTCACCTATTCTACCATTGTCTTCGGTACAATGCTACAAAGAATTTATTGAGCTTCTTAAAAAAACTGCTGACATTACTTTCCCCATCAAAAACAATGCTACGGGTAAAAGGGGCTCCCCGCCATGGTGGAATAGAGAATGTACCGAAGCAGTCGGAGCACGAAAAAAAGCTGAGCTACAATACAAATCTGTAATGTCTCTAGATAACTTCTTAGCATTCCGCAAAATAGAAGCCGCCACTAAACGCACCTTAAATAAAAGAAAAAGGGACGGATGGAACAATTTCTGCTCGTCGATCTCCCCACAAACAAAGCCCTCCTTAGTGTGGAAACAAATTAAACGCTATCGTGCATCATTTATCTGCGACAACAACTCTAGAGCAGATCCTGCTTCTTGGACTGAAAACTTCTTAGACAAATTAGCCCCCCCATCGGTTCCCCAGTATGAGGAATTACCAGAATACTTTCTGAACCACACAAATTTACACTCATCGTCAGACTTAGAAGGCCCTTTTTCTATGAATGAGCTGAGAAGTGTTCTGTGTAATGTGAAAGATTCATCTCCTGGAGCAGATGGGATACCCTATTCCTTTATATCAAAATTACACCCAAAATCTTTGTCATACTTCCTAAATCTCACTAATACTATATTCGACACAGGAATTGTTCCTGACGACTGGAAATCCCAAATTATAATCCCTATACTAAAACCAGGTAAGGACCCCAAAGACCACCAATCATACCGCCCAATTGCTCTATCTTCTGTTATTGCTAAAATAACAGAACACCTTATTAAAAACCGCCTTGAGTGGTTTGCAGAAGCAAAAGGACTTTTAGCCACTAGCCAGTACGGGTTCAGAAAAGGTCGCAGCACGGCCGACAGCCTTGGAATTTTCACCACAGACATCCGCTTATCATTCAGCAGAAATGAGTCAGTTATTGCTGCATTTTTAGATATCTCTGCAGCATACGACTGTGTCATACTCCCAATCCTCAGGAACAAACTTCATAATCTGAGAATTCCGGGCAAGTTAACTAATTTTATCATGAATCTCCTTGTCACTAGAAAAATTTACCTTAGAGGTTATAGTGGTGAACAAAATCCAAGGCTGTTGATAAAAGGCCTTCCACAAGGCTCTGTGCTTAGTCCTCTTCTATACAATTTGTATACTTCTGACCTCGACAAAAGTGTGACCGCCTTCTGCCGCATACTACAATATGCCGATGATATACTTATATATGCCACTGACAAATCTATCATCCAGGCTTCCACAACTCTCAACACAGCCCTTGGCTCTTTGGACAGATGGCTCAGCACTCATGGTCTGTTCCTTTCCCCTAACAAAAGTAACATCCTAGTTTTTACGAGGAAAAGGATCATCCCGACAGTCCATATTAGCATTGACAGTAGAATTATTCCAATTAGAAACGAGACAAAATTCCTAGGGGTCATCCTTGATTCCAAGCTTAACGGATCTGCACATGTCAGCCACATAATAAGCAAGTGCGAAAAGAATACAAACATTATCCGCACACTCTCAGGAGTATGGTGGGGTGCCCATCCATTCTGCCAGAAACTCTTATATAATGCCCTAATCCGGAGTCACCTAGACTATTGTACTTTCATACTAGACCCGAGTACCGCCCTTAACAAATTGGAACGCGTACAATCTAAATGCATGCGTATTATAATAGGTGCTATGAAATCCTCCCCAATCAACGCACTACAGGTAGAGTGCGTTGAACCCCCTTTACTGCTTAGGCGACAGTATCTCTCAGACAGGTTCCTCTTCAAAGCATCGGCAATATCATCCCACCCCCTCCTCCCCAAACTGGCGCTACTCTCACGATACTGCCATACAAATGCTTACTGGAGCAAAAAAACCGACCCCTGTCTTGTTAAAAGCTATATTAACTTCAAAGCCATTAGGAGCCCCATAAAACATTCACCCCTCCTACCCGTTTATTCCAACCCATTTGAAACTGTAATCTCCAAACCCAATATTATTACAAGCACTGGAATAAACAAATCCTCCATTAATGCAGATTTAATGCTCAAATGCCTTATAGTTAAGCATTGGAGTGACTTTAATCATATATATACAGACGCCTCAAAACGCTCGGAAGTAGGATGCGTGGGAGCTGCTCTCTTCCATGCTAACAAAAGGATTTCATGTAAGATGAAGTGCCCACCGGAGACCTCGGTCTTCACTGGGGAATGTGTTGCTGTGGCTGAGGCCCTGTCATATATAATATCTAATCAGCTTCGCAAATCAGTAATATTCACAGACTCCCTGAGTTGTTTGGAAGCACTCCACCAATATCCTTTCTCAGCTAAAGTTCCTAACATTATTTATAACATAAAACATCTAATTATAGAATGCACTTCAAAGGGCCTCTTGGTCGAGTTAGTTTGGATCCCCAGCCACACCGGTATTCAAGGTAACGAAAGGGTTGACGAGATGGCTAAAAATGCAATCCTAACTGGCAATCGTAAATACTTCTCTGTCCATTCTGGTGACCTCCTTGCCCTACCCATGACCGCTTTAAAAAAGAAATGGTCCTCAATATGGAACAGGTCGAAAAGAAATAAAGGACGCTTTTATGCGTCCCTACAACCTGACATACCTGTGAAGCCATGGTTCTCCAAAGCTAAACTCTTGGATAAGAAAAGCTGCTCCATCATTTGCAGAATGAGACTCGGCCACTGCTGCTCCCCAGTATTCCTCAACAAACTGAGACTAAGGGACTCCTCACTCTGTGAATGTGGTCTTGCAGATGGAGATCTGAACCACATTTTCTTTTCGTGCCCTAATTTCCCATCACTATATTCTATGCTCCCAGAAGCCAAAACCCCCCTCCCAGTCAACATAAATTATTTACTTACTCTCCCATCCCCACTCACTGTATCCTTGCTTGCACACTTTATAAAAACAAAAAACATTAAACTCTGACTGTATGTAACTTTCTGTAATTTAATAAGATAATAGTTTAAATTCCCTCACTTGGCTCTCCCATGTGATATCAATGTGTTTTGTGTATATATCTATATATATACATCTCTCTGTTTGTACTGTCCATATATGTGTTGTTGTCTCTTTGTGTCCACAGGTCCCACGCCTATAGACAAACTCATTTGGCACTATTGACTACTCCAACATGTTTCTCCATGACTCGACACTGGCGGAATTGGCAAAGATCCAGAGGCCAATATCCAAAATATAATAATGTTTGTAGTGTTAAGCGACTAGTTGCGGTATGTAAAGACAGTTGTTGATGATGAAAAAAAGTAAGACATATTACACATTTGTATAAACAATACCTACATATAAAAATAAATAAATTTAAAAACAACAATTCAGTGCTCCTCTTGGCGAAAAAAAGCATCTAAGTCCAGTTCATGTTTGATGACCGCGGGTCTCGAGTCTGCAGTTTTCCGTACAAGGACTTGACCTCTCCTCGTCCAGCAGAATCGTATGTTATTTTGGCGAGCGAATGTTTTTGCATAGAAAAGGAGTTGTTTTTTCCTGCCGGTAAGCAGCTCGTTGACGTACAGCTGGTGTGTAGATTCCTCTGGGGCGGAGCGGAGGCCGGCGCCGTGGACCGTGAGCGGGCGCTTCGCCCTCGCAGCCGCCAAGAACTTGTCGCGCGTCTCTTGTGCGGCGAATTTCACAAGAACCTCCTTGACGGGCTTCTTCGCTTTCGTTCGAGATATTTCAACGAGTTCGGCCGCTTGGAGAGGGTTGTTCACGGCTTTCGCGATACACATTACAGCTCCGACGAGGTCTTCTTCGGATTCGGGGATGCCTTTTATCTCAACATATTCCGCGAGCGTACCTTGTTCCTTGTCATCGCGTTCGGCTCGCAGCTTCGATACTTCCTGCTTCAGGTGTCGTATCTCAGGTTCGTACTTTTCCAGCTTTGCAATTCTGCCTGAAGACTCACGAAGCTGGTGTTCAAGATCATGGATTTTCTCACCGTAAAAATCGAGCGATTTCTTGATATCCTCCTGCGCTTGCTGCACCTGCAGCACGGCTTGCTGCATCGATCCCTGGTTCGCCAGCACCTTCGCGACGTCCTGCTGCAGCTTTGTGATGACGTTCCCCATGTCGTAGTTTATACTGAATGGACCTGGGGAGCCGGAAGGCGTGCCGAAAACTGGGGAGGAGTTCCCGGAGGGCGCGGCAGTCCCGCTCGCTGCCAACTCCATGAGCAGGGTCGGCTTGAGGGGCCTGACGGACGGCGTCGGTGGCAACGGTGAGCGGCACTTGGGGCAGCGCCACTGCGTCTCCTGCTTCTCCTTGGCCTGTTGACCCGGAGCCAGACATTTGGTGTGGTACCAGTCTCCACACGAAACCACCTCGCACAACAAACCAGATTTTGTTGTTTTTATAACTTCTTTACACGCTGTACACAATTTAGCCATGTTTATGTTGAGTTAGGTACTTGTACACCTTTACTTTATGTTTTTATTGTACTTTAACAACTTATAAAGAATTATAATATGTATTATTTGTTTTAATGTTGCTTTTATATTATATAAATAAAGTTTTAAAATTAGCGCGTTACGAAACGTGTGTTGTGTATAACTACCCACGATACGATCAATCAATCTTGATCTGGGCGACTTTTTTTTGTGGAAACCGACACGGTTGACTACATCACCTACAACATCCGGGTTGTCAGCCCATAACACCGGTTGAACTTGGTGCCACATCAGTGCTTCCCTTCGGTCGTGCCGACTTTATGTGAAGACTTTCTGGCAACACTAGGCCACCTGCCTGCGCATATTCACTTCAATTCTACGGGCAGTGACGGGCGACTGACATAATTTTAACCGTGCAGCGCCATCACTGGATGCTGGCAGTAATAAATAAACCAACTTCCTATTCGTTTGATTGCCACTATTTAAAAAGAAGAAGATGAACTCTTTCTTTCTATTTCTACTGTCTGTGAGCATCTGTGAGTAACATAAAGTTCGAATACGAGCATTTTTTCTCAGTTGTTAGAGGTTTTTGTCGGAATAAGAATGGAAACTAATAAAAAATATGAGAAAATATAAGGACTATTAGTGTTCAGTTTTCGTATGTGTAGCCTTAAAATTATCCAGTGTACCCTGTGGGTAGAATGAAAATAATCTCCACAGGTTAATTTAAAATATTTGTAATTTTCACTTTTTCGCACAATCATTGTGAGCTACCTTCATTCTCTCTCTTCTCGTTACAACACCATGAGTGCACAAGCTTCTCGATACTTCTAAAGTATAAAAATTTGTCCTCCGCAAAGTTTTCTTCACTGGTGCCCTATAAGTGTCTAGCCTGGCGATCTCCACGGCGGGGCCCCTAACCGGCGGAAGGATACAGGTAACGGCGTCCTAGGGCGCCAGTAAGCACCTCCAACTCCACAGCAAGGTAGCCCTTTTTTTTTGTTTGATTATTTCTACCAAATTCACATTTTTTCATACAGTCCACTTTCTCATTTTCGCACAATTAGACTTTATTCTCTTAGTAAAAATTTCATAGAACTACTTACCTCAAATAAATGTTCAAACTTAAAAAAATGAATACTTACTTCCAAACCACATTTTTTTATTTGATTTTTTTTTAAGAAAACAATTATTTTAGTTACAATTGTCACATTTCATTTCTCAAGTAAAATTTTGATTATTGTCAAGCGTTCTAATTTTATATAGGAAACATTAATATAAATTAGATAATGTTTAATATACAATTTTATATAATTACTAGCTGAGCCCGCGGCTCCGCTCGCGTGAAATTCGTATTCCAAAGAAGAATGTAAGTAACTAAGGGCGAGGCCGAAGGCCGAGCTGCCTTCAGGTAATCGATAAACCTTCTTAAAGAAAGTAACTAAGGGCGAGGCCGAAGGCCGAGCTGCTTTCAGGTAAACGATAAACCTTTCTCAAATAAAGGAAGTAAGGGCGAGGCCGAAGGCCGAGCTGCGTTCAGGAAGATGACAAACCTTCTGGAAGAAAGGAAGGAACTAAGTGCGAGGCCGAAGGCCGAGCTGCGTTCAGGTAAACCAAAAATCCTCTTCCGCCTTCGGGCCTCGCCCTTAAAGACTTCCTTTCTTCGATAGAATATAATATCGTTTACTCAATCTATTTATTTCATATAAATAAAAAAGTAATATTAATAACTAAATAATTAAACCTACCTAACAAAAATTAAAATAACTATACAAACAGGCATTTTCAAATGTTCTTAGAGCACTTGCGGCATTACCCCGCTGGATGGCAAG
The DNA here is from genome assembly GCA_946902875.1 of Nematopogon swammerdamellus. Lineage (NCBI taxonomy): Eukaryota > Metazoa > Arthropoda > Insecta > Lepidoptera > Adelidae > Nematopogon > Nematopogon swammerdamellus. The sequence goes on from OX336335.1 coordinate 78,504, forward strand.
GCTTACCCTTTCAATGAAGTACATAAGCCCTTGATGACGGGACACCAGTTGCGTCAACCAGCTCAAGCCTCTTTTGGCTTCACTGCTCCACAGACCGAAGTTTCAACCGCAAACGCAACAAATTCGAAATCTTGAATTATATTTCTATATTTGCTGCGTTGGAGGCTCTCCGCCCCAGCCTCGGCCGCGCCAGCCGCTCTTGAAGATGTCCTAACGTGACTTGGAGCCAATGTGAGAACAAAAGTGGCGTCCCACATCACAGAACTACCCTTAGTCCATGGCACTAAGGTCTCTAGCATCGGGCCTCTTGCCATCCAGCCGGGAATAACCGCGAGGTTCTAGGATGCACGGTATATTTGCCGTTAGAAGCGTGGACTTTATAATAAAATTTAAATTAAATTAACTCAATCTTAATATTAATTAACTTTATTCGAGATGGTTTAGCTTCTTCCTGAACGCAGCTCGGCCTTCGGCCTCGCCCTTAGTTACTTGCTTTCTTCGAGATGGTTTATCATTTGTCAGAACGTAGCTCGGCCTTCGGCCTCGCCTTAGTTGCTTACTTTCTTCATGATGGTTTAGCTTCTTCCTGAACGCAGCTCGGCCTTCGGCCTCGCCCTTAGTTACTTGCTTTCTTCGAGATGGGTTTTCAATTATCCGAACGTAGCTCGGCCTTCGGCCTCGCATTAGTTACTTACTTTCTTCAAGATGGTTTAGCTTCTTCCTGAACGCAGCTCGGCCTGCGGCCTCGCCCATAGTTACTTACTTTCTTCGAGAAGGTTTATGGTCTTCCAGAATAGAGCTTGGCCTTCGGCCTCGCCCTTAGTTACTTATTTTCTTCAAGAATGTTTTTCTTCTTCCTGAAATCAGCTCCGCCTTTCGCCTCGCCCTTAGTTACTTTCATCGAGAAAGAATATCGTTTACGTGAGCGCAGTTCCGCCTTCGGGCCCGTCTTTAGTTACTTACTTTCTTTTTTTTAAATACGAATTTCACGCGAGCGAAGCCGCGGGCAACAGATATATAAATTTTATTGCACCAATGACAGCGGCATAACTTCGACTTTCAATTATTATTTTTATATAATGAAACAATTTGTCACCGGCCAGCTCACGTCGAGATGACAGTTCTCCGTTGTCAACATGACATTTAAAATTGTTTTTACCTTTACTTTGGACTACGTGATTTTAAACGCGCAATAATGTTTATAATTGTTAATTTTTTTTTATTTTTGTTAATTTTTTTTTACGTATTATGTTAACCCGGCATATAAACTGCCACTATACAAAGTTTCGTCTAATTCCGTTCAGTGGTTTTTGCGTGATGCGCGTACAGACAAACAAACAAACAAACAAAAATTTTAAAAACTGTTCTAACATGTTCAGTATCTCATTTTAAGCCACCCTGGTTAGTTTTTTTCCGAATACATTCAATGTACAGACTTTCTTACCTCTACGATTTTATTATATGTATAGATATATAAATATAAATAATCAGGTCCATATTTTAAAAAAATACATAAAATAAAAAAAATAACCCCTTGTGTGCGAGCGGTCTCCTCGGTGCCGTGACATTTTGGTGCCAGGTATGCGAGCGGCCTCCTGGAGGCAGCGCGCACAACTTCATACAAAATAATTTATTGTAACGTGCAACATCCTTCTTAACTCTTCTAACGAATGTCTAGTTATTGATGAAAGAGTAGGCTATCTAAAAATACACACTTCTATGTGCTTGTCACGTCAAAATAATATTGCCAAGCGATCTTTCAGTCGGTCTCTTTGTGTTCGCGGACGGTGACGTGTGCGCCTCGTGTTTTTAGTGGTTTTTTTTTGTGGAATTTTTGTGTTTTCTTTGTCAAAAACGATGGAAGGGTAAGTAATCTTCATTTAAAATAGTTTCTCGGCGCTGAGTAACGATTTATTCGTAAAGAATCGTCATTTTTGTAACCCTCTAGGAAAAAACGGTTCTGAAAATTTTTGAATTTTTTAACCCAGTTTATTAATGATAATATTAAACACATTACCAATGAAATTATAGAAAATTTAATGTACATTTGGAAAATAAAACCTTTTCATATACGTTTAATAGAAAACAATCTAGAAATATCGCCTAGAACGCAGAGCGCACCCGATTTTGGCCAAAATGACGTCGCACTCATGGGTTGACAGCTAAACTTAGTGTAGCAGACGAGGGGTTCAAGAACTGCCAAGGAAAACTGTAGTGTTCCTAACTGTTCTTTTCAATGCTATGCTCAGACCGAGGCTCAGACTGCAGTATTTCTTGCGACTGTGGAAAATGTTTCAGATAATAATAATCTACAAAGATGGAAAACCTCCAAACGAAGTGGCATCGTTCCGACCGATCAGCCTGCTTCCCTTCATGCACAAGCTATTTGAGACTATTTTCCTAAGTCGTCTAAAGCCAATAATGACTGAAGAAAATATCATACCTGATCACCAATTTGGGTTCCGATCCCAACATTCGACAAAAGAGCAGACACACCGTATTGTTCAAAAGTAAGAAGCCAATTCACGTAGGGTTTTCAACTGTGGGGAACAGCCAGCAACAGTAAGTTGTCAAATCCGACAAAGATTCCAAAACAAAATACTCGAAACACATGCAAGCATATGTTCCCTGGCTTACAAAAAACTCAGAAGTTCACAATGCTTCGTGTACGTGTACTTCTGAGACTCCTGAAAACCGGCAAGAAACTTCGCTGTTAATTATTAACAACGAAGTTTCTTGCCGGTTCTTCTTCGTGTGTGTAATGACAAGTTCGAGTGCAGTTTTACTGCCATAAGAATGCTCAATTAACAACAACAACAGACGGACGGGACGAAATTATAAGGGTTGCGTTTTTGCCATTTGGCTACGGAACCCTAAAACCGAGTGGCAACGCATCCCAACAGACTGACCTCCGATCTTCTAACCGAGAGCAACTACACAAACAGATTAAAACACCTTCACATCCCTGCACTCGAGGATAGGACATAAATAAAGCACATACGATGAGGGTGTTCAATGGATGACTCGAATTTCAGATGGTGCAAGCACAAACCAACATTTTTGCCCATTGTTTTTATTTATTTATTTATTTTTTTTTTTTTTTTTTTTTATTGCTACCGAACTGGGTGGCTCTGTCCGAGGTCGCAACCTCAGGCGCAGCCAATTTCACACCCGAGGAGGTGCCAGTCCGGCTTGGAGGTGGACTAATGTTGCTGGGGAAAGGCTATTAACCCGCGATTTGAAGATCTGTGGATTGTAGGAGTGGGGGAAGATATTTCCTGGGAGCCCGTTCCACACCTTTGCAGTGCGGCACAAGAACGATTTAGAGAATCGTGCAGTTCGAAGAACTCTTCTGTCGACTACAAACGGGTGTTCCGCGAGAGTATGGCGGGTTTGGCGAAGGCGAACAGGAGGAGGAGGGATAAGGGAAGCAAGTTCGTCAGAGCAGCGGCCATAGTAGTACCGATAAAACAGGCTCAATGACCCAACGATACGTCTGTGCTTTAGAGGTTGAAGGTCCTTTGTGAGTACGGAGTCACCAATGAGGCGAATGGCTCGTCGCTGAATAGAATCCAAGGCTGAAAGAAGGTACTCAGGGGAACCCTCCCAAAGATGACTGCAATATTCCATCACCGGTCTTACTTGTGCTTTGTAGAGTGTAAGCAGTTGGACCGGCGTGAAAAATCGCCGACAGCGGTAAAGGACTCCTAATTTTCGAGACGCTAGTTTCGCCTTGGACTCTATGAACGATCGAAACCCAACGTCCCTGGACACCTCCATACCCAGGACACCCAGACTACCATCGTTGGGGACTTGGCTGCCCTGAAAAGTGGCTTGGAGAGGAAACGGATCAGCCTTAGTAGAGAAGGCACAAGCTTGCGTCTTGGCTACGTTGAAGTTGACCAAGTTCTTCTTCCCCCAAGAGGATACTTTTTCGAGAACCTGGTCAACCCGAGCAACAGTTTCGCGTCTCGCGTTTGCTGCTGAGGCCTCTCTACCCTTCCAGTCCTTGATGAACCCTTCGTGCACCGTGCTGTCGTCCGCGTAACAGTGTATTTCGCCGAGCGAGAGCATGTCGTTGATGAACAATAAAAACAGCGTAGGCGACAGCACGGATCCTTGTGGAACACCAGCATTGATTGAGTAGTCGGCCGAGCAGGCACCATCTAGGGTGACAAATATCGACCGGCCACTCAAAAAGCTGGAGATCCAGGTGCACAGTTTTGTAGGGACACCGTAGGCCGGAAGCTTGCTTAAGAGTCCCCGGTGCCAGACGCGATCGAATGCTTTGGATATGTCCAGAGCGACCGCCAGCGATTCCCCAAAACCATCGAGCCTTTCAGCCCATAAATGCGTGACGTACGCTAGAAGATCTCCAGTCGACCTTTGCTTGCGAAAGCCGTATTGTTTGTCGTCGAGGAGTTTAGAGTCTTCTAGGTACGTCAGGAGCGCTGAGTTGACAATACGCTCCATAACCTTACTCAAAAGTGAGGTTATCGCAATAGGGCGATAGTTCGATGGGTTCGCTGGGTCCCCCTTCTTGGGGACCGGCTGGACCGAAGCTCTCTTCCAGCAAGAAGGCATTGATCCGGAGGAATAGGAGCGTTTGAATAGGCGGGTGAGGACTGGCGCCAATTCCAGAGCACAATTTTTCAAGACGATCGCCGGGACGCCGTCAGGCCCACTACTCTTCGAAATATCCAACTCACGTAGTGTTTTATGGACGACTCTGGGGTGGAACCTAATATTTGCCATCATACGCCCGCAATGGGGTAATGAAGGGGGGTTGGCGCCCAGGTCGTCCATGTTTGAGTTGGATGCGAAAAGGCGTGCAAAGATATTCGCCTTTTCTTTCGCGAGTATAGCGAGCGAGCCATCCGGACGTTCCAGCGGAGGTGTAGCTGGACGGCAGAAATTCCGACCGATGGATTTGGCGAGAGACCAGAAGGCGCGGCTACCCGAAGGGCTACGTGCAAGTTTCGCGCCAATTCCACGGTCGTGCCTGAACTTGGCCAAGTTTTGCGTTCGTTTGCAGGACCTAGCAACGACGTTGAGCTCTCGTCTGTTCTCGACAGACCTATTCTGCAGCCATTTCCTATAAGCCTTGTTCTTAGTGTCAATAGCCAGTCTGCATTGACAATCAAACCAAGGCTTATGGCGGCCGCCGATGGGAACGGTGGAGGTAGGTATGAAGAAATTCATACCCTGTGCGATCACATCGACGACCGATTGGGCACACAGGGATGGGTCTGGAGAAGAGAAGCAAACGTCGTGCCAAGGGTAGGCTCCCAGGAAGGATCGGAAGTCATCCCATTGTGCTGACCGGTAGTGCCAAACTGTTCGCGTACTACATTCACGTGCTTCCGCGAAGTGTACAGTTGGCACAGTTGAGCGTACAAGGCAATGGTCGGAGTTTCCGAGGGGAGCTTCGACCCTCACCTTGTAACCATTTGGCTCGGTAGTCAGCACAAGGTCCAACAAACTAGGTCGATGGGCAGGGTTATCAGGTATCCGAGTGGTTCCGGATACCAACTGCGTCAACCCGTGCGCAATGGCCAAGTTGTAAGCCTCCCTGCCGGCATGGTCAGTGATGGGGGAGCCCAACCAGTCTTGGTGTTTAGCATTGAAGTCACCCAGCATCACTAACTCCGCCGTAGGGAACTCGCAAAGCAGTTTGTCTGCCGTACTGCTGAGATGCTCATAAAATGCCTCTGTTCTTGACGCACTGAGGTTAGGGGATCTGTATGCACCCGCGTAAATCCTCACCACGTGGGGAAGATTCACGCGGATCCATAACACAGGAAAAACAGGGTCTTCAAATCGGGTGAGCCGGGTATAGGAGACACCAGATCCAACGTACAAGCAGACACCACCCTTCGCCATGAAACGTTCCTGAAGATTGTAACCAGGAACGTCCAGGTAGGATGCGTCCGCAGGACGCCCGATCTGGGTCTCCGTAAGAAAGAGGAGGTGAGGCCTCGCCGTCTGCAGATGGCAGGCGACGGATGAGAAATTTGTGTGTAGACCTCTTATATTGGCGAGGTCTACCTTAAATTTTGAGGGAGAACGGGCCGCTGAAGGTTTATACAGTTTTCTATTTTTTGTTCGGCTCATAATTTAGATGGGTGATTGATTCGTGGAGTGTATCGGAATGTGCCCAGGGCGCGGTGATGCCTTGTGCAACTCGGATAGACTCAACCAACTGACAGTCGCAGAGAGCGAGAGGACCCCCGGGCCCCCCCTCCCAGAAAACATGTGGTCTCCCATGGTCACCAGCCCCACAATTTATTTTTTGTAAGGTATTGTAATTGGAGCGTACTAGAGTAGAATAGTTGAGCACACACGCACCAGTGTGACGCAGCACGGCGGCGCGTACGTCGCGCACGAGCAGCGCGGCGGCCACCAGGAGGCGCGTGTGTTGCGCGGTGCCTCCGGCGCGCACCTCCCCCACCAGCGCCTCCCAGCTCGAGTAGCCGAGCGCGAACGTGTCCTCACAGTGACTCGCCTCTCTCCACTCGCCCCGCTCCACACTCTCCAGCCGCTCGAGAGCCTGCACACCATGCACATATGTTTCATCCTCGCCACAATAGGGAAGATGAGCATTAAAATTTTAATGGCGGAAAAAATATACCGAAAAATTAGATGAAAAACGCCGAAATAATTATCGCGATAGGCATTAAATTGAATTTTTTTTAAATGTTTAAAGTTGAATATCGTTTATTGTTTATTGTATAATTTCATCCATAGGTAGGTAACCTACGCTTGGACATGTCGAAAATTCCGCCAGTTCTAAATTCAATGCGAAGAAGAACTGACAAACAAACTTCGCAAGTCACAATGTTTTGTTAGTACCTTATAAGTATTATATTATAATAACTTACAAATAATTAACCCATACTACCGCTCACAAGAGATTTAATATTTACAGCATAAACATGAATACTGAAGAATATGACCACACTGCCTATTTAAATTACCTATATCTGGTGTATAGTGCCATCGTCAATTTTGATACTTCATATTATATCAAGTCAAAAAATAAATAAAATTAGTTTACATTTATTACAAAGAGATGTAATAAATAAGTCATATAAAAAAAAATTTATGATACAAAGTGTATCCAAATGTCAAATTGTCAAAGTTTGTTAGTGGAAAAAACAGTAGTCAAACTCTTAGATAAAATTACGGTCAGTTAATGCATGCACGGTCATGTTAGTGTAATAACTCTTTTCAATTAACATTAATTTAATCCGTCGTTTGAAATTATTATCATCTAATTGTTTTATGTTAGAAGACAGTTTATTATAAAATCTAACACTATTACAAATAAAGCTTTTTGAGGTTTTAGCTAATCTATGTCTTATTAGTTGTACATTATTCTTACACCGTGTATCATAGTTATGATGGTCGGAATTAAGAGAGGAATCATTACATGTATTTTCTGGCATAGCATATGTTCTGGTAAACATATGCACTTGGTAAAGTCATGATTCCTATCTCCCCGAACGCTGTCCTACAAGTATCTCTAGTTTTCATATTTAGGATGTACCGCAAGGCCCTCTTCTGTAATAAAAATATTATATTTGAGTCTGCTGCATTTCCCCAAAACATAAGGCCATATGATAGTCCGGTCGCCCGTAGAACATTCATATTACCAAAAAGGTTACCGCTTGGCTTAGTGAAATTGTTATAAATTACGGCATTTTAAACACAAAAACCCAAGTCTTAAAGATCGCGAATGGGCGCAACCGTATTCGGTGACAAGTCGAAAATCGCCAAAAATGTCGGTAAATTACTTTTTGAGGTTACCGATTCTTTTCACTATAGTTATGTTCTCCAGCTTATTTCAATTACCACACGTCATCGTAAGACCATGGCAAGTGGGCATACACTGGTTTAAGACCACATGAAGTCAGCCGATTTTGACGTTAAATTACTTTTTGAGGTTACCGCTTCAAATTTATACAGCAGCTAATAGACCCTCTGTACAAACCACATACCCAATTTAAGACCCTTTCTGTGGGCGCTTTAGATTTTAAGACCCATTTTGTCGGCGAAGAAAAATTTAAAAAAATTGTATTAAAGTACGTAAATACATACATAATGTACATACCACACGCTGTATTCCGACAATCAGGGTAAGCAGAGTAATCGGCGTTGTGCTGCAAGTACACCTATAAGTCCTGTCGCCCGTAGAACATTCATATTACCAAAAAGGTTACCGCTTGGCTATGTGAAATTGTTATAAATTACGTCATTTTAAACACAAAAGCCCAAATCTGAAAGATTCGCAAATGGGCGCAACCATATTCGGTGACAAGTCGAAAATTTCCAAAAATTTCAGTAATTTACTTTTCGAGGTTACCGCTTCTTTTCACTGTAGTTATGTTCTCCAGCTTATTTCAATTACCACACGTCATCGTAAGACCATGGCAAGTGGGCATACACTGATTTAAGACCACATGAAGTCAGCCGATTATGACGATAATTTACTTTTTGAGGTTACCGCTTCAAATTTATACAGCAGCTAATAGACCCTCTGTACAAACCACATACCCATTTTGAGACCCTTTCTGTGGGCGCTTTAGATTTTAAGACCCATTTTGTCGGCGAAGAAAAATTTCAAAAAATGGTATTAAAGTACGTAAATACATACATAATGTACATACCACACGCTGCATTCCGACAATCAGGGTAAGCAGCTCTGTCAGCCTCGATAGCTCAGTGGTGCAGACAGTCAACTGTCGCTATTGAATGTTAAGCAACGCTGGGTGCGGTCAGTACTTGGATGGGTGACCGCTGACCGTTGGAGGCTGACCGAGGTTCGGATTCCTCGTAAAACTGTAGGTCCCTTCCCTCCTAATATTACTTGGTGGTAGGGTTTAACCCGCCCGGGTTGGTACCACCGCACTGAATGAAACGTCGGTTAAAACGGCTATGTAAATAGTTTGTGTTTTCCGACCAGTTTAGTGTAGCCGGCACGATCAAAGGGGGAAGCACTGACATGGCACCTAGTTCACCCGGTGTTATGGGCTGACATCACGGACGTTGTAGGTGATGTAGCCAACCGTGTCAGTTTCCATAAAAAAAAAAAAAAAAAAAAAAAAAAAAAAAAAGCAGAGTAATCGGCGTTGTGCTGCAAGTACACCTAGTCCTGTCGCCCGTAGAACATTTTAGATTAGAGGTTAGTTTTTGTTTTGTTAAGAAGCGTCGTGACTCGCCGCGGTCCGTTCGTTAGGAGAGCTCGTTCGAAATTCCTAAAATTTGAGTTTTACATATTTGTATAAATACGAGTAAACTTAGTTTCTTTGTAAAATATGAACTTATACGAATAAGCTAACCAATTTCTGACGACACATCGTCTGGCAAACGAATTCTTCTATATTTGGTTGGACAAACACTTTTTACACTTATTCGAACATTTTTCTGTAAAATTTATAATAGGTCCAGCTTGCGAACCTGCACCGACATGTCTTTCCACTCATTGTTAGAAAAAATTACACATTATTTAACCGTCTTACAAAGGTCGGCGGCATCTAGTTTCACTAAATTTACATCACTGCGGGCGGAGTACGCGTGCGGTGCGCGGTGCGACTTACGGTGCGACGTCGCATCGCAAAAATCTACGACGTAGTTTTAGGTAAAGTGCGATAATGCGACGTTGCATTGCAGTAATTTCCACATGAGCGCGGGTGGCGAGATGAATGACGAACGTTGTAGTGCTCCTATATTCTATTGCATGGTAATACAATATAGTATTAATACAAGGTTTATAACAGAACGTTTATACCAGCTCCACTGCATCTCTCCCCGTGCATGTCGTAAAAGGGATAAGGGCAAGATGCCGTGCTCAAGGGCGACAGGGTAGGCACCTCTCACCCTGGCACGGTCTTGTGCTTTTTTGCTGCTCGATCGTTATCTTGTTCGGTTACTTTGCTAAACCTTCGGTGTTGAGCTATAATTTATCGGTGTTCTTGCAGCACAACGCCCATTACTCTTCTTACCCGGATTGTCGGAATACAGCGTGTGGTATGTACATGTATATGTATATATTCATTATTGAACACCAATTAATAAAAATTAGGTACAACAGGCGAGCTTAATGCCGCGAGACATTCTATTCTAACTAACCTTCGGGATGTGGCAGAAGTACATGCAGGCGAACAAGAATAGTTAGTGGCAATGTGTTAGACTGTAAAGAAATATGTATGATACACTACATAGGAATCCTACATAAATATTTTAATAAGCTTATATATGTATATAATAAACATACATATTATGTACATTAATCGGTGGTACCGTTGTGTAACACAATCAACTGAATGACAGTACATATTTATGTATGTACGTATTTTAATACCATTTTTTTAAAGTTTTTTTTGCCGACAAAATAGGTCTTAAAATCTAAAGGGCCCACAGAAAGAGTCTGAAAATAGGTATGTGGTTTGGACAGAGGGTCTATTAACTGCTATATAAATTTGAAGCGGTAACCTCAAAAAGTAAATTATCGTCAAAATCGTCTGACTTCATCTGGTCATAAATTAGTGTATGCCCACTTGCCATGGTCTTACGATGACGTGTGGTAATTGAAATAAGCTGCAGATTATAACTATAGTGAAAAGGAGCGGTAACCTCGAAAAGTAAATTACTGACATTTTTGGAGATTTTTGTCTTGTCACCGAATATGGTTGCCCCCATTTGCGATCTTTCAGACTTGGGTTTTTGTGTTTAAAATGGCGTAATTTATAACAATTTCACATAGCCAAGTGGTAACCTTTTTGGTAATATGAATGTTCTACGGGCGAGAGGACTAGGTGTACTTGCAGCACAACGCCGATTACTCTGCTCACCCCGATTGTCGAAATGCAGCGTGTGGTATGTACATTATGTATGTATTTACGTACTTTAATACCATTTTTTTTTATTTTTCTTCGCCGACAAAATGGGTCTTAAAATCTAAAGCGCCCACAGAAAGGGTCTTAAAATGGGTATGTGGTTTGTACAGAGGGTCTATTAGCTGCTGTATAAATTTGAAGCGGTAACCTCAAAAAGTAAGTTAACGTCAAAATCGGCTGATTTCGTGTGGTCTTAAATCAGTGTATGCCCACTTGCCATGGTCTTACGATGACGTGTGGTCATTGAAATAAGCTGGAGAACATAACTACAGTGAGAAGAAGCGGTAACCTCGAAAAGTAAATTACTGACATTTTTGGAGATTTTTGACTTGTGACCGAATATGGTTGCGCCCATTTGCGATCTTTCAGATTTGGGTTTTAGTATTTAAAATGGCGTGATTTATAACAATTTCACATAGCCAAGCGGTAACCTTTTTGGTAATATGAATGTTCTACGGGCGACAGGACTAGGTGTACTTGCAGCACAACGCCGATTACTCTGCTTACCCTGATTGTCGAAATGCAGCGTGTGGTATGTACATTATGTATGTATTTACGTACTTTATTACCATTTTTTTTTTATTTTTCTTCGCCGACAAAATGGGTCTTAAAATCTAAAGCGCCCACAGAAAGGGTCTTAAAATGAGTATGTGGTTTGTACAGAGGGTCTATTAGCTGCTGTATAAATTTGAAGCGGTAACCTCAAAAAGTAAATTATCGTTATAATCGGCTGACTTCATGTGGTCTTAAACCAGTGTATGCCCACTTGCCATGGTCTTACGATGACGTGTGGTCATTGAAATAAGCTGGAGAACATAACTACAGTGAAAAGAAGCGGTAACCTCGAAAAGTAAATTACTGAAATTTTTGGAAATTTTCGACTTGTCACCGAATATGGTTGCGCCCATTTGCGATCTTTCAGATTTGGGCTTTTGTGTTTAAAATGGCGTAATTTATAACAATTTCACATAGCCAAGCGGTAACCTTTTTGGTAATATGAATGTTCTACGGGCGACAGGACTTATAGGTGTACTTGCAGCACAACGCCGATTACTCTGCTTACCCTGATTGTCGGAATACAGCGTGTGGTATGTACATTATGTATGTATTTACGTACTTTAATACCATTTTTTTTAATTTTTCTTCGCCGACAAAATGGGTCTTAAAATCTAAAGCGCCCACAGAAAGGGTCTTAAATTGGGTATGTGGTTTGTACAGAGGGTCTATTAGCTGCTGTATAAATTTGAAGCGGTAACCTCAAAAAGAAATTTAACGTCAAAATCGGCTGACTTCATGTGGTCTTAAACCAGTGTATGCCCACTTGCCATGGTCTTACGATGACGTGTGGTAATTAAGATAAGCTGGAGAACATAACTATAGTGAAAAGAATCGGTAACCTCAAAAAGTAATTTACCGACATTTTTGGCGATTTTCGACTTGTCACCGAATACGGTTGCGCCCATTCGCGATCTTTAAGACTTGGGTTTTTGTGTTTAAAATGCCATAATTTATAACAATTTCACTAAGCCAAGCGGTAACCTTTTTGGTAATATGAATGTTCTACGGGCGACCGGACTATGACATGATGCTCTCAAAATAGGCATGATAAACCGTCTTTGCAGCATGAGTTCCGCATAGCTCTTTAATTTTTTTTATAGCATAACAAGCGGAACTCAACTTACCAGCTAAAGAGTTTATGTGGGCTTTCCAAGTAAAACTTTTATCAAATATTACCCCAAGAAAAGTTAGTCCATTAGCAAGGTTTAATGACAAGTTTTCTGCAGTTTTTAATATGGCATCAGTGTTATTACGTCTATGAGTACCTAGAGCAAAGTGCATAATGTTAGTTTTGTTAACATTTAGTAATAGATTGTTGCATTCGAACCATGATTTTAGAGATTCTAGTACATTTAAAAAGGATTCTCTTAGTTTACTTATATCATTGTTTTTCAGTACAACTGAGATATCGTCTGCAAACATTACCTATATCGTCTTATATCGTCTGTTATACAGTTCGAGATGTCGTTAACATATGTTAGAAACAATAATGGTCCCAGGATAGAACCCTGCGGCACACCCATTGTAATTGATTCTACATTAGATTTTAAGCCATCGACGTCACATATTTGAGCTCTATTTTCTAAATATGATTGGAATATACGCAATTCATTGTCTCTTATACCATAATGTTCTAGTTTCATTAGTAATATTTCATGATTTACACAGTCAAAGGCTTTGGATAGATCACAAAATATGCCATAAGTATGCTGAGAGTCGTCTAGGGAAGTTAATATTGATTTTACCATAGAAGCTATAGCATCACCCGTTGACAGTCCTTTCCGAAATCCAAATTGTTTACAATTTAAAAGTCCATTATCAATAAAGAATTTAATTAACCGTTTTTCCAAATTTTTTTCAAAGACCTTACTGAAAACCGGCAATATAGAGAGGGGACGATAGTTCTCAACATTGTTATGACATCCCTTTTTATACAAAGGTATAACTTTGGCTACTTTTAATGAATCTGGGAATATGCCACTTTTTAGAGAGTCATTTACAATATCTGTTAGCGGGCCGATGACACTTGTTATAGATTTCAATAATACAGGTGAGATACTCCAAAGATCTTGGGAATGTTTAGATTTAAGGTCCCTAATTACTCTCTTAGTCTCTAGGTATGTGACAGGTGCAAATATGGCTGATTCAGAATTCCGAGGGATAAATGCTTTGAGGTAGTTTAATGATACTTCTTTACTAGACTTTAGACTTTGAGTAGTACTATGGGCTATTGTGGAAAAGAATTTATTCACATGATTGGCAATCGTTGTGTTATCCGAAATAATTTCTGATCCAATTTTTAACTCTAGCTTGGTGTTACAGTCGTTAGATTTGCCAGTTTCTTCTTTAATTATGTTCCAGGCCATTTTTATTTTATTATTTGAATTCATAATTTTGTTTTTGAGGAACAGTTGCTTGGCTTTAATGGTATATTGTTTAAAGATTTTGCTGTAACGTGTAACATAAGATCTAAGATCTGGATTATTGTTAACTTTAAGGAGATCATACAAATAAAATAATTTGTCTTTAGAAATAATAATAGCTGGAGTAACCCAGTCGGCAAATGTTTTTTTATTAGTTACACACATATGTTTTAGTGGCATATGCTTGTCTAGATATCTCATAAATATATTGAAAAATTCTTTAAAGCTATAAATATTATTACCACAGAATTCAGATTGTAAATCTAAGTTTAACGAATTTATCAGAACCTTGTTTGATATTCGTTTCATCTTGCCCGAAGTAGTATTCTTACTTGTCGAGTAATTTATAGAAATTAATTGCGTGTAATGATCTGATGATATTCCAGGAAATACTTTTGACTCTAGTACTTTACAATCAGTAAAAATATTATCAATGCACGATGAACACGAATCTGTCACTCTAGTATATTGGAAGATTGTTTGTCTAAGCAAAAAACTATTAAGACCAATCACGATTTCGTGGCCTTTGCCGTCGAGACTTTAGGTGCTTGGAGCAAAGAGGCAAAGTCACTAACCTCCATTTTAAGCCAAAAATTAATTGACCTGTCAGGCAATCTTAAGGCAGGGCAATACCTTAAACAGCGGATAGCAATCGCTATCCAGCGCGGGAATGCTGCGAGCGTTTTGGGCACCCTACGAGGAGAGAGTGACCAAAATTTGTGTGAAATTTTTTATATTGTTTAGGTTAGTTTATTATTAGTCTTAGTAGTTATTTGTTAATTTCATATTGTGCAATAAATAAAGTTCATCCATCAAATCAGATAGCTCATGTTGCCCTCCTTCTTCTAAGGGGAATTTAATATTAAAGTCTCCGCAAACAATTATTGATTTATTATTATTGGTATTCAATTTACACAAACATTCTTCCAATTTGTTTATAAATGATGGCACATTCCCACACGGTGACCTATATACTGATACTATGAATATTGAGTCCATTTCTATACAACTTATTTCAAACTCTTTTTCCACTGACTTTTTTACTACATCTAGTCTGTTTTTAGCTTTGTGACCGTTCTTGTGAAGTTTTTTTTGTCGACAAAATAGGTCTTAAAATCTAAAGGGCCCACAGAAAGAGTCTGAAAATAGGTATGTGGTTTGGACAGAGGGTCTATTAACTGCTATATAAATTTGAAGCGGTAACCTCAAAAAGTAAATTATCGTCAAAATCGTCTGACTTCATCTGGTCATAAATTAGTGTATGCCCACTTGCCATGGTCTTACGATGACGTGTGGTAATTGAAATAAGCTGCAGATTATAACTATAGTGAAAAGGAGCGGTAACCTCGAAAAGTAAATTACTGACATTTTTGGAGATTTTTGTCTTGTCACCGAATATGGTTGCCCCCATTTGCGATCTTTCAGACTTGGGTTTTTGTGTTTAAAATGGCGTAATTTATAACAATTTCACATAGCCAAGTGGTAACCTTTTTGGTAATATGAATGTTCTACGGGCGAGAGGACTAGGTGTACTTGCAGCACAACGCCGATTACTCTGCTCACCCCGATTGTCGAAATGCAGCGTGTGGTATGTACATTATGTATGTATTTACGTACTTTAATACCATTTTTTTTTATTTTTCTTCGCCGACAAAATGGGTCTTAAAATCTAAAGCGCCCACAGAAAGGGTCTTAAAATGGGTATGTGGTTTGTACAGAGGGTCTATTAGCTGCTGTATAAATTTGAAGCGGTAACCTCAAAAAGTAAGTTAACGTCAAAATCGGCTGATTTCGTGTGGTCTTAAATCAGTGTATGCCCACTTGCCATGGTCTTACGATGACGTGTGGTCATTGAAATAAGCTGGAGAACATAACTACAGTGAGAAGAAGCGGTAACCTCGAAAAGTAAATTACTGACATTTTTGGAGATTTTTGACTTGTGACCGAATATGGTTGCGCCCATTTGCGATCTTTCAGATTTGGGTTTTAGTATTTAAAATGGCGTGATTTATAACAATTTCACATAGCCAAGCGGTAACCTTTTTGGTAATATGAATGTTCTACGGGCGACAGGACTAGGTGTACTTGCAGCACAACGCCGATTACTCTGCTTACCCTGATTGTCGAAATGCAGCGTGTGGTATGTACATTATGTATGTATTTACGTACTTTATTACCATTTTTTTTTTATTTTTCTTCGCCGACAAAATGGGTCTTAAAATCTAAAGCGCCCACAGAAAGGGTCTTAAAATGAGTATGTGGTTTGTACAGAGGGTCTATTAGCTGCTGTATAAATTTGAAGCGGTAACCTCAAAAAGTAAATTATCGTTATAATCGGCTGACTTCATGTGGTCTTAAACCAGTGTATGCCCACTTGCCATGGTCTTACGATGACGTGTGGTCATTGAAATAAGCTGGAGAACATAACTACAGTGAAAAGAAGCGGTAACCTCGAAAAGTAAATTACTGAAATTTTTGGAAATTTTCGACTTGTCACCGAATATGGTTGCGCCCATTTGCGATCTTTCAGATTTGGGCTTTTGTGTTTAAAATGGCGTAATTTATAACAATTTCACATAGCCAAGCGGTAACCTTTTTGGTAATATGAATGTTCTACGGGCGACAGGACTTATAGGTGTACTTGCAGCACAACGCCGATTACTCTGCTTACCCTGATTGTCGGAATACAGCGTGTGGTATGTACATTATGTATGTATTTACGTACTTTAATACCATTTTTTTTAATTTTTCTTCGCCGACAAAATGGGTCTTAAAATCTAAAGCGCCCACAGAAAGGGTCTTAAATTGGGTATGTGGTTTGTACAGAGGGTCTATTAGCTGCTGTATAAATTTGAAGCGGTAACCTCAAAAAGAAATTTAACGTCAAAATCGGCTGACTTCATGTGGTCTTAAACCAGTGTATGCCCACTTGCCATGGTCTTACGATGACGTGTGGTAATTAAGATAAGCTGGAGAACATAACTATAGTGAAAAGAATCGGTAACCTCAAAAAGTAATTTACCGACATTTTTGGCGATTTTCGACTTGTCACCGAATACGGTTGCGCCCATTCGCGATCTTTAAGACTTGGGTTTTTGTGTTTAAAATGCCATAATTTATAACAATTTCACTAAGCCAAGCGGTAACCTTTTTGGTAATATGAATGTTCTACGGGCGACCGGACTATGACATGATGCTCTCAAAATAGGCATGATAAACCGTCTTTGCAGCATGAGTTCCGCATAGCTCTTTAATTTTTTTTATAGCATAACAAGCGGAACTCAACTTACCAGCTAAAGAGTTTATGTGGGCTTTCCAAGTAAAACTTTTATCAAATATTACCCCAAGAAAAGTTAGTCCATTAGCAAGGTTTAATGACAAGTTTTCTGCAGTTTTTAATATGGCATCAGTGTTATTACGTCTATGAGTACCTAGAGCAAAGTGCATAATGTTAGTTTTGTTAACATTTAGTAATAGATTGTTGCATTCGAACCATGATTTTAGAGATTCTAGTACATTTAAAAAGGATTCTCTTAGTTTACTTATATCATTGTTTTTCAGTACAACTGAGATATCGTCTGCAAACATTACCTATATCGTCTTATATCGTCTGTTATACAGTTCGAGATGTCGTTAACATATGTTAGAAACAATAATGGTCCCAGGATAGAACCCTGCGGCACACCCATTGTAATTGATTCTACATTAGATTTTAAGCCATCGACGTCACATATTTGAGCTCTATTTTCTAAATATGATTGGAATATACGCAATTCATTGTCTCTTATACCATAATGTTCTAGTTTCATTAGTAATATTTCATGATTTACACAGTCAAAGGCTTTGGATAGATCACAAAATATGCCATAAGTATGCTGAGAGTCGTCTAGGGAAGTTAATATTGATTTTACCATAGAAGCTATAGCATCACCCGTTGACAGTCCTTTCCGAAATCCAAATTGTTTACAATTTAAAAGTCCATTATCAATAAAGAATTTAATTAACCGTTTTTCCAAATTTTTTTCAAAGACCTTACTGAAAACCGGCAATATAGAGAGGGGACGATAGTTCTCAACATTGTTATGACATCCCTTTTTATACAAAGGTATAACTTTGGCTACTTTTAATGAATCTGGGAATATGCCACTTTTTAGAGAGTCATTTACAATATCTGTTAGCGGGCCGATGACACTTGTTATAGATTTCAATAATACAGGTGAGATACTCCAAAGATCTTGGGAATGTTTAGATTTAAGGTCCCTAATTACTCTCTTAGTCTCTAGGTATGTGACAGGTGCAAATATGGCTGATTCAGAATTCCGAGGGATAAATGCTTTGAGGTAGTTTAATGATACTTCTTTACTAGACTTTAGACTTTGAGTAGTACTATGGGCTATTGTGGAAAAGAATTTATTCACATGATTGGCAATCGTTGTGTTATCCGAAATAATTTCTGATCCAATTTTTAACTCTAGCTTGGTGTTACAGTCGTTAGATTTGCCAGTTTCTTCTTTAATTATGTTCCAGGCCATTTTTATTTTATTATTTGAATTCATAATTTTGTTTTTGAGGAACAGTTGCTTGGCTTTAATGGTATATTGTTTAAAGATTTTGCTGTAACGTGTAACATAAGATCTAAGATCTGGATTATTGTTAACTTTAAGGAGATCATACAAATAAAATAATTTGTCTTTAGAAATAATAATAGCTGGAGTAACCCAGTCGGCAAATGTTTTTTTATTAGTTACACACATATGTTTTAGTGGCATATGCTTGTCTAGATATCTCATAAATATATTGAAAAATTCTTTAAAGCTATAAATATTATTACCACAGAATTCAGATTGTAAATCTAAGTTTAACGAATTTATCAGAACCTTGTTTGATATTCGTTTCATCTTGCCCGAAGTAGTATTCTTACTTGTCGAGTAATTTATAGAAATTAATTGCGTGTAATGATCTGATGATATTCCAGGAAATACTTTTGACTCTAGTACTTTACAATCAGTAAAAATATTATCAATGCACGATGAACACGAATCTGTCACTCTAGTATATTGGAAGATTGTTTGTCTAAGCAAAAAACTATTAAGACCAATCACGATTTCGTGGCCTTTGCCGTCGAGACTTTAGGTGCTTGGAGCAAAGAGGCAAAGTCACTAACCTCCATTTTAAGCCAAAAATTAATTGACCTGTCAGGCAATCTTAAGGCAGGGCAATACCTTAAACAGCGGATAGCAATCGCTATCCAGCGCGGGAATGCTGCGAGCGTTTTGGGCACCCTACGAGGAGAGAGTGACCAAAATTTGTGTGAAATTTTTTATATTGTTTAGGTTAGTTTATTATTAGTCTTAGTAGTTATTTGTTAATTTCATATTGTGCAATAAATAAAGTTCATCCATCAAATCAGATAGCTCATGTTGCCCTCCTTCTTCTAAGGGGAATTTAATATTAAAGTCTCCGCAAACAATTATTGATTTATTATTATTGGTATTCAATTTACACAAACATTCTTCCAATTTGTTTATAAATGATGGCACATTCCCACACGGTGACCTATATACTGATACTATGAATATTGAGTCCATTTCTATACAACTTATTTCAAACTCTTTTTCCACTGACTTTTTTACTACATCTAGTCTGTTTTTAGCTTTGTGACCGTTCTTCACAAGAATTAAAGTACCACCTCTTATAAAGTTTTTTCGATGGCTACTGCTAATAATAGAATAGTTATTAATACGTTGAGTGCTTAATTCATTACAATCTATCCAGGACTCGGTTACACAATAAACATCAATTAAATTTTCTTTTAAAATTAATTCTAATAGTAGATTTTTGCCGCGCAGACCCTGTACATTTTGATGACTGATAACTAGCTTATTTTTCAATAGACAACAATGTTTAGAAGAATTTAACTTAGTTCCGAACGAATCACGGCCACTAGAAACATAATTTAACCTAAAAAGCATTTGATTCAATTAGCTTATTTTTAGGAGCACTATTTTCTAATTCTACAAAGTGTAGATTTGATTTTTTCATGCTAAAATTACAGTTCTGTATATAAGAATGCATTTGTTTTCGGCCCATGCTATTAATACGGCCATCAAGTGCATAGCATGACTTTCCGAGCGTATTTACATCGATATAGATGGTATTAGGAACGCTCCTGGTCAACATATACACTAGATGGTTGCTCCTGTGTGCGGCAGTATTGATTCTGTGTGAATCATGCAGTCGAGTCGGCACATACAGTAGCGAGCTGATAAATATTGTTACTTTTGCCGCATTGCAAATCTCGACTGCATACTTCACACAGCTGAGGTAAGCTACTGTGTCTGTGTTAGTTTCTGCGCCGCCTACCAACAAGATAACAATATCTTTCTCCTCCAGCTTGCTCACTTGGCTCGGTAGGTCCTTGATAATGTCGGAGATGCTCGCCGCTGGCTTGCATGTGGTCGAGACGGTGTCCGACGACTGTCGCGACTCGTGGAATGTGCGACCCATGTTGAGTGCGAGCTCATCACCGAGTATTACGATCCTCCTGGCCGGCTTCGCGCAGCTGGAGTGGACGGGGGTTGGCGGGGGGGTCGGTAGGGTGGTGGTGGTCCGGGGTAGTGGTGTTGTCGATTTTTCCGCCTCGGTAACGCAGACACGGGGGACCGGTTGCTTCCCATGTCGACCTTTTCCTTTTCCAACAGCTGAACGGGACTCCTTGGCAGCTGTCTTCTTCTTTCCCTTTCCCTTTCTCTTCTTGGAAGACTTCCCACCTGACGTCTCCACGCTGTGTGCTATCCTGGTTGGAGGCGGTGTGGCGGCGGCAGAGCTGGTACTTGCCGCTGCAGGTGGCTCGCTTGATCGCGTGGCAGTGGGGGGGATGGGGGAAAGAAGTGGCTCTGTAGAAGGGAGGGTGTGCCGCGGGGACTCCTGTGGAGACGCAGTTTGCCGATCCACTGGGGTGTCGAGAATAACGACGCATTCTACGGCGGGGCAGGGGGAGGGGAGCGACCTCGCCGGGGCGTCGTGGAGTGTGCGCTCGCGCTGCAGCGAACGGCTGCCTCCAGCTCCATCAGTCTTAGTGACTGGTCGCGGATGACTGAGTCCTTCTCAGCTACGTCTTTCCGCAGCGCGACGTTCTGCTTCCTCTCAACAGTCAGCCGGTCCCTCACCTCGCGCAGTTCCTCCGCCGTCCCGTCGTAGGAGTACGAGCAACTGCTGTCCTTAATGCTCCGCACCTCCAGCAACTCCTTGTGCAGTGCGTTGTTGGAGTCCAGAACTTTCTCAAACTCCTTCTGGTTATTCTCGTACCAGTAAATCATGTCCATGCACTTCTCCTTACTCTCCTGGAGCTCCGCGAGGCACCTCTCCTTCTTGGCGAGCAACGCTTTGAGCCGAGCATTGTCGGCCAAGACGTTCTCAAACGCGGCCGAGTTGTCGTCCTGCTCGGTGAGGAGGCGCCCGTTCAGCTCGCGCAGCTCCTCCGTCTGCTGTAGCAGGCTCTGCAGGCGCTCGTCACTCTCGCTGGCCATTGTGGCCCGTGCGCCGCTCCGTGTGCGCATGAAAAAGAAGGTCAACTCGGTTAGCAGGAACCAGAGCAAGTAACACGACAAGTATGTCAGTAGTCGTCAGTATGTTTATATATTATATAATATGTATGTAGTCCTACCTATTCTTGTAGAATTCTATATCTTCAGCACATACAAATACAAGTGTCACATATAATAAACAACAATAATTCTATGGTCATTACATTACGTACAAATACAATAGTGTATATGTATATGTATATAAGTGTATAATAAACAATAATATCCTGTGGCATGTACCACTATGTGTGCACAATTTTTTCAGTTAATATACCACAAAGTACGTACTTATATATTTATACTTATAGAACATTATGGGAGTGGAAGAGGCGGCAGAGTTGTGTCAGGATCGTGGCACGTGGAGATCCGTTGTCTCTGCCTACCCCACCGGGAAACAGGCGTGACGCTATGTATGTATGTATGTATGTACTTGTAGTCAATGTTATAATTTTCTAATGTAATGTAATAATAATATAACAATTTTAACAGTAAAACATAATATACCTAACAGTGTCCGAATCGGTGAGAGTGTGCAGACTAAATAAACTAGCTAATCATGCATATATTATTTGGCTTGGCGATCGGCTCTTTGTCGCGTAGATCTACCGGCAGGTATATAGCTGTACCTGCAACAGGAGTGAGGGACTGTAAAATCTAGCTACCTGTCCCTCGCGTCGTGGGCTAATCGCCTACGGTGCCCGGAGGTACCGCGATATGCCCCGAGCAAGGTCGAGCCAATCTGTGCCGTAGTACAATAGGTAGGTATATCTATAAAAGTTAGGTTAGTTATTTCATAAAATTAGATGTATGTCGCATTATATCGTAAATAAATATCACGTTACTCACGCCTTCGGCGAAGAACACTTCCGGGTCAGCTTATTAACTTCCGCAAGCGCCTTTGTCCAGAGAACCCTCCAAATGTATGTCACGCGTTGTAGGTTAGGTCCCAGCTGATAACATCAAATCTTGCAGTATTCCGCTACTTCCTTGTCATATATCTTGTAGTAGCCGTGAGCGTCTCACGAAATGTGTTTTCTTCACTCTTGGCTCACCGGTGACATGAATTTCTTGGAACGAATACTACGTGTCGCATTTTTTAACGGTCACTTTTTCTTTCTTGGTAGGATATCTTGTCTTAGGCTCGCTGCATATTAAATATAACACTTCCACACACAGATTTTATCTAATAATAACGATATTACTTGAAATATTAAGTCTATGTTGCAAATTTATAATATTAACAAAAAAGATAAAACACCAGTCCTATAATTTAAACTTGACAGCTGCAACGCAGTGTTGCCAGTCTCAGTATCTTGAGCGCTTTCTAAACAAATTGTGAATCAGCTGTGACGTCACGTCGCCGCGCCGCCGCCGGCCGGGTAGCCGACTCCTACCGCCTCCGCTGCTCAAGATATTCAACTTTAAACATTTTTAAAAAATTCAATTTAATGCCTATTAGCCCAGTAAATAGAGACCAAAAGAGGGGGGTTACCTTACAAACAGTCCGGTAGTTCTAAATTTTTGATATGTTATCTAGGATGGTTAGAAGTATTTAAAATATAAAATGTACATTTCCCCCCCACCCCCCCCCCCCCCCCTCCGCGCCCGCCGCCATATTGAAAAAAACAAAAAAGTCGGCACTTCCGATTTTTGCTTATCTTCATTTCGGTGCATTTTAGCTATAAAAAACATTGCTAATTATTGTAGAAGTATTGTGTAATTATTGTAGTTTTTTTTAAGTTTATATCTCCGTAAGTATCAGTCCTAGAAACAAAATTTAAAATGGTCGTTATAGGAAATTTAATTATCTACAACAATGAGCAAACTCTTTTGTAGCTTAAATGCACGGAAATGAAGATATAATAAATAGAGGATTTACTGGGCTATATCGCGATAATTCTTTCGGCGCTTTTCATCAAATTTTTTGATTTATTTTTTCCCTACGCGGCTCGCTCGACCAAGGCCGCGACGCGCGCCTCGTTGGGACTCTTTCAACTTCCAAATGGAACCGTATCTACATTTGGAAGTTTATTGGAAAGGTTTCCAATTTTTTGGAATACACTTCCATTTTTGGAAGCTTATTTAAATCACACATTGTGATATACGCCTCTATGGTTGGAAACTTAGTTAGTCACAAATTTTTATTTAAATGAGCTTCTAATATGGAACAGTATTCGAAAAGGGTTCTAATCAGAACTGAAGTCTCAGTTTTTAAGCCAGTTTCAGGAATATAATATAAGACGTAGGGACGTTGGACTATCTTATGCTTGCACGGAAACCCACGTCGCCGAGCTAGAACGGTTGGCTACATCACCTACAACATCCGTGATGTCAGCCCATAACACCGGATGAACTTGGTGCCACGTCAGTGCTTCCCTTCGGTCGTGCTGGCTACACTAAACTGGACGGAAAACACAAACTATTTACATAGCCGTTTCGACCGACCTTTCATTCAGTGCGGTGGTACCAACCACCACTTGCGGGGAGCGGAGGCGACGACGCTATTTGCGAATGAGAGCTAAGCGAAAAAAGTGTAAGTCTTCGACTGACGCGAAACTTTTGCTACAGCACCATGGAGAATAGAGACAACTGTGTATTGAAAAGTGATTTTGACGATTGTCGACTTGGTCGAATTTTGTAAATTTTTGTCGATTTTGTCAACTTTTGTCGGCTTTTGTTAACTTGTCAACTTTGACGAATTTTGTCAACTTTTGTAGATTTTGGTCAACTTTTGTCAACTTTTATTGACTTTCGTCGACTCAGTCAACTTTTGTTCACTTTAGTCAATTTCTGTCGACTTTTGTCACATTTGGTAACTTTTGTCGACTTTTGACGACTTTTGTCCATTTTTGTCAACTTTGATAAACTTTGGTCGACCAAAGTTGAATTTATTTTACCAAAGTCGACAAAAGTCGACAAAAGTTGAGTCAAAGTTGACAAAATAGACAAACATTTACCAATATGTTCGTTTAGGCTTTTACCGCTATTACACATTGCATAAATTTTTCGGTTATGCGGTATAAGTATAGCGACTCAAATTTAGCGACGCAGTTGACATCTGACTGGACGACGTATCGGGTGTCCGCCAGGTCGTCGCAGTTCCGCGAGTCCTGACGATGTCCCCGGAGCGAGGGACGAAACGTCGACTAATAAAAGTGAGTCGCTATACCTATACCGCATAACCGAAAAATTTATACAACGTTTACCAAAGTTGACAAAAGTCGACAAATGTCGACAAAAGTTACCAAATGTGACAAAAGTCGACAGAAATCGACTTAAGTCTACAAAAGTTGACAAAAGTCGATAAAAATTGACAAAAATCTACAAAATTTGACAAAATTCGCCAAAGTTGACAAGTTGACGAAAGTTAACAAAAGTCGACAAAAGTTTAGAAAAATTGACAGGAGGCGTAATTTTAATGCTGCAGGACCCTGGCCACCTGCTTGCCCGCGTCCCTGTACCTGCAGTCGACACGCATGCATGTATTACTCACAGCGGCGGTAATGTCGAGGTAGGCTTCGTCGATGGACGCGCGCTCCAGAAGCGGTGTGAACTGCTGCAGGACCCTGGCCACCTGCTTGCCCGCGTCCCTGTACCTGAAGTCGACACGCATGCATGTATTACTCACAGCAGCGGTAATGTCGAGGTAGGCTTCGTCGATGGACGCGCGCTCCAGAAGCGGTGTGAACTGCTGCAGGACCCTGGCCACCTGCTTGCCCGCCTCCCTGTACCTGCAGTCGACACACATGCATGTGGACACTTAGTTACTTGGGCGCGTCATCAATATATAGTAGTTACTTGGGCTACAGAGCTCCTCTCGGCGGAAGGTGGGCATTTTTCTAGTTTGCCGTCAAGAGATGGTACATGACATTGTAAACATGACAGCAGAGAGCATGAATATTTCATTATTCTGGTAAGTACCTCAATATAATAATAATATTCGAGATGCGTTAGGAAAACAATTTTCTTTGTTTGAAAATGGATTTTCTCAGGGATCTAGATAAACTTGGAAAGTAAAACATTATCTAAATACAAAATTTCATTCAAATTGTTAGAGCCGTTTCTGAGAAACCACTTAAATATATATAATTGCTTGCGCCACCCGATAATATTAGGTTATAGAATTGACTTAAAGCCAACAACGAATGTGTATTTTAATATGATTTCAATGTGTATGTTTGAATGTGACCAGGCAAATATACTTTTTCTTGTAATTTAACAGTGCCTGTCGAGTTCTTGGGGAAAATTAGCGACAATGAAACAAAATTATTGTTTCATTCGTTTCAAAATTATTATTGAAATGTTATTTTTAATTTAGCGTTTATTTTCATTATTAAAAATGTATGAACATATAAAGTATACATGTACACTAATACAAACATTATAATGAAACTGTAAAAAAAAGAGAAAAATGAGCTATTCAATGTCTTCCATCGAGAAGTTTTCTACAAAATTTGAAGCACTCTCGAGCCACACCGACATGCTGGTGGTCTACGCCAACTAAGCGATTGTTTTTGTGTCTCAGAACGCCGCTGTGTTTTTTAGTCTTTTTAAAATAATTATTACTTATATTTTGAAATACCATGTGACAGGGTGAATAACCCCTACCCGTCTCCCCTCCCACCTGTGACCCGGCCTTCCCACCCCCAATCGGTCACGTGGTATGGGAACGTTCCTTATCCGTTGAAGTGCGTACGGCCCGATCGGGGCTGTGACATTTGCTGTGCTGGATGTGCGGGCCGCCCCCGCGGGGCGGCTCGGACGACTTCATACAAATAATTTATTGTAATGTGCAACATCCTTCTTAACTCTTCTAACGAATGTCTAGTAATTAATGAAAGAGTAGGCTACCTAAAAATACACACTTCTTTGTGCTTGTCCTGTCAAATAATTATTGACAAGCTATCTTCAGTCGGTCTCTGTGTGTTCGCGGACGGTGACGTGTGCGCCTCGTGTTTTTAGTGGTTTCTTGTGTATTTTTTTTGTGTTTTCTTTGTGAAAAACGATGGAAGGGTAAGTAATCTTCATTTACAATAGTTTCTCGGCGCTGAGGAACGATTTATTCAAAAAGTATCATCATTTTTGTAACCCTCTAGGCAAAAACCGTTCCGAAAATTCTTGAATTTTTGAAACCAGTTTAATAATGATAGTATTAAACACATTACCAATGAAATTATAGAAAATTTAATGTACATTTGGAAAATAAAACCTTTTCATATACGTTTAAAAGAAAAAAGGCTAGAAATATCGCCAAAAACGCAGAGCGCACCCGATTTTGACCAAAATTTATTTTGGCCAAAATGGCGTCGCACTCATGGGCTGAAAGCTAATCGGGCCCGCTCGCACATTAGGGGCTAGGTTGTTTGGTTAGTGGCTGTTTTTCCCGAAATTGTTTTTTTCTTCCTTACTTAACTCCACGTAGAAAAACTTCACATCGTAGAAAACCATCACATCATGATATTGTCCAACTTTTTGAAGAGAGCCTCCGCCAAACTGACAATCTTCCCCTCCTGGGTACACAAAAGGCATGGATTTATGATAACTATCTGACATTAAAAACTTTCATGGCCATTTCTCGTCTACGACTTCACAAAGCAAAACCTGACTAAATTAGACTCTTATGTGACCAGATTCCTAAAGTCATGGTTTGGACTGGCTCACCCGGCTGACTCGTCAACGCTGTACAGATCTCAGAATAACTTTGGACTGAACATTAAGAAACCGTCGATATTTTATCAAAAGGCGAGAATAGCCAAACAATGTATACTCAGACTCCATTGATAGCGCTATCCAAGCCTTACCCAACACATCGCTATCAGATGTACTGGAATTGAGACTCGACTTCTACAAATCATTCCAAGTTGGTACACGCACCAATAGATCTGGACTGGGCATAGAAACAGCAAAGTCTGATAAAGAAATACTGAAAGGTTTTGCTCAGGAGGACATGGAACAAGGTTTCAAACTTCACGCCTTAAACCTAGAAATGCAGAATGATTGGCTAACGATGGGCGACTTCTGCATCCCTCCTGCATTGAAGTGGAAATCCATATATACAACTGGTCCCCTGAGCTGCTTAAGTTCTATCTACCTAAATGCATTCCAGCTTACTCTTCCCGACCAGAGTAACCTAGTTTGATGGGGAAAATCTATAAATAGACTGTAGTCACTGTCACTGAGGTAACTCTGAAAGGAAATAAAAAAAAGTTCCGAGCCAGGTAAAATAAAAATGGGTATTCCACAGGTTTCTGCATTGGGTAATACATTATTTTTAGTATTTATTAATGATTTAGCCTTAATTCAGATGGATGGTGTTTTAATACTTTTTGCCGATGACACTAGTAGACAATAGTCTTTGCTGATTCCATGCATGAACTGGAAATAAAATTAAACTCCGTGGTAGGAAAAATATCAGAATGGTTTGCTGCGAACGGACTAATACTAAACACATCGAAAACCAACCATATGGTATTTTCTGGACGGAACTGTGGTCCCCGTGAGCTCTCTATTTCGAATTCCTCTGGCTCTATTGGTTCCCAGTCATGCATAAGATTTTTAGGATTCTACATTGACCCAACTCTATGTTGGAAAAGTCACATAGACAAACTATGTGACAAGATGGCTAGAGGTATTTATGCATTAAGAGTTACGCCGCTTGATAGGTCCAGAGGTTTTGAAACAATCCTACTATGCATATGTACTATCATTACTATCGTATGGAGTAATCCTGTGGGGTAACTCAACCGATGCTGAAAGAGTGCTAATACTGCAAAAACGAGCAATTAGGGTATTAGCCAGTGTACCGCGAAAAACATCTTGCAGAGACCTTTTCAAATCCTTGGGTATTTAACTGTGTGCTCTCTCTATATATATAAAGTAGTACTTAGTATATTGTAGATAGATAGGTTTGTTACACACTTGGATATGTCGGCCTTGCCGCGCACGCACGGCACCACGCACAGTTGTATGTCGGGACACTTGGCGCGCGCGTCGTCGCCGCGCATGTGCCGCGTCACACCGCGCGCGCGCGCCGCATAGTTCACTGCGATGATCCTGCACACACCCAACACCATATTATTATGTACAACTAGCTTTTGCCCGCAGCTTCGCTAGCACAGCTTATGTCCATCATGAAGGTTCATTCTAAATATTGGTCAGATAATTTTAAATCGGTGTAGCTGCCTATTTTCGGAGATGACCTCCTACATCCAAATTTACAAACTTCACCTCTTTATAATATTAGTGTAGAAGTGTAGATGTAAGGGAGGAGAGGAGATTGGTCCATTTTAGCGTGGTTATTTGTGTTGTGATGAGCGTGATAGTTACCCGCCTCCCTTCCAGGGGTTGTACTGCACGACGGCGAGGGGTTTCCCGCGCAGCGCCGGCTGTTGTGCTTCCTCCACCTGGCAGTAGAAGCAGTCCATGTCGATGAGCACAACTACGCGCTGCCCGCTTCCGCCGGCCTCCCGCCTGTCCACCTCCGCCTCCATTCTTTCCATTTCATCCGGTTTGTTTGTGTTATCTATCACAATTTTAAACATGATTATAATGTTGGAAGGGAACAGGAACAGCACAGACTTTATGGAGGGGTACTAGGCAAAAGCACTTTTTATTTCCCTGACCATACCCATATTTCAAAGGATACTGGCGTAGATCAGAAGGACAAGATGCCGTGCATAAGGGCGATAGGATAGCCACCTCTCACCTTGGCACGGTGTTTCAACCGAGTCTTTCAGCAGGCCTTACTTGCTGCCTGATCTGAGTTATCTTGTCCGAATACTTTGCTAAACGTGGTGGTCGGTGTTGTGGTGTAATTTACCAGAATACTTGTAGCACAACACCGATTACTCTGCTTACCCCGATTGTTGGGATGTAGTATTATATTCTTTGGTTGGGATACATACGGCCACAGATAAATAAACATACGGCGTGTGAGCAATCGTGACTGAGTGTGAGTGAGACAGAGACAATTTTTTTTTTTTGTTTTGGCAAATCGCACTGACGCGCGAACTTTGCCATTGTCAAGTGTGATAGGATTACACCAATTGTATAAAAAGTTTTACAAATCAAAACAAAAGCACAATTTCAAGAAAAAAAAAACCCTAAGAACGAAAACAAAATACAGGCATTTGTGTATCCCGGCCATATAGTCCAGGAAACGAGGAAATTCCTTGTATGGGCTCTTCGGACTAATTCCTCTGTCGCTGAAACTTTGCAGTGTGATAGAGTAGTGTTTAAAATATACGTTTGACAAATTATCTAGGATTTTTGATGTTTGGAAGTTAGGTATTAAAATGAATGAATGCCTAAAAATGAAAATCGCTTATAACTGCTGATGAAAAATTGCTCCGTCCGAAATTCCTTCGGTATATGATATTATATATTAATAAGAGTATATATTAACATTATCTAGGAAAATTTCGATTTCGAATAGGCAGAAATTTGAAAATATCTATTTTGTATCACAACTTCTTCAGAAAAATTGCTCTGTCAATTTTAATTTTTTTATATGTCTTAATTTATTTAAATATATCGCTTTTGACAATTATCTAGGAAATTTTCCATATCGATCACACCTTTACAGATTTTCGGCAATAATTCGCTGTGAAAAATTGCTCCGTCCGAAATTCCTTCGGAATATGATATTATATATTAATAAGAGTATACATACAACATTATCTAGGAAAATTTCGATTTCGAATAGGCAGAAATTTGAAAATACCTATTTTGTATCACAACTTCTTCAGAAAATTGACCATATAAATGCCAAAAGGCACCAACCCACAAATTGGTTAAAAATGAGTTAAATATACCAATCGAGAGCTAATCAACCCTCCATTTTTTGCAGAAAAGACCCAGGCAGGCTACTTGGTATATACTAATAGGTTTCTACACATTCGTCCGCCCAATTGAGGTATATCGCAACAGCAGAAAAGAATTATGCTACTTGGTACTAGCTAACTGGTCAGATTTTTTTTTTGCGTTAAAGATCCAAGCGAGATGGACTTTTTTGTTTTTAATGAAGTACGCCAAAAGTATTTATCAAAACAGAGCCAAGATATCTGGTTCTTTTTGGCATTATATAATAAAAACAAACTGTATATCGCAAAGTGGAACCAATTTATGTGGTTCTTTTTGGCATTTATAATAAAAACAAACGGTATATTGCAAAAATGGAATCAATTTATGTGGTTGGTTTGCCTTTGGGGACCTATAGTGAGTCTTATTTCATTGGAAATAAGAGTTCTTTTTCTAAAAATAAAATCAAACATGTCTACGTTCTATGAAACAGAACGCCTAATAATAAATAAGTTCAGTTCAGTTCACTACCGCGACGAATGTGTCAGTTCACGACCGCGAAGTAAAGTAAATTGCTGTTTTCGACGTGGCTCAATGTACCTACTACGTAGTGATCGCGACATATCGTCAGAGTGTAGTTCGACGTCGTCGTCCAAGCAGGTGCCTACGCCGCGCCGCCTAACGTAACCATTGAAGATAGAATAGAATAGAATAGAATATTTATTTGTATAACATATACAAGTCACAAACTAACATTCACACATTTTAAAATTTTTCTATTTAGAAAATAAAATAATATGAAACATAATAAATGAATCCTATTAAAATTAAAATTATTAATAATAGAAATCCGATATAAAAGTCACACGTGCCTCCTGGGTGGTGCCAAATGAACAGCAATCAGCGTGTGGGAGATCTTCGGATCGGCTGGGTTCGCCACCACACCCCGGGAGAAACAATTACACCGGCATAACAGTTCGCTGTGTTCCGGTGTACTTCCCGGGGACCCAGTAGCAGGTGGGGTTGGCTGTGGTGAGGAGTAGGCCAGTGATCCCGACGCGGATTCGCTGTTCAGAGGTGACGCATCGACACGGTTGACAGGGAGACCCGGTTAAACGGTTATTCCGCTGGCCGCCCGCCGGGTAGTACAGGAGCCCAATCGCGTCTAACCAACGCGAGAGGCTGCCCCGGTCAACCGGCGCATAATCCCGGAGTGGTCCGTCGTGCCGGTTGGTGACCGGAGTAGGGGTTCCGGCGGCCACTTCCGGGGGGGACCGGGGGCCTTTCCGTCTTCCGTGTCGGCGCAACACTAACCTGAGTAGTAAGCGATGAAGCTAGGGTCCACGCTTTGCCCGTGAATCACCACAGCCACCCTTTCATGCTCTTTCCCTCCCTCTTACAAAAATCATGGCAGCGAAAAAAAAGGAAAAAAAGGTTCAATCAGCGGTGCACACCCTTACACCACTATTTAGCGTTGACTAGACCAACGTGCGGGGGTTGCATACCAATTTGAATGCCGTCCATCACCACCTGGAGACGAAGAAGCCGGCCTTGCTTTTCCTGACGGAATCACAAATATATCGACCTGCACTACCCCGGCTACACCCTGGAAGAAGCCTTCCGGTCGCGAGCCGGGGTTTGCTTGTTTGTCAGGGCAGATATTTGCTGTCGTCGCCTGCGCTGCCTTGAGGACTCCGAGCTATCAGTACTTTGGGTCCACGAGGATCTGGGAACGGTCTCGCGGGTGTACGCCTGTCTGTACAGGTCGCACTCTGGTGATGCAGAGACAGCTCGGTTATTTTAGTACCTGAGTGGAGCGGCAGACAAAGTCCAAGAGCGGTTCCCTACCGCGGATTTGGTTCTTCTTGGAGACTTCAATGCCCATCACGAGGCATGGCTAGGCTCCAGGAGAACTGACTTTGCGGGGAGAGCCGCCTACGACTTCGCCCTGACGCATGACCTGTCTCAACTCACCAACCAACCAGCCCACCAGGCTGCCAGATATAGACGGTCATGAACCCTCTCTGCTGGATCTTCTGCTGACAACGAACCCCACTGGATATAAGGTCGCAGTGAGAGCCCCGCTGGGTTCCTCTGATCATTGTTTAGTGCGGTCCACGGTGCCATCTTCGCCTCCTCAGTCCCGTACTGGAGGAACGCGTCGAATTTGGCACTACGCGTCAGCAGATTGGGATGGGATGCGAGAACACTTCGCATCCTACCCTTGGAGAGAGATCTGCTTCAGTTCGGGCGATCCGTCGCAATGCGCTAATACCGTTGCCGAGGTGGTTCTGGGGGCAATGGAAATGTTTATTCGCAGCGCCTCTGTCTACCTAGGTGGTAAAAGCCAACCATGGGACAGCCGCGACTGTGCTGATGCTGTCGCAGCTAAATGCGCAGCTTATCGGGCATGGTCGCGCGCTCGTGCCGGACGTGATCCGAACGCATCCTAACTGAAGAAGGAATACAACCGCCTCTCCAGATCCTGCAAAAAGGTTATTGCCAGGGCCAAATTTGACCACATCGGCAGAATCGGCGATAGACTGAACCAGCACCCAACTGGGAGCCGTGAGTTCTGGTCTCTCGCTAAATATGTCGAGTCAAATTTCTGCCGCTCCTCTCTTCCACCTCTGCAGTGTCCTGGAGGCTCACTTGTCCACTCCGCAAAGAAGAAAGCCGACTTACTGGTATCTCTCTTTGCGGGGAACTCCAACCTGGACGATGGGGGTGCCACTCCCCCATCCATACCTAGGTGTGAGAACTCCATGTCGGAAGTGCAGTTTCGACAACGGACTGTACGGGCGGAACTTCTCTCCCTAGACGTCAGGAAGGCGAGTGGGCCGGATAGGATTCCTGCATTGGTGTTAAAAAGGTGTGCTCCCGAGCTGGCCCCAGTGCTGACGCGCCTATTCCGTCTCTCCTACTCCAATTGCCGTGTGCCGGCGGCCTGGAAATCTGCGTTTTTGCAAGCGGTCCCTAAAAAGGGTGACCGCTCAAACCCGTCAAACTACCGACCTATAGCGATTACCTCCCTTTTCTGTAAGGTGATGGAGCGCATTATCAATACGCAGCTCATGAAGTACCTGGAGACGAATGACCTCATCAGCGATCGGCAATACGGCTTCCGGCCAAAACGATCTGCTGGTGATCTCCTAGCGTACGTCACTCACCTTTGGGGGGAATCGCTTGACGGTCATGGTGAATTGATGCTACCTATTTTAATTTTGAATTTTAATTTATTTTAATTTATTTTAATTTTATTTTAATTTTATATTTTTTTATATTGACATAATTGAATTTTTAACCTTTAACAATTCTATTGATGCGAAGTATTTTAATTTAGCTCTAGTTTTAATTGCCTTTCATGCACAAAACAGTTTTTTTTTTCTCTGTATTCTTATAATTTTTAGTTATGTACCTATATTATTGCTAATTATTAGTCCCTTACCATGGCTAGACCCAGACAGTTTCAATTGTAAATTTGGTAAACTAAAATGTGACGAACTCAAGTGTACCGATGGTACCTAAGATGGAAATGAATAAATGAAAAATGAAATGAAAAATACTTGGCAATTGGCCTTGATATTGCCAAGGCATTTGATCGGCTTTGGCACAAGTCGCTCTTGGGCAAATTGCCGGCTTACGGACTTCCTTCTGGCCTCTGTGACTGGGTCGCCGACTTCCTACATGGGCGTAGCATTCAGGTCCTAGTGGACGGTTGCTCGTCGGACGCCATGTCAGTGAACGCCGGCGTACCACAAGGATCTGTGTTGTCACCCACGCTGTTTCTTCTGCATATCAATGATATGCTGTCTCTGGGCAACATACATTGTTATGCGGATGACAGTACGGCACACGGATCCTACACCAGTCACCCTTCAGCCAGTCGGGATATTGTGGATGAGAAGAGGCGAAGACTTGTGTCTGAGCTCGAACACACACTCGGCTCTATTTCCGAATGGGGCCGTAGCAATTTGGTCGAGTTCAACGCTTCCAAGACACAAGTTTGCGCGTTAAGTGCGAAGAGAGCGGCGTTCACACCGGCTCCTTCATTCCAAGGCACGTCGCTTAAATTAAGCGAACACCTCGGGGTCCTCGGAGTCGAACTGTCGCACGACTTGAACTTTCGTCGCCATATCGAGGGGAAGGCCAAGCTGGCTTCTAAAAAGCTGGGCGTACTCAATAAGGTGCGACGGTACTTCACGCCGGACCAAAGGCTGCTTTTGTATAAATCGCAGATCAGGTCCTGCTTGGAGTACTGCTCGCACCTGTGGGATGGCTCTGCCAAATACCAGCTTGCGCCTCTGGACTCGATCCAGCGTCGAGCCGTGCGACTAGTGGGTGACCCCGCAGTGTCCCGCGATCTAAAACCACTGCAACACCGTAGGGATGTCGGCTCCCTAAGTGTGTTCTATCGCTTATTCCATGGGGAGTACTCGGAGGAGCTGTTTAACGCAATCCCGCCGTCCCCTTTCCATCTCCGCACCACATGAACTGGGCAGGGATTGCATCCCTATACGCTGGACTTACCGCGGATGCGTACTAATCGATTCTGCAGATCATTACTCTACAGAACCGGTAAACTCTGGAATGCTCTCCCTGCTCATATATTTCCCCCCAAGTACAGTCTCGGGTCCTTAAAGAGGGGCTTGAATGGGCACCTGTCAGGCCGGCATGGCATTCGCAACCCCCGCATACGACCGAATGTCCATGGGCGTCGTTAGACACCTTATGGGTGGCTCGGCGCCATATGTCGCGCTTTCAATAAAAAAAAATAAAAAAAAAACGTTCCTCCATTCTCTTCGCCTCAAGACTCTACCTGCAGCGGTCTTCATGCAAGAAGCACACAGCGCCTCCTGGCGGAAAGGAGAAGAGTCCGGTTGCCTAGGCGACGGACTGTTGTGATCTGACACGTCCGAAAATACAAGCGGGAGCGGGCGGTTTTGTTCAAATATTTTGCTCTGGAAAAGATAAAATCCACCCTGATCGAGCGCGGCGCGGGCTCTCAGGGCTTGTTGCGACCTAATACGGCATAAGTATAGTAAGTGTAGTTTCCTAAGTGTGTGCGTAGCTGGGCCCAGCAGATCCTCGGACACCGGGACGTTTCCGTGCCGATCGACGACCACCACCTGAAGGACCGAGCTATCGAAGGTGCGGCTGCGGGCGGAGACATCAACATCCAGGTAGGAGGTACCACACCACCACACACTTTTCGCTACACCTCGAAGCTAGTCCGACGAATCCCGACGCTGCTCAGAAGGAGTCCAACATTTCCCTGTGTTCCCCCGACGCCATCCAGACGCAGTCCGACATCTACGTGAGCTCGGAAGCTAGTCCGACGAATCCCGAAGCTGCTCAGAAGGAGTCCAACATTGCCCTGCGTTCCCACGACGCCATTCAGACGGAGTCCGACATCTAAGTGAGCTCGGAAGCTAGTCCGACGAATCCCGACGCTGCTAAGAAAGAGCCCGACACTGCCCTGGGGTTCCCCGACACAATACAGACGGAGCCCGACATCCAAGTAAGCCTTAAAGCTAGTCCGACGAATCCCGACGCTGCTCAGAAGGAGTCCGACACTGCCCTGCGTTCCCCCGACGCCACCCAGACGCAGTCCGACATCTAAGCGAGCTCTGAAACCAGTCCGACGAATCCCGACGCTGCTCAGAAGGAGTCCGACACTGCCCTGCGTTCCCCCGACGCCATCCAGACGCAGTCCGACATCTAAGCGAGCTCCGAAACCAGCCCGACGAATCCCGACGCGGCTCAGAAGGAGTCCGACACTGCCCCTGCGTTCCCCCGACGCCATCCAGACGCGGTCTGACATCTAAGCGAGCCTCGAAGCCAGTCTGACGAATCCCGACGCAGCTCGGAAGGAGCCCGACACTGCCCAACGTCCCCCGACGCCATCCCGATGGAGCCCGATACTGCCCTGCGTTCCCCGACGCCATCCAGATGGAGCCCGACACCTAAGCGAATTTCCGAAGTCAGCCAGACGGATCCAGACGCTACGCCAAACTAATCCTATCACGAAGCGCAAAATAAGATCTGAACTGACTGATAGATAACAGTAGACAACACCCGTCGCCGCCGCGTAAACCAGCCTCGGGGAAACTTGTAAAAGTCCCAATCGTCTCTTATTTACCCTATTTCACCCCTTATGAAACTATCAAACCCGGAATATGAGTACCGCTGCGGTGACGGCGTGATATTGCATGTGCACAGTCGCACCCCCACCCAACTACAGTCCACCCACTAACACCACGGGGTGAGAACGACTGTTGCGTACAGCGGCCCCATTCGGAAATAGACCGAAGCGTTTGTTTGAGATCAGACAAAAGTCTTCGCCTCTTCATCCACAACATCCCGTCTGACTGAAGGGTCACTGGTATAGGATCCATGTGCTGTACTGTCATCCGCATAACAATTTATGTTGCCGAGTGGCAGCATGTCATTGATATGCAGAAGAAACAGTGTTGGTGACAAGACAACACAGATCCCTGCGGTACGCCGGCATTCACTGACAGGGCGTCCGAAGAGCAACCGTCCACTAGGACCTGAATGCTACGCCCATGTAGGAAGTTGGCGACCCAGTCGCAGAGGCCAGAAGGAAGTCCGTACGACGGAAGCTAGCCCAGAAGCGATTTGTGCCAAACCCATTCGAATGCCTTGGCAATATCGAGACCAATTCACACCGTTTCAGCACCAATGCAGGAATCATATCCGGCCCACTCGCCTTCCTGGTGTCTAGGGAGATAAGCTCCGCCCGCACAGTTCGTTGTCGGAACTGTACTTCCGGCATGGAGTTCTCACACCTAGTTATGGATGGGGGGATGGCACCCCATCGTCCAGGGTGGAGTTCTACGCAAAGAGAGCACTTACATTTGCGGAGTGGGCAAGTGAGCCCCCAGGACACTGTAGAGGTGGAAGGGAGGAGCGGTAGAAAATCGATACGACAGATTTGGCGAGAGACCAAAACTCACGGCTCCCAGTTGGGTGCTGGTTCAGCCTATCACCAACTCTGCCGATATGCTCGAATTTGGCCCTGACGATAGCCGTCTTGCAGGATCTGGAGAGGCGGTTGTATTCTTTCTTCAGTTCGGATACA
Source organism: Nematopogon swammerdamellus (assembly GCA_946902875.1). Lineage (NCBI taxonomy): Eukaryota > Metazoa > Arthropoda > Insecta > Lepidoptera > Adelidae > Nematopogon > Nematopogon swammerdamellus. The sequence goes on from OX336335.1 coordinate 115,873, forward strand.
TTAGGATCGCGTCTGGTACGAGCGCACGACCATGCACGATAAGCTGCGCCATTAGCTGCGACAGCTTCACCACAGTCGCGGCTGTACCAGGCCTGGCTTTTACCACCGAGGCGCACGAGGGCGCTGGGAATGAACATCTCCATTCCCCCCAGAACCACCTCGGCTACGGCATTGGCGCATTCTGCCGGAATGCGCCAATGCCGTAGCCAAGGTGTAGATCAGCCGAGGTGTAGATCATCCGAACTGAAGCATAGCTCTCTCCATGGGTAGGATGTGATGTATTCTCGCATCCCGTCCCAATCCGCTGACACGTAGTGCCAAATTGGACGCATTTCTCCAGTACGAGACTAAGGAGGCAAAAATGGCACCGTAGACCCCACTAAACAGTGGTCAGAGAAGCCAAGAGGAGTGCTCACTGTGACTTTGTATCCAGCAGGGTTCGTCGTCAGCAGAAGATCCAGCAGAGAGGGTGCATGACCGTCCATGTCTGGCGCTTTGGTAGGTTGGTCTATCAGTTGAGGCAAGTCATGCGTCAGGGAGAAGTCGTAGGCGGCTCTCCCCTCGAAGTCAGTTCTCCCGGAGCCCAGCCACTCCTCGTGATGGGCATTAAAATCCCCAAGCAGAACCATATCCGCGGATATATATATATATAGGGAAACTACATGCACTTCATCTGCCGCTCTACTCAAGTGCTCGAACAATCGAGCTGTCCCCGCGTCGTCTGAGTGCGACCTGTAGATACTTACAGGCGGACACACGCGACTCCGTCCCCAAGTGAACCGATTGTGATGATTCTTTTTTTATTTGAAAGCTGGTGCTTTCCGCGTGGTCCCATTTCAATTTCATCAAGATCGGATTGGAAAGCGAGGCGGATTCGCGAAGCCAAAAGCCGAGCGATTCCGCCGAGTACATTAATAGCAAAAAATTACTAAAAAAACTGAAATAAAAAACTATTAAAAAAAATATAAAAACCGCCTTCAAAAATGTATGAAATAAAAAAAATCGAACCCTAGAGTTGAAGGCGGTGCAAGCAAAAATAACCGACCGCCTTCAACTCTAGGGTTCGATTTTTTTTTATTTCATACATTTTTGAAGGCGGTTTTTAATTTTTTAAATCGTTTTTTTACAAAAATGTATACACTTTATTTACATACAGACTGTACGTGCATGAAATATGTTTAATAAGTTGTTTCGACATACTGTCATACAAATTAAATTACAGAACGAAAGTTAAATTTTAAAAGTTCCTAATACTATATAGATAGGCCCTACATTTTCGTTCCATAGGCGGCAGGACGGCGCGGCGGAGCGGCGTTGTAGTGGGACGACAGAGGTGGCGGGCGGAATAGCGAGCCGCGAGCATCGACGACGCTCGCGTGTCGTCTCGTCGGTCGCGGTGCGGGACGATGAGCTGCTGGCGCGCGGGCGGGCGGGCTTATTCTTCCCCACTCCCCGCAGCCCTCCCGCACCCCGAGTTCAGTGTAGTGCGAGCGCGCGCTTTTTAAACGTTGTTTTATTATATTGCGATACTCGAAACTACTCGAAAGTTCATGTTTAATGGAGAAATTTTATTGGATAATATACAATTATATTATATTTTGATGTTCTGTGTCTAATAAGTTAATAAAAACAGACGAAGCAATTTTTCACAGTGCTTGGGTTATTGCCAAAAATATGTAAAGGTGTGATCGATAAGGAAAATTTCCTAGATAATTATGAAAAGCGATATATTTAAAGAAATTAGGAGATGAAAAAAAATAAAAATTGACAGAGTAATTTTTATAGGTATTTTCAAATTTCTGCCTGTTCGAAATCGAAATTTTCCTAGATAATGTTATATATATACTCTTATTAATATATAATATCATATTCCGAAAGAATTTTGGACAGAGCAATTTTTCACAGCGAATTATTGCCGAAAATCTGTAAAGGTGTGATCGATAAGGAAAATTTCCTAGATACTTGTCTAAAGCGATATATATAAATAAATTAAGACATATAATAAAATAAAAATTGACAGAGCAATTTTTCTGAAGAAGTTGTGATACAAAATAGGTATTTTCAAATTTCTGCCTATTCGAAATCGAAATTTTCATAGATAATGTTATATTTATACTCTTATTAATATATAATATCATATACGGAAGGAACTTCGGACGGAGCAATTTTTCACCAGCAGTTATAAGCGATTTTCATCTTTAGGTATAAATACCTAACTTCCAAACATAAAAAATCCTAGATAATTTGTCAAACGTGTATTTTAAACCCCACTTTATCACACTGCAAAGATTCAGCGACAGAGGAATTACGTCGAGTGGAAATGCTTTATTGATTGGAGTAATAACTTATATATATGGATATGGTGGGTGGGGTTGCTGGAGCTGGACTGGACCACAGCATATATATGGCTGTGACTGGACTGTGTGGGTGGTGGGCAGTGTTGCCAACTCAAATTTTTAAATTCTCCTAGATTGACTTCGAAAATCTCCTAAAAATCTCCTAGAAAATTTTCGTCATCCTAAAAAATTCTCCTGCTCTTGAAATTATAAAAATTTCACCACATTTTTAGTGTTCCTTATACGTAAGGGACCATTTTACTAAGCCTAGGCCGTCTGTCCGTCCGTCTGTCTGTCTTACCTGTAAAGAGCAGTATCTTTTGCACCCTGAAAACCGGTCAAGTGCGAGTCGAACTCGCGCACCGAGGGTTCTCTGTCAGTCAGTCAGTCGGTCAGCGTGTAAGCGTCTACTGCTGGACATACGCCTTCAATTTTCCTCCAGTCTCTCGGCCTTCAGCGGTTCGGACCACTGCTTTCCGCCGACATACTTCATGTCGGCGTCCCACCTGACGGGTGGTCTCCCACACTCCATTTTCCTGTCCACGGCCGCCAATGTAGTACATGGTTACTCCAACGGTCGTCGTCCCCTCATTCATTAGTCATTCATTACGCACCATTTCGCCTAGCTATACTCCCATGCCAGCCCAGCATGGCTAGTTCCATCGCTCGCTGGGCAACTTTTGAAAACAACTTTAGTCAGAGCTCACGTTTCACACCCGTACGTCATAAACGGTAGGACGCGCTGGTCATAATATATACAGGTTAGACCACGGGGCGAATTTTAAATTTCCGAGGCAGCCCTACTCAGTTGAATTCCTCCCTCGACCTTCTTAAGGAGACCTTGTCTACCAAGCAGTATTTAACCGAGATATACGTACATACTCTTCCTTCAATATGTTCTATCACTTCTCCGCCAATAATGATTTGTCCCCCCGTCATAACCACGATTGGCATTCTAACCACCACGTAATTCGTCTGTTTTAATTATTTGTTTTTTTTTTTTTAGTTTTTAACCACACCAAGTTTGACACTTGTACGTATTACCGTTTTTACGTTAGAGCAAAACCAAACAAAAAATATTTTTTTTTTAGAAAAAAAAAACGTTTCTTTTATGGAGAAGCCCTTAATTTAATTTTGTTTTTCTTATTATTTAATAGGATGTCCGCCAATAATAAATAACACATGATCTGTGAAAATCACAACCAGCTACCTATTACGGTACAAAAGATACAGCCGTTAAAGTAGTGCGGACTGACGGACAGACTATCGACGTAGGCTCAGTAATACTACTGATTATTACAAAGAATACATGTAAATAACATTGATTGATAACAAAGTGTTCGTTCGGTTAGGCCCGCCTGGTAGTCGCTTGTCGGTCGATCAATGCACGCACACACTCACAGAGTGTCACATTATCCTATCTAAAGAGCAAGAAGGGGAACCTTGCTCTTATTAAAAGACAAATCCTGTCGTATATTGTGTGACTTGAGAGGTTGGTTGATTCACAAACAGTTCATTCATTGTGTTGTCACCGTACATACCGAAATATTTGTTTGTTACTTACTAGTAAATATATGTTTCTCACTCCTAAATCTTCTCCTGTAATGATTTTCTTTCTCCTAGATTTTCTCCTACTCTCCTGACAGGCAAAAACTTCTCCTAACACCGCTGAAATTCTCCTGAATCTAGGAGAAAATCTCCTAACATGGCAACACTGGTGGTGGGTGTCAAACGAATATAGTATTATATTCTTTGTCTATTGGTTCGCTCCGGGCGAAGGAGTAGGATCGCAGGAACAGCAGGCACGACAATGGCTTTCAGGTGTCGTACGCCCCCCCCAGACATATCTATTGGTAATCTGTGTTGGTTGTGTTCTAATATTGTTTGAAAACGTAGTGGATTCTCTTTATATAGTGAATATAAAAGTATATACATTTTCCCTTTTAATTTTCTCCTTCATCTGAGTGCAAATTATTCATTGTTTATATCAAAATTATTTGTTTTCTCTATGTGAGAAGTAGTACTTATTTATTACCGTGGATCTTTCAAGACTTGATATTGGCGCAATAAGTCGAACGTATATCGGCTAATCGCCAGAAATAAAAAGAAGAAGAAGAAGAAGATTGATTGTTTGCTTGCTTCGTCTCTGGGGTGCTCTGGGGGCTGGCGGGTAAAGGAGGTATTCCGTCGCCCCTAAATTGTTTATAATTTATTATATTATAATATTCGCTAAGTCGCGAACAACGTCGCGATGTAGGTACCTAACCTAACCTATAGGAATCTGTGCATCTCAGAGTTTTGGGAAAAGTATTTCAATGGATTTATGTCGTGAAATTGCACCTATTTGGTACATGTCTATCAGTGTGTGTGAGTAATGTTGATTTACAACAAAGCCGTACCTATTAACAAATTGCTCCACCCACAAGGAGTAACCTACCGCACGGCTGGCACTTGTTGACGTTGTGTGTAGGGGTAGCTCTCAGGGGGTGGCTTTATACTGGGGTGCTGAGGTAGGTGGGTGAGGGTAATAATTTACCCCCACCCCCTCTCGGTGGGGCGGGGTGTTTTTTGTATGAAAAATTAATTTTGTATGGAAAATATAATGGGGGGTGGCTTAGAAGAGGAGAGCTGAGGGGGAGGGGGGCGACTGTGTGAGTTTAAAAAAAATTACAAGTTATAATTTTGAATAAAAAATTAATATTGTATGGAAAATCTGTTTCTTATTTTTGTTCTCTGAAATTACGCGTCTCCAGCAAAAAAATATTTCACTAAAATTTAACTCAGCGTACTTACCAGCAATTAGCGAGCTCGGCTCCCCAGTATAACCACTCGCTACACCTTGGGTACTATGGTACCCAAGCCGTTTTGACCGTCGGTACACCGTGGGTACTATAGTGACCAAAAATACCCAGGCGGCAAAAAGGGCTTTTCCCTGCTCGCTCGTGTAGAATTGAAGTGTAAGGCGTGTTTCTATCCCTTCTTGATTTAATGACTATGAAGTTCCTCATAGATCGCAAGTGATTTGACCTATAGGTTGTGGAGAATTTCAATTTGAAGTTGGCGATGATAGTTCTGCCCGTCGAGTAAAGTAAGGGCAAGTTTTCTGTTTATTTTTGCTGTAATGAGACCACCTATCTTCAGTAAAAAAATATTTTACGTTAAATAAACTTATTTAGATTGCTTGGAAATAGTTCTTTAGTGGCCAAGTAGGTCATTTACATTAACATTATTCAAAACAAAATTGGTCGCCGAAGTGCACTTAACAAGTGCGCTAATATTTATTTGTTTTTTGTAGAAAATATGAAGTTTCCGCCTGAAATATTGCATTGCATAAATTAATTGTTAATCATTAATCAGATTTATTTGCTTTTATATCATTCTCCTTCTCATTTAACACCGGATTACTAATTTTAAAACTGCAATGAGGGATATGGGCACTTAGGTACCCAAGGTGATTTCAACAAAAATCTGTTCAGTCTGGTACACACGGGTGGATTTCTTTTCAAGCTTTTATTTAGTTTCACCAGTCCTAGTGTCTGTAAGCAAATATTAGGTACAAGTTAAATTTTCCCCGTAGGTGCCGGCCGACAGGTGCAATGAGGGGTATGCTATGCAAGAGATGTATTTTATGAAGTATATGAAGTGTTTGAGACATAATGTATGAGATGTATGAGATGTACGAAGTATATGAGATGTATGACATGTAATGTATGAAATGTATAAGATAATAATAATGTATGAGGTGTATGAATTTTATGTTAGGTATAAAGTGTATGAGATGCATGAGGTGTATTAGTTGTAATGTGTGAGGTATATGTAGTGTATTGGATGTAATGTATGAGATGTAGGTATTAATAATAACTAATTAGGGAAACATCTAATTGGTCATACATGGCTTAATAACAATGTACTTATATTTTTTTGAATGGATGTATGTTTTCTTCTATAATTAAATGAATAAGTATTGTCGATATACCTAGGTAGCACAATTTTTTTCTAAAATTTTCTAAGGTAATTCTATTAATATCTCATCACAAAATTATTTATCTCAATATTTTTAAATAATTATAATTACAAATAAATATTTTTTTTATATTTATTCATCACATTACTTATCTAATCTCACACTGACCACCTAACCTACCTACTTCCGTCGAACTACTTCTACAAATAAATGAAAATAAATCCACCCGTGTGCCCCGTGCTAAAACTTAAATTCACTTTGGGTACCAAGGTGCCCAATGTTTTCGCAATCAAAACTAAATCTTTTTCCTACGGGACTAGGTTTATTATCATTTAATTGTAAAGACGACTTAATACCGTTCACATTGGTACCAAACACTTAACTAAACACGAATGAAGTTAGCTATAAATCGTTTACAAAATTGTTAGTCTATTTGACCGGCTCTTGGTGACACCATGGCTAGCTTTGAACACTTATAATTCGTTGAATATTTGCTTCAGTGCCGTTTTTTCGTATGAATAGTGTTCTTCAGGATGTCTAAATACGCGATTAACCTATATTTCGAGTGGCAGAAACAAAATTGTGATAGAAAAAGTATTTTTGTTTTGACCTGGCGACCTGAGCTCGCTATGGCAGTCAGCTAAAAATTTTGTGTTTAGAAAAGTGTAAAATTTAAATAAATGTGCAAAACTGTGTTCATTTTGATTATGCAATTAATAAATATGTATCTTTAGGAATGCTTTCATATAAAAAAAGTGAGGATATATCATTTGCGGTAAGTTCTAAGCTTAATCTAAAACGAACTCGGCCGAAAAATTCAAGTGTCGTCAGTTTAGATGAAGGAAGGTGTGGATCTAAGCTTGCGATGGCTTCACCGAACATATCCGGGCCCATCGGCAGTAGAGGAGGGTATTAATCGAGGCCGGGATTAGCGTGTATAAACTAAAGGACATCGTAAAGTTTTACAATTTATTTATTATTAGAAAGCCTGTTTCATAATTAACCTAAAAAATATAACTTCCATTGTCATAATCTAGTATTTATTTGTAAAAACACGAAAACATTCGACAGTCGCGCGAATTCATTTTGAATCAAAATCGCGCGGTGTATCAAGGGTTTGGGGTCTGCGCGGCCGGGTGAAGCGAGTGGATAAAGCCACCTCGGTCGGGGATTACCCTCGTGCAAACCCCTCGGTCTCCTCCATGAAGGCCACTAGACTGCTAGGATGGCTGCAGGCAGACCACACACGGCTGGCACTTACAACCTTTCTCATCACTTACCGGCATCCACAGCGGAGTGCGAGTACCTTCTTCCGTATCATTATGAGTTATGTGCATAGGTAGTAGGTACATATTGCAATTCAGATATTCCGAGGAAACATTTATACATACCACATCATCACAAGCACTTCTTAGCAAAACTTTACTTGTCGCTGCTCTTGCCAGAGTTCTATGTTCCTGGCCGGGTACAAATTATTATTTTTATTTATCTAATGGAAAAATACAACACATTGGTCATTCCATAGTGACGGGTGGGACACTGACATTCCATAGTGACGGGTGGGACACTGAAATTCTATAGTTACGGGTGGGACACTGTGACATTCCATAGTGACGGGTGGGACACTGTGACATTCCATAGTGACGGGCGGGACACTGAGATTCCATAGTGACGGGTGGGACACTGTGACATTCCATAGTGACGGGCGGGACACTGAGATTCCATAGTGAAGGGCGGGACACTGTGACATTCCATAGTGACGGGTGGGACACTGAGATTCCATAGCACAGTGTGTTATGGGAGCCGATTTTCGGACACTATCCTTTTTATTAAAAAAATCGAAAGTTCGTTATATTTCAAGTGCGAGAGAAAAACTCCCGTGTGCCAAAAATGTTTCGTTTTAAAGATACAAATTTTCAAAAATGTGCCATTTAATGATCCGAAAAAAAGAAAAAAAATTCTGGTTGCGAAACAAAGATGTTTATTGAGAAATTATATTTACAGTTCCACAGTACTTTAAAAATGCAATTTTTTTTTCAATAATTACCTAAGTGCGAGCTTTGTCTGGAATTGAAATATTTAATTAAATAGATTTTTTGTTTTCATTTTTATTTCTCAATTATTCCACTGTAGTAGGCCGAGATATCTACACGAAAGAACGATCACCCAGTTGTCTATGCTCTCTGAAAATATCACAACCAAATACCGTGGAATCTAGAAGTTACATGCAATTTAATTTTTTCAGGTAATTTCCTGTGTTATGTTGTCATTGTGGTCCGGAAAAAATTATAACCGGGAAAAATCCGGAAACTGAATTTTTCCAGGGTGTTCGGCACATCGGCCGACAAATTTTTTTTGTAGGTAAGGGGCTCATTTGCAACGCATGATACCTTTTGTCAGATGTCACGTGGTATCGAGATACGATTTTTTTTTTTTTTTTTAAATTACCAAAATCCCAGCTTTAAACCCTTGTAGCTTTTTTGTTTATGATTTTATCAGCACAAAATAAAATTTATTGAATTTTACGATGTATCTTGTTCTAGAAAAAATATTATGTGATGAAGTTAATACCATGAAAAGGTCTTATGACCTCCCAAAGTCCCGAGAATGATTAAAAGTATGACAGAATCTTAATTTCTTCATTCATTAAAAAAACGGACAGAAATTGATAGCTTCATTTTCTTTTCAACAGTTTGCTAGTTTACGACCTTTCCAACGGTATACCACATATTTATCGTGATAGTAAGTAGCCTATAGTTGATGGGAAGAATCAAGCTATCCGTAGAATATTGTTTTATTAAAATCGGTTCAGTGGTTCTCGAGTTATAAGCGGACAGACAGACACTCAGACAGAAAGCAGACGTTGGATTTTATTATAGTTAAGGATGTCATACAAATAATTCACTATGTGGTCAAAATTAGGGATATTTGCAAGAGCCTAAACATTAACAATGGAGAAATTGAACGAAATGCCCGCACGACCGGTACATGTTCTAAATTTGAAAATGCCCCCGAAAACGCTCTCAATACGGGAAGCGACCACCGATAAGTGCCCTTGTTGTCATTCTGTTCTGTCTCTGTCCCTAATTTTGACCACATAGTAAATTATTTGTATGACATGTGGTATATAGTTGGAAAGAGTGTAAACTAGCGAACTTTTTAAAATAAAATGAAGCTATCAAATTGCTGTCCGTTTATTTTTAAATGAATTTAAGATTCTGTCATATTTTTACTCGTTCTCGGGAATTTGGTAGGTCATACATAAGACCTTTTCATGGTATTAACTTCAACAAATAATATTTTTTTCTAGAACAAGGATACATCGTAAAATTCAATAAAGTTTATTTCATGCTGACACAATCATATACAAAAAAGTTACAAGGGTTTAAAGCTGGGATTTTGGTAATTTTCAAAAATAAACAAAAAAAATCGTATCTTGATACCACGTGACATCTGACAAAAGGTATCATGGGTCAAAACGTTGCAAATGACCCCACTTACCTACAATCCAATTACTTACAGCTAATCATTCTGCATTTCTAGGTTTAAGGCGTGAAGTTTGAAACCTTGTTCCATGTCCTCCTGAGCAAACCTTTCAGTATTTCTTTATCAGACTTTGCTGTTTCTATGCCAAGTCCGGTTCTATTGGTGTGTGTACCAACTTTGAATGATTTGTAGAAGTTGAGTCTCGATTGCAATTTATCTGATAGCTATGTGTTGGGTAAGGCTTGAATAGCGCTATCATTGGAGTCTTTGAGTATACATCGTTTGGCTATTCTCGCCTTTTGATAAAATATCGACGGATTCTTAATGTTCAGTCCAAAGTTATTGTGAGATCTGTATAGTGTTGACGAGTCAGCCGGGTGAGCCAGTCCAAACCATGACTTCAGGAATCTGGTCACATAAGAGTCTAATTTAGTCAGGTTTTACTTTGTGAAGTCGTAGACGAGAAATGGCCATGAAAGTGTTGATGTCAGATAGTTATCGTAAATCCATGCCTTTTGTGTACCCAGGAGGGGAAGATTGTCAGTTTGGCGGGGGCTCTCTTCGAAAAGTTGGACAATATGATCAGTAGGATGCTCCTTTTCTCTGCTGGTGATCCTTTTGCCCAAGAATTTAAAAGGGGCTTCATCAGCCACGGTTGCGATTGGTTTTCCGGCTACTGTCAGACCTGGATTGCTCGAGGTAAACTTTGAACCTTTCCTGGTTAAGCTTAAACAGTAGCACTTCGCTGGTTTTATCTTCATCCCTTTGGTCCATTCACAATAGTCATCTACCACCTTAAGAAGCGCCTGATTTTGTTTTGGATTGCGGGTTAACAGCGTAATATCATCTGCAAATGCCAGGATATCCCCCATATATGTGTCTCCATATTTGAACCTGTATCAGGGCTCACGCACTCTATGTACTTGCGCGCGATAACTACCTACCGCCCGCCGGGCCGCCGGCGACCCATAATTCATTGGGCTGCCGACAGCCGCATGGAGCTAACCTACTCGAGCGCGCGCTCACGCTACTGCTTCGTACGGTCGTACCTACCTATATCCAAAGAGTTTCTTTGCCTATATATTCAAGTTGACATGGCTTCTGTTAATAGTGGCAGTTTATGTGCAGTAGATGGATGTAAATCCAGCAAAATGAGAGATAAAAATCTTTCTTTTTTCCATTTACCTGCTGATGAAGAAATTTGAGTACATTAGTGTTTTTGTTGAGCAATAACGAGACCAATAATTATTCTAAAAAACCGGACAAGTGCGAGTCGGACTCGCACACGAAGGGTTCCGTACCATCGTACAAGATTTAACACTATGTACATACTTTATTTTTTATATTTTTACTATTTGTTATAGCGGTAATAGAAATACAGCCCGCTGACAGACAGACGGACGGACAGACGGACGGCAGGGCTTAGTAATAGGGTCCCGTTGGCACCCTTTAGGTACGGAACATGGAAATAGGTATTTTGGTTTATGTTGTGTTTCGCTTGAGTTTCGGTATGTTCGATATATCTGTCTGTTTGTTTGTCTATCACAGTCACTTTACCATTTGTGTGCATACAGCTGACATTTTGTAGTTGTTGAGGCAATTGTAAGACTACGTACGACGCAACTGAACGGAAAATAACGTCCGTGAAGATGGGGAAATTTGAAAATAGGGAGGGGGGGGGGGGGTCTGGTTTGCAGAAGTTACACGTGACGTAGGAGGGGGGGGGGGAGTCTGGCCAAAACTGACATCATTCTTACAAATACGAATAATCCCAAAATATGATATATTAATTCTAGTTGGGCACGCGCAGCGCGCGACACTTTGAAGAAAGCTAGCGGCATGTGCTAGCGGCGCGTAGCGGTATGCGGTTCGCTTGTCGGCTTCCTTTGACTCTTTTAGTTGGTGCGCCGCGCCACGCCGCCGCAACACGCCGCCGCCGCCGTTCAGTCTAATAAGACCGACACGTGCGGTCCGCGCTTTCATCTGCTTTAAAGCAAACGTCGGCTTCCTTATATAATAAGTCCGCCTTCTGCCAAGCAGAAAGGTGTATGTAAAGGTCGACTGGAAGTAATTTCCGCCGGCAATAAGTCCGGATTCGCTTGGCAGATGTATTTTTAATCTATACTGAATAAAATCAGTTAGATAAGCATGCGTACAGGTAACAATAATAACATTACAGGGGGGTAGTAGGTAGGTAGGTAGGATTACCTGAAGTATTTTCGGGCTGAACTAATTTCTTCCTCTAATATATTTTAACGAGGGCGAAGCCGCGGGCATAAGTTAGTAGTAGCCTATATGTTAAACCAAAAAAAAGATAGGTACCTATCTAACAGTAAAAAAACATTTTTAAATCTGTGCTGTAGCTCGTGAACAAACATTCACACATATTTCCTCTTTACAATATAATGCATTGATATTTTTATCGAAAGTAGCAGCCCTAGCGTCACCGAGTTTGCTTCAAGGTCCCGCGTCCGCGCGCAGCTGCAAAGCAATAATCACATTACGCTCTTTCGTTTAGGTACATTTTCGCACGCAGCGACTGGCGACGCAAAAGTTTAGGCTATTAAAGCCGAAGGTATTGAACTTTTTCTATGGAGAGATTCATCTGTTACGAAGTAACTATTAAGTAATCTGTGCCTGTATCCCCATTTGTTGGATATGGGCTGTTTTTTTTTTCGAATTTAATAGGTACTTTTTGTTGCAAATATGAATTGCACGTAATTAACAAGTAACTTTTGTTCTTACACATTTTTTTCTAATTTCACTATCTATGAAGATATTCATATTTACCAGAGTTCTTGCAGCACAACACCAATTACTCTGCTTTACCCGATTGTCGGGATTTAGCGTGTGTGTATTATAATTATATAATAAATTATAAAATAATTTCAATATCATTGATATTCAATGATATTTGAAATTATTATGTAGGATGAAATAGGTAACTACATTTTGGTAAATTTCTCAAAATGGCTGGAAACTTTCTACTACTAACGAAATAACATTTTCCTTTTATCACATTTTACCTCCTCTTATCATTTTTGTGACAACCCTGCAGAAATAATTAAATTGAAAAAAGTAACTTCTAGATTCCATGGTATTGGTTGTGATATTTTCAGAGATCATAGACAACTGGGTGATCTTTCTTTCGTGTAAACAGTGGAATGATTGAAAAAAAAATATATTTTATCATCGATGTCTAATTTTATAGATAGAACGTCGCGCGATTTAACCTGTACTATGTTTCGTCGTAACAAGTGTGCGTGCATTCACACGCAGTATTGTGATACTCACACAAGCACACACTTCATCATATAGTCGTTTCATGTCTGTAAACGGCGGGCATCGGAGCGCGCCGCGCCTCCTGCCACGAGATCTTTCGTGTTTGCATTTTACACGCCGCCATGCTGTCACGTGACGCGATCCCTACGACGTTACTGTCGCGTTCTCACTTGCCTACAGATGAAAAGAGTGAGCGAGAAAGTTGTCATCGCTCGCCCATCGGCGCGATTGTCGTATTTCCGCTCACTCTTATGATCAGTAGGCAAGTGGGAACGAGAACGCGATAGCTACGTCACACAATCCGTGACATGTCAGCATGGCTTCTTAACACGTCATAACATGCTCAGGCGAAACAAACAACAACGTTTGTCACTGTCACTCTTGCATAAAACACAGCTTTACTCTTTCTCGTTCGCTCTTTATATTAATTACGTATACAAAAATCTGTTTAACATAAAATTTGAGAAGAAAACCAGTAAAATAAATAGTTACTGGTGGAAGGAGACGCCTTTCTTTACGTAATTTCGATCTGAGCTGTTACAATACTTGTAACAGCAACCGGGCATGCTGAACACACGCACTCTTACGCCACAGACTCGGTACAGTAAGACTTACGCTCAACACGCGCTGCACACGCCGTATGAAGCGGCTGTCCGTGAAATCTGCAATTTATGCAGTTCTCGTCGAGAACAAATTTTTTCGGGAGTAATGTATGGGATGGGCATATCTCTAAATATACATCGATGTATGTTATGAAATATTTTGATTCCAGACAAAGCTTGCACTTAAGTAATTATTGAAAAAAATTGCATTTTGGAAGTACTTTGGAACCATAAATATAATTTCTCAAAAACATCTTTGTTTTGCAACCAGATTTTTTTTTCTTTTTTTTTCAGATCATTAAAAGGCACATATTTGAAAATTTGTATCTTAAAAACGAAATATTTTTGACACTTTGCAATCATGCAATTTCCTAGATGTAGATGTATCTCCAGTCTACCTTTACCTCGATAATGAAATATTGTCCAAGCGGGAATTCCTACAGAAACAGATGTTAGATAAACTGATTATGAATGGTGACACAATGCAGTACTTATAGAACATCTCCAAACACTATGTATCTACCTACATAGGTAGAGAGAGAGAAAGATACTTCTGAGCTGAGCGGCAACAAGAGTATTAAGGAGAGTCAACGAGAGTAACAAGGGGCGGCAACAAGAGTGACAAGGAGTGGCAGCGAGAGTATCAAGGAGAATCAACGAGAGTAACAAGGGGTGGCAACGAGAGTGACAAGAAGTGGCAACAAGAGTCTCAAGGAGAGTCAACGAGAGTAACAAGGAGCGGCAACAAGAGTGACAAGGAGTGGCAGCGAGAGTATTAAGGAGAGTCAACGAGAGTAACAAGGAGTGGCAACGATAGTGACAAGGAGTGGCAACAAGAGTATCAAGGAGAGTCAACGAGAGTAACAAGGAGCGGAAACAAGAGTAACAAGAGTGGCAGCGAGAGTATCAAGGAGAGTCGACGAGAGTAACAAGGAGCGAAAACGAGAGTGAAAAGCGACCATGGACGAGGTCACGCGCCTGGAGCACTTGTCCCTCGTGTCCAAGATCTGCACCGAGCTCGACAACCATCTGGGACTCAACGACAAAGATTTAGGTGCGTATATTCACATTACGTTCACACCGCCCATCAACATCTGCCGAGCCACTGTCTGATGTGTAGAGTTGTACATGTGTAGAGCGGCCGCGAAGCATTGTGTGTGTGTGTGTGTTGTTGTTTGTGTTGGCTCTAAGTCTGCGAACTAGTCCCTCTTGGTCGGGGACCTTCGTGCAAAACCTCTCGATCTGCAACTACCCCAGCCAGCCTATATCTACCGTCAATATACAGGCTGTTCGGCACATGAACCGACAAATTTTTTTTGTAGGTAAGTGGGGTCATTTGCAACGTTTTGACCCATGACACCTTTTGTCAGATGTCACGTGGTATCGAGATACGATTTTTTTTCTTTAATTTGTGAAAATGACCAAAATCCCAGCTATAAACCCTTGTAACTTTTTTGTATATGATTTTATCAGCACGAAATAAAATTTATTGAATTTTTGTAATGTATCCTTGTTCTAGAAAAAATAATATTTGATAAAGTTAATACCATTAAAAGGTGTTATGACCTCCCAAAGTCCCGAGAACGATGCAGCGGCAGATGGAGAACGGAACAGCTTGGGACAGAAGCATCCGACCAATGAAAATATAAAGATTTGTGGAACAGAGTTGGGATGTGGCATTTTTTTTGCTTTGTCACTTTGTCACACACCACATTCAATAAAAGATGTTCGAACCGGCTATGAAAACATTATAGTGGTTTTTGGGCAGTAGTTGTGTATTATGTATGTGTCACCTGCACAAACATAGGTGATAGTTATGTAAGAATGGCCTGACGCTGACACGTCCATCAGTAAAAGTACCCAGCATTCAAAAAGTATGTTTTATCATCATAAATGAATGGTAAGCTGGCAGCAGCGTGCAATGCACTGACACTAATGAGCTATGCACAGCACCATAACTACCTTTCTTTTTTATTTTAAATACAATAAAACACATTTTATGTAGCAGATATGTATGCTTTAATTTTTTTTTATAATGTAGGTATTCATCTAAATTAGATTTTACATGCGTTTGAAAATCATATGGTGACCCATCGTTAATACACTGGATAAACTGAATTTGTCATTACTCTTTCCAGCATAGCGACGGGTATGTTGGCCATTTCTTCCCGAATGTCTTCTAGGGTCGTTGGGCGGTAGATGTTGGTTGAGACATATTGTTACAACAGGACGGAGAATGCTGTCGCACCCATTACTATTATATTACTTAAGAGGGGGTACTAGGTCGCGGTACAAACATCACATCGTATTACCCTAACCATCGCCATATTTCAAGGGATTTAACTGTAATTTATATGCTTATAGTTAGGTAAAGATTCAAGGTATAATGTGAATACATTATTGTAATGTAATCTTCTAAATTCTCTGAAAAATAACTGGGCAAAAAGTGGTAAAAACGTTCGACAATGCGCAGACGCAGCGCAAGGCGTGTTCAGCCGCGCGCCGCCATAAAAAATGTATGAAACGCTCATGCACGCACAGCAACGGCCCAAAATTCAGAAAGTTCAAAGATAGTTCAGTGAAAAATCATCTTATTTACTCTAAGCTCAACAGAGTATTTCAGAGTATTAGACGTAGGTATTTGTAACAAATGTAGATTGTACTAGCAAGGGCACTGTCAGCCTCGATAACTCAGTGGTACAGACAGTTGACTGTTGCTATTGATTGTTAAGCAACGCTGGGTGCGGTCAGTACTTGGATGGGTGACCGCTCGATCGTTGGAGGCTGACCGTGGTTCGGATTACACGTTAAACTGTAGGTCCCTTCCCTTCTTACCTTACTAGGTCAACCCGCCCGGGTTGGTACCACCGCACTGAATGAAACGGCGGTCGAAACGGCTATGTAAATAGTTTGTGTTTTCCGTCCTGTTCAGTGTAGCCGGCACGACCGAAGGGAAGCACTGACATGGCGCCTAGTTCACCCGGTGTTATGGGCTGACTTCACGGATGTTGTAGGTGATGTAGCCAACCGTGTCAGTTTCCATAAAAAAAGGCATTTTCGAACGTTTTTACCACTTTTCACCCAGAATTATTTTTAAATAAACTTATTTTTTAGAGAATTTAGATAATAACATTGCAATAATTCAATAAATTCACATTATACCTTAAATCTTTAGTTAAATCACTTGAAATATGGCTATGTTTGAATGAATACTATGTGATGTTTGCCTAGTACCCCCTTAAATAATTTAATAT
Organism: Nematopogon swammerdamellus; assembly: GCA_946902875.1. Taxonomy (NCBI): domain Eukaryota; kingdom Metazoa; phylum Arthropoda; class Insecta; order Lepidoptera; family Adelidae; genus Nematopogon; species Nematopogon swammerdamellus. Next base: position 132,797 of record OX336335.1, read on the forward strand.
ATCAGTACAGATGTATCAATTATTGATACATTTGTACTGATATATTATGAAAATATTTATGATGCTCGTATTTTAATTTTAATTATTTTTTTTATTTTTATGGTTCCATACATTAAAAAAATACTTGGTACTTTTTCTAAACAAGAGCAAACTTAAAAAATACCTTTACTCAGTGAAAATGTCCTTCAGTGCCTATTAGGCCCACTTGCACCAACACGAGTTTAATATATAAACCAGTTTAACTCGTTGAACTAGCACCCGTTGACTGTGGGAACCGCGTTTAAATCCATAACTCGCTACTTAACTTTAAACTCGTGTTGGTGCAAGTGGGCCTTAGACAAGATGCAGGTTAGATTTATTTATATCATAAAAGAAATGACTCAATTTTTTTTTTCTTATTTCTTGACGTTTAATTTTGGGACAGATATAAATATTTAAGGTACTTACTTGAAGTATTAAGTTGTCAATGGGTTAATAAAATTGAGGTACTAATCGTACCTCGATACCGAGCATTAAACAGTTTAAGTTCAGCGGCTCCCCACCATGTTCTTTTAGTTTTATAAAGCTAAAATTTTTATTATAATAGGGTTAGTACATATTAAGTCATATACCTATTACAGGAAAACTGCACGTTTTCTTGACAATATGTAATAGTTGCAACAAAAAAAAGTACTTTTAATTTTTTAACTTAAAGAAGCAATGGTTTGCCTGTGCTGTAGTTTTTTTTTAGGCGGGTCTTTTTTTGTAAACACAATTTTGGTAAACACAACACAACTATATTGTATGGTGGTATGGAACCCTCTATGCGCGTGTTCGACTCGGATTTGGTGGATTTTGTTTCTGTGACTCAAACAAAATTCAATGTTAATTAAGTACCTATCTAAATTTTTATTTTCTTTCTTAACAAAATCATTGATGCTTGTATTAATTGTTTTATTTTATTTTACCTTGTTGACTTGTTGTATTGGTGCTGTAATGATTTTATGAATTCCACGGTTCCCCGTGAATGACCCCATCTCATCCACCTAATTCAAACATAAACTATCCAAATCAATATCTCCAATGCTCCGCCTTAAGCTAAAACAAATGTGTGAATCTATTTTGTATGGCAGGTACCTCTCATGTTCGCCTACATGCACCCTTCTCACATCCTAAAGTTTAGGTAGAATGTAATGACTTATGACATTAAGCTCGCCTCTTGTGCACATGTTATGTATAAAATCTGATGTACGATAAATAATATAGTGAATATTTGCAGCCGAGTTCATAATCGACCTGGCAGAAAAGAACACGACTTTTGAGACGTTCCGGCGAGCGCTCACTGATAATGGGGCAGAATTCTCAGATTCCTTCGTCACCAACTTATTGCGAATAATCCAACACATGAAACCGGTCGGCGCGCTCCCTGGAGCATCGGACAATCTGAACGATGGAAAAAAGCAGAACTCGTTGGCAGCCAAGTTTCCCGGCCTCGCGTTGCCCAACGAGAAGCCCAAGTTCTCCGACGACGAGGTTAGCGACGATGGCAAGCCCTCCGGTCCTCTCACGCACTCAGACAAGGTTGTGTACGACGCCATGGCTGAGCTGGAGGCCCTCGCACCCACACCCGCCGCGCTCTCCACCTACACAGACAAGGACAGAGCTAGTCATCGAAACACCCACCACAGAGGTAAAAGTAGGGAGCGAAGAAGCAGTAGTAAAGACGGAAAGGACAAAACTAGGGAAGGAAGAAGCAGAAGTAAAGACCGGAAGGACAGAAGTAGGGAGGGAAGGAGCAGAAGTGATGACCGAAAGGACAGAAGTAGGGTGCGAAGAAGCAGGAGTGAAGACCGAAAAGACAGGTGCAGGGTGCGAAGAAGCAGAAGTAAAGACCAAAAGGACAGAAGTAAGCAGATAAGATGCAGAAGTAAAGAACGAAAGGACAGAAGTAGGGAGGGAAGAAGCAGAAGTAAAGACCGGAAGGACAGAAGTAGGGAGCGAAGGAGCAGAAGTGAAGACCGAAAGGACAGAAGTAGGGAGCGAAGGAAGAGAAGTCGGGAGAGGAGAAATAAAAGCGGGGAGCGGAGGGGTAGAAGCGGGAGCGGGGAGCGCAGGAGGCACGGCAGCAGCTCCCACCCACACCGGGACAAGCCGGCGGCCAGGAGGAGTCCACAGCAGGAGGTGAAGGACGAACCGGAACCAGGGAAGGTAACTCCATCCTCCAGCTTGCCTGTTTCAATACTATAGATATACAATGTTAAATGTTGGTTGATTAGAATGACAGCTGTCAAAGTGCCTCAAGTTTTTATGTTATTATTAGAGCAAGTACTGTTGTTTGATTATGTTGGAGAATGGAAGCGAATGTGAGTGGAAGAGTTGGGAGGAGTCGCCCTAGACGCACGTACCTAGATTATATTAGGCATGTGCTCAAACATGATAGATAGATAGATAGATAGATTGATAGATAGCAAAGATAGATAGAAAGACATAATTTATTGCTCCAAAAAACATATTAAAGCCACTGCCTCGTGAGCATTGCGCTGTAACATGTAAGAAACTAAAGTAGGATTGGTATAAACTCCAAATTCAAGCAAAAACTGCAAAGTTGTTAGTGATTTTTTGTAGATACAAGATCACATGACATCACAATAGCAAAAAAAGCAATATTCCGTGGTTTAAACTTTTGTTTTTACCCCCCACTCCGTAGGGTTGGTTAATGTACATACATGCGTTTTGTAGGTAATTAAATTCCCTACAAATTTTATTCTGATACTTTTTTTCCTAGTATAGGCCATCACTTAATTACAGCGTTCTAAAGTTAGAAGTTGGCAAAATTTCCGGAAAATTCGTTTTTTTTTTGTTTTTTTTAAAAGTTCACATCTCCATAAGTATCAGTCCTAGAAACAAAATAAATGTTAGTTATAGGAAATTTAAATATCTACAAAAATGAGTACACTCTTTTATAGCTAAAATTGAATTGTGCATTTTATATTTTAAAAATACTTCTAACCATCTTAAACAACATATAAAACATTTTCAACTACCAGACCGTTTTAAGGTAACCCCCCTCTTTTGGTCTCTATTAATTGGACTAATGGGAACCCACGTGAATTTGTTACTTTTTCTTATTTTTATATTTGTTGTTATATCGGCCATAATAACATATCATCATCATGATCATCATCAGCCTGTATCGGTCCACTGCTGGACATAGGCCTCTCCCAAGGCACGCCACCACACGCGGTCTTCCGCTCTTCTCATCCATCCACAACATATATCCATCAATAACATATATTCTGTGAAAATTTCAACGGGCCACCTATTACGGTTCAAGAGATACAGCCCTCGGACAGACAGGCGGACGGACAGACAGACAGACGACAGCGTAGGCTTAGTAATAGGGTCCCGTACCGGATACAGAACTCTAAAAAAGGATGAGTGAGTGTGCACTTGTATATACTCGTAGCTTGATTAGAGTGACAGTTGTTTAAGTGGCCGAATAATGCTCATTCAAAATAAATATCAAATTATTCTGTGCTAATTTAATTAGCCTATTATTAGTAAATTTCTAAATTACTAGCTATAAGTCGAAAATGCTCAGTAAAAAAATTATACATAGGTGATTTGATGAGGTACTTTCCAAGAGATGGTGCAACATTTCACTTAAGGCGCAAATAACAATGAACGCGGCCTTGAATTTCGACCACTTCGGTGGGAAAGGGCGAGGAACCCCGCGAAACTAGTAGAAAGCTGTGAGTCGAGCTCAGCAAGAGATACGAAAATTTATTCAGCCCAGATTGATACCACCACACTGAATAAAAGGTCGGTCGAAACTGCTATGTAAGTTGTTCGTGTTTTCCGTCCAGTTCAGTGTAGCCGGCACGGCCAAAGGGAATCACTAACATGGCGCCTAGTTGAGGAAAGTGTTATGAGCTGAGATAACGGATGTTGTACATATGTAGGTGATGTAGCCAACAGAACTGTACAGTTAGTGCTCAGAGCTGTTTGTTGATGTGTGCAGATCTACAGTGGGCGGGTGGCGAACATCGTGCCGTTCGGCTGCTTCGTGCAGCTGGAGGGTGTGCGGGGCGCGCGGGGCGGGGGCGGGCGCGGGGGCGGCGCCGAGGGGCTGGTGCACGTGTCGCAGCTGCGGGCCGAGGGCCGCGTCACCAACGTCGGCGACGTCGTCGAGCGAGGCGATCGCGTCAAGGTCTCGCCTTCTCCTCCCTTCCTCTCTCCCGGCACTCCACTCATCTGGTGTGTTCGCATTGTACGCAGGCAGCTTTTTAAGTCATAGCCTTTTCAAACCTCCCGCGATTATTTAAAAAAAACTTGTAGCATTTTAAACTTTAATTAAATTGAATTAGAAGCCGAAAGCAAAAGAATGGTTTTTGATTGACTGAACCGTTTTATTACAATGTCTGGTCACAGTTGGTAAGTCTAATTGTGAAAATGGAGATCTCAAAGGAAAATTTATGTGCGATCATTTTCTATAACTTTTGATGAGGATTAACGTGATTTCAGTGCTTCGAGGAGTTGACCTTTGTTTTTAGTAATAAAGCACCGTGCCTTAGAACTGAGGAACACTGGTATTTAGAATTTTAACGTGGATAATCCAGTCTCCAAATTCAAGTAATACAAACTACTTGAAGGTCTTCCAGAAACCGCCTTGAACCAAGAGCACATTGACGCTGGGAGTCAGCTGATCGTCGAAGATCGTTATGTGACATACCGTGAGATTGATGCATCTGTACGCATTTCAGGGACAACAATTCAAAAAATCTTGCACAAAGAGCTTGATGTAAAAAAGTTCATCTCTCGTATGATGACATATTTGCTTAGATGACCAAAAAACTCTGCAGCGATTCGGCCGAAGAGAGTCAAAACACGTTCATGACAATATCAGTGGTGACGAATCTTGGATTATTTCAAGCATCAGTCGCCCGTCTGGGTCTTCAAAGATGAGCCAAAACTGACCAAAGTCATGGATCACATGGTCACGTTACCACCATCGTGCTTGAACATCGCAATATAGTTAACGCTGACTGGTATACCACAGTCTGCTTGCCACAAGTTATCACTGAATTCCGGAAAAACAACTAAACACCGTATGTTGCTGCATCATGACAACACAAGCTCGCACACCGCTCCGCAAACTATTGCGTTTGTAACTGGGCAAAATGTGAAAATTGTGGGCCACCTGCCGTACAGCCCTGAGTTGAGCCTTAAACATTTCTTCACCTTCCCAAAAATCAAGCAAAGTTATTGTAATGTTTTCGGTTACGCGGTATATAACTGAAAGCGACTCACATTCGTCGACGTTCCGTCCCTCACTCTGGGGACATGGTCAGGACTCGCGGTACTGCGACGACCTGGAGGTCACCCGACACGTCGTCCAGTCAGATGTCAACAGATGTCAGTTGACATTATACACCGCATTCATAAAACTTATTTGATTTACACTCAAAAAAGTTGGGCCGTTTTGAGACAACCTGTATTAGTGAGTGATAGTGATGAAGTGATGATTACAGGTGAAGGTGCTCTCGGTGACGGGTCAAAAGGTGTCGCTCACGATGAAGGACGTGTGCCAGGAAACGGGCCGCGACCTCAACCCCACCTCTCACGCTCACCTCCAGGTTGGTACAACACTACCACACTACTAACTACAACTCCCTACCACCAATATTCGTCTACTGCGACCGAACTCGCCCCAAGTTCAGAGCCCGGCAGTAGGATAGCAAAACCTTCACTCAACCAACACATGTAATACAAGTCGTCCGACTGATGGTAGATGAAAACTGAAGAAAGAAAAATGAACTGATGACTGTCACGTACTGTGTCTCCAGCGCTGCGAACTTGGCCGTCAGGTTTCCAGTACATATGTGTTACGTTTGATTGCAGGCGGAGCGAGAGGGGCGGAACCCGGAGCGGCCGGCGGGGGCGGGCGCGGGCGCGGCGGCGGCGCTGGCGGGGCTGCCGCCCGCCGCCGCCGCCGCCCTCGCACCCGACGACTCCTCCAGCCGCAAACGCGTCACCCGCATCTCCAGCCCCGAGCGCTGGGAGATCAAGCAGGTGCGCCTTCCCACTCACCTCAAGCGTGTCAATCATTTGTGTTTTCCGTCCATTTGAATGTAGCTGGAGCTACGGAAGGGAATGACTATGATGTGATGGATGAGCTAGTTGAGCAAGGTGTGCGCGGGTGTTGTAGCGTGTAGGCGTGTTAATGTGCAGATGATGTCGTCGGGGGTGATCGACAAGAGCGAGCTGCCGGACTTCGACGAGGAGACGGGGCTGCTGCCCAAGGAGGAAGACGGCGAGGCGGACATGGAGATCGAGATGGTGGAGGAGGAGCCGCCGTTCCTGCAGGGCCACGGGCGCGCGCTGCACGACCTCTCGCCCGTGCGCATCGTCAAGAACCCCGACGGCTCGCTGGCGCAGGCGGCCATGATGCAGTCGGCGCTCGCCAAGGAGCGGCGCGAGCAGAAGATGCTGCAGCGCGAGCAGGAAGCGGAGGGCGCGCCCGCCGGCCTCAACAAGAACTGGATCGACCCGCTGCCCGAGGGCGAGCCGCGCGCGCTCGCCGCCGGCCGCAGCGCCGCCGCCCTCGACCTGCCCGAGTGGAAGAAGCACGTCATCGGAGGCAACAAGTCCTCCTTCGGCAAGAAGACCAACCTCTCCCTCCTCGAGCAGCGGCGCTCCCTCCCCATCTACAAGCTGCGCGACGAGCTCATCAAGGTACACTCTCTCCCCTCACCTGCTCACCCACCCCTACCCTACTCTACCGCACTGACACTAACAGCGCTGTGCGTGTCGGCAGGCGGTGGCGGACAACCAGATCCTGATCGTGATCGGGGAGACGGGCTCGGGCAAGACGACTCAGATCACGCAGTACCTGGCGGAGAGCGGGCTGACGGCGCGCGGCAAGGTGGGCTGCACGCAGCCGCGCCGCGTCGCCGCCATGTCGGTCGCCAAGCGCGTCGCCGAGGAGTTCGGCTGCCGTCTCGGCCAGGAGGTCGGCTACACCATCCGCTTCGAGGACTGCACCAGCCCCGAGACCGTCATCAAGTGAGTAGACCCGCAATGCTCTGCGCTGCTGGTGCAGAAGACGAGCGTGTGTGTGTGTGTGTGTGTGTGTGCGTGTGCGTGTGTGCAGGTACATGACGGACGGCATGCTGCTGCGCGAGTGCCTGATGGACCTGGACCTGCAGGCGTACTCGGTGATGATGCTGGACGAGGCGCACGAGCGCACCATCCACACGGACGTGCTTTTCGGGCTGCTCAAGCAGGCGGTGCAGAGAGAAGCAGTGGAGACGAGCGTGTGTGCGTGTGCGTGTGTGCAGGTACATGACGGACGGCATGCTACTGCGCGAGTGCCTGATGGACCTGGACCTGCAGGCGTACTCGGTGATGATGCTGGACGAGGCGCACGAGCGCACAATCCACACGGACGTGCTGTTCGGGCTGCTCAAGCAGGCGGTGCAGAGAGAAGCAGTGGAGACGAGCGTGTGTGCGTGTGCGTGTGTGCAGGTACATGACGGACGGCATGCTACTGCGCGAGTGCCTGATGGACCTGGACCTGCAGGCGTACTCGGTGATGATGCTGGACGAGGCGCACGAGCGCACAATCCACACGGACGTGCTGTTCGGGCTGCTCAAGCAGGCGGTGCAGAAGCGGCCGGAGCTGAAGCTGATCGTGACGTCGGCGACGCTGGACGCGGTCAAGTTCTCGCAGTACTTCTTCGAGGCGCCCATCTTCACGATCCCCGGGCGCACGTTCCCCGTGGAGGTGCTGTACACGAAGGAGGCGGAGACGGACTACCTGGACGCGTCTCTCATCACCGTGATGCAGATCCACCTGCGCGAGCCGCCCGGTGACGTGCTGCTCTTCCTCACGGGCCAGGAGGAGATCGACACCGCCTGCGAGATCCTCTACGAGCGCATGAAGTCCCTCGGGCCCGACGTGCCCGAACTCATCATCCTGCCCGTCTACTCGGCCCTCCCCTCGGAGATGCAGACGCGCATCTTCGACCCCGCGCCGCCCGGCAGCCGCAAGGTCGTCATCGCCACCAACATCGCCGAGACCTCGCTCACCATCGACGGCATCTACTACGTCGTCGACCCCGGCTTCGTCAAACAGAAGGTCTACAACTCCAAGACAGGCATGGACTCCCTCGTCGTCACCCCCATCTCACAGGTATCTAGTTTATTTTTTTGTTTTTTTTTTTTTGTTAGAGCTTATATCCAACTTTCAGCTATGCCTTTAATAGTTCTGCCTTTTACACATTGTGGTTGTGAAAGGATGGTTATAGAACAATTTAGTTAGACACTTGGTGAAAAGGTCGACAGCTAGTTCGTCAAAAATTACGAACCGGCACAGGATCAACCAGCTACTTACTGGTGGGTCTGAGTTCGTTGAAGGTCGATTTTAGGTCAAGTAAGTCGACTTACGGGACTCTGAATGGAAACCTTTGCGCCGCTCTAATTCAAAGATCAAACGAGATATCGACACGAAAGGAGATCGAATCAAGAGGCCAGAGGCTGAGCGTAGTTCGACATTAGGTTGAAAAGTTGATTATAGGTCGACATCTGGCCTCGAGATTAATAGGAAGTTGATTAATAGGTCGACAAAGTCTGAAATTTTACCCTTAAGAATACCCTTTCTATTTTGAACTCAAATTAGGGTAATAATAATTAAATTTGAAAACATCTTCTTTTTGGACAATCTGAGAAAGGTCGAAATTTTAGATAACTTAGTCGACTTCTTGGAACGGGCTCCTCCTGCGAAATAAAAAGATTTTTCATGTTCATAAATTAAATACCAAGCAAACAAGAAGCAAGAAACCTTCCCCCGAACACTATCTGACATGAGGTGTGTGTGTGTGTGTGTGGTAGGCGGCAGCGAAGCAGCGTGCGGGGCGCGCGGGGCGCACGGGGCCCGGCAAGTGTTACCGGCTCTACACGGAGCGCGCCTACCGCGACGAGATGCTGCCGACGCCCGTGCCCGAGATACAGCGCACCAATCTCGCCACCACCGTGCGTACTCCTGCGTTACATCCTGTCCGCTGCCTGAAGGCATATCTATTTTTTCTGATGTAGTGATCTGCCATCAGGATTCTACGATAAGCAGATTAGGTAATGTCTCAAATATGACATCTGCGGTGGGCCATCCATTGATGCCTCTTCCCCTTTAGCTGCTAGTGTCGAAGATACCGGTGCCTTGCGGTCGCTACAGCCTTCCAGCGCAGGTGTGCTCCAGGAGTGCTGTGGCCGGTATATTTGGAAGATTTTTCAGCCTTATCTTGTTTGTATCTGGTACAATTCGACTGGATCTCTGCTTCTATGCTGGGCACCTAGAAATGTTCGTGAATGTCGTCGTTTTTGGAGAAGCATGCGCTATGCTTTATTGTAAGATGTGTCTAGAAGCAGTTTATCCGGATGTTGGTGTTGCAACACGTGTGAGCATGTCTGTGACTGGCCGGTGTGGTGCCGCAGCGCAGGTGCTGCAACTGAAGACGATGGGCATCAACGACCTGCTGCACTTCGACTTCATGGACGCGCCGCCGGTGGAGTCGCTCATCATGGCGCTCGAGCAGCTGCACTCGCTCTCCGCCCTCGACTCGGAGGGGCTGCTCACGCGCCTCGGCCGCCGGGTAACTCACTCTCTCTCATTGCCACTTTAACTCGTTGGATGACAACGCTGTCACCGTTGACCGCATCCACGCTTCCCGTCCCACTAATGAATGTTTTTTCGTGTGGTGTGGTGTCAAGAAACGTTCATTACAGCTTGTTTTCCCAAATGTACGTCAAGTTTTTGAATAGGTAATTAATTGGAATGAACCGAAAACAGCCGAGAATGTTCTGGCATGCAGGTGATACGTTGGAAAGGGGTCGGGCATTTGATGTGCTCCACTTGTGTTAAGGACAACAATTACAATTGAAGCTTACAAGTCGGATAGCTTATAAGAAGTTTGGTGGGTTTGCGTATGAACAGATGGCGGAGTTTCCGCTGGAGCCGAACCTCTCGAAGATCCTCATCATGTCGGTGGCGCTGCAGTGCTCGGACGAGATCCTCACGATCGTGTCCATGCTGAGCGTACAGAACGTGTTCTACCGGCCCAAGGACAAGCAAGCGCTCGCCGACCAGAAGAAAGCCAAGTTCAACCAGCCCGAGGGAGACCACCTCACCCTGCTCGCGGTCTACAACAGCTGGCGCAACAACAAGTTCTCCAACGCCTGGTGCTACGAGAACTTCGTGCAGATCCGGACACTCAAGCGCGCGCAGGACGTGCGCAAGCAGCTCCTCGGCATCATGGACCGGTACAACTCGATAACAACATTATCACAACTACATTTGCGTGGAGAGTGAGACAGGACTATGTCGTCATCATTAAACATCCATTTTGAAGTTAGTTTAACAGTTGACAAGCGAATGTGCCAAGGTTCTGGTGGCACTTCGTCTCGAATCAATAACACGTTTTTAGGATTGCATTGCATACCTCAAAAGGAGACCTTACGTTTGTTGTCCGTCTGTCCGTTATTTACGATTATTTTTCTCAGGAACAGGTGGAGGTATCAAGTTGAAATTAATATCAAAGACTAAGGTGTTCGGTCTCTTGGAGGTATTCAAGCTTCTAAGTCAATGCAATCAAAAGATACTGCCATTTATGTCACATGTGCACTCCGGAGAAAACAAAAAAAGAAGTTAAATACACGCAGCTTCAAGCTGTTAATCTAAAAATACCTAGTCATATTAATAATAATAATATTTAGGTCCTTACGAACTAACTCAAATCAGATCAAATCCTATAGGGTACTTCCCGTTGAACTAGAATCAAAGTGTGACTGCTAGCGCCATCTATGGAGTCCTTTGAAGTTGAACCATTGTATTGATTGTTGGCTCGGTTATAAAATAATATGTTGAACGGAATATCGGAATACCCCTATCGTGTTCTAACTCGCTCTTTTGTTTAACAATGACATGTTTTCCTTGTGCTATATCTCTCTTGAAAAAATATGCATAACAATTTTACTCCTTTTTTTAAAAATACAAACTGGTATGGACATCTGGGTCAGTGCACATGCTCAGATCAGACAAGAATTCCCTTTGGATTGCTGGCTACTCTGGATTGGAGGAGAGCACAGCGGTAGTTGGTTCCGAGCCAGTAGGCTACAGTTAGAGTCGAGTGGACGTAGTGAGTGAGTTAGATAACGTGCGGGTGCAGGCACAAGCTGGACGTGGTGTCGGCGGGGAGGAACAGCGTGCGCGTGCAGAAGACCATCTGCTCGGGCTTCTTCCGGAATGCGGCCAAGAAGGACCCGCAAGAGGGCTACCGCACGCTCGTCGACAGCCAAGTCGTCTACATACACCCCTCCAGCGCACTCTTCAACCGGCAGCCTGAGTGGTAACTACGTTTTTTTTTATAGACAGCAATTTTAAATTTCCTGGGTTGCCTGTTTTTGGCATTTCTGGCACTTGTGAATGAAAAAAAATTAAAATATTTTTAAAATATTTTTTTATATTGAAAATTATTGAACATCGACCGAAAACGTTCAAATTAGCCATAAAAGGAAACACTGAAACTGTGTCAATAGATCGATTGAAACCGGCTTATCTAATTGCGGAACAAGACACTCCCGTTCAAAATGGAAGGTCAGAAGAAAAGGATACTACTACTGAGCTAGAACCACCAACGCAACCAAGCAACACAACACGATCAGGCAGAATACTCTTCTGCCTGATCGTGTTGTGGTGCTTGGTTGCGTTGGTGGTTCTTGATCCCTGATTTCAAAAGATCCTGATATTGATGCCATCTAAAAAGAAGATGAAGGGGGGCTGGTGTGGCGACAAGACTGGCCGCCTTGAATAGAAATGACTTTTGGTAGTTAAGGATCTTTCGAGAGCTGTCACTTGGTTATTGTGATAGCTTTCTTCACATTTTATGACTTGTAAAAACCTCTTGAATGATAAATAAAAGCTGCGTGATTGAACTCTCGCGCGTGTGTGTGTGCAGGGTGATCTACCACGAGCTGGTGCAGACGACGAAGGAGTACATGCGCGAGGTGACCACCATCGACCCCAAGTGGCTGGTGGAGTTCGCGCCCGCCTTCTTCAAGTTCTCCGACCCCACCAAGCTCTCCAAGTTCAAGAAGAACCAGCGGCTCGAGCCTCTCTACAACAAGTACGAAGAGCCCAACGCCTGGAGGATATCGCGCGTGCGCCGCAGACGCAACTAGACCACGCCTACCAATAAACTGCCCCCACCACACTCCAATCGGCTTTTATTGACGCCCAACACTCCCAGCTAAATAAACCTACACTTCGAACAAATAATAACTATTGGTCATCAAGAGCGCTCTGTCCAATGTCCACAAATTCGTACCAATAAAATATATTGATTCACGGTCGCTCTGCGATTACATTACAACATCTACAGCCAATGAGAGAGTGCAAACATGTCGACACTCGACATCCTCTGCCACTGTGTGATGCCACATCTAGCCTTTGTTTGTCTAATCTGTGAATCTGGAATAGCTATCAGCTCTTCAAGTGGACGGACGTATTTTTTGTTTCTAATTACTCTAAATAACATAAATTAAAATGTTCATCGTTTAAAATCGAAGTGAATTAATAGGACCGCAGAAGAACGCAGAAGGCTACGTGAGTTACATTACACGCTTACTTACGCACAAACCGCTGCACGCGCGCACGACAATCGCACCTGCCAGCCCCTGCCTGCCTAGCCACTCAGCTGAATTGTACCTGCGCATTACTTCTGCGCGCCTGGTAATTCTGGTTGCAGTACATCGCAACACCTACGCCCGCCACCCCACCCCGCGTCTTCAGTTCGTCGCTCGCCACCAGCGGCGACTCCTCTCAGTTGGCGAGGTTGGCGCCGCCAAACCAAATAAAATGAATGACACCATTAATACAGAAGTATCAGGCTAAAATAAATGTGAAATTTTTTCGGAGTTATATTATTTATGTCATATAATCCACGATTAATAAGATAAAACGTCAATCCCGTTACATAATTTGAAATTTCGCGCGCGTCAAACGCGGGCGACGACGAATGACGACACATCAAGGCATTCATTGGCCGGTTGGCTACATTTTGAAGCGCCATCGTATTCCATACAAGGCGGAAGCGACCGATGTCCCCCCCGTCCCGCGCGGACCCGCTGATCAGCCTTTCGAGTTGGCGCAGCGGGGAGTGCATTTAGTGACGCGGTAGCGAGTAGAGCGAGCTAGCGAGCGAGCTAGGTGTGTGTGTTACGGGTGCGGGTATGTGCGCGCTGCGTCCACACGACGAGTATTCTTGTGCTGTGCGAAGTGCGATGCGATGCGACTAGCGAGCTAGGCTAGGTGTGTTGTGTGCGCGTGTGTGTGCGCATTGGCTCGCGAGTTGATAGCTGCATATATATTCCGTTATGTAGGTATGGACTTTGTATGGATGAATCGTGTGCAGTGTTGTTAAATTTAAAGTGATTTATTGGTAATTATAATGGCAAACTCCTACCGAGCTATCTACGGAGCACTCAAGGACAAGAGAGACTCAGTAATTTGGCACTCTTACATATCTGTGGAAAAGGAGTTGCTGGAAAAGAAGATTTTCACGATCGAGTCATCGAAAATTGTACAAATAAAATGTAACAATTCAAGCTTGTATGCCTGTCTCGTCGTCGTCGTGCCAGAGGAGACGTCGCTGTTGTCGGCTGCAACTCGACAGCTTTGACACAACCAGTAGGTACTTATCTACAGACAAATAAATCGTAAGTGAGCAAAATAAATCATTTAAACTAAATATTATAAACTATCTATATCGTAATCGTCTTTCAGTTTTTGAACTCATTGTCGTAGAAATAAATTAACGCGTAGGTACCTAAGTTATGAAATTATGAAAAAAAAAATTCTTAGCCAGAGCCAACCCAATATTCAGGACCAGGAGTCGCCGCTGCTCGCCACTCGCCCACCTAATTCGGACAAGCGCAACCTGCTCGCTGCTTCTGCTCGGCCGCTTGTGATCCGTCCGCCTCTGCCGAAACATGGCTTCGTGCGAGGGATGCCGCCTTTCAGTGAGCGAAACTGAAAAAATGTCCTGCTCGAACTGTGACAAGATATTCCACTTTCGCTGTCTAAATATGAAGAAGGATAATTTTGTCAAGCTCTCAAAAGTAAACAAGGCAAATTGGAAATGCGCACAATGCAAGGCCTCCGTGCCGAAAGGTGACAGCACTCCGATCCGGTCGGCGAGTCAACTCGACGAAGGCTGTCGCAACAAGACGCCGCCTCCGCCACTTGCGCTGTCATCGTCGTCAGCGCTGCTTCGCGCAGAGGACGAGGAGACCACAGCCACAGCATATATATGGCTAAAGCAGTATGGAAACTAGGCCTATTTGTTAAAATAAGTACCTACGCTCCATTGGAGCGTTAGGGATGTCAATCAAATTTTTTTGTAAAATTGTAAAATTATTATTCATTAAAACATTTATTTAGGTTCTGTAATGTAATGATCAAATAATCAATATAATCAATCATCAATAATAAGTTCAAAACGTGGTTGCTATAAATATGAATTGATATAACTTTTCTCGACATTTGTCAACTTTTATTAACTTTTGTAAATTGTTTACAACTTTTGTCAGCTCTTGTCAACCATTGTAAATGTTTGTCAACTTTTCTCATCTTTTGCCAATTTCAGTCATCTTTTGTCAACTTTTATCGACTGTTGTCAAGTCTTGTCAATGTTTGTCAACCTTGGTAAACTTTTGTCAGCTTTCGTCAACATTTGTCAACTTTTGTCAACTTTCATCGACTGTTGTCAACTCTTGTCAATGTTTGTCAACCTTGGTCAACTTTTGTCAACTTTCGTCAACATTTGTCATCTTTTGTCATCATTTGTCAACTTTTATCGACTGTTGTCAACTCTTGTCAACCTTGGTCAACTTTTGTCAACTTTCGTCAACATTTGTCGACTTTTGTCATCTTTTGTCAACGTTTGTCAACTTTTGTCTATTTTTCTCGATTTTTGTGAAATTATAGCCACTTTCGTCATCTTTTATCAACTTTTCTCATCTTTTATCAACTTTTCTCATCTTTTGCCAACTTCTGTCACCTTTTGTCAACTTTTATCGACTGTTGTCAACTCTTGTCAAGTTTTATAAACTTTTGAGAACTTTTATCAACTCTCGGTAACTTATGTCAACTCTTGTCAACTTTTGTCAACATTTGTCAACTTTTGTCAACTTTCGTCCACTTTTGTCAACTTTTGTCAACTTTTGTCAACTTTTGTCAACTTTTGTCAACTTTTGTCAACTTTCGTCAACGTTTGTCTACTTTTATGGCTTTTGTCGACTTTTGTTAACTTATAGCCACTTTCGTCATCTTTTGTCAATTTTTGCCAAGTTCTGTCACTTTTATGAACTTTTGTCAGCTTTCGTGAACTTTTGTCAACTCTTGTCAACGTTTGTCAACTTTCGTCAACTATTGTTAATTAATGTCAACTAAGTATTGTCAACTTTTTTCATATTTTGTAAACGTTTGTCAACTTATGTCAGCTGTTTGTCAACTTTCGTCAACTTTTCCCATCTTTTGTCCAGTTTGTCAACTTTCGTTAACTCTTGTCAACTTTAGTCAACTTATGTAAACTCTTGTCAACTTTTGTCAAAACGAAAGCTGACAAAAGTTAATAAAAGTGACAAAAGTTGACAACAGTGGTTAAAATATGATAAAAGCTGACAAAAGCTGAGAGAAGTTTGCAAAAGTTGACAAAAGATGACCAAGGTTAGGTTGACATTGACACGAGTTGACAACAGTCGATAAAAGTTGACACAGGTCGATAAAAGTTGACAAAAGATGACGAAAGTTGACAAAAGTTGACCAAGGTTGACAAACATTGACAAGAGTGGACAACAGTCGATAAAAGTTGACAAAAGATGACAAAAGTTGACAAATATTGACGAAAGTTGACAAAAGTTGACCAAGGTTGACAAACATTGACAAGAG
Organism: Nematopogon swammerdamellus; assembly: GCA_946902875.1. Taxonomy (NCBI): domain Eukaryota; kingdom Metazoa; phylum Arthropoda; class Insecta; order Lepidoptera; family Adelidae; genus Nematopogon; species Nematopogon swammerdamellus. The sequence goes on from OX336335.1 coordinate 148,779, forward strand.
TTGACAACAGTCGATAAGAGTTGACAAAAGTTGACAAATATTGATAAAAGTTGACAAAAGTTGACAAACATTAACAAGAGTTGACAACAGTCGATAAAAGTTGACAAAAGGTGACAGAAGTGGGCAAAGATAAGAAAAGTTGACAAAAGTTGACCAGAGTTGACATAAGTTACCGAGAGTTGGCAAAAGTGCTCAAAAGTTTACAAAACTTGACAACAGTCGATAAAAGTTGACAAAAGGTGACAGAAGTTGGCAAAAGATGAGAAAAGTTGACAATAGTTGACAAGAGTTGACATAAGTTACCGACAGTTGACAAAAGTTCTCAAAAGTTTACAACTTGACAAGAGTTGACAACAGTTGATAAAAGTTGACAAAAGATGACAAAAGTTGACAAATGTTGACGAAAGTTGACAAAAGTTGACCAAGGTTGACAAACATTGACAAGAGTTGACAAAAGTCGATAAAAGTTGACAAAAGATGACAAAAGATGACAAAAGTTGACAAATATTGACGAAAGTTGACAAAAGTTGACCAAGGTTGACAAACATTGACAAGAGTTGACAACAGTCGATAAAAGTTGACAAAAGATGACAAAAGTTGACAAATATTGACGAAAGTTGGCAAAAGTTGACCAAGGTTGACAAACATTGACAAGAGTTGACAACAGTCGATAAAAGTTGACAAAAGGTGACAGAAGTGGGCAAAGATAAGAAAAGTTGACAAAAGTTGACAAGAGTTGACATAAGTTACCGAGAGTTGGCAAAAATTCTCAAAAGTTTACAAAACTTGACAACAGTCGATAAAAGTTGACAAAAGGTGACAGAAGTTGGCAAAAGATGAGAAAAGTTGACAATAGTTGACAAGAGTTGACATAAGTTACCGACAGTTGACAAAAGTTCTCAAAAGTTTACAAACTTGACAAGAGTTGACAACAGTCGATAAAAGTTGACAAAAGGTGACAGAAGTTGGCAAAAGATAAGAAAAGTTGACAAAAGTTGACAAGAGTTGACATAAGTTACCGAGAGTTGGCAAAAGTTCTCAAAAGTTTACAAAACTTGACAAGAGTTGACAACAGTCGATGAAAGTTGACAAAAGGTGACAGAAGTTGGCAAAAGATGAGAAAAGTTGACAAGAGTTGACAACAGTCGATAAAAGTTGACAAAATGTGACAGAAGTTGGCAAAAGTTGACAAAAGTTGTCAACATTTGTCAAAAGTTAATATAAAGTGACAACAGTCGAAAAACGTTTGTAAACATTTTTTTGCATTCTAAAAGATCGCGGACTGTCCGTGGCGTATGCAACAAAAACAAACACGACCACTCGGACGCGGCACCCGCGACTGATTGTTTGCGACATTCGCTTCGGGGCCTTGTTGAGGCGTGCGTGTGTGTGAGTGCGTCGTTTCGATCGTTTTGTACGTAGTTTCCATACTGCTTTAGCCATATATATGCTGTGCCACAGCCCTGGAGGAGGTCCTAAGGAGTAGGTTTATTACGATTGAGTCCAATCTGAGGTCATTCATAAAAGTTGAGTTCGTCAAACTGCAGGAGGAAATCAAGACGCTGCGCGACATGAAGGCATCGTACGAATTCATGTCTGTGAAGTACGATGAGATGAAGGACGCCTTCGATCGTAATATTACTAAGACTGATGAACTGCGCAAGGATAACGCCCAGCTGCATGAAACTGTAAGAGATCTTACCACCAGACTGACACTCGTTGAGCAGAAATCCAGAGACTGCAACGTGGAGCTGCAATGTCTACCGGAAAACTCGGCAGAAAACCTCGTGAGCACCGTCCTACAGCTGGCCAAGACCGTGGCGTGCCCCATGGACGACGCTGACATCAAGTCCTGCACAAGAGTAGCCAAGGTTAACAGCGCATCGACGAGGCCCCGCTCCGTAGTATGCACGTTGTCGTCGCCCCGCAAGCGTGACTGCCTCCTCGCCGCCTGCATTAAATTCAACAAAGCGCAGCGCAACTCGGCAGACAAATTAAACACTGCTCACATTGGCATCGGCGGCGATAAGAAAAGTATCTACGTTGCTGAGCATCTGTCCCCCGCGAACAAGGCTCTCCATGCTCAAGCTCGCGCCTTCAAAAAGAACTTTCAATTTCAATACCTATGGGTTCGCAGTGGTCGTGTCATGCTGCGCCGTGAGAGTGCGTCCCCGGCCATCTGGGTTAAAAACGGTGACGTACTTGCAGGGCTACAAGCTTCTACCCAAAATGTATAATTTTTGTGACATTTCACTTGTAGCTCTATACATACTGAGCAAACATATAACACACACACAAAATTTTTATATTTTCTACCGTAATTTTTTCATAATTACTTTCATATTTTTTTCATCTATTATTCACAGTTATATGTACCTAATTAACAAATACACAAAACCTATTTTAACAATAAAGAAGCCAACTTATTATGTATATACACATGCTCATCTTCCATACAAGATATTCATATTTTTACCATTATTTTCAACTCAATAGCGCCTCCAATTAGTATCTACTATCAAAATGCTCGAAGCATTCGCGGAAAGCTCGACAACTTATTTTTGAATAGTCAGACCTGTGACCATGAGATTATAGTTTTCTCGGAAACGTGGTTAAACGAGGGAGTACTCGATTCGGAAGTACTGAATGAGAACTTCCAAATATTCAGAAGAGATCGTTGCCAAACTAGAAGCGAAAAACGTGAAGGCGGCGGAATTTTAATTGCTATATCAAGTAGACTGCAGGCGGTTAGGTGTAAGCAATTGGAAAGTGATAACGAGGATCTATGGATAAGCATATCACTAAATACAAGAAATTCAACAAATAAACTATTTTTATGTGCAGTGTACCTAGCGCCGCCACTCTCTCTGCCTCGCCTCGATTCACAGCTAGACAGCATCAGCAACGCGATGCATTCGATAGGTACGAATAACGATGTACTCATATTAGGCGACTTCAACCTTCGACAGATCACATGGTCACTAAATTCATCCACTGAAACAAAGTGTACTTTGACGTCTCCGGCAAACTATAACTTTAACATGGGGCATTCGCTCATAGACTTTATGGCGCTAAATAATTTTAATCAATTTAATCACGTGAAAAATCACGAGGATAAAATTCTAGACCTAATTTTTTTCAATGGTACTTTGCTAACTGTGAACACATGCAGCTTCGCTCTTAGTAAAATTGACATGTATCATCCACCAATAGAAATTATCTACGACCAATCTCAAATTAAGTTTCTAAGAGACAATTCAGCGAACATATTTAACTTTCGTAAAGCAAATTATGAGCTCATCACAAAAGCACTGGATTGTATAGACTGGAAATCACTCTTTAGTGAAGGTTCTTCGGTGGACAATATGGTCGATATATTTTATTCAAATCTACGCAGTGTCATTAAAACCCACGTTCCCCTAGTAAAACAATCACGAAGCCGGTATCCTACATGGTACTCAAGCGATCTCATCGGGCTAATTAAGGAGAAGGACAAATATCGCAAGAAATATAAAACATTCAGCAATCCACTTGATAAAATTAGCTTTGACACATTAAGAAATCGTTGCCACAAATTAATTAAAAAGTGTCACTCTGATTATTTAGGAATGATAGAGAACTCGCTATTACACAATAAAAGTAATATTAAAATGTTTTGGTCGTACATAAAGTCAAAACGTAAGGGTAAGAGTACTATTCCTAGTGACATGTTTCTGCGTGACAAAAGGGCTAACACGCCAGAACTTATTTGTGAATTATTTGCCGATCATTTCTCATCTGTTTATGAAACCACGAACTTATCCAGCACCTCTTGTGATGTTTCTAACTTGGAAAGTAAATGTACAACGGTGCTCAGTAACCTCAGAGTCAATTTTAAATTAATTAAATGCAAACTAAAGAGTCTAGACCCCGACAAGGGAGCCGGGCCTGATGGGATTCCATCATTATTTGTTTTTCGATGTGCAGACAGCCTTACCTACCCACTTACAGCGATTTTCAACAAATCCATATCCAGCGGTGTGTTCCCCTCTGCATGGAAACAGGCAAATGTGATACCAATACCTAAAGGTGGCGACCCCTGTGATGTGCAGAATTATAGACCCATATCATTATTATCAATTTTCTCCAAGGTTTTCGAGGCAGTAGTATGTCCTATATTAACACAACATCTTAAACAAGTTCTAATACCACAGCAACATGGCTTCCGTAGCAAAATGTCAACGTTGACCAATCTCACTTGCCTCGTCGATGATCTTTCTCAGGCACTTGATGACACTAAACAAGTTGATGCAATATACACTGACCTAAGCAAGGCATTTGACAAAGTCGATCACTGTCTATTGTTAAATAAATTAGATTCATACGGTATACATGGACACATATTGGACTGGTTCTCTTCTTATTTATCTGGCAGAACACAGAAGGTAGTGGCCTGTGGTTACGGCTCCCGACACGTGGACGTCACTTCCGGTGTTCCCCAGGGATCCCACTTGGGTCCTATCCTTTTTTTGGCTTTTGTTAACGACCTCCATAGCGTAATTAAACACTGCAAGTTCCTTATGTTCGCAGACGATCTGAAAATTTATCATATTATTAGCAATGTGACAGATTCTATAAAACTACAAGAGGATATTAATCATATTGCAAGTTGGTGTGTAGGCAACAGACTTGCTCTGAACTTAAACAAATGTAAACAAATCACATTTACGAGGAAAAAGAAACCACTGTGTACTAACTACTGCATCCAAGGAGTGACACTTGAAAAAGTGCAGCAAATTAGAGACCTCGGTGTAACATTAGACAGTAAATTATCTTTCAAATTTCATTACGACAACATAGTTAAAAAATCAAATAAAATGCTCGGATTCATATATAGGAATTCCAGGTCTTTCTTGCACGCTCAGACTAAGATAACATTATTCAACTCCTTGGTACGTAGTACGCTCGAATACTGCTCTATTGTCTGGAGTCCTTATTTCGATGTTCACACGCAGAGAATTGAACGAGTACAAAAACGATTCCTCCGTCACCTAACATCACGAGTCAGTACCTAACATGGAAAGACAACCTACGGTCAACACTAAAAACTTATGACGACAGGTTAAGAAAGTACAAATTCTCTTCCCTAACTTCTAGACGGAAACTAGCAGGCCAAATGCTATTATATAAAACTTTGAATTATCAAATAGATTGTCCTGATATATTGCAGCGTATTACCTTCCAGATTCCGCGGCCATCAGTGCGCTTATGTAATTTCAACCCATTGTACGTACGTAGGTATAAAACATCGCTAGGTCATTTCAATCCTATAGCGAGCATTTCACGAGAGCATAATGAGTTGTGTAAAGAGCTCGGCCTGGACATGTTCTCCATGTCTACTTACAAATACAAGAGAACATTGTTAGCGCTTCTGAATGATCCTCCGTAGAGGGCAGCACCTGCTTGCAAGACCTGTAGGTAGACGTAATCACCTCAATGTCTCTCGTAGTATATGCATATGTACTCATGTACATATATATATATGTATGTCTATACAAGCATAATTTTGATGTCGATTTGTTTATACATACATACATATCACACACGCTGAATCCCGATAATCGGGTTAAGCAGAGTAATCGGTGTTGTGCTGCAGGGACTCTGATTTAATTACACTCATATATATTATGCACAGTATATACACTTTTATTTTAATTTGAATTTAGACAATCTGAAAGAAACTGTGTACCAACCAACTTATACTTATACTTAGCAACAACTTGTTAAAATACTTACTGTATTATTATTATAATTAGTATTAATTAGGTGCTTACTTACATTGTATAAATTAGTTTTAATTTAATTGTGTTTTTTCTTCTTTCTACTTACAATTTTTTGGGTTTTTGGTAGTTTTGTAGATTAATTTTGTTACAAATTTTTAGTTAATATCTTGTACCTAGTCTAAATTGTTAAATTGGGTGGTTTTCGTGGGTAGTTACATGGTAGTTTATACATAAATGCAGAGCCGAGCGGCGCGGCGGCGCGGCGGCGCCGCGGCGCACTCAACACTCGACTCGACACCGTGATGCAGCGAATTAGGTACCTATACACGGTACGGTAAAATAACTGCACGGCGGCGCACAGTGGGGCGATACCGCAAAAACCGGGACATAGGGCGAAATGACTACGCAAATAGATTCTACTATTAATTACGAACAACTTTCATTCTGTGAGATTTTTTGATAAAAAAATTATTTTCCGAGATATAAGCACTTATAAAAACATTTATAATATAGTAAAAAGTGAGTATGTTAATATATTCTCTTAATGATTACAAACTACTTTTATTCTTAGAAATTTTCCATTTTAAGTCTTATTTTCTGAGATATAGCAATTTGAACTTTAAAAAAAAACATTTTCTTGTAACTAGTATTACTCTTCCATATTTTCGGTTTCAATTGTTATTTTTTAGATATATCACATTGAAAATTCTTTAGTAAAAAAAATTGGGATATGTGGAAAACTGAATATTTGAATTCATTTTACCAGCATTTAGAAAAACCTTTTGTTCTCAGAGATTTTCTGTTAAGGTGTTATAATCCTTTTCAATAGTTTGTACAATGGAGATTTAGTAACTTTTTTTATTGAAATGCTTAAAATAACTAGACCTGTGGTTACTTAATAATGATTCTTCAAGTTGAGTAGTCTAATCTGAATAAAATTATTGTAGTGGAATGGTACGTTTATTACACACAAAATACAATCAATCAGACGGCGCATATTTGCATAAAATATTACAAATTAATCTGGCGATAGTAATTAAACATATATAAATTACTACATATTTAACTAACTACATATATTTTTGTATTTACGGAACTTACCGAATTATTAACTTATTATAAGTTATATATATCGTTGTGTATTTTCATTTCGTCATTTTGGTGGCTCTGCACACTTCGATATATCAAACTTACTATAATTTATTATAATTAGGCAAAAAATTGCCCCGTCAAAGTATATTATAAACCTACTTCAAAGTATAAAATTAATAACATCAACATTAAGAATAGTTATTAATGATGAGAAAAGTAATAATACATTATTAAAAGTAATAATAAAAGTTTTCAAAGTAATAATACATTATTACCGAAATACCCATGGCTTTTAACGGAGCCTATTTAATGTAAAAATACCAACTATCAATAAAAATTATGGTCAAGAATAAAAGTAATTTTCTGAAGTATGTTTATCGTGCATAACAAAAAGAAATTCAAACTACATATTTCTGAGAAAAAATCTTATTTCAATCTTACAAAAACCTTAAAATAAAACATACTTAATAACTTTTAAATAAATATTTTTAAAGTACATAAAGCTTCCTATTTTTATTACAATTTATTTACTCAATATTTCTACAAATTTTCATTTTCATCACTGGAACAACCTAAAGCGTCTTCAGCGTCAGAATCATCATCATCCTCCACATCCGATTGAACACAGATAATACTGGTATCAATAAATTCAATATTTTCCTTATTTTTATCGTCTATAATTAGCAAATGTCGCACTTCACTGGATAAGGGCTGCTTTTGTTTTTGAAGTTTTGGCTTCATACTAGACAAATATGGATCCGACGATACGAGCAAGTTGTTGAGAATGTCTTGATTAGTCGATTTGAGATCGCATTTTCGAGAGTAGTGTTCCCTGTACTTCTTGAAATCTTTATTTCTTGCTTCTGATGCCTCTTCGGAGAGTATGCCAATTGGAATTACGTTAAAATGCTTTATTATTTCATATCCATGGAATAAAAGTTTATGAACACTTGCTGGCATATGATACCAGCTATACAATGATATATAAAGTTGAATTGTTTCTTGAGCATAGATTTCAAAGTTTTGAGTGCAAACTTTTTCTCCCGAGGAGATGGCCTTAAGGATCACCGCGAATCTATTAATTAAATCCTTATCGAGACCGGTAATAGAGGCAGTTTGCTCGGGATTCTGGAAAAAGCGCCTTGCAGTGTTGCCATCGTTCGTGGTTCCTGAACCTTGTTTTACCACGTCGATCAATAAACCAGTTTCTTTCCTGAAATTATCTTTAATTTGTTTTTTTTTTTCTCGGTCATAATTTCTTTATTATTACCTTTGGCCGACCACTGCTGAAAATCCATGCGGTATGCAATATGGAGAAGGCATTCCATGCATCGAATCCAGGCATGCAACGTAGATAGTCCGAACCGGTACATATTTGTGTTTACTTCTTTACTTTTAATTATATTAACGTTATTCATCTCAGACGGTTTAGCTCTGCAAATATCACATGACTGATTAGAGGTACCGGAGATAATCGACGTAATTTTACCATCGATCATCGTCATAATTAACGAATGCTCAATCAAAACGCCTTCGTAATCGCTGGTTTTGAGATCTCGTATTTCGGATTCTATGGTAGCCATTTCACTTTTCACGTTATCGATTGTCTCCTTCATAAATTTGAAGAAGATAGGACGGCAGTAGTTCGTCGAAGATGGCGTCTCATTTTCCCAGATCACTTCGTCTCCATAAACCAGTTTTATAGGAACCAAACTTGCCATGAAAATGCTTGAGTCGTCTCCTTCGTTCAGTTCTTGAAATCTTTGTTTATATGTACTTTGGCCAGAAGCGCCATCGAATCCCCACTTGCTTGTTAATGTTAGCTGGCAGCCTGTGAGGTTTCGGTTCGCCACTTTCAAAATTCTTTTTGCAGTATGGTCCAAAAGCGCTTGCAGTTTAATTTTGGCCTGTGTTTCGGTAACTTCAATGTCCTGTTTTGGGGGGGTAACACTCAATTTTCGCATGTTGAATTTTATAATAAGATGGATAGAGGTCGGAACCTTCTTCCTTAGCCATGTCTCTTAAAGTTATATATTGCCATCTTGATAGCTTTAAAGACACCAAAATCGCAAGTGCTTTTTCAGATGAATAAATAGTCTTGGACTCCTTTTTTTCAATGAATTCTTTGACTTTTTCGATTTCGCCTGGATTCTGAAGCAAATGGTCCAAAACTTTCCCCAGGTCCTCGTTCCCATTTGCCTTCAAACGCATTTTGGTCGCAAATGCTAGTTCCTGCGATGTATAGTTTGTGCGAATGTCTTCGGTTCTTCTTCGCTTTTGTTTGGCTCCTAAACTTTCAAATGGTTTTCTCGGCGATGATTTATGTGAAGATGCTACAAAGATAGGAGGCGCTGTCGATGGTCCCGGAGAAATTATTTGAGAAGTGCAAACCTTTTGGTTATCCGCGAGGTCGCTACTCGCTGAAGGCAGTTGTTTCTTTACGAATTCGGGCCACTTGATGGCCGAGTCCAACCATTCTCGATTCTTCTGTAGAAAACGTTCCTCGTTGTAGCTTGACTTCACCCATCGTTTGTGTAGATTGTAACAATATTTACGACAAAATTCTTTCACTTGTGTCTCTTCGGGCAAATTTACACTAACTATTGAGGCAATAGCGGCAACCAATACCGCGTAATTCAGAAAACTGTCACAATTTCTCATAAACACGTAAATATCAATGTTATTAACAAAAGACTCCATGTTTTCGTATTGAATAGTTTTAAATATGTAAAGCACGGGTAGGAAGACTGACTCGTGCAAACGACTGGAGCAGACTGAGTGCCAGATTGATTGTGTTGTTCACTAATGAATACTGCTAATTAGTTCGCACAGTTTGCAGTATTCCTGGTATATCGTTAATCCTTGTTAAGTAGATAACAATTAACAATGCAGTGTAATTGTTTCTTCGAGAGCTTTCATGGAAATACGTGACAATTCACATAAATATCCCTAATCCGCTAATCCTCGCGAAGTTGAAAATATTCCTAATATAATGGTAAGCATTTATAAGAGATATTATAAGTAAGTATAGCAGCCGATAATAGCGGCTCCGTAGATTATTATCAAAATAGACCAATGAAACTAAAAGTACAAAGTTAATTAGATGGGCGTCGTTTGTCACCTTCTGGGTGCATCAGCGCCATCGCGCTTTCAATAAAAAAAAAATTAAACATTTTCATCAAGTTCAAATATATAGGTGATATGGAGAAATATATTTACCATTAAAATACAAATATATACATCCAATGCAAATAAACAATATTTGTTATTTGAATATAGCTGAAAGTTACGAATATAGTGAATTCCTCGTAATTCGAGCGGATTCCTCGTAAAACTGTAGGTCCCTTCCCTCCTAATCTTACTTGGTGGTAGGGTTTAACCCGCCCGGGTTGGTCCCACCGCACTGAATGAAACGTCGGTCGAAACGGCTATGTAAATAGTTTGTGTTCTCCGACCAGTTCAGTGTAGCCGGCACGATCAAAGGGGGAAGCACTGACATGGCACCTAGTTCACCCGGTGCTATGGGCTGACATCACGGACGTTGTAGGTGATGTAGCCAACCGTGTCAGTTTCAATAAAAAAAAAAAAAAAGAATAAAGGTGAGCTTTGCAGGAATAAATGTTATTATAATATTAAAATGGCATTATACGGAAAAGTCGGACGTCGTCGGATACGGTTTTTACACAGTAATAATCTTTTTAACTTGGGGAATCATTATTTAGTAACCACGGGTCTAGCTATTTTAAGCATTTCGAGAAAAAAAATAAAGTTACCCAATTTCCATAGTACAAATTAATAAAAAGTGGTATATCTCGAAAAATAAGGCTTAAATGAGAAAATATGAATCTATGAATGTTATTTCTAATGATGGGTAGATTAATTTAGCGTACTTAAATTTCAGAAATAAAAATAAAAAAAATTTATTATCCTATGTCCCATTTTTTACGGTATCGCCCCACTGTGCGGCGGCGGAGCAGCGACTCCTCTGCGCCGCCGCCGCCCGCGCGCCCGCGCGCCGCACCGCGCCGCCGCCGCGCCGCCGTCCGGCTCCTGGTGGTACAATTCACCGTCTTGCGGACGGATAAGCGACGACGAACGACACGATCGATCCATCCACTTATTTCTTAAGAAAGTAGTGTTCTTCCTTTATTGTGTAGACATATAGTTATTAAGTATACCTAAGCCAAAATGAATTGTGAATATGTCCTACATGTCGAAGATCCAATAAATAAATAAATAAATAAATAAATAAATTTAACCCATCCGGATTGATACCACCGCACTGAATGAAGGTCGATCGAACGAAGCGGCTATGAAATAAGTTTGTGTGTTGGATTCAGTTCAGTGTAGTTGGCGCATAGAGTAACTTATAGTTGGCGCGACCGCCACCTGCCAACTAGTTTTATTGATATTTTTACTATTGTATTTATAGTGGTATTAGTTTTTCTTCGCAAAAACGCAAGTTAACCCTTGCTTAACCCTCCTCGCGCCGGAGAGAAGATGCACAAGCCCATACAAAATATGTTTGCCTATGTTTTAACCTTGAAGTGCCAAATCTTCCCCACCGGCGAATTTCAGAACTAGCACTTGGCGGGAATTTCGAATTTAATTTATTTTTAGTAGGTAGGTACTGCACATTAGCCAAACTGAGCATTTCACACTTAACACATGTAAACTAATAACTCAACACATGTGCTAATGTGAGCTAACATTTGTATTAACTGTTGAGCCCGCTGACGGCATGCCGTGACGTAGAAGTAAATTGATTGATTGGATTCGGATTGATTGATTGGTTTTCAGTGGTAAGTCCTACCACCTTGTAAGGATAGAAAGGATTTCCCTGCAGTGTTTTCCTTCACTCGCCGGAGCGACGACGGGCAACCAGCACAAATTGTAAAGATTTTAAAAGGCCTGGGATTTGAACCCACGACCTCGCGCTTGAGAGGCCAGTAAAGCCCCAGATAATTAGTGACTCATCCATCACTTATACTGTCAATTTCACTCACATCTTTTCTTTACCGTTCTGATTGACTTCCATAAGTATTGTATTATGTATACCATGGTCTTACATTTCAAAATTGTTCAAGTTAGGTGAAGGAAATCTGTGATATGATGGTCCTGCTTCGACCGCGTGTTTTGCAGAAGACACCCCACATTTTACGGACTTCCATGGTGTTATCTGGGAAACAACACACCAAGATTTTAATTATAAGATTATTAGTACTTACATACTTTGATTTGTGGTCGCCCTTTGTAGACGGGAACCCAAATTTGTTTGCTACTGTGGGAGTTGAGCTGTGGAGTTGAGTCAGAGGGGAGTCATAAATATAGTCTAAGGCTGCCACGAGTCAGTAAGCCTGGAGGCGCTATACATAGGAGGACAGGGGTAGCCGCGCGTCGGCGCACACGCGCCAGCGCGTCAGTCTAGCGCTGGCGACCGATCTTAGTCTCCGTCCGCCGCTCAGGCGGAGCGAACGTGCGCGTCTGTCACAAAATGCCTCATTGTGCAGTGCTTTGGTGCAAAAAGTCGTCGAAAAATTCAAACTTGAACACAGATGGAGTCACCTTTCACGAGTAAGTACTTTCATTCAATTTGATAGCATTTTTCGCTTGAATTTCAGTAACAAACATCGGCGTAAATATGTATGGAGAGCTCTTTTCTGCTTACCCACCATAGGTCGACTATCGTGTTGGATGCAGTTAGCTCTTGTAATTTTTTTTGTTTATTGATTAATATGTATGTTAAATGTATACAGATATTTCATGCATTCTGCCTTATTGCCAAAGGACATTTCTTCTAGTCAACCTCAGCAGGTTTCCTCGTTCAATATTCGTTTATCGCGCTTTTTTCATTCAACCAGTACCTACCGGTTTTTACTTTTGAGCGACTCTAAAGGAATTAATTTCTTTAGGTCATGCGTCTACCGGAAATTAGTCTTGTTATGCTTAGCATTAACAAAATTAATTCATAATGAATACCCCGTTAGCATTTAGCACTGCTAAGCGCCCTGATGAATAAAAATTAATGCTAAATGCTAAGCAATAATCACATTTAATTTTAATTAGCATTGCTGTTTCCTTCGTAAAACTTTGTTGGTTCGTTTGTTTTGGAACGCACAAAGCAATGAAGTATGTCCTATTTATCTGTGGTACTGCTAAATGCTAAATGCTATATAGCGCCTGCGCTCCGCTGCTAGCTAGCTAGCTAGCATCTAAATGCGAAATGCGATGCGATCATGCGAGTGAGGGGTCGGAATTATCATCTGTCACGTGATCATTAGTTTTGGTCATATCTACAGAACCACTGGACTTAGACCCATCGTGTTGGTACTCAATCTGAACGTCTCGATGAGATCTATCCATCTGTCACATTAACTATTGTTTTGGTCATAACTCGAGAACCACTGGTGCTAGACCCATCGTGTTGGTACTCAAACTTCAGGTCTCGGTGATATCTATCCATCTGTCACATGAACTTTTGTTTTGGTCATAACTCGAGAACCACTGGTGCTAGACCCATCGTGTTGGTACTCAAACTTCAGGTCTCGGTGAGATCTATCCATCTGTCACATGAACTTTTGTTTTGGTCATAACTCGAGAACCACTGGTGCTAGACCCATCGTGTTGGTACTCAAACTTTAGGTCTCGGTGAGATCTATCCATCTGTTGCGCGACCATCTCTCGAGACACATGTTAGTTCTTTAGTTCTTTAGTTCAACAATAACAATGTAAATGTCAACAATGTAAACAGTAAAAATGTAAATGTCGTAAATTGTGCTTTTAAATTTAATTCAATTGTTCAAAAGTTACCAAATGAAAATTTTAATATAGATACCGATCTATAAATAAACAATTAAGTAAATTATTGTTCTGTTTCAAATATATGTTTCTATTACAGACTACACAGCCTTTCATTTGTTATTTTATTAACCCTTATATAACAAATTCACACCGTCAAACTGACAGAGAGACGCATGGTACATTTTATAAGGCTCTAGCTGCATGGCTGGTTAGTTTGTTAAAAAAGGCAAAGCCTGGAAAACCTCATTTTACCCTAAAAAAATTAAATATCCAGGTGGGTATGGCTGGTTAGTTTGTTAAAAAAGGCAAAGCCTGGAAAACCTCATTTTACCGTAAAAAAATTAAATATCGAGGTGGGTACTCATAAATTTTTTATGGTAGGGTAGATTTTCGCGAATTTTTCGCGAAGTCATATTGCAATATAATTTGTCATATCGTTGGCTAAGTAATTAGCAAATAGTTGTTAATAATATAATAATTTTTTTTTTTTGGTTACAAAACTTTTCGACTTTCTAACATTATTTTTTTAATTTTGGAAAATTCCAATAACAAATACTCCAATAAGATAATACCAATGTACGAGGTCTTACATATCATTGTTTTGGAAATTTGATGTAGATTTATAATAAAGTATCCGAGGTATCTCAGAACTTAGAACTATTATCGTGTTTATGCGAAAATCTGCAAATTCGCAAAATTGTGAAAGGGGCGTTGCCTTTGTTCATTTAAGAGAAAGTTATATTATTCCCTTGATGTAAAGAAGGGTTAAATATTGTTAAATCCATTTCATCTTTTCATCGCGAATCGACACAATGAGCGACTTATTGTATGAATCCCGTTCAAACGTATGGAAGACTGGCGTCACGTGGCTACCTACTCGCTCGGCCAATCACGGCGTTCCATGCGCCGCTCCCGCCTCAGACTTCACACCCCTTTGGCGGCTACCTCGGTTCTCATACAAACGATGCCGTATTTCGTATCCAGGCTTACTGACTCGTGAAGGCTGCAGACCCTATTTTACATATTTTTTTATCGGATAGGACTGAGTGGAGAACAGCGCCACACAATAAAAACCTTACATAATTAACCAGCAGCATTGTTTTTTTTTTTTCATTGTGGATCCCTCGTAGAGAACTATCCCTACTAGTATGTAGGTATAAGTGGAAAAAAAATATTCCATTCTTCCTTACTAGTATGGTTGACCTGGTATGGATAGATGGAACAGCCGGAACTAGAGACGTATTTCAATTTCCTGTACACAAAGGCGTGCGGCATCCATAATGAATGAATTACATATTGGATGATACTGCACACTTTGATTGATTGAGGTTATGTGAAAAACCTTACCGCTGTCTGAAATCACTGATTAAGCAATTATGTGGAGAAAATAATATAGGTACTGTATGTATAACTGTTAAAATCTTGTACTTTCCGACGAAAAATCGTGTCCGCCTATTTTACAACCAAATAAAAAATATTTAAAATGTACCTATTTTTTTTTTCTTATACCAAAAAGAAAAGGCTAACTTATCGGTCTCGTTTCCCCATTATATGAGTCATTTTCACCAACTTTGTCCTTTTGAGAAAATTTTTTGTCGCAATTTCTAAATTGAAAAATTTATTATATTTCCTTGCTTATTTGATAAACATTAAATGTAATTTAACAGAAAATATCTTTATTCGTTGGGAATTAATAGTGTATAAGCTCTTCTTCGTTATTTGGCAATTGTACGATTAACGAAGCCCTGATTTTGCTCTCCATACAAAAATCGTCATGTCACTCTCGACCTTTGCAGGTTTAGACATTTTTTTAAAATAGTTTCTATTATTCTATTATTAAACCCATCAGAGTACCTACTCTAGAATGTTATATTTTACATTTCTTTATCAATTAGGACTACATCCCATATACTTAATTTCTCTCTAAGGTCGGGCGGGTTGCTTTCCAGACTCGTGGAAAAATGCATTCGTCTTATCCTTACCAAAAATTTCCAATCCTGTTTTACCAAATAACTTCCGTCCTATATCTATCCTTCCCTTCCTATCAAAAGTACTCGAGCGAGTAGTACATTTTCAGCTAAACCGCTTCCTGCATCAAAACTCTCTTTTAAACCCTTTTCAATCGGGTTTTCGCCCTTCTCACAGTACAACCACTGCCTTAGTCAAGGTCCCTGATGATATTCGCCACGGAATTGATAATCGGCAACTCACAATTATTACATTACTTGACTTCAGTAATGCCTTCAACACAGTTGACTTTGACATCTTGCTTACGGTATTGAGTTCTCTTGTTATTTCTCAGGCGGTACTGGATTGGTTCGATTCCTACCTTAGAGGTCGCCGGCAAAGAGTCCGCCTGGAGAGTAATTTCTCAGATTGGTGTGTCCTTTCAGCTGGTGTCCTTCAGGGAGGTGTGCTTTCTCCACTTCTTTTCTCTGTATTTATCAATACACTAGCCCAAATTCTGGTTTATAACTACCATTTCTATGCTGACGATTTGCAGCTTTATCGCCAATCTTCCTTATCAGAGCTTCTGCCTACTATCAACCTTATCAATGAGGATCAGTAAAGTAACCGCAAATCCAATAGAAGTTATATCCACGTTGTTCTTTATGGCATAAGAATGGCATATCTTTTTGAATTATCCAAATCGGACCATTAGTTACGGAGATATTATCAATAAACTTAAGCCGTTTCTGGCGCTAAAACTCAGTGCGCCGCGGCTACGCGTGACGTCACTATAACCCAGACCCGCGCACTCATTCGTCGAGGGCTGTATCTCTTGAACCGTAAAATGTAGCCCGTTGAAATTTTCACAGAATATGTGTTATTATGGCCGATATAACAACAAATAATAAAAATAAGAAAAAGTAAAATATTCACGGGCGTTCCCATAGAAGAAACCAAGCGACTTCGACTCGCACTTGGCCGGTTTAAATAGTATAAATATTGCATTGTTCCGAAATGTACAAATACGTCTATCAAAACGCCAGAGAAACTGATGTAAAAAGTGTGGGGCCGGTTCTTTAAAAGAATAGCCCCACTGCATCTCTCTCCGTGTATGTCGTAAAAGGCGACTAAGGGATATGACTCCCTTCTTATATTACTAGGTGGTAGGGTTTAACCCGCCCGGGTTGGTACTCATTTGGTGGGTTTGGACGAGTGTGCCATACTTCCACCAATACACTTGGTGACGAGGGTCTGATGTTGGAGGCAGGAGGTGGACAGTGGAACTCTTCAACCGTTACTAGTAACCCTCCCGAATTTGGGCTCATTTGGTTGGTTCGGACGAGTGCTCTATACTTCCACCAATACACTTGGTGACGAGGGTCTGATGATGGAGATTGGAGGTGGAGAGTGGAACTCTTCAACCGTTACTAGTAACCCCTCGAGTTTGGGTTCATTTGGTTGGGTTTGACGAGTGCTCCATACTTCCACCAATACACTTGGTGACGAGGGTCTGATGATGTAGTCAGGACGTGGACAGTGGGAGTCTTCAACCGTTACTAGTAACTCCCTCGAGTTTGGGCTCATTTGGATGGTTTGGACGGGTGTCCCATACTTCTACTAATACATTTGGTGACGAGGGTCTGATGATGGAATCAGGAGGTGGATAGTGGAACTCTTCAACCGTTAGTAGTAACTCCTCGAGTTTGGACTCATTTGGTGGGTTTGGACGAGTGTCCCATACTTCTACCACTACACTTGGTGACGAGGTTCTGATGATGGAGTCATTAGGTTGACAGTAGAACTCTTCAACCGTTTCTAGTAACCCCTCGAGTTTGGGCTCATTTCGTGGGTTTGGACGAGTGCTCCATACTTCCACCAATACACTTGGTGACGAGGGTCTGAGATGGAATTAGAAGGTGGGTAGTGGAACTCTTCAACCGGGACTAGTAACTCCCTCGAGTTTGGGCTCATTTGGTTGGTTCGGACGAGTGCTCCATACTTCCACCAATACACTTGGTGACGAGGGTCTGATCATGGAGTCATTAGGTTGACAGTAGAACTCTTCAACCGTTTCTAGTAACCCCTCGAGTTTGGGCTCATTTCGTGGGTTTGGACGAGTGTCCCATACTTCCACCAATGCACTTGGTGACGACGGTCTGATGGTGTCAGGAGGTTGATAGTGGAACTCTTCAACCGTTACTAGTAGTAACCCTCTCGAGTTTGGGCTCATTTGATTAGACGAAGGGGTTACTAGTAACGGTTGAAGAGTTCCACTGTCAACCTCCTGACACCATCAGACCGTCGTCACAATGTGTATTGGTGGAAGTATGGGACACTCGTCCAAACCCACCAAATGAGCCCAAACTCGAGGGGTTACTAGAAACGGCTGAAGAGTCCCACTGTCCACGTCCTGATTCCATCATCAGACCCTCGTCACCAAGTGTATTAATAGAAGTATGCGACACTCGTCCAAACCAACGAAATGAGCCCAAACTCGAGGGGGTTATTAATAACGGTCGAAGAGTTCCACTGTCCACCTCCTGTCTCCATCATCAGACCCTCGCCACCAAGTGTATTGGTGGAAGTATGAAGCACTCGTCCGAACCAACCAAATGAACCCAAACTCGAGGGGTTACTAGTAACGATTGAAGAGTTCCACTGTCCACCTGCTGTCTCCATCATCAGACCCTCGTTACCAAGTTTAAATTATCATAACGTTGTCGCGGGAACTCAATGTGTGTGCAAAGTTTCATAAGAATCGGTTCAGAAGAAGTAACTGTTGAAAAAGTTGTCGCAAGATGTGAAACAAACAAACAAGGGGTCAAGCTAAATAAAACCATTTAAAAATAGTTTCTCTGGCGTTTTGATAGACGCATTTGTACATTTCGGCACAATACAATATTTATAAATTGTTAAAAAGTGAAACCAGGCACAAATCGGACACTTAATTTGTTTTAAACACAAATTAACCAAACATAAACACTGCGCGCCTTATCGCTTCCAACAGGGAGCGGGCGGCGTGGGTCTCAGTGACGTCACGCACTTCGCGCCGCGCTAGTCGACGACCGGCATATTCATTTGATTGCTACTAGTGTTACAGGAGGCCAAATAATAGTCCGTATCGATAGTATTATTTTAATTTAGTTCTTCTCAGTACAACGAGATAATTCGATTAAGTATGTACGTAGTGTTGGTGGTGTCCCGGCGCGGAATGTGTCGACCCACCGCGCCTCCTCTCCTGCCTGCCTGTGCTCTCAAGTGCCGTGTCGGTGTGATGTAGGTGTGCGTGCGTGTATGCAGCCGTATGTATGTGTAACACTCGGCCATCCTGACCACACCGTGTCTCACGGTGCCCTCTCTATAGCCACTTGGATTCATGATTGTCCTGGAACAGAAACGGGGAGACGAACTGAGAATCTTAGTTTTGTGCGGAATGACTGGTACAAGCTGAGATGCTAGTTATTCTCTAGCTGTGCTTTAGCTAGACGTCCGAAGCTGCTAATCCTGGTAGATATTCCATAGCCATAAAGGGTACGGTCTGGCAGTTACGTAGGTGCACCCAGCGAATACTAGACTGCAAACAGCACGTATTATGTTCCACACAATAAACACTTAGGTTTCACACAGCAAATACCAGATTGCACACAGCACGTAGGTATTAGGTTCCACACAGTAAACTCTAGTCTGCACTGCACACAGCTGTACTAGGTTTCACACAGCAAATACCAGACTGCACACAGGACGTAGGTATTAGGTTCCACACAGTAAACACTAGTCTGCACACAGCTGTACTAGGTTTCACACAGCAAATACCATACTGCACAAAGCACGTAGGTATTAGGTTCCACACAGTAAACACTAGTCTGCACACAGCTGTACTAGGTTTTTACACAGTAAATACCATACTGCACAAAGCACGTAGGTATTAGGTTCCACACAGTAAACACTAGTCTGCACACAGCTGTACTAGGTTTCACACAGCAAATACCATACTGCACAAAGCACGTAGGTATTAGGTTCCACACAGTAAACACTAGTCTGCACACAGCTGTACTAGGTTTTTACACAGTAAATACCATACTGCACAAATCACGTAGGTATTAGGTTCCACACAGTAAACACTAGTCTGCACACAGCTGTACTAGGTTTCACACAGGAAATACCATACTGCACAAAGCACGTAGGTATTAGGTTCCACACAGTAAACACTAGTCTGCACACAGCTGTACTAGGTTTTTACACAGTAAATACCATACTGCACAAAGCACGTAGGTATTAGGTTCCACACAGTAAACACTAGTCTGCACACAGCTGTACTAGGTTTCACACAGCAAATACCATACTGCACAAAGCACGTAGGTATTAGGTTCCACACAGTAAACACTAGTCTGCACACAGCTGTACTAGGTTTCACACAGCAAATACCAGACTGCACACAGCAAGTAGGTATTAGGTTCCACACAGTAAACACTAGTCTGCACACAGCTGTACTAGGTTCCACACAGTAAATACCAGACTGCACACAGCAAGTAGGTGTTAGGTTCCACACAGTAAACACTAGTCTGCACACAGCTGTACTAGGTTCCACACAGTAAATACCAGACTGCACACAGCAAGTAGGTATTAGGTTCCATACAGTAAATACTTCAATTTCCTATCCAAAGATTGGCTGGACTGGAACATATCAGGGATAAGTACACATCTAAACTAGTTCGGCATGTTCCTGCTGTTTGTTTTTTTGGGTAGGTAGGTATCTGGTACTGCTACCGGACAGGACCATACATACCTATTCTATAAAAATCTGTCTGTTCATTGTTGTATTTAATTAGTGACCACCTAAGCTCTAAGGCTAACGAATGAATACAAAACAATAATACAATAGTTTGAACAATACAAAGCAAATAATTTCACTACAGGTACCTACACTACATAATATGCAGTGATACATATATACATATAAGGGATACATACCTATAGTTTTCATAAGGGATTCATTTATTTCATAAATATGGTGTATTGCTCTGAGAGGAATTCTAGTTAAACAAAAGAATAAATGTACAGATTATATCTTGACTCATACTCATAAGTCATAATAAATTGTTGTCTTATTTTTCGTTTATTTTTTCAAATAAGGTAATAAATATCCTAGCTCTTGAGTCTGGGCAAAGTGGTAAACTTATCGTGGTGCTTGAGATGGCTTTCAAGGGGCTTGATTTATGTTCAGCTAAGGGATTTTTGGGTTAAATAAATGTTATATTCTTGTATTTATTTTGTTTAGCTTTCCAACAGGTCTAGTAAGTCGTCTCTCTCTACCTGTCCTGTGATTCTGAAGTGTCGTCAAATGTGGGTCTATATGATCGAAGAGAGTCGCCCCGTACTGTGGCTATGAATTGTTTTATACCCTTTCATACCCTTTAGGCTCCTTATCTTGTATCGGTCTATGTCTGGGATTTTACGAATAATTTTATAGGGGCCGCCAAATATGTTGCCGAGTTTCTTGTTTACACCTCGTCCACTGCATGTCGACCCGCCCTTCCACAAGACCAGCTGTCCACGTGTGTATTTAATTGCTTCCCTTTGTTGTCGTACCTAGCGTTTTTTCATCGTGACAATGTTTTTTCTATGTATGATGGCAATTTTTTGTCGATTTCTCAAGTCATTTCGCGTTCTGTCGATATCGCCCTCCGGTTGTAGTGTGACGTAGGGCAGGAAACCGACTGTTTTTATTAATAGCATTTGCAGCCATAGGTATTTGATAGTAACCTTGCGCCAAATCCAGACTTGTAAACTATAGTTGCCCCGACAGACGCCCTACTTGGTCATCAATGTGGGGTAACTGGTAACGGTCTCGGCTGGTGATGGCATTTAGTGCCCTATAGTCTATATTCGCCGCTCTTTTTCTTAACCAAAACGATAGGACCCGCGTATTCAGATTCAGATTCCCGAATGATTTTGCTGTGGATCAATTCATTTACTTTAGATTGAACTATTTCTTGTTGTGTAGGTATATGACAAGCGGTACGGTTTCTAATGTAGGTACAAAGATTATATCTAAGTTTGTCTGTTGTATTTTCATTTCTGTTAACTTAGTACAGCCTAGATCTACAGGACTGAGCGCGAAGCTAGTACTATACTTCTGTAATAAACAAAACAATTTATCTTTATCTTCTACGCTTCTCTCTCCTAATCTAGCATCCCAGGGGTTAATCTGACGGATTTTGGTTTACTATCTTGGTCAGGCTCTACACGTAAAACGTTTGACTTGGTCGAGTCTTCACTACACGGTTCCCAAATTGGTGATTGTTAAACTACGCTGACTTCCATTTATAACAGATTCAGGAATCACATACACTTCGCCTCCCGACTCATGGAATTTTGTATCCTCATTATTACCAACTACAACTGCCTCAATAATTCCAGTTGAATTTTCCAGAATGATAGTATCGTTGCGCCATCTCACTTGATAACTAATATTAACGTCCGATTTTTTTAGTGTACCTACTTAGATCAAAATGAATTGACACTTGTGATTTCTTTAGTATCGTGGCCTTATTTTGTGATACAACAACCGTAATATCACTGTCGTTGATAACAGGTTGTCCAAGAAGCAAGTCAAAATCCCCCATTTTACTGTCAGTTACAACTGCGTCAGTTTCAATACAAACGCCGTCTATTTTCACACACACAATTTGACTTCGCCTAATGGAAATGACCGTTATCCTCCAAAACCCAAAATGATCGAAGACGGTTTTAAATCTAAGTTCGTTGACCGTGCTTGATCAGCTGACAAGAAGTTAACCTAACTACCTGTGTCTAAATATGCACACAGTTCCTTTTCATTTACAGTAACCTTTTTTTTATACACATCCTTATAAAATGTCCCAATGCTATTGTACGTACCCCCTGCTGGTGTAACGGTCTGCCACCGGGCGCATATGGTCCCCACTTCCCCGGCCGCATGAAGTATGGTATGGCACCGCCGCCGCCGCTGCCACCGTCGCCGCCGATCGCTCCCAGCACCGCTCAGCGGGGTGTCCGACCCGTGCCAAGTGACCTGGCCGTCGGTAGATGCTGCAAGCTCGCGGACGCCGTCTCCGCCACCTTCCCCTCCATTCGGCGTCTCTTGTATGATGTTTCATTTCTAGCGTCTCGATGGTTACAACCCTCCAATGCAGATAAAAATCCGACGTAGAGATCTTCGAGGGAGTCGCACTTATATGCTCTGGCGTCTGCCCTCAAATCTTGCGGAAGACCTTTGATGAGGCACGAAATTGCAGTTTCGTCGTCTAATTTACATCGGCGCATTAATGCTACTTTTTCGTGATAATACTTCGTCATGCCTTCACTGCTCATCTTCTTCCTCGCCAACATTTTTTCCAGAAGTTCGGCTGGGTCTGTCGAGCGCGGAAAGGCTTTTTGTAGTGCCGCCTTCCATTCTTCCCAGGTCATATCATAGTTCGCCAAGTCATTGTACCACTCGCGTGCTGGTCCTCTCAGCCGGGCCTGCATGTAGTATATACGTTCCTTATTCTCCCAGTTATTGATCTCACCCAGCTGATCAACTTTATTTAGCCAGGTTAGCACATTTGTGTCCTGAATCGGGTCGAATTTAGGTATTATGTCGGACGATATAATTGATTTTGGAAAAACTCGTGGGGGGTTTTCCTTTATGTACTTCTGCACCATGGTTTCAAGTCGTTTCTCTACCAACTTCTTTATCATTATGTGTGGGCGTTCCTCCTCACTATCCTCACTGTCCGAACGGTGGATCTTCTTATATTGACGTAAATACGCCATTGTGTATTCGCCGTTACAAAGGTGTTTTTCAATTTAAATGTCTATCACACAATAAATTATCAGTTAACTTGATTCACTGTCCCCTGATGCGCCTTCTACGCAGATACGTCTTTGCCACACCAATTAAAAACGAATTTAAAAATGTTATTGATCGATTATTGTTCACTACACATTCATTTATGCACACATTACACAGTAATTGTTTTGTTTTACTGGTCGCACCCACTAATATACAACGCAAGTGTCTGTTTGATTTGATTCTTGAGTAAAAAATAACTTTTATTATTGTTTAATTTTGTGACACTGAACGTTCAGTTTAGGGCCCAGTAATCCCACTTCTGAGATGTTACAGGAGGCCAAATAATAGTCCGTATCGATAGTATTATTTTAATTTAGTTCTTCTCAGTACAACGAGATAATTCGATTAAGTATGCACGTAGTGTTGGTGGTGTCCCGGCGCGGAATGTGTCGACCCACCGCGCCTCCTCTCCTGCCTGCCTGCCTGTGCTCTCAAGTGCCGTGTCGGTGTGATGTAGGTGTGCGTGCGTGTATGCAGCCGTATGTATGTGTAACACTAGCTCATTTTTGGTCGTACGACAAAAATAATTATACCAATGTTTTGGATTTTTCATGGACTACAATACTACATTCAAAACTAAAAACCGCGTTGATCCTCATTCAGATTTATCTGGAGTGCATCATTGGACGGAACGTTTTGGCCTTCAGGTCAATCCAGGCAAATCTCAGACTATGGTAGTGGGCAGTAGCAAACTCTTAAAAAAAGTTTTAAAAAACATAAAACCGACTTCCTAAAAAAAGTAAAACTAAAAAACTATTTAAAATAAAAATATAAAAACCGCCTTCAAAAATATATGAAATAAAAACCTAAAAAAAAAAAAACGAACCCTAGAGTTGAAGGCGGTGCTAAAAAGGCTACACAAATCACAAAGGATATTATCATCCGCTCATGTTTTCTTTCATGCATCATTTTTGCTTGCTTTAGCACCGCCTTCAACTCTAGGGTTCGTTTTTTTTTTTTTAGGTTTTTATTTCATATATTTTTGAAGGCGGTTTTTATATTTTTATTTTAAATAGTTTTTTAGTTTTACTTTTTTTAGGAAGTCGGTTTTATGTTTTTTAAAACTTTTTTTTTATTTCACAGTTTTTTTTAGTAATTTTTTGCTATTAATGTACTCGGCGGAATCGCTCGGCCTTCGGCCTCGCGATTCCGCCTCGCTTTCCAATCCGATCTTGACCCAATTAAAATAGGACCACGTCAGCTTCGATAGCTCAGTGGTGCAGACAGTCAACTGTCGCTATTGAATTTTAAGCAACGCTGGGTGCGGTCAGTACTTAGATGGGTGACCGCTGACCGTTGGAGGCTGACCAAGGTTCGGATTCCTCGTAAAACTGTAAGTCCCTTCCCTCGTAATCTTACTTGGTGGTAGGGTTTAACCTTCCCGGGTTGGTACCACCGCACTGAATTAAACGTCGGTCGAAACGGCTATGTAAATAGTTTGTGTTTTCCGACCAGTTCAGTGTAGTCAGCACGATCAAAGGGGGAAGCACTGACATGGCACTGGTGTTATGGGCTGACATCACGGACGTTGTAGGTGATGTTGCAGAACTTAGTAGAATGGACAGACATAAACGTGTTACGGAAGCCTACTTTTATTATAAAATAACCGTTGGAGGACCTTGGTTGAAAATTGTAAAATTTAGTAGAACGGATAGACATGCATATGTTACGGAACCCTACATTCATTTTGCAGAACTTAGTAGAATGGACAGACATAAACGTGTTACGGAACCCTACTTAACAGTTGCACTCCGGGAGTGCCGGCAGATCCCGTGCCACTCTAACTTAACCCTTAACGCAATGACTTAAGGTTTCATTTTAAAAATGACGCTGACGCGATGTCGCGAGTTATACATTTTTACCCACCTAAAAAAGTGCCAAGAGCCGCTAAAGAAGTTTTCACTTCAAAAACCTCAGGGTTATCCCCTTTCAAATAAAAAAAAAAAGAATTTTCAAAATCGGCCCACAATTGACGGAGTAATCGCGTAACAAACATCCAAAAAAAGAAAACATACCGTCGAATTGAGAATCTTTTAGGTCTAAAGTAAATTTCTCGTGAAGACAAATGCAACGAGCCCAAACACGATGGGTTTATCATGTGTAGTTTAGGAGTTCCTATGGCCACCTTCTGTCTCCATCATCAAACCAGCTCGATGGTACTCGGTACAGTAGGTACTGGCCAGGTACCATAATAAATTAAACGCCGGTCGGAAAAGATAAAAAAATTTCAAATTTAGAATATTCATGAAACAAGGGTCCGAATATGTATCACTAGTATATCGATTCATGTATTTCAACAGGACAGAGAAAATTTCAAAATATTAGGTATTTAATACTTTTTAGTTTTTTTTTTTTTGTTTTTTGGAAATCGGTTTAATATTTTTTTTAAAACAGTTTTTATTTCATTCTTTTTAGTAATATTACATAAAAAAGAATAATCGAAATCGAATAATCGAAATCGATTGAAGTGGTACAGAATTATTCGCCATATGTGTCAGACTGCAAATTGCTGAATAAGTCCACATCACAAATGTTTTGCTGAAGGTAACCACACACCATACTAATTTATCAAACTGAAAATTGCCGAAAACGACCACATCACAAGTTTTGCTGAAGGTAACCACACACCATAGTATTATGCTGATTTTTCGAAAACCACTGAACCAATTTCGATAAAATTGAAATGGGACCACCTCGGAAGTATGACCTAACTAACAAAAAAAGAATTTTCTAAATCGGCCCTCAATTGACGGAGAAATCGTGTTACAAACATACAAAAAAATAAAAATAAAAAAAAAAATAAAAAAAAAAAACATACAGACGAATTGAGAACCTCCTCCTTTTTTGGAAGTCGGTTAAAAATAGATAGGGCCAATTTGCCGCCAGTGTTTTATAACGGTGTCACTATTCCATACAGCAGAGTAGTCAAGAACCTCGGCATTGTCATGGATGAATCTTTCTTGGGTTCCGCATGTCAGTGGGGTATGCAAGAAGGTCTACGGTGCCATGTATTCCCTTAAGCGACTTAATAGATTCCTTCCTGCCGAAACCAAGACTACATTAGTACAATCCCTTATCCATCCAATTCTGGATTATGGCGATATCTGTAATCTCGATTTAAACGAAGAGCTACCTACTCAATAAGTTAGATCGTTTACTCAATTTCGGCATCCGATTTATTTTCGGATTGATGATCATGTTTCTGCTTACCGTGATCAACTTGAGTGGCTCACTATTCGTCAACGTCGGAACATGCATGTCCTTTCCCTTCTCTTTACAATTCTTAATGACCCCAATTCCCCCATCTACCTCAGAGAGAGGTTTGCCTATCTCTCTTCGCATTGTGTACCGCTACTAAGGTCAGCTGACAATCTCCTTCTTCTCATCCCTTCACACAGCTCTTCTAGCTATTCTGAATCATTTTCTGTGATGTCAGCGCGCCTGTGGAACAATCTCCCACCAGAAATAAGAACATCTCCATCTCTGGCCACGTTCAAAAAGCGCTTGAAAGCATCTTATATCTCCAAGGAATAAGGTGACTTTATTTATTAATTTATAGATATATCTAAGCAGTTTATGTAATTTATTTATCGAGTATCTATTGTTAGTACATAATACATATATAAGTATATGTTTATGTATTCTTATTTAGTATGTTAATATGCCCTATATTTATGTAATATATTTTATTACTGTAACTGTATATATTATGCCTGACGTCTACTTGTATACTTTTTTTAATTAACTTTCGTTAGTATTAAGTTTCTTTCATTTTCTCTTCTTTTGTTGCTACCTTTATATTATGTTTTCAATTAAGAAGGTTGCCTGGCAGAGATTGCCATAGGTAATAAGTCCGCCTTTTGTAAAATTTATATTGAAGTACAATAAAGGATATTCTATTCTACATCTCTTCGATTCTTCTCGAAATGATTTTTTTTTGCATGTCGCACTTTTTTTAGAGTTTCGTTACATAATGTTTCGTTACGCTTTTGGGCAGTGATTTATCGAGATATTGAACGCTGCTTTAAGTCATACGGTTGGCAACACCGGCCCGATGTTTATTGGTCGACGAAAAACTGCAATGGCGTCTTTGGAAGCAGTGAGAGCAGTTCAGGTGAGAATGTCGTTTCAAAAAAGTGAAAAAAGTTTCGTTACGCTGGACTAAAACACTACAACCTTTTCCCGGAAAGTTGTTCTAGAATATTGATCCCGATTTTATATGTCATAGATCTTACGTTTATCTAGTGCTTTTGTAATGTTTTGATTCCATTGTTGTCAGGGAAGTAATTTTTAGGATATTTTTTGCAAAAAAATTCGTTACGTTTCGTTACGATTTCGTTATATTTCGTTACGAAACGAAATCTTTGAAGTATAAAGCTCCATGCATATTGGAATTTTCTCAACATAACATGATTTATAAAAAATATAAAAACCCACTTCAAATACGTATGAAATAATATTTCTTTTAGGACCCTGGAGTTGAAAGCGTCACAAAAGCATAAAAGGATTTTATCCACTTATGTTTTCTTTCATCCATAATTTTTTTGCTTGCTTTTGTCCCAAAAGAATTATTATTTCATACATTTTTGAAGTAGGTTTTTATATTTTTGCAAGATTCAACTGATAAACCAACAAGATTCAATACATTTTGGTTATTCAATACATTTTGTGTCTTTATTTACCTATCCATTAAAATGCAAGCCATGTGAATGTTACTTTATAAATAAAATTTCGTTACATATTTAGAGTTTCGCTACAAAAATTTCGTTACAGTGTTTCGTTATGGGACAAAGTTGGTGAAAATGACTCATATAACTTAATTACATACATACATACATATCACACACGCTGAATCCCGACAATCGAGGTAAGCAGAGTAATCAGTGTTGTGCTGCAAGAACTCTGGTAAATTACAGCACAACACCGACCACCACTTTTCGCAAATTATTCGAACAAGATTCAATCGATCAAGCAGCAAGTAAGGCACGAAGATCCACCTGCTGCATGACTCCGTGGAAGTACCATGCCAAGGTGAGAGGTGGCGATCCTGTCGCCCTTTAGCACGGCATCTTGTCCCTTATCTTGTCTTATCCCTTAGTCGCCTTTTACGACATGCACGGGGAGAGATGCAGTGAGGCTATTCTTTTTAGGTTGATGATGTATTCCAATAATTTTTATTAAGTATGCTTTATGTAATGAAGTGAAGTTCACTCCCCATACAAAAACAGTATGTCCGCCCTTCGCCATATCAGGTTGATGTATTTATTATATTTTCAGTGACCATTACATCAAGAGTCAAGACCATTTATACAAGAATACGTTCTTATGGCTTTAGGTAGATAATATAAATATTAATGCTTTTACGATATTTGTTTTCAAAAAAGTATTTTAAAGTCATGGCCGCCCTTTTTGTCGGTTGTGTGACAATTGGATTGTGTCACAGAATTTTAGCACTAGTAAAATGTATATTTTCAATGCGCTTTTGTGGTTTTCGTATGTGGCAACCCTTCTCCTAATGTCAAACAGATACTTTGTGGCGCCAGCATCTTTTTTTCGGAAGATGTTGAAATTTCCGTCTACGGTTGAAATCAGTATGTGGTTTCGGAATGTATCATCAAATAAATAAAAAATAAAGGGTCTTTTGACAGAGTAAGTATTGAAATATTGTTTACTGTGATTATTATTTGACAACTAGTCATACAATTGTTTCAAAATAATGTAATTATTAGCTTAAATTTGGTTTAGATTCAGAGAAATAATTATTTGTATGTTATATTTTCTAGTTTTTTTATAGGTTGTGTGACGGTTGTGTCACAACATTGATTTAGTTCTGTGACGTCACACAGCCCTTTTCCCAGCGTGTACTTTTTCACTGAAATACACAATAAGATATACAAAATGTATTTTAATTTAATGCATCTTTTATATATATTTTGATGTCAATGTAAAAAGAACTAGCCTTGACATTTACATGTTCACAACATTTTTTCCATGTATCTGAAGATATGTCCTGAAGCAAAGTGTACAAATTATTAAAAAAAATATTAATCGACCTTGCTGAAACACTAAACTTTTTAATAAAAATTCTAGCTCAGAAAAACTTAACCTAAGCTATTTTTATTCGAACGTTTCGTATTTCTGTAAAGTCAAAAAGAGTTTTTTGTTCAGAACGAATAATATTTACGTCCCTCTTTTGTTTGCTATTCGGTAAATTAAATAGATGCTTGAGATACACCTAGATAGAACGAAAAATAATTACCTAATTGTACATTACGGCGGCCAATTCATGACAATCTCACTACAATGACCTATCGTTTCACCTAAATGTCAGTTCAGAAGCAATTTTGACATTGACAACAGATTATCAAGCATCAAACTTAATTGTGGCCAGTGTAAGAAATTAGTTCCAACGAAATTCCGCAATATGGCGGCCCCTCATATATTCCTGGTCAGGCTTTACCTATATTATTCCCTAATGTTAAAAAATACTTTTAAAAAACATGTGTGTGTGCGTGTGCATCCTCCGACCTTCCTCCTGAACCATTGAAATTCAAGTTCATTGAAGTTCCTGAAACATTGAAGTTCAAAATTAATTTTTAGGCGTTCAAGGGGAAAATATTTTTGTTTTAAACAATTCCATAAAATAATGTTAGCTAATATGCATATTATTCCTGTCATGTATAGTTGCAAAACTTACGAATTATTCGGAATAAATAAGGAATACTTCGAAAATAATGGAATCTTTCCAGGATTTATAGAAGTTTATTTAGTATGAAGAGGAATGCGTAATACCTATTTTGTTAATTTTAGACCGAGCCGGATTTAATCAGTTTTCATTTTATGCATATTCGTAGATACTTATGTGGAATGCCCCAAGATAATTATTATTTAAAAATGACAATACCTAGGTACTTATTTAAAAATGATCGATAAACGAAAGGAGCCGAAATATCTTTCAAGGTGTCGAACGCATCTAACCGGTACGGCACTTGAAAGCCTTTTTAGATCCTGCGGTGCCTCGAACCTGCCAAAGAGGATATAGAACCTGCGCATCCTACTTACTACTCCTTTCGGAAACACTCTCACTCGGCTCGAAAGCGAATCAATTGAAGCCGATATTCGTTTGGTCGTATAAGTGATTTGGTTGCTCAGTGGTAAGAGTGTAGGGTTGGTTTATTTTTTCGATATCGACCATGGGTTCGTGTCCCTCAAAATTATTGTTGTTTTGTTTTTTTTTTGGAATGTTATACATATGTTATATATAATGTTATAACCACCTAAGAAAGATTTATTTTCGGAAATACAAACGTAACAAAAACGACATGCACCGCCTCAATATTAGGTTAGGGTTAATATATATAGAAGATGCGTCGCGTAGCGACACTAGCGATGCATCTTCTTTATATTAACCCTGGTTATTATTTTTTTTAAACCACCAAAACATCACTCATCTCATACCACTCTTGCCGATAAGGATATCGAAGATAAGTATGCACGAAAGGAGTAAGATGCCCAGGTTCGAGGCACCGCAGGATCTAAAAAGGCTTTCAGGTGGCGGACCGACACCTGAACAGTGTTGCGAAATGTTATATTA
Source organism: Nematopogon swammerdamellus (assembly GCA_946902875.1). Classification (NCBI taxonomy): domain Eukaryota; kingdom Metazoa; phylum Arthropoda; class Insecta; order Lepidoptera; family Adelidae; genus Nematopogon; species Nematopogon swammerdamellus. Next base: position 179,854 of record OX336335.1, read on the forward strand.
TATTCTCTTTGCACAGTTGCTTGCTGTCATGTCATTTCTTTCTTTCGTAAATTTTATTTTCTTTCTTCTCAATTTCTATTTTATTATCGTGTAAGTATCGTGTTTCCGAGGAATCCGCTTTCAATGCGGCGTGTTCAATATAAACAAAATTAGCAAGTCTGAGCGAGCCTTGATGGGGTTTATTAATCTGTTGGGCGTATGCTGTGCTGAGCGTTGGCGCCTCGACCGACAGCGGGATTAGTTTGGGCATTCTTTGGTTTGGGTTTCGTGACCGTAACGGATACCAGCTGGCGCTCAAGCGCAGCTGTGGTGAAGGCCACAGCGCGGGCGGCGGAGTTAGTGAAGTCGTCGCGTCGGTCGAGTAGTGTGCGCTGCGGTGCGGCGCGGCGGTGAGTGAGACGACGCAGAGTGATGGTGGTGCGGCGGCGGCGCGGCACGCGCTGCTCGTGAAGCGGCTGCGGCTCCCGTCGCCGGGAGGGAGATGAGCGCGGGCAAGGCGCGGCGCGGAACCCCGAGCGCGCCCGGCTGCACCGGCGGCGGCGTGGGTGGTCTGCCGGCGCTCGCCGGCGCACCCGCGGCCATGTCGGCCGACCTCGCTTCGCTGTTCGAGTGCCCCGTGTGCTTCGACTACGTGCTGCCGCCGATCCTGCAGTGCCAGAGCGGCCACCTGGTCTGCTCGTCGTGCCGGCCGAAGCTATCATGCTGCCCGACGTGCCGAGGGCCGCTCGGCAACATCCGCAACCTCGCCATGGAGAAGGTGGCGAGCAACGTCATGTTTCCATGCAAGCACTCGGGCGCGGGGTGCGCTGCGACGCTGGTGCACACGGAGAAGGCGGAGCACGAGGAGGCGTGCGAGTTCCGCCCGTACGCGTGCCCATGCCCCGGCGCCAGCTGCAAGTGGCAGGGCAGCCTCGACCAGGTGATGCCGCACCTCATGATGTCGCACAAGAGCATCACGACGCTGCAGGGTGAGGACATTGTGTTCCTCGCGACGGACATCAACCTGCCGGGAGCTGTGGACTGGGTCATGATGCAGTCCTGCTTCAACCACCACTTCATGCTGGTGCTGGAGAAGCAAGAGAAGTTCGATGGTCACCAGCAGTTCTTCGCCATCGTGCAGCTCATCGGCTCGCGCAAGGAGGCGGAGAACTTTGCGTATCGCCTGGAGCTCAACGGCCACCGGCGGCGCCTCACGTGGGAGGCGATGCCGCGCTCCATCCACGAGGGCGTCTCCTCCGCCATCATCAACTCGGACTGCCTCGTGTTCGACACGTCGCTGGCCCAGTTGTTCGCCGACAACGGCAACCTCGGCATCAACGTCACCATCTCCATCGCCTAGCTAGTGGCGTCTCTCTCTCTCTCTCTCTTGTACATACACTACACGCCCAGTGCTAGACACTGCTCCAGTCCTACGCTCGGCCGGTTCATACTTTGTAATGTACATAATTTGTGTGTTATTTTTTATTAATAATAATTAGGGTTTGGTACGATCCTTTCCAAATTTCTACTGTCTATGCTATATGTGTACGGGCAATAATGCATTCTGAAAGAATCTATTGACACGGACGGAAGTACGTGTAGGTATCTGGTGATGATATTTTGTTTGTATTATTATATTTGAAAAAAGTAAGTAATAAATGTGTAAGTTCAAATTCGAATTTTTTCTTTCTTTATAAATTACTAGCTTTTGCCCGCAGCTTGGCTCCATCGCGGTAGACTCGGTTTAATAGCAAATCCGATTTAAATGTAACTATGATAATAAACAAGGGCTCCTCTCATATTATCTGTCTCTCCCTCCCTCGCTCCCCCTGCCACCCTTCTTCCCTCCCTCCTCCACAAAAAGGCCAAAAGCTAGTAATAAAATTGTCACAAAATTAGACTCATCGTGCGGTCAATGACGGGAGACGATATACAAGGTGGGCCAAAAGTAATCACCCTATTGGAGGACGCTATAACTTTTCAAAATGGCGGCAAATGTAAATTCTGTTTTGACATTTGTGAAGTAAACAGATGCAGAAGACACGTCAATAAGCCATGGAATGCTATTCTCATCAAGAACGCGGAATAATTGAATCCATTTTTTTGCGCAATAATTCGTCTGTGGTATTGACGCAGCGTGAATTTCGTCGAAGATTTCCGACTTCGGCCAGATCACCCGATTTGACCGCTCCAGACTATTATTTGTGGGGTTACTTAAAGTCCCGGGTTTATGTAAACAATCCTCGGACTCTTGAAGCACTTAAAGAACCTATCGCCAGACGTTCTGACACAAGTGATGAAAAATGCAGTAAAACGAGCCCGTATGGTCATTAATTCTGACGGCGGACACTTGACCGATATCATTTTCTCGATTTAATGAAAAATATTCTAATTCATTTAATAAACATAATCCGTAAGTAGAACCAATGTTTTCCTTTTAAAAAAAAAATTACAGCTAAAGAACATCAGGTGATTACTTTTGGCCCACCTTGTATATATGTATGTCAGTCAGTCACCGTGTAAGCGTCCACTGCTGGACATACGCCTCTCCAATTTTCCTCCAGTCTTCCCGGCCTTCAGCGGTACGGAACAACTGCTTTCCGCCGACGCACTTGATGTCGTCGTCCCACCTGGCGGGTGGTCTTCCCACACAACGTTTTCCTGTCCACGGCCGCCAGTGTAGGACACGGTTACTCCAACGGTCGTCGTCTCGTCGGCTGACGTGTCCAGCCCAATGCCCCTTGAGCTTAGCCACCCGGTATCCAATATCGACTACTTTGGTGCGTCGGTGGATTTCCTCATTATGCACCATATCACGTAGCGATATTCCCAGCATGGCTCGCTCCATTGCTCTCTGGGTAACTTTCAACCTTTACCATTTATGTATAATCTACTCTTTATTCTATGTATCTAACATCGCTTCTACCTAAAGTATCTATCTACACCAACGCAACACAACAGAACTGCTCACGCCATCTGTTACGACCATTCGACACTAAATTACGTTCATATTATACTTTCTTTGATACTCACAGACTAGGGAAAAATCCTAGTCTGTGTTGATACTGCTCAACCCTAAGGCTATTTAAGTTTATGGTATATAGCGTATAGTGAGCCTGAAGAACTATTCTTTACATTGGCGTCTTTACATCAGAATTTTTAAGGAGGCGGAAGTCGGACTGGTTAAGTGAGTAAGTGACATGTCCACTATGAAATGAACTCAAAGTTCTGGGTCAGTTTGAGCTGAGCGTTGATGCGTCAGCGAGTTGTCCTTTTATAACTTTTATCCATACTTATAGGTACTTATATACTTATAATTTTACTTACTATTAGGGTTATCGCGTACCTGGTTTTTTTTCATACCCGGTTATCGGGTAATTTTTTTATGTATACCCGGGTAACCCGGGTATTACAATAGCTATATACGAGAAAAACTGTTGCAAGAAGAGGGTATAACGCTGGAAAAGGCTATGACAATTGCAAAAAGTCTGGAGCTATCAAAAAAACTAAACAAATCAGCCAGCAAGAATGAAGAAGAATCAACAATTTATAGTTTAAAATCAAAAGGAATAGATGCTTTATTCCTTTCCTTCTTTGACTATTAAAGACAACCAATTTTAAATCAAATACAAAACACGGAAACGAAGATAAATCAGCTATATCACCAAAGACATTTGAGTGTGAATAAATTTTTTTATTTTTTTTTATGTAATCCGGTATGGGTGGCTGAGTTGGAAGGGCCAAAGCGCATGCTCCGACCAGCAAATATCACCTCCGAGAAGGTAGGTGCCATACCGGAGACTTCCCTGGATTGCTGGCCAAACTGGACTAGAGGACATGAAACTGCTACAGCGGGCATTATTAATTTTATATGTATAGATTTAATTGTTTTTGTTTAAGACGATACCCATAGCTGGCTGCTTTGCATAGAAAAAGGCAGTAAGTCGGTATTGTTTTTTAATTTAAAAAAATTAATGGTAATAAAATTTAAAAATCTACAACAATAGAGTTCTGTGCTTGTGTTTTAGTTATTTATCACTGCAATAAAAATGTCGTTTTATTCATTCACTTTTGCGTCAGATGAAAAAAATGATTTAATTTCGATTTTTTTCATCTGACGCAAAAGTGAATGAATAAAACGACATTTTTATTGCACTGATAAATAACTAAACCAAAAGCAGAGAACTCTATTGTTGTAGATTTTGAAATTTTATTACCCTTTTTTTTTACCGACTTACGACCTTTTTCTATGCAAAGCAGCCAGCTATGGGTATCGTCTTAATATGAATTTTATTATGAGGGGCATGTAGTAATTTATCTGCAGAACGCAGAAACTAATACAAAGAACATTACGTCACTCAATTCACCTGCCGTCTATGGCAACAGAGTAAATTTATCTATGTTTATTCACTAAGTTTATCTATGGCTGACACAGGCTACCAGTGTTGCCAACTCGGCTACAACAAAATATGCTACTGTGGTGTTACAACAATTCTGATAATACGCTAATTTTATTTTCGAAGTGCCAAAATATGATACCCGGAGTCCCGGGTATTCTAGGAAATTTTGCATGGATGCATGCAAAATTTGAATGAAAAAATCTAGATGGATTGCATCCTGAGGAAGGACATAGGCTAACTTTTGTCTAAAACCTGAAAGGGGTGAAATAGGGGATGCAATTTTGTATGGGGATATGAAGGAGAAGGGGCAGTGATGGAGGGGTGGGGTAATCAAATATAAAAATATAATATAGGTTAGGTTAGAAGATGCGTCGCCCTTCCGGCTCTATCATCAGGACCCTGGAAATCATATATGAATAGAGTACTTGCGAAGACAAATCCAACGAGCCCAAACATGGTGGTTTTATCATGTGTGGTTTAGGAGTTCCTATGTCTTCATTCCGGCTCCATCATCATGACCCTGGACATCGTATATGACAAGAGTAGGTACTTGCGAAGCCAAATCCAACGAGACCAAACACGATGGGCTTATCATGTGTAGTTTAGGAGTTCCTATGGCTTCCTTCGGGCTCCATCATCAGGACCCTGGACATCATATATGACAAGAGTAGGTACTTGCGAAGCCAAATCCAACGAGCCCAAACACAATGGGCTATCATGTGTAGTTCAGGAGTTCCTATGGCTTCCTTCCGGCTCCATAATCAGAACCCAACTAACAAACTAACAAAGTCAGCCGAGGAACTGCAGAGCCGTGATTTGATTTTTCACAATTTATTTCATACATTTGGATATTCCTCCTCGCTCTCTACGCTGTTGCACTTCCAAAAGTCGATTTCACACTCTCATCGAAAATGGGAAAAATTTGAGGGACCACCTACAGCATGAACCATAATCGATAGATGAATGCTTTTTTTTGTAGCACAAAGTCCAAATCTAAACAGGTTTTTTTAAATTTTTCGATATCACATTTAGTTTTTGAGATATATATAAGAGATTTAGATTGAAAAAAAATTTAGAATTTTTGACATTTTTGCATTAAAAAATTTTCTTCATGTTTATTATCGAGTTACATATTATATTATGCTAATCCAAATTTTATTCCAGTGAAAAAAAAAGAGTAAATATACAAAAATATTTATAAAAACTATCATTTAATTTTTTTTTTTACATATAATAGGCTCACTACCACTGTTGGGATTAAGTTAACCTACGCGTCTTCTTTGAGGGCCCAGGAGTATCAATATTAACTTCGACGAGGGGGGAGATGTCGATGGGGAGGTTGATGCCCATTTGAAGAGCAGGAGGGACATCAAAGACTTCTTCAATAGCATCATCGAAGTCGTCTCTATCTTCTTCTACATGCTCGATTGGTGGGGCATTCGTGCACTCACTCCCCTCACAATATTTTCAGAGTGTAGAGCACTTCATCTCAGCCTTCCTGCAAGAGCAAGACCCAGTACAACCTTTCTTGCACTTGCAGGATAGGCTTTTCAGATGTAGTTGAGGGGCTGGGGGCATGGATGTCGTGGTTGGCATCAAACCCGAGACTGTTGGATGCCATCCCCAATCAGTAGCGGTCTTGTGCACCCCCAACCACTTCTGAACCTGGTGGTAGCTCCTGAATGAATGAAACTTGGCTGCGTCTTTGGTAGGTGGAAGGCGAGCTAAATTTATTTTATTGTTCCCCGAGGCCCTCACAAATAGGGTATATCGCAGAGTGTTGAGAGCTTCTCGGCCATCTCCGCCATACAGAGCAATTAAAAATGCAGGAAGGCTGGGATGAAGTGCTCTACACTCTGCAAATATTGTGAGGGGAGTGAGTGCACGAATGTCCCACCAATCGAGCATGTAGAAGAAGATAGAGACGACCGCGATGATGCTATTGAAGAAGTCTTTGATGTCTCTCCTACTCTTCAAATGGGCATCAACCTCCCCGTCGACATCTCCCCCCTCGTCGAAGTTAATATTGATACTCCTGGGCCCTCAAAGAAGACGCGTAGGTTAACTTAAGCCCAACAGTGTTAGTGAGCCTAGTTATATGTAAAAAAAAATAATTTATGATAGTTTTTATAAATATTTATGTATATTTTCTATTTTTTTTCACTGGAATTAAATTTAGATTAGCATAATATAATATGTAACTAGATAATAAACACATAGAGAAGAATTCTAGTAATTCTATTGTAACTTCCCCTTAACACTCGATTTTAGGTTTGTTTGGTTTATGGTCGTCATCGAACAAACTATCACACCTACGGACACACCTCTAGTCTCAAAATGAAGGTAATTAAATTTGCTACAACTTATTTTCCCATGACTTTCCCCGTAGATACCTCATTAAGCCTGATATTTTGGTCGAAAATTTACCATTTCACATTTTTTTACTTTTTAGAAAAAATTTTGGGGACCCTGTATCTTGGGAGCTATTTGACCTAGAAAACTCAATTAGGGCTCAAACTGTTGGGAATTTGATCTACTTTAAAAAAGTCGTAGTGACCTTTCTCGTCAGAGTCTTCCTATGTGGTTTTTTTGGCATTAAACTAAAAAAAATGAAAAAAATACGGTTTTTCAGCAATAACTCGACACGCTCACATTTCAGAGTGCTGCAAATCTGGAAAAATACTATCTAAGGGGATCCAAACAAAATATAAAAAAAGCAAGTTTGCCGCAATTATTTCTATTTCGAATGTACGATATGATTGGCCTATAAAAGGTATAAACGGAACTGTTATAAGATCACTCCCATGTCCGTCCGTCACAGATGTTTTTCTCGAAAGCTAAGAATGTATATAAACTAGAAATTTGGCATAATGATAGATCTTCGCGCACATATATCGCTCGTCAATAACTAGATATACATATATTTATTTTAGATTAACCCTTTCCGTCCCACTACACCCGCGGAGTTTTACCTGTCCATCTTTATGCTTGCAATCTACTGTCATTTGCGCTTAGCGGGTTAGCGCACCCGAGAGATATTATTTCCCTTTCACTCAAATACTTTCTTATTTTTTTTCGAAATATTAAATAAAGAAGCCACGTGCGCGAGCTGCTCGGAGCAACAAATACAAACTGAAGGGATGCGTGAAGGGACGCATGATGTATGAAGAGCAAGCTGTGAAGGGACAGCTTACCCTGGTGCAGTGTCGTTAGGGTCTAATTTTCAGGTTTTTTTTTAAGATTTTCTCACACTTGTGCCGTTTTTACTTCTGCACTGGTTTCAGGATGGAAGTCAGCTTACTACGCTATACTATATGGTTGCAGTTATGCTGTATATCTGCCCTTACTGTGAATGAATGACAGTTGCTCAGGAAGGAAGGAACACATGTTCGTAGATGTGTATGCATGTTTATTGTTATTGTTAGTGGATGGAATGAAGTATGAGATGTATTTGGTGAATGATTGATGGGTATGTTTAGATGGTTGGTTGGAAACAATTTAGAAGGTAAGCCGCTAGCCACCAGCTTCTATGGACGTCGTGCGCCTGCTACAGCGCTTCGTCGCATCCGTCAGCTCCGCAACCAGGGCAGGAACCACGGACGAAGACCGGCTAAATTTGCCTCGCGCGCCTCTCGCCCCAGCTATGGGGCACCACGGCCAAGATCAATGTCGCCATCATACAGAGGTTTCAGTCAAAAATGCTGCGCATGGTCATGGATGACCCTTTGTTACAAATGACTCGCTCCATCATGACCTCGAAATACCAACAGTGAAATATGAATTAACTTTTTTTTACAATATCCCAATGAGCTCGCCAAGGGAGACACCATGGAGACTGAAAAGGGTGCAATCTCTAATAAATTTTGAAACTTCCTTCTAAACTGCTATGCTATGCTGATATGCTATCGTCTAAATTCGAAGCACTGACATATTTCCACTGGGTACGGTTTTCACCTCACGGAGATTATAGGATAAAACTGAAAATGTAAATGTATAGAATAAATGAATATACTTATGGAGACATAAAATGTATTGATCTAAGCATTAGATAAGATTAGAAGGCAGGCTCGAGTGCAGCACTGCCAGCTCTAGCAGCTAGTTAGTAGTTGTGGGTTGGAGGGGAGCGGGCAGCAGGCACGCGGCCGTCGGCGAGTCGTTGTCGTCGAGGAGCGAGGGCTCCGCTGTCTCGGCGGGCGGCTCGGGCTCCGCCGCGCTGTTGTCCGCGCTCAAGTCCGACAGGTCTATGTCGTAGTTGACGTCGGTGAGCGTGGGCGCGAGCGCGAGGTAGCCGCTCGGCGACGGCGACTCCCCCTCGCCCTCGCCCGCGGCGAGCAGCGCGGGCCGCGGCGAGCTCTCCTCCTCGGCGCTCTCCCACTCGCTCTCGTCGTAGCGCGCCTCCTCGGGAGTGCTCGCGGCGAGTGCCACGCGCGGCGGCGGCGGCAGCAGGTGGCGCAGGGCGGGAGGCGGCGCGTGCGGTTTAATCTCGAGCGGAGTGCGCTCCAGCACCGTAGACACCTTCCTTCCGATCTCATCCTGTCACGTGTTGTTCCGCTTATACACAATACTGGCTAGTTCAATTATCAAGAGAGCTGAGCTGTGTCGTCAACATTCCTAATAATATGCTGCACCCAAGAACATTTTAATAGGTTTGGACGTCAGACTGTCCAATGCTTATATGAGAAACAGCGTCGCCGAGCTCCGCGGGTAGCGGAGTGGACGGCGCGCGCTCTGATTGGGTAGTATCGGGCGGTATCGCGCTCTGATTGGTTGGTAACGAATGGAATTTGTACGTTTATACAAACGTCGTGTTACACTGGCGGAGGGAAGGTCCGACGTCCTTACCTATTAAAATGTTCTTGGTTGCACCATTGCACAACAGCCAATGAGGATGGGTAAAGATGTCACCATCCTCCGCCTCATGGCCAGGTCTTAAGGCAGCGAAGAGGCCAAGAGACCACAAACAAACATTCCGCTGTGTGCTGAAGTGATGTGTGTTATGAATAGTACTAATCAAATCATTCCTAATCGTACATCACTCATAAATGTCATTTGAATAGACACAGAACAATGTTGCAATGTTGTACGATATAGCAACGGTGGGGCGGGGCAGGGCGTCAGGGTGCTACTGCAGTGTGCGGCAGAGTGAGGCGCGCGTGTGTGTGTGTGTGTGTGTGTGTGTATATGTACGCAGTTAGTTACGTGGAAGGTGTGCACGGAGCGCTGCAGCTGGTCGGCGGCGCGCTGCAGCTCGTCCGCGCGGGTCTCCAGCTCGCGCGCGCGCGTGTGTGTGTGTGGAAGAGGGTGTGTGTGTGTGTGTGTGTGTATGTACGCAGTTAGTTACGTGGAAGGTGTGCACGGAGCGCTGCAGCTGGTCGGCGGCGCGCTGCAGCTCGTCCGCGCGGGTCTCCAGCTCGCGCGCGTGCCGCCGCTGTGCGCTCGCGTCGCGCGCGTTGTCGCACAGCGCCAGCGCCATCGCCTGCCGCGCGCAACACACAACACACTATACCACCTGCCGCTCTACTTCTCTCATCATGTTTGTTTATGAAAACGAGTTTGCGCTCAATCACACGGTCGCACTGGGGCGTATCTCGCGCTCGGCGCACCTTATATTGTATTGATATAATGAGTCCTTCGTGTCTCTAGCAAGTAAGATGGCAACTTAATATCTTGTATGAGGACACCCTTAATTTTTTACTTTTTGCTTTTTTTTATTTGTTAGGATATTCGCCATAATAACACATATTCTGTGAAATTTTTAACCTGCCACCTATTACGGTTCGAAAGACACCACCCTCGGACGGACAGACAGACAGACAGATGTAGGCTTAGTAATAGGCTTCCATACGGATACGGAACCCTAAAAAGGATTAGAAGTTATAATTCTCTCCACCCCGACCTCTGCACAATACCTAAATATAAATAATGCACGACACCTGGTAGGTACATACAAATATGTAATTGTTATGAGATGATGATGGGCGGTGACGTGACGATTTTCTTCATAACGAAGTATAATTTCAAAAAATTATAAACTTAAAAAATGTGCTGTCTTGCTGACTTGATGCAGATAGATGTTGGCTTAGTGGTTATGAGGAAGTGTTGAGTGGCAGGAAGGTATAGTCACCCAGGAGCTGCCGCCGATGGTGGCGGGCATGCTCATGTAGCAGTCGAACTGCTCGCGCGGCATACTCAGCGACTCCGCCGTCAGGTTCTCGATGAACTTAGTGGTTATGAGGAAGTGTTGAGTGGCAGGAAGGTATAGTTACCCAGGAGCTGCCGCCGATGGTGGCGGGCATGCTCATGTAGCAGTCGAACTGCTCGCGCGGCATACTCAGCGACTCCGCCGTCAGGTTCTCGATGAACTTAGTGGTTATGAGGAAGTGTTGAGTGGCAGGAAGGTATAGTTACCCAGGAGCTGCCGCCGATGGTGGCGGGCATGCTCATGTAGCAGTCGAACTGCTCGCGCGGCATACTCAGCGACTCCGCCGTCAGGTTCTCGATGAACTTAGTGGTTATGAGGAAGTGTTGAGTGGCAGGAAGGTATAGTTACCCAGGAGCTGCCGCCGATGGTGGCGGGCATGCTCATGTAGCAGTCGAACTGCTCGCGCGGCATACTCAGCGACTCCGCCGTCAGGTTCTCGATGAACTTAGTGGTTATGAGGAAGTGTTGAGTGGCAGGAAGGTATAGTTACCCAGGAGCTGCCGCCGATGGTGGCGGGCATGCTCATGTAGCAGTCGAACTGCTCGCGCGGCATACTCAGCGACTCCGCCGTCAGGTTCTCGATGAACTTAGTGGTTATGAGGAAGTGTTGAGTGGCAGGAAGGTATAGTTACCCAGGAGCTGCCGCCGATGGTGGCGGGCATGCTCATGTAGCAGTCGAACTGCTCGCGCGGCATACTCAGCGACTCCGCCGTCAGGTTCTCGGTGAACTTAGTGGTTATGAGGAAGTGTTGAGTGGCAGGAAGGTATAGTTACCCAGGAGCTGCCGCCGATGGTGGCGGGCATGCTCATGTAGCAGTCGAACTGCTCGCGCGGCATACTCAGCGACTCCGCCGTCAGATTCTCGATGAACTTAGTGGTTATGAGGAAGTGTTGAGTGGCAGGAAGGTATAGTTACCCAGGAGCTGCCGCCGATGGTGGCGGGCATGCTCATGTAGCAGTCGAACTGCTCGCGCGGCATACTCAGCGACTCCGCCGTCAGGTTCTCGGTGAACTTAGTGGTTATGAGGAAGTGTTGAGTGGCAGGAAGGTATAGTCACCCAGGAGCTGCCGCCGATGGTGGCGGGCATGCTCATGTAGCAGTCGAACTGCTCGCGCGGCATACTCAGCGACTCCGCCGTCAGGTTCTCGGTGAACTTAGTGGTTATGAGGAAGTGTTGAGTGGCAGGAAGGTATAGTCACCCAGGAGCTGCCGCCGATGGTGGCGGGCATGCTCATGTAGCAGTCGAACTGCTCGCGCGGCATACTCAGCGACTCCGCCGTCAGGTTCTCGATGAACTTAGTGGTTATGAGGAAGTGTTGAGTGGCAGGAAGGTATAGTTACCCAGGAGCTGCCGCCGATGGTGGCGGGCATGCTCATGTAGCAGTCGAACTGCTCGCGCGGCATACTCAGCGACTCCGCCGTCAGGTTCTCGGTGAACTTAGTGGTTATGAGGAAGTGTTGAGTGGCAGGAAGGTATAGTTACCCAGGAGCTGCCGCCGATGGTGGCGGGCATGCTCATGTAGCAGTCGAACTGCTCGCGCGGCATACTCAGCGACTCCGCCGTCAGGTTCTCGATGAACTTAGTGGTTATGAGGAAGTGTTGAGTGGCAGGAAGGTATAGTCACCCAGGAGCTGCCGCCGATGGTGGCGGGCATGCTCATGTAGCAGTCGAACTGCTCGCGCGGCATACTCAGCGACTCCGCCGTCAGGTTCTCGATGAACTTAGTGGTTATGAGGAAGTGTTGAGTGGCAGGAAGGTATAGTCACCCAGGAGCTGCCGCCGATGGTGGCGGGCATGCTCATGTAGCAGTCGAACTGCTCGCGCGGCATACTCAGCGACTCCGCCGTCAGGTTCTCGGTGAACTTAGTGGTTATGAGGAAGTGTTGAGTGGCAGGAAGGTATAGTTACCCAGGAGCTGCCGCCGATGGTGGCGGGCATGCTCATGTAGCAGTCGAACTGCTCGCGCGGCATACTCAGCGACTCCGCCGTCAGGTTCTCGATGAACTTAGTGGTTATGAGGAAGTGTTGAGTGGCAGGAAGGTATAGTTACCCAGGAGCTGCCACCGATGGTGGCGGGCATGCTCATGTAGCAGTCGAACTGCTCGCGCGGCATACTCAGCGACTCCGCCGTCAGGTTCTCGATGAACTTAGTGGTTATGAGGAAGTGTTGAGTGGCAGGAAGGTATAGTCACCCAGGAGCTGCCGCCGATGGTGGCGGGCATGCTCATGTAGCAGTCGAACTGCTCGCGCGGCATACTCAGCGACTCCGCCGTCAGGTTCTCGATGAACTTAGTGGTTATGAGGAAGTGTTGAGTGGCAGGAAGGTATAGTTATCCAGGAGCTGCCGCCGATGGTGGCGGGCATGCTCATGTAGCAGTCGAACTGCTCGCGCGGCATACTCAGCGACTCCGCCGTCAGGTTCTCGATGAACTTAGTGGTTATGAGGAAGTGTTGAGTGGCAGGAAGGTATAGTCACCCAGGAGCTGCCGCCGATGGTGGCGGGCATGCTCATGTAGCAGTCGAACTGCTCGCGCGGCATACTCAGCGACTCCGCCGTCAGGTTCTCGATGAACTTAGTGGTTATGAGGAAGTGTTGAGTGGCAGGAAGGTATAGTTACCCAGGAGCTGCCGCCGATGGTGGCGGGCATGCTCATGTAGCAGTCGAACTGCTCGCGCGGCATACTCAGCGACTCCGCCGTCAGGTTCTCGGTGAACTTAGTGGTTATGAGGAAGTGTTGAGTGGCAGGAAGGTATAGTTACCCAGGAGCTGCCGCCGATGGTGGCGGGCATGCTCATGTAGCAGTCGAACTGCTCGCGCGGCATACTCAGCGACTCCGCCGTCAGGTTCTCGATGAACTTAGTGGTTATGAGGAAGTGTTGAGTGGCAGGAAGGTATAGTCACCCAGGAGCTGCCGCCGATGGTGGCGGGCATGCTCATGTAGCAGTCGAACTGCTCGCGCGGCATACTCAGCGACTCCGCCGTCAGGTTCTCGATGAACTTAGTGGTTATGAGGAAGTGTTGAGTGGCAGGAAGGTATAGTCACCCAGGAGCTGCCGCCGATGGTGGCGGGCATGCTCATGTAGCAGTCGAACTGCTCGCGCGGCATACTCAGCGACTCCGCCGTCAGGTTCTCGATGAACTTAGTGGTTATGAGGAAGTGTTGAGTGGCAGGAAGGTATAGTCACCCAGGAGCTGCCGCCGATGGTGGCGGGCATGCTCATGTAGCAGTCGAACTGCTCGCGCGGCATACTCAGCGACTCCGCCGTCAGGTTCTCGGTGAACTTAGTGGTTATGAGGAAGTGTTGAGTGGCAGGAAGGTATAGTTACCCAGGAGCTGCCGCCGATGGTGGCGGGCATGCTCATGTAGCAGTCGAACTGCTCGCGCGGCATACTCAGCGACTCCGCCGTCAGGTTCTCGATGAACTTAGTGGTTATGAGGAAGTGTTGAGTGGCAGGAAGGTATAGTTACCCAGGAGCTGCCGCCGATGGTGGCGGGCATGCTCATGTAGCAGTCGAACTGCTCGCGCGGCATACTCAGCGACTCCGCCGTCAGGTTCTCGATGAACTTAGTGGTTATGAGGAAGTGTTGAGTGGCAGGAAGGTATAGTTACCCAGGAGCTGCCGCCGATGGTGGCGGGCATGCTCATGTAGCAGTCGAACTGCTCGCGCGGCATACTCAGCGACTCCGCCGTCAGGTTCTCGATGAACTTAGTGGTTATGAGGAAGTGTTGAGTGGCAGGAAGGTATAGTCACCCAGGAGCTGCCGCCGATGGTGGCGGGCATGCTCATGTAGCAGTCGAACTGCTCGCGCGGCATACTCAGCGACTCCGCCGTCAGGTTCTCGGTGAACTTAGTGGTTATGAGGAAGTGTTGAGTGGCAGGAAGGTATAGTTACCCAGGAGCTGCCGCCGATGGTGGCGGGCATGCTCATGTAGCAGTCGAACTGCTCGCGCGGCATACTCAGCGACTCCGCCGTCAGATTCTCGATGAACTTAGTGGTTATGAGGAAGTGTTGAGTGGCAGGAAGGTATAGTCACCCAGGAGCTGCCGCCGATGGTGGCGGGCATGCTCATGTAGCAGTCGAACTGCTCGCGCGGCATACTCAGCGACTCCGCCGTCAGGTTCTCGATGAACTTAGTGGTTATGAGGAAGTGTTGAGTGGCAGGAAGGTATAGTCACCCAGGAGCTGCCGCCGATGGTGGCGGGCATGCTCATGTAGCAGTCGAACTGCTCGCGCGGCATACTCAGCGACTCCGCCGTCAGGTTCTCGATGAACTTAGTGGTTATGAGGAAGTGTTGAGTGGCAGGAAGGTATAGTCACCCAGGAGCTGCCGCCGATGGTGGCGGGCATGCTCATGTAGCAGTCGAAATGCTCGCGCGGCATACTCAGCGACTCCGCCGTCAGGTTCTCGGTGAACTTAGTGGTTATGAGGAAGTGTTGAGTGGCAGGAAGGTATAGTTACCCAGGAGCTGCCGCCGATGGTGGCGGGCATGCTCATGTAGCAGTCGAACTGCTCGCGCGGCATACTCAGCGACTCCGCCGTCAGATTCTCGATGAACTTAGTGGTTATGAGGAAGTGTTGAGTGGCAGGAAGGTATAGTCACCCAGGAGCTGCCGCCGATGGTGGCGGGCATGCTCATGTAGCAGTCGAACTGCTCGCGCGGCATACTCAGCGACTCCGCCGTCAGATTCTCGATGAACTTAGTGGTTATGAGGAAGTGTTGAGTGGCAGGAAGGTATAGTCACCCAGGAGCTGCCGCCGATGGTGGCGGGCATGCTCATGTAGCAGTCGAACTGCTCGCGCGGCATACTCAGCGACTCCGCCGTCAGGTTCTCGATGAACTTAGTGGTTATGAGGAAGTGTTGAGTGGCAGGAAGGTATAGTTACCCAGGAGCTGCCGCCGATGGTGGCGGGCATGCTCATGTAGCAGTCGAACTGCTCGCGCGGCATACTCAGCGACTCCGCCGTCAGGTTCTCGATGAACTTAGTGGTTATGAGGAAGTGTTGAGTGGCAGGAAGGTATAGTTACCCAGGAGCTGCCGCCGATGGTGGCGGGCATGCTCATGTAGCAGTCGAACTGCTCGCGCGGCATACTCAGCGACTCCGCCGTCAGGTTCTCGATGAACTTAGTGGTTATGAGGAAGTGTTGAGTGGCAGGAAGGTATAGTCACCCAGGAGCTGCCGCCGATGGTGGCGGGCATGCTCATGTAGCAGTCGAACTGCTCGCGCGGCATACTCAGCGACTCCGCCGTCAGGTTCTCGGTGAACTTAGTGGTTATGAGGAAGTGTTGAGTGGCAGGAAGGTATAGTCACCCAGGAGCTGCCGCCGATGGTGGCGGGCATGCTCATGTAGCAGTCGAAATGCTCGCGCGGCATACTCAGCGACTCCGCCGTCAGGTTCTCGGTGAACTTAGTGGTTATGAGGAAGTGTTGAGTGGCAGGAAGGTATAGTTACCCAGGAGCTGCCGCCGATGGTGGCGGGCATGCTCATGTAGCAGTCGAACTGCTCGCGCGGCATACTCAGCGACTCCGCCGTCAGATTCTCGATGAACTTAGTGGTTATGAGGAAGTGTTGAGTGGCAGGAAGGTATAGTCACCCAGGAGCTGCCGCCGATGGTGGCGGGCATGCTCATGTAGCAGTCGAACTGCTCGCGCGGCATACTCAGCGACTCCGCCGTCAGATTCTCGATGAACTTAGTGGTTATGAGGAAGTGTTGAGTGGCAGGAAGGTATAGTCACCCAGGAGCTGCCGCCGATGGTGGCGGGCATGCTCATGTAGCAGTCGAACTGCTGGCGCGGCATACTCAGCGACTCCGCCGTCAGGTTCTCGATGAACTTAGTGGTTATGAGGAAGTGTTGAGTGGCAGGAAGGTATAGTTACCCAGGAGCTGCCGCCGATGGTGGCGGGCATGCTCATGTAGCAGTCGAACTGCTCGCGCGGCATACTCAGCGACTCCGCCGTCAGGTTCTCGATGAACTTAGTGGTTATGAGGAAGTGTTGAGTGGTAGGAAGGTATAGTTACCCAGGAGCTGCCGCCGATGGTGGCGGGCATGCTCATGTAGCAGTCGAACTGCTCGCGCGGCATACTCAGCGACTCCGCCGTCAGGTTCTCGATGAACTTAGTGGTTATGAGGAAGTGTTGAGTGGCAGGAAGGTATAGTTACCCAGGAGCTGCCGCCGATGGTGGCGGGCATGCTCATGTAGCAGTCGAACTGCTCGCGCGGCATACTCAGCGACTCCGCCGTCAGGTTCTCGATGAACTTAGTGGTTATGAGGAAGTGTTGAGTGGCAGGAAGGTATAGTCACCCAGGAGCTGCCGCCGATGGTGGCGGGCATGCTCATGTAGCAGTCGAACTGCTCGCGCGGCATACTCAGCGACTCCGCCGTCAGGTTCTCGGCGAACTTAGTGGTTATGAGGAAGTGTTGAGTGGCAGGAAGGTATAGTCACCCAGGAGCTGCCGCCGATGGTGGCGGGCATGCTCATGTAGCAGTCGAACTGCTCGCGCGGCATACTCAGCGACTCCGCCGTCAGGTTCTCGATGAACTTAGTGGTTATGAGGAAGTGTTGAGTGGCAGGAAGGTATAGTCACCCAGGAGCTGCCGCCGATGGTGGCGGGCATGCTCATGTAGCAGTCGAACTGCTCGCGCGGCATACTCAGCGACTCCGCCGTCAGGTTCTCGATGAACTTAGTGGTTATGAGGAAGTGTTGAGTGGCAGGAAGGTATAGTTACCCAGGAGCTGCCGCCGATGGTGGCGGGCATGCTCATGTAGCAGTCGAACTGCTCGCGCGGCATACTCAGCGACTCCGCCGTCAGGTTCTCGGTGAACTTAGTGGTTATGAGGAAGTGTTGAGTGGCAGGAAGGTATAGTTACCCAGGAGCTGCCGCCGATGGTGGCGGGCATGCTCATGTAGTAGTCGAACTGCTCGCGCGGCATACTCAGCGACTCCGCCGTCAGGTTCTCGATGAACTTAGTGGTTATGAGGAAGTGTTGAGTGGCAGGAAGGTATAGTTACCCAGGAGCTGCCGCCGATGGTGGCGGGCATGCTCATGTAGCAGTCGAACTGCTCGCGCGGCATACTCAGCGACTCCGCCGTCAGGTTCTCGATGAACTTAGTGGTTATGAGGAAGTGTTGAGTGGCAGGAAGGTATAGTTACCCAGGAGCTGCCGCCGATGGTGGCGGGCATGCTCATGTAGCAGTCGAACTGCTCGCGCGGCATACTCAGCGACTCCGCCGTCAGGTTCTCGATGAACTTAGTGGTTATGAGGAAGTGTTGAGTGGCAGGAAGGTATAGTTACCCAGGAGCTGCCGCCGATGGTGGCGGGCATGCTCATGTAGCAGTCGAACTGCTCGCGCGGCATACTCAGCGACTCCGCCGTCAGGTTCTCGATGAACTTAGTGGTTATGAGGAAGTGTTGAGTGGCAGGAAGGTATAGTTACCCAGGAGCTGCCGCCGATGGTGGCGGGCATGCTCATGTAGCAGTCGAACTGCTCGCGCGGCATACTCAGCGACTCCGCCGTCAGGTTCTCGATGAACTTAGTGGTTATGAGGAAGTGTTGAGTGGCAGGAAGGTATAGTTACCCAGGAGCTGCCGCCGATGGTGGCGGGCATGCTCATGTAGCAGTCGAACTGCTCGCGCGGCATACTCAGCGACTCCGCCGTCAGGTTCTCGATGAACTTAGTGGTTATGAGGAAGTGTTGAGTGGCAGGAAGGTATAGTTACCCAGGAGCTGCCGCCGATGGTGGCGGGCATGCTCATGTAGCAGTCGAACTGCTCGCGCGGCATACTCAGCGACTCCGCCGTCAGGTTCTCGATGAACTTAGTGGTTATGAGGAAGTGTTGAGTGGCAGGAAGGTATAGTCACCCAGGAGCTGCCGCCGATGGTGGCGGGCATGCTCATGTAGCAGTCGAACTGCTCGCGCGGCATACTCAGCGACTCCGCCGTCAGGTTCTCGATGAACTTAGTGGTTATGAGGAAGTGTTGAGTGGCAGGAAGGTATAGTCACCCAGGAGCTGCCGCCGATGGTGGCGGGCATGCTCATGTAGCAGTCGAACTGCTCGCGCGGCATACTCAGCGACTCCGCCGTCAGGTTCTCGGTGAACTTAGTGGTTATGAGGAAGTGTTGAGTGGCAGGAAGGTATAGTCACCCAGGAGCTGCCGCCGATGGTGGCGGGCATGCTCATGTAGCAGTCGAAATGCTCGCGCGGCATACTCAGCGACTCCGCCGTCAGGTTCTCGGTGAACTTAGTGGTTATGAGGAAGTGTTGAGTGGCAGGAAGGTATAGTTACCCAGGAGCTGCCGCCGATGGTGGCGGGCATGCTCATGTAGCAGTCGAACTGCTCGCGCGGCATACTCAGCGACTCCGCCGTCAGATTCTCGATGAACTTAGTGGTTATGAGGAAGTGTTGAGTGGCAGGAAGGTATAGTCACCCAGGAGCTGCCGCCGATGGTGGCGGGCATGCTCATGTAGCAGTCGAACTGCTCGCGCGGCATACTCAGCGACTCCGCCGTCAGATTCTCGATGAACTTAGTGGTTATGAGGAAGTGTTGAGTGGCAGGAAGGTATAGTCACCCAGGAGCTGCCGCCGATGGTGGCGGGCATGCTCATGTAGCAGTCGAACTGCTGGCGCGGCATACTCAGCGACTCCGCCGTCAGGTTCTCGATGAACTTAGTGGTTATGAGGAAGTGTTGAGTGGCAGGAAGGTATAGTTACCCAGGAGCTGCCGCCGATGGTGGCGGGCATGCTCATGTAGCAGTCGAACTGCTCGCGCGGCATACTCAGCGACTCCGCCGTCAGGTTCTCGATGAACTTAGTGGTTATGAGGAAGTGTTGAGTGGCAGGAAGGTATAGTTACCCAGGAGCTGCCGCCGATGGTGGCGGGCATGCTCATGTAGCAGTCGAACTGCTCGCGCGGCATACTCAGCGACTCCGCCGTCAGGTTCTCGATGAACTTAGTGGTTATGAGGAAGTGTTGAGTGGCAGGAAGGTATAGTCACCCAGGAGCTGCCGCCGATGGTGGCGGGCATGCTCATGTAGCAGTCGAACTGCTCGCGCGGCATACTCAGCGACTCCGCCGTCAGGTTCTCGGCGAACTTAGTGGTTATGAGGAAGTGTTGAGTGGCAGGAAGGTATAGTCACCCAGGAGCTGCCGCCGATGGTGGCGGGCATGCTCATGTAGCAGTCGAACTGCTCGCGCGGCATACTCAGCGACTCCGCCGTCAGGTTCTCGATGAACTTAGTGGTTATGAGGAAGTGTTGAGTGGCAGGAAGGTATAGTCACCCAGGAGCTGCCGCCGATGGTGGCGGGCATGCTCATGTAGCAGTCGAACTGCTCGCGCGGCATACTCAGCGACTCCGCCGTCAGGTTCTCGATGAACTTAGTGGTTATGAGGAAGTGTTGAGTGGCAGGAAGGTATAGTTACCCAGGAGCTGCCGCCGATGGTGGCGGGCATGCTCATGTAGCAGTCGAACTGCTCGCGCGGCATACTCAGCGACTCCGCCGTCAGGTTCTCGGTGAACTTAGTGGTTATGAGGAAGTGTTGAGTGGCAGGAAGGTATAGTTACCCAGGAGCTGCCGCCGATGGTGGCGGGCATGCTCATGTAGTAGTCGAACTGCTCGCGCGGCATACTCAGCGACTCCGCCGTCAGGTTCTCGATGAACTTAGTGGTTATGAGGAAGTGTTGAGTGGCAGGAAGGTATAGTTACCCAGGAGCTGCCGCCGATGGTGGCGGGCATGCTCATGTAGCAGTCGAACTGCTCGCGCGGCATACTCAGCGACTCCGCCGTCAGGTTCTCGATGAACTTAGTGGTTATGAGGAAGTGTTGAGTGGCAGGAAGGTATAGTTACCCAGGAGCTGCCGCCGATGGTGGCGGGCATGCTCATGTAGCAGTCGAACTGCTCGCGCGGCATACTCAGCGACTCCGCCGTCAGGTTCTCGATGAACTTAGTGGTTATGAGGAAGTGTTGAGTGGCAGGAAGGTATAGTTACCCAGGAGCTGCCGCCGATGGTGGCGGGCATGCTCATGTAGCAGTCGAACTGCTCGCGCGGCATACTCAGCGACTCCGCCGTCAGGTTCTCGATGAACTTAGTGGTTATGAGGAAGTGTTGAGTGGCAGGAAGGTATAGTTACCCAGGAGCTGCCGCCGATGGTGGCGGGCATGCTCATGTAGCAGTCGAACTGCTCGCGCGGCATACTCAGCGACTCCGCCGTCAGGTTCTCGATGAACTTAGTGGTTATGAGGAAGTGTTGAGTGGCAGGAAGGTATAGTTACCCAGGAGCTGCCGCCGATGGTGGCGGGCATGCTCATGTAGCAGTCGAACTGCTCGCGCGGCATACTCAGCGACTCCGCCGTCAGGTTCTCGATGAACTTAGTGGTTATGAGGAAGTGTTGAGTGGCAGGAAGGTATAGTTACCCAGGAGCTGCCGCCGATGGTGGCGGGCATGCTCATGTAGCAGTCGAACTGCTCGCGCGGCATACTCAGCGACTCCGCCGTCAGGTTCTCGATGAACGACACCGCACAGCACTGCACAGCACAGTCCGATCAACGTTAGTAAACCCTCATTAAACCAAAACACAACAAATATTAACCCTTCGGCTTCCACGCGATTAGATGCGTAATTTCATTAAAATAAGTGTGAACAGACTTTATTGATCTCACAAAATTCATTATCTTACCAAATATTCGAATTTGTGTCCGTGCCGGCCAAAATTTCCTATTTTTGCGCGCGGCGAAAATTGTATGGAACGCAAGCTAGGTAAGCATATTTAATAGGTGGGAATGTAAAGGGTTAATAAAGTTAAATTATAACTATTTTTAGGATATATTCTGGTTCTCTCGGGGTAGCCTAGGATCCCTAGAGAGTGCGTCCCCCGGGTGGCGGATGGGGCGAAGCTCGTCGGCTGTAAACGCGTGTAGAAGCGTGTGTGCAGCCGAAGGGTAGGAGGGAAATAAAATACCTCCCGTGGACCATTCAAGGCCGGGCGCCGAGCCCGTCATCCTACCAGAAGGAGACCTCGGCTAAGAGAGGGAGAAAACTCTGAAGAACAAACCCGCAGCGGGAAGGAAAACCCTAGAAAAACCCGGGGGCCGGTGCCCGTCACCCTTGAAGGGAAACATCCCGGATAGGAGAAGGTCACTCCGAATTCAAACCGTGCAGCGGCCTGGGGCCCCGCTGCAGCTATTTCCCATCGTAAAACATTATGTACACCCATAACGAAAGCAATCTGCCATGCAATCCGGCTAGCGCCCGGCGCTTGGGGGTAACCGGGCCCCTAAGTGAGAAATATGTCACCGAAGAGAGCAATCTGCCATGCAATCCGGCTAGCACCCGGCGCTTGGGGGCAACCGGGCTCCCAAGTGAGAAATATGTTACCGAAGACGGCACATGGGTAGGGAACCAGGCCCCCATGTCCGTTGATGCACCTGGCCAAACTCCCATGGAAGTGGGAAACCAGGCTTCCTGGACGGGCAATGTTACTGGACAAATCAACCAAAACACAACTCCTGCGCCTTACATCCAAACCAGAATATCAAAACCAAATCAAAAACCCCTAGCCCAAAGTATTTTCCACCCAGCCTTACTCCAAAATAGACTTCGTTCGTCTTCAGTCGGTGATCTGAGGTTAACAGCTCAGTTAAGTCTTAATCGTAAAGCTGAGGTATGTAATGCAAAACACACAGAATGGACCGAAGCTCAAAGAGACAAGAGGAAAAGACAAGCCAGTCCGGATGCAAGGCAACAAAAGCAGACTAAAATCAGCAACTACTGGCTCAGCCAACCTGTTGGCGACAGACACAATAATATTAAGAAAACTGCGAAATTAATAAATAAGGCTAGAACTATAGTTTCAGATTCATATTATCGGTAAAGACCTGGGCCCAGGTAATTCATATAGGTAGGTAGAAAAATAGAGTAAGTTAGAATGTAAATTATAGGAAATATATGTTAGTCTGCCAATCAAAGTTGAAACTGGGGTCAGGATACAGGTACCTACCGCACACACGATGACGAGAGTATAAACATATAGAGCATTGTATCCCAAAATAGATTTGTTATGAAGAAACACTAAGTCAAGGTTAAGGACCGCTCGACTAGGAGACGCGAGCTGCGATGGAACAATGGGGTTCATTATTGGCGGGTGCGAGGTCATACGCGTGGTGACGAATCTCGCGCCGGCCCGGACGCATATTGTAAACATTAGCTGCCCCAGAGACGAACATAGTTTAATTAGGCAGTCCCATTCAGACAGCTCCTCAGAACGGACCGACGACGGTAGAGAAGCTCTCGAACTCACGAAACGTACATGACAGTGACGCTCCAGTGAAAATAATGATTAAAATAGAACCGAGAATAGAACCAAGTAAAACATAGTGACAGTTATGTGCAGACAACCGGAAACGACGTTAAAACATACTCGTGATACCTATCGTGAATTGGTAGTGACACCGAACTATTTATAGTGACAACTAGTGACAAGTGACAACTCAAGCGAATACTTGTTACCTGGCCTTGGGACTAAGATTGGTGGCGGGGCAACCCGTATGCTAGTTTCATTTGTCTCCACAAACTTCCCCAAACATGATTAGTTTGAGAACAAAGAACAGTGCTTAATAAATAATACATAAATAGTAAAACAGTAACAAGTTATTTGGTTTAAAGAACCATTGTCAAGTGGACGCGTGCACAGGAGACGATTGACCAGTGGCGGCTTTGACCTATAAATCTTATCACGGTTTCGCCGGAGGAGACCGAACCGGCAAAGGGTGAATGCTGACAGCGAATAGGCGAACCTTTATAAGTGTGAACTCTGGCGAATAGGTGAACTTATAAATGGGTGAACTTTTGTCAGTAAGTAAATGAAATGAATCCTTGAACAGTGATTTTTAACAGTGGTCCTTCGAGCCGGATCCGCGATGCCGTGGACTCGATTCGGCAGTGAAAAATAGCCGCGATGCATAGTACAGTGACCGAGTTCGAAGCTTGCCTGCGCGCGCGCTTACCTGTGTGTTCGTGTACATCCGCCTGCCCGCGCCGCCGCGCTTGCGCCCACGTGCGCGCGCTGGTGTACCAGCGACGCCAAAGTCGAGCCGCCGCCCCTGCGCGCCCTCACCCGCGTGCCCGAATTTGTGCCGCCCGCGTGTATCTACCTCCTCTGTATCTACGACACCAAAGCGGAGCCCCTGCGCCCGCGTGCGCGCGCCGCGGCACTTGCGTGCCCACATACACCTGAGTGCCCGCACACACTCGCGTGCCCGCGCCGTACCGCTGCGCTTACGCCCGCGTGCACGCCTCTGTACGCACACGCCTGCGTGCCCACACACACCTGCGTGCCCGCGCCACCGATGCGCGCGCCGCCGCTGCGCCCGCGTGCCTGCGCCACAGCTGCGCCCGCACCACCGCTGCGTACACGTGGCCGCGCCGCGCTGCACCTGCGTGCGCACGCCGCTGTACCTGTGCTACCAAAGCCGAGCAGCCACCCCTGCGCGACTGCACACACCCACGTGTTGGCGCCGAGGCGCTGCGCCCGCATGCACGCGCCGCTACACCTGCGTGCGCGCCGCTAAATCTGCGTGCCTGCACACATCTGCGCACCTGCACCTGCACGCCGCTACACCCACGTACGCCCGCCTCTGTACCTGCCCCCGCCAAAACCGAGCTGTTGCAACAAGCGTGCGCGCACCGCTGCCCCTGCGTGGCTGCGTAAGTAAACTCACGTATCTGCATACACCTGCCTGCGCGCGCCGCTATGCTTGCGCCCACATGCGCGTGACTCTTTCCCTGCGTGGCCGTACACACCCGCGCTACTACACACCGCTGTACTACACTCCAGAGTGCCCAAGCCAGTGTTGCCTGTGCTGCCAAACCCGAACTGATGCGCCCGGGTGCGAACGCCACTGCACCTGCGTGACCATACACACCTGTGTACCTGCACACACCAGTGAGCCTACACACTCCAGCGAGCCTACACACCCCCGGAGCTACGTGCATAAATTGTATGTACTACGTACACCGACTCGCTGAAGCAAGAACATATTACTTCGAAATAGCTAAGAAGAACTGGAACTTGTGGAACACCTTCCGTTGCCGAAGCACAATGCTGCCCGCGCTACCACTCTGCAGAAGTCGATCATATGTGACGGTGCGTCCAGAGCACATTCTGCTCGCATCCATAAGCGAGCGGGAGGCAACGCCCCATCGTGTGAAGCGACCCCGTGTGCACGGTGTTGCAACGTATGGAACCGAAATTCACGTCAAGTTGAAAACCGTGAGTACCACCGTCACGTCGTCGTATCACAATGTAGCCGGCTCCTTCACGGCATGCAAATCAACCGTTATACATCGGCAAGCCCGGAGCACATCCTGTTTGCAGCTTTAAGGGAGTAGGAGGCTACGCCTCATCCATCGCATCGTACAGAACAACACGGGATGAACACTGATGTCATGTGCAGTTACTGTGCCAAGCACTATGGAGCGTCATAGACAGTGTCTCGCTGGACGCATTGTAATCCAGTCACACACACACAGCCCACACGAGATAATGTAAATCGGATGTTATGTGACGGCGCGCCCAGAGCGAATCCTGCTCGTACCCGTATGCGAGTAGGAGGCTGCGCCTCACCTGTCGCCTGTCGCCTTGCGCGGAACGACACCGGAAGAGTTAAGTTTGAGTCAATTAATTTGTAGCAGCCTCCACATAGAAGTGCGATACAAGCGCCGCGAGGAGTACGCGCCTTACACTCGGTAGCACTGCTGTCGTCTCGAGCATGCATAAATTGGGGACTTACACTGAAAGACATTTCATTCTTTCACATATCGAATATGAAACCGAACTGGTGACCCTCGACAAGAGCAAATATGTAAAACATATATAAAATTATACTTCACCTCAGAGCGAGTCAACAACATTAACTTGAGGTCCCGCATCCCAGCCTTTTGGCGCGAACATCTGCGGCTCTGATTTGCTCAGTTCGAGGCCGCAGAAGCAAGGCGACGAAGTTAAATACATGTATCTACGCTAATCTACAACACGTCTAACATCTACAAGACATCTAACAAAATCAGGACATCGGTATATCACCACCTATCACGAACAAATACGATGCACTGAAGGAAGAATCGACTCTTATCAGTTTATGAGGAATCAGAGGCAAAACAGTTCCAGAAGTTAACTCAGAGAAATGGAACTCGGAGACCAGAAACCATCTCAGCTTCTTTGAAGGATGCGTGAGCTAGCGCAGTCGAAGGATTCGGCCACATACCTTGCTCAGCGCGTGAGATGCTCACACAGGAGATCCAGCTGGACGTCCTTTCACGACGTCATTTCAAATGTGAGCGGGCGCTACCGGAGCATATCTAGAGTATCTTTGCAAAGGTGGAGGTTCAGCCAGATTTTATCGACCCAGTGGAATGCCATAGCTTCGGATAGTGCGACCCGTGCCGCTACACGGAGGGGAGCCATCACGAGTCACCAAAACTTCAACCGACAAGCGTCTTAAGCACCTCTGTGACAGAGTGGGACCACGCCACGTCTATAGGCTGATCAAACAAGACACATCCGTGATGCTTCATAACAAGATCTGAACAAGATCCCCCACCCGAGCGAAACCTCTCTGCGGAACGCAGTGAGTTGGTGGGCAAAGAAGGTGGACCCTCCACTCACCCGAGCGCAACCTCACCGCAACCGATTGCGATTAGGTGGTGGGCGGAGGCGTCTGAAGAAGTAAGAAATTCCCCCCACCCGAGCGAAACCTCGTCCCGCCGTGGCACGGCGAGGTGGTGGGCAGAGTTTCAGAAGTGGACCTTCCCCTCACCCGAGCGCAACCTCACCGTAACCGATTGCGATGAGGTGGTGGGCGGAGGCGTCCGAAGAAGGCCCACCCGAGCGAAACCTCGTCCCGCCGTAGTGCGGCGAGGTGGTGGGCGGAGTTTCTGAAGTGGATTCTCTCCTCACCCGAGCGAAACCTCATCCCGGCGTAGTGCGGCGAGGTGGTGGGCAGAGTTTTTAAAGAACGTTCACTTCCCCACCCGAGCGAAACCTCGTTCCGCCATGAAGCGGCGAGGTGGTGGACACAATTTTTGAAGAAAGAAGACTTTTCCCCTCAGAAGATGGAATAATGAAGACGCTGTCGTCACCCGAGCGAAGCCTTGTCTCCCTATAGTGCGAGGATATGATGGACACAAGCTTAAGAAGGAGGAGTTATTGTCCCTGCCAAGCAAAATCTTGCGACATTCACCACACCGACGCATCGACCAGATTGACCCTGCTTCGGTCACTTGCGTTGGGAGATGTAGCAGACATATGTACCAGAGGAGTGTCAAGTCAAAGTCACCCGATGGTGACTCTTCGCGATGCCGAATAAAGGAAGCATACTTTATTACGCTGAAGGAAATCGCTGCCACTAACATAATTGGAATAAAAGGCTCAAAATCGAGGCACGGCTTACCATAAATGAAGTAAAACATACAGAACCATCCCGCTGATTATCGCCGTGCTTTAGACACCCTTCTGTGTGAAGACACAGATTGACATTATGTTGGCTCACGACAACTGGCCTATGAGAGTAGCTGAAATAAGGGTTCAGTGAACTCGAGTGCTACACTATTTCTGCGCGATCACCATTGGCTCTCGCTGTTCCTATCACAGAACACCACCTTAGACGATTTAAGTCGGTTTGTGATGACAAAAGATGACATTGGGAAGTTGAAAATGTTGCAGCGAACAATTGGCGTGACCAAGGTAACAATGGCCACCGACATTCATACACGAAGCACGAAATGAACCAGAACCGATTACATTGAACAGAGGCATACATTCTGACTGTGGGAAGCCTTATTGAGCATAATAAAGAGATATATTTTGTCTTCGGACTGACTGCGGCGCACGCACCAAACGATTTGAAATCTGCGGCTGAACGAGCGATAGACCAGCCGATCTATAGCGCACTCACCGCGTCAAGCTGACGATAAACTTCGACTTACACCAAGTCCCACCGAAAATTACATCGGGCAACCTGAAACCGGCTCAACAACAGCGAATGATAGTTGAGGTCCATCATGCCAATACATATTGATGCCCTTCTTGGGTTTTGAGATCCATTGGGGAGTGCTAGTGGAACAACGTTTGTGGAGAAATGTGTTCGCATAGAACGAGAGGCGCACCCGCGAATTCTACACGACATGGACTAGCTGCCACACTAACAAGAATTCGATGCCAATTGCGTTGCCTACATTGCACCGGGTCCTGAGGTGACTACAGAATTATCAGAACAACTCATACAGCAAAGCTGAGCCAGCTGTGGATTTGGTACTGTTGCACACGTACCACATGCCGATGCCACCTAAGACAGCATTTTGTATCCAGCAAAACCCAAGTAAGCATTTCTACTACCAATGACGATCTGGATGACGCAAAGCTGGGAGAGCAACGGCCTGCAACTCCAATAAATTATATTAGTAATGCTATTCAAATTCATTGAAGCTGGACTGGCATTGAATAACCTACGAGCAGCAACCATATACTGGAGAAAGCCGAAACTGTTTTTGAACTGGACGCATTGCACCACTAAACCACTCGTGGTACACGGCGTAGTGAATAGACGGAAACATGTGAACCCGTATCACTGGCGATATATATAGAAGAATTTGCCGAATTGATCCTTGAAAGCAGAGCTTTGACACGACACTTTGATGGTTTTGGTCTGACGAGACGCAAAATCCAGGGGAGGGGCCTACGAGAAATTCTCTCTACCACAAGATCTACATTTGGAAACCGAGAAACGAGTTGTCTGTGCGAGCTGCTACACCGCACACCGTACTATCGACACAAGATGATCCTCCAATTTGGGCGTACTTGCACGCACTACAAGCGGTGACCTAGACACGTGTATGAGAGTGGGTGCCCAAGACTGAAGCAATTTGAAGAAAAGCGTTTTTAAAAGAACAAAAAGAAAAGCGCAACTCTAAAAGCGACGCCAGTACATCATATTAAGAATAAGATGGACATGGAGGAAACGGCACTGCCTTTCCGCGTCTGATTGCGGCGGAGTGACGAAAGACAACCTGAGTAGTGGGACAAGCTCGGGATGATCCTTCACCCGAGCGCAACCTCACCGCAACGAGTGGTGGTGAGGTGGAGACGGTGTTAGCCGAAAGGGGGGAAATTCCCCACACTAGCATGTTAGAGCAAAATGAGCCTAAACGAGCGAATAATGGTGACGTTACCTCCACCCGAGCGCAACCTTGCCGCAACAGAGTGCGGTGAGGTGGTGGGGCGGAAGCGTTAGAGCCGCCACGAGGCAATCCTATTGAACCAGCTCACAGAAGCAATGAGGCACGCTTAGCACCTTGACGAATTCGACGTGTTACGAAATTACGACTCGCTGGCCAAGCTGTGCCGACCGACACCGATATCTACACGAGGGTGGAAATTCCTGCACACTCTACCTACATACGAGTACTAGAGTTGTCATCACGAGAAATATTGCACCATCTCGTGAATTTAAGTTACTGACGTACTATACTGCGATTGATACGTCGAGTTCGTATACGTTGAGCGCAGCCACTGCAAGAACTGTAAAGAACGACGACGAAGGCCGTGCCTACTGCTACCGGGTAATCTACCGAGCACCCGCTTAGCTCACCACCAACCTTCCGTTCGACGCATTAACCGACAATGGCTGGAGTCTGCTCCATGGACATCGAATTGACATTGCATTGAAAAAGCAGTGGAGTCGACTCTCTTCGCATATCTGAGTTAGCCGCAAGCTTGGCCGCTGACTCTATGTTGGTCGCATTTCGACGGTTCAAAATCACAGCAACGACGCACATTGAATCTGAACCGAAGAAAGTTGGAGACTACCCGCCGACTAGACTGGCTGGGCAAGCTGGCCATCCAGTGGAGCACCATCTCGCCGGCGCGCCAAGAATATATGGAATCGAAGTACGAATGGTCCGCCCAACAAAGACCATCTTCACCATGACACCTCACCGGAGAGACACTTAAGGAGCGAGCTCGCTACACTATTGCTAGAAGAGAATGACGGTACCGTCTCGAGAACTGACATGCTGCGGCTAGTAATGCCGTTACACGAGCTGCTCACAGGCTAGATATTTCCGACGTCGTGATGGAACTATGCAGTTCCTCCGCATTACGCTGTGAGTAAATCGTTTCAATAAACGTTTAGGTTTTTCTTTGTTTTGAAGTTTGAACACATCAGCGATCTAATGCTGTCTACTGATGGGTACAGATCACTACGATAGAAACCAATATCTTCTATCTTAACCTGCAGCACTGACGCCCGTCGGGCTATTGTTATTGAACTTTATGGTGGTCTATTTTTTTTTTTTTAAACAGAGCCTCGCCCAAATAAATCATATGTGTTCTATGATGACAGTATTGTTGAACCAATGCATTTCTTTTCATGTCACTGCATCACCGACCGAGACCTGGCCAACTGGAGAGGACAGACGGTGCGATGAGTCTGCCGCCCCAAAGTTTAAGTATGACCGAGGCATACGGAGGGGAGACTGTTGGCGACAGACACAATAATATTAAGAAAACTGCGAAATTAATAAATAAGGCTAGAACTATAGTTTCAGATTCATATTATCGGTAAAGACCTGGGCCCAGGTAATTCATATAGGTAGGTAGAAAAATAGAGTAAGTTAGAATGTAAATTATAGGAAATATATGTTAGTCTGCCAATCAAAGTTGAAACTGGGGTCAGGATACAGGTACCTACCGCACACACGATGACGAGAGTATAAACATATAGAGCATTGTATCCCAAAATAGATTTGTTATGAAGAAACACTAAGTCAAGGTTAAGGACCGCTCGACTAGGAGACGCGAGCTGCGATGGAACAATGGGGTTCATTATTGGCGGGTGCGAGGTCATACGCGTGGTGACGAATCTCGCGCCGGCCCGGACGCATATTGTAAACATTAGCTGCCCCAGAGACGAACATAGTTTAATTAGGCAGTCCCATTCAGACAGCTCCTCAGAACGGACCGACGACGGTAGAGAAGCTCTCGAACTCACGAAACGTACATGACAGTGACGCTCCAGTGAAAATAATGATTAAAATAGAACCGAGAATAGAACCAAGTAAAACATAGTGACAGTTATGTGCAGACAACCGGAAACGACGTTAAAACATACTCGTGATACCTATCGTGAATTGGTAGTGACACCGAACTATTTATAGTGACAACTAGTGACAAGTGACAACTCAAGCGAATACTTGTTACCTGGCCTTGGGACTAAGATTGGTGGCGGGGCAACCCGTATGCTAGTTTCATTTGTCTCCACAAACTTCCCCAAACATGATTAGTTTGAGAACAAAGAACAGTGCTTAATAAATAATACATAAATAGTAAAACAGTAACAAGTTATTTGGTTTAAAGAACCATTGTCAAGTGGACGCGTGCACAGGAGACGATTGACCAGTGGCGGCTTTGACCTATAAATCTTATCACGGTTTCGCCGGAGGAGACCGAACCGGCAAAGGGTGAATGCTGACAGCGAATAGGCGAACCTTTATAAGTGTGAACTCTGGCGAATAGGTGAACTTATAAATGGGTGAACTTTTGTCAGTAAGTAAATGAAATGAATCCTTGAACAGTGCTTTTTAACACAACCTGTACCTGTATCCAACAGTTTCTCTCAACTAGATAGCGAAGTAGATCTAGATGCCGAAGTCGCAAAAAAGGAAAGAATACCTAAGCCTCCACCAATCTTCGTGGACAAAGTAAGAAACATACTGTACAGCCTCTAATTGAACTTTTAAAAGATCACGCAAATGGAAACTATTAAATAAAAGTACTTCGCAATGAACAGGTTAAAATCCAGCTGAAATTTTCTGAGATATACACAAAAATTATAAAACAATTGGAAATTAAAGAAACTGAGTATTTCACCTACAAACCCAAAGAAGACAGAAGCTTTAAGGTAGTACTTAAAAACATGCACCACTCTACAGATGTCGATGAAATCAAGGAGGCACTATCCGAATTAGGACATTCTGTTACCAACATATGGAACATAAAACAAAGAGGGACCACGAAACCACTTCCCATGTTTATTGTCGAAATCACACAAAGTGAAAATAACAAAAGTATCTACGAAATAAGAAACCTGCTTAACTGCTGTGTCACTTTCGAACCACCAAGACCCAAACGTGAGATACCGCAATGTGCGCCACAGTATGGTCATACCAGAGCCTACTGTAGACGAAGCCCTAAATGCATAAAATGCGCGGGAGACCATAGATCGGTTGATTGTCCTCGAAAGCGTAGATCAGATGATGTTACATGTATACTGTGCTCAGGAAACCATCCAGCAAATTACAAAGGATGCAAAGTCTACAGAGAGCTTCAGAAAATCAAATTCCCCCCTCTGAGGAAAAAACTGCCATATGCAAAACGGCAGCCGATTGATAATGTGGATCCTACTACTACAGCACCTCACCCTAATATGCACACTAAAAACACCACATACGCAAGAGCAACACAAAAGCCTCGCAACACACAGGATTGTAACATCGAGACTAGTAAAAGTGACACAAGTGAAATCGTTATATTAACTGACATGTTCAAACAAATAATGCAACAAATGTTGACAATGACAAATCCACTTTTAACACTAATGACCAAGCTGTCTAGTTCGATTCCATAAAAATGGTTATATGGAATGCTAATGGCCTGCCACAACATACGAGTACATTAGAAGTAAAGACATTGTTGGAACTACATAAAATTGATATTATACTAATTTCAGGGACCCATTTCACAAAGAAGAATCATCTTAATATACCCAAATATAAATTCTACCAAACGATGCATCCTGATGGTACCGCACATGGTGGAAGTGCAATACTAATAAGAACCAACATAAAACATCATGAGATGAAATCGTATTGCACTGAAGAAATACAAGCAACAAATATTGTTGTTGAAGACTTGAAAGGTTCCATAGTTGTTTCATCAGTTTACAGTCCTCCTAAACACAACATTAAGAAGGAAAACTATAAGAAATTCTTCTCTTTATTGGGGCATAGATTTCTTGCCGGTGGAGATTATAATTCAAAACACACTTACTGGGGCTCAAGAACTGTAGCTCCTAAAGGACGTCAACTGTTACTTGCAATTGAAGATCTACAGCTTCGGGTGTTCTCCTCAGGAGAACCGACCTACGACCTATTGGCCTATAGATCGAAAAAAAAATACCAGATCTAATTGACTTGTGTGTAGCCAAGGGAATTACCAACGATTACATTGAATGCAAAAATAGCTTTGAATTATCATCTGACCACGCTCCCGTCTTTGTAACATTGAAGAGAAAATTATTGAAAACAATAAAACCTTGTAGGCAGCATAGTCGCAAAACAGACTGGATCCATTTCCAGCAACTAGTTGCATCATCGCTTAACATCAACCTTCCACTTAAGAGTGATAGTGACATTGAAGAAGCAGTTGAACACTTTAACAAATGTATTCAAGCATCAGCTTGGCAAGCCACCCCCGACACTGTCGTTACAGACAAATTTCAGTACTCCCAGACGATAAGAGAAAAGCTATTAGAAAAACGCAAAGCAAGGAAACTATGGCAAAAAACTAGATACCCTAGGATAAAGCACGACTAAACGCTACCACAGCAGAACTGAAACGGCTACTCAGCGAAGATAGAAACAGAGGTGTGCAGAATTACCTGCGGAATTTGGATGCCACAGCTGCTATAGATTACTCGCTCTGGAAAGCGACCAAAAAATTAAAACGACCTATCACGCACCAACCCCCAATACCTAAAACCGACAGCATGTGGGCTAGCAATGATGCTGAGAATGCGGAAACATTTGCAACTCATTTGGAAGGCGTATTTAGACCGAATACTGATAATGGGTCTCTGAAAATATCGGAAGTAAAATCAACACTCGAACAAACTCACCAACTTGACCTTCCGATTGGGAAATTTTCTAAGAGTGAGGTCCTCACTGCTATAAAACAGCTCGATCAGCACAAATCTCCAGGTTACGATCTCATAACTGCAAGTATACTTAAGCTACTACCTGAAGAAGGTATTACATTTTTAATACAATTATACAACGCTATACTTTGGAGAGGAGCAGTTCCGTCACAGTGGAAAGTAGCTCAAATTATTATGACACTAAAACCGGGAAAACCTCCTGATGATGTCAAGTCTTATCGGCCTATAAGCCTGCTGCCAATCCCATCCAAAGTGATGGAAACCCTGTTCCTAAAAAGACTCAAGTCAATCATCCAGCAGAATAAACTTATGCTCACCAATTTGGCTTCAGGCAGAAACATAGTACAATAGAACAAATACATAGGCTTGAGGATAAAATAAACTCTACCTATGAACATAAACAATACCGTGCGGTACTTTAAAAGAATAGCCCCACTGCATCTCTCCCCGTTTATGTCGTAAAAGTCGACTAAGGGATATGACTCCCTTCTTATATTACTAGGTGGTAGGGTTTAACCCGCCCGGGTTGGTACTACCGCACTTAATGAAAGGTCGGTCGAAACGGCTATGTAAATAGTTTGTGTTTTTCGGCCAGTTCAGTGTAGCCGGCACGACCGAAGGGAAGCACTGACGTGGCACCAAGTTCACCCGGTGTTATGGGCTGACATCACGGATGTGGTAGGTGATACAGCCAACCGTGTCAGTTTCCATAAAAAAAAAAAACAAAAAAAAAAACAATACTGCTCTGCAGTATTTTTGGACATATCCCAAGCATTTGACAGAGTCTGGCACGATGGCCTATTGAGTAAGATAAAAAGGAATCTCCCAATAAATTACTTCCACTTTATCAAAAATTATTTACACGATAGACACTTCCTAGTGAAACAGGGCGAGGAAATGACAAATCTGCACAAAATAGAAGCCGGAGTCCCACAGGGCAGTGTCATGGGCCCAACGCTATACCTCTTATACACCGCACACCTTCCAGTTGAAGAAGAGGTCGTTACCGGAACTTTTGCCGACGACACAGCCGTTCTGGCCGTGGATGAGTGCCCAAACCGAGCGTCTGCCAAGCTACAGAACAGCCTCAATAAAATCTCAGATTGGCTTAGAGATTGGCGTATAAAAGCAAATGAAACGAAATCTGTGCAGGTGACCTATACGACCAGACAAGGCATGTGCCCGCCAGTGCTACTAAACGACACACAAATCCCTCAAGCTAACGAAGCGAAATACCTGGGTCTGTACATGGACAAACGCCTCACATGGCGAAAACACATCTTTACCAAGCGGAAAGCACTTGGGTTGCATCTTCGGAAAATATACTGGCTTATAAATAGGAAATCCCAATTGTCACTGGAAAACAAACTTCTTCTGTACAAATGTATACTGAAGCCGATATGGACGTATGGCCTGCAATTGTGGGGTACAGCAGCTAGCTCAAACATAGAAATTCTGCAGAGGATTCAATCTAAAACACTACGAATAATCGTAGACGCCCCCTGGTACATAACCAATGAGAGATTACACCGCGATTTAAACATCCCAACTGTAAAAGAAGAAATAAAAACACAAACAATTCAATACAAAGTGAGAATACAAAACCACCCCAACGAACTGGCTTGCGAATTAATGGTAGACAAGATTACCTTCAATAGACTAAAGAGGAAAGCTCCACAAGATCTACTCTACTGAGAAGACATTAATATAAATACGGGTGTAATCAATGGATACTGTCCGTGCAAGACAACTAACATTTATAACCTACTGTTGAATGTCAAATTCCTGACAGCTTGCAGTTGTTGTTGTTGTTGTTTGCTGCCCAGCCTCTTGGGAAGACGGGTGGGCCATTCTCCGCACTGAGACCTCAAGACGGTCCGTTGTACGTTGGAAAATTTTTGGACAGCTTGCAGTATCATAAGGAGATTAAAAATATATATATATATATATACTGGTTAGAGGCAGGCGGGAAAAAAGGAGGTGACTCGCAAAGCGCCATCTCTGTCTTGCGCCGTGCCAGCCGCAATGACAAGGGAGCTAACGCTGAAGAGTCAATGTCCTTTTTATGCAAAATAGTATTACTATTATTGAAATAGTTTCAATAGAGCACATAGAAATAAGTGATATAGAGGAGGGAGTTGAGGTGGTGAGGTGGTGCGGTGGCGAGGTACCAGGTTGGTGAAGTAGTAGCCGCGCTCGCCGGTCATCAGCCGGCTGGCGTTGCAGAACCGCGTCACGTAGTTGATGTTGCTCACCAGCCGGGGCGGGTTCGCCTTCAGCACCTGTCACCACATCACACTCGCAATACTACCAACATCCAGCTCACTTTGCAGGCAGTAAGTCAAACTTGGGGGCTTTGTTTGAAATGCTGAGTCCAGAGGCAACATCTTCAGTGGACTCTCTTCAGAGAGCGCGGTCGCTGGCTAGTCCCAATGTGAACGGAGGATTGTATCGAGATGAGCGTTTGGATAAACACAATCAAACTTGTTTGTTTAGGCATAGGTTTTAAGTTTAATTAGTTTAGGCACAGGGATGCTCCAAACATCACTTTGGTGGCCTTTTGCATGAAATATCAAGTTTTGTTCCTGGGGCCTGTGCTGTGGGCTCCCCTGCTGCTATCAGCACCACAATAGCGACAATAAAAATGTCAAGAGACAATTTATGTTTATAGCAGCGGTTCCCAAATAGTGGTACAATCTTAAGTAAAGGGGGAGAGGTGCCCACTTATCTCATTAATGAAAATTATCTCCACTGATGAATGGTTAATGGTACCTGTTCCAAACATTATTACCTATGTAATAATAATAAGCATATGACATTAATTGTTTTATTTTAACCATTTTACTCAGGCGTACTTAGGTAACAGAAAATTAGCTAATTAAAATTGTATTGGGAGCAGGTGGCCTAAAGGCATTCGAGCGCACTAGTATAATATAGTATAGAAGTGTGTGGCGGTGGCGGGTAGGTATATGGTGGTGGTGCTCACAGTGAAGATGAGTGCGGGCAGCAGGTCGTCTGCGGAGGCTGGCGCGCCGGCGGCGGCGGAGACGAGCGCCACCACGCACGCGCAGCAGCGCCGCACGCACGACAGCTTGCCGCCCGGCGACAGCCGCCCGTCCATGCTGATCAGCTCTGCATACACCACCGACACACTCCATGTACCCCGCACTCAACACATCCGGGCCCGTTGCAAACAAGACAACCTACATGTGACTACATCTCTCTTAAGTAAGATCCTAAGTACCGTGGCACCCAGTCCGACATCCATTCTGAGCAGAGGACAAGATATTAAATATTACGTTTAGGGCACTCATAGTTTGAGTGTCAGAATGGAAGTGAGGAGCTCAGGCAAGCGATAGGTCTATAGTTTTTCAGTTGCGCAGTACTACTAGATTTATGGAGCAGGTGGGTGACATCAGTGGTCATGAATTCTGGGAGAACTCAACGGTCGAGGGCATCCTGGAATTGAGCAGGCAGGCGGGAGTGACAACATCTGAACTATTTCAGCAAAAAATTTTGCAATCTATCCGATCCTAGTGACTTGCAGTTCAGTGCCTGGCGGCTTGCAGAACTTACGCCCTCCTCACTAGGGTTGCCAGATCAGAGATGCGCATTTTCTGGACATGATCTCAATATTTCGGGATTTAACTATTTAAGTCGGGACAAATAAATAAACTAATAAAATATTGGCGGCGGTGTCACATGGGCTAGGTAGGCTAGGCTAAAGATAACGCTGCTTTCAACTGGACGGAGGACTTAATTTTGGCTGGACAATTTTTTCCAAAACGGGACTCTGGCCAAAGAGTAAAATTTCTGGACAATCCCGCTCAGTCCCGGCCACCTGGCAACCCTACTCCTCACTGATGGCAGTGGGGAGAAGCTGAACAGTCTTCATCTATTCGCACTCTACATGACAGACTGGATCCAACCAAATACATTGCCAACATGATGTACTTGTACATACAGTGCAACCGCGCAGTTTGCTGACTATGCAGGTTGAGAGCCGCGCGCGCACGTGCTCACAGTTTAACCAGTGTACAATATTATATCACCAAAAATACTCGGATCACTTCTGCCGGGCGCTTGGAAGTTCGGCTGCGACTGGCTGATTGCAGCTCCACCATAAGCCCTCGTCACGAAGCGCATAACAGTGGGGTCGGTGTGAGGGAGAGCCTGGTGATAGTTGTTACCGTTGATGGCGTCGTAGAGTAGCTCGCGGCAGCGCTGGTGGCTCTGCTGGATGCGGCACTCGAGGTGGCGCGGACAGAGCCAGCCCAGCTGGCGGATGCGCGCGTGCATGCGCCGGTCCGCGCGCTCCTCCTCCGCGCCGCCCCACGAGAACACGTAGCTGCACGCACGCACACTACTTATTCACTTTGTACACACAACCAGATCATTTATTACGTTCAGCGCTGGATGTAACACGTTGGTGCATCAACAAGAGTTCTTAGGGTCAAAAAAAGATTATGAGGCTCCGTGGTTCACGGGAAACAGTGGCATTCACGTATACCTAGAAGTGCTTACAGATTTGGAAGAACTTGAGTGCTATAAAAACGCTTGCTCACTCCCCCCCCCAACCCACTTGCTATGAGTCTACTGGATATGACGGGCAGGGTTTAATGGACCGGTCGCTGGACTCCATTCATAAAAAATCAAGACACCACCCACAACCAAACTGATTCTAGTTCAAGCAGGACTGGTGGTATGTAGATCACAATAATTTAAATAAAAAATGAGCGAGTGTTACAGTAGTCGCCAGTAAGGTGTAACAAGTTACATGATGCATGTGGTGCGCTAAATCAGTTTTAAACCATCTTGCTAACAGTACAAGATCACACTACCAGATGTCGCTATGCTACAAGTGATGGCACTTCCACTTTATTCACAAAATTACTGCCCTCACCGAGAGCTAAGATGATACACATTAAAAAAATTATGTTATGACCCGCTCCTAGCCCCTCAAAGGTGATCAATTCTATTTCTTAATCTGGCACAAGGTCCTGATGGCTTATTGGTTGGTCAAGGTATTAGAAACAAGAAAACAGTATGAAATAATTGTTCGCCGGCCACGAGGGCCCTTCTACTTATTAGGCAATATATTATAATAGCCAGTTTGAATGTGGAGTGCATGTGCGGTGCGTGCGGTGCGGTGCGGTGTCGGGTGTGTCACCTGTGCAGGAAGGTCATGGCGTGTTTCTCGACGAGGTCGACGAGCAGCTCGCGCGTGTCCGCGTCCACGTCCGCGTAGTGCGCCGTGCCCTCCATCCGCCGCACCAGCAGCTGCAACCCACCCACACACTCATAATATTCTTGTTTGCCCACCTGGGAATACTGGTACGGATGAACAGCTGGTATGGTGAGGCGGGTCGGTACCTGGTAGTGGCACTGGATGCGCTCCGAGAGCTCGTCCACGCTCTTGGTGTGCGAGTGCTTGGCGACGTCCTGGATGAAGGTGCAGAGGAAGCGGCGCAGGTCGCGCTCGACGGCGGCGCCGAGCCGCGGGAAGCGGCGCGCGAGCTCCCGGCGCTGCCCCTCCAGCACGCTCGCCGGCACCGCCTGCTCCCCCCGCCCGCCGCCGCCCCCGCCGCCGCTCTCGCCTCCCCCCGCACTCTCCTGCTCATCTGCAACCAGACACCCAGACAACTCTCATCTGTCTTTCTGCTATATCGAGGATTGTTTCTTGCCTCCAGCAAGGTCGCGCACTGAACGGGCGCGCCTTGGAGCCCATACCAACCTCTTTCCACTGTAAAGCGGCGGCTCGTCAGCGCGGTCTTGGCTTGAACTCTTCATCTAAGGTCCGAGGTTCGTATTCGGCCAACATGCACCAATGAGTTTTTTCTGATGGAAAAACGTACCTGCAGTTTCACCGTTCGGAGTCCGTGTGAAACAATGGTCCTTCCCTTTACTTGTGGCATACAGCTACAGGACACTATCACTTAAACCGTTAGTTTGGTTATGTTTTGTGGAAGCAACAGAACTGCAGAGGAGTGGAGGTAGGACGCACCAGCGCTGGTCTTGCGGAACATGTTGAACTTGAGGATGTTGGTCTTCTTGAGGCTGTCCGTCTGCCGCAGCCGCTTCTCCTCGAACTTGGAGAAGGAGGAGGAGTGAGACGGTCTCGCCGCGTCCTTGTCCCTCTCGCGCCGGTCGCCCGAGCCGCCCGCGCCCGCGCCGCCAGCGCCCGCGCCGCCGCCCGCGCCCGCCGGCAGAGTGCCACTCCTCTGCTGCGACGCCTTCTCTGCACGGGTCGAGTACATAATGTTGGAGTGGTAATGCCACTTGAGACACATGATGATTTTCGAAATTCAAGTATTATGAATAGTACATACACACAAACATATACATACGTCACGCATAGTCGTGGGCGTTGTCTCTCCAGAGCCTGTATTCGGCCTATGATTTGAGCCACCCGTGCGTTATTTATGGGCTACCAGCTAAATGAACTAAAAGTGCAGTGCGTTTTCAATTTGGGTTAAAAAGTATTTCGGACTCCCAAATTAAGTATGGACCTTGTTAAATATTTGTTTTTTTTTTTTATTAT
Organism: Nematopogon swammerdamellus; assembly: GCA_946902875.1. Taxonomy (NCBI): domain Eukaryota; kingdom Metazoa; phylum Arthropoda; class Insecta; order Lepidoptera; family Adelidae; genus Nematopogon; species Nematopogon swammerdamellus. The sequence goes on from OX336335.1 coordinate 219,979, forward strand.
TCGGCCAATAAGTGTTTTAAAATTATATGTAAAAAAAAATTGTATTTCTTTCTTCCCACACTTTCCCTTTTATGCTGCACACATAAAACAGCAGATGTTGACGCAGAAAGAATCGTTACAGCATACTTACTTACATACTTTACATATTATATTAAATGAAGGGCATTGATGAGTACTTAGGTATATTGATCATGATGATGACAAAATTGCAGTATAACATGATGATCTAAGATGCGATGAACACATAATTCAATAAAAACAAAATGAAAGCAGCCATCATAGCATTAGCATCCAGGAACAACAATAACAAGCAATAGTCAAGAGAGCAGGAACCAAATGAATAATAATCAAATGCAACGCAATATGCATGCAATACAATTCATAGTATTCAATGTACTAGAGCTCTTATTCGGGCGACGGGCATTGCTCCGCCGAGTTGAGGCACAATTTACGAATTGGGGCCCATCGAAACTAGCTAGCCCCTCTCCCGCTCGCTTCCCGCCCCACGCGAGCCTCTCTCACCGCTCGCTAGCCCCACTCCCGGTCGCTTCCAGCCCCGCGCGAGGTCCCCTGTACCGCTCCGCTCTGCGCTCCGCCTACCCGCACGCTACCTTACCTCATACCTCAGCTGATGGGACGCCGTTTCTCTGTATCTTCCTTCGTAGCGATAGCTCTAGAAGTAATACCTCTAGTAGTAATACCTCGTTGTAGCTATTACATTATAATTTCAAACAAAGTACTAGTTATTCCCGTCACAACCTGTCTTTGTAGCAAAGCCAAGATAAGCTAGATTACTCACTACTATTCCCATCTATTTAGTAATCATGTACCTATATGGAACAAAACTCTTTGTCAACATAGTACGAGTGGGCTTGTGTGAACGACTATGTACATGTCGTGTCGGAACGTGGTCCGAGCCAGCCCTCGCTCGAGGTATGGATGGATGAAAGATTTGATTGCAGACTAACTGGATCTGCTTTACAAAATTCATGGAATGCTGCCCCGAGACAACAAATTGTAAGGTAATTTGTAAAGTTTTATAACACAATATGTAAAAGTGCATGTGCAATGTATGCAATAATGCGTGCAATAATGCATGGAACCTGACACGGTTGGCTACATCACCTACAACATCCGTGATGTCAGCCCATAACACAGGGTGAACTAGGTGCCATGTCAGTGCTTCCCTTCATTTCATGTCTATTGGCACTAAGCTACTCATCACCCAAAGCTTGACTGTAAGAAATCACTTGCAGTGATAAGTCGGCCTTTGCGCACTCCTGTATTTCTTGTTTCTTTTCATGTAGTGTTCTTTCAATTGTGTGTATTGTATATTGTATATTGTTGTATATTGTTTATTAAGCATTCATTAGACAGCATGTCTGTACTCGAATTTGTTACAATTTGTTCTATTCTGCAATAAATACTCACACTTTATATTCTATATTAATAAGCACATTCGGATCACCATTAGAATAAAGGCATTGGCAAAAGTTCTTAGCAGAAACAAAGAGAAGAGTGCGGGGTGTGCAGGGTAGTTAGGTGCAGTGACTCACGGATCCTGCGCTGCTGCTGCAGCTGCTCGCGGTGACACTTGGAGCAGTAGCCGCGCCACTGCGGGTTGCCGAAGTAGTCGCAGCCGCTCTTGCACTTGAGCTCGCCGGGCTCCGGCCGCAGCGAGGGCACGTACATCTTGTACTTGCACGGCCGGTGCACGCTGTTGCCCAACAACATTTTCACTCACACACTTATGCCAACTTTAGAGGAAACTCGTACGCGAACGCTCCGGCGCGGCAGCGAGCGACTAGCGACGCAGAGGATTCAGCCCATGGTAGCGAGCGAGGGAGGCAGCGTGGCGCGCGAGCGGAAGTATTGGAGAGAATCATCGCGTCGAGGACGCACCGCTCGCATCGCTGTGTCTACCCTTATATACCTTATCCTTATCTCATATCTCCGCCTCGTATATCTAAGGAGCCCAGTGAATGTGCCTACGTACATAGATAGCGAGGCGGCGAGGTGCGCAGATAGGAGATAGAGGCGCACGCTCGCCGCGCGTGACGCTCGCTACTCGGCCGGTAGCGAGCGCAGACAATGCCGCCGAGCTATTAGCTGCAACTACTGCTTCAAGGTCTTCACTGTCGACACTTTTGGAATGTGGTCGGAGGAGGCCAAGGCCTTTGTCCTTGAAGTGGGGTTCCAGGCTGGCGGCCACTACTGGAAACCAGTACTCATCTCGTATCTCCGGCAAAGAGTTAGTCTGGAGATACAGAGGGGCCATTAACTGCCATTTAACAAAGTAATGTAACATAATTTTTTTTATAAAAACAGGGATGAAACGATTACGATTACATTAATGTATTGTACTGTCTAAAAATAGTCTATTAGACGGCACACCATACGAACGAACACATGCTCGCCTACTAACAATAGTTCTCAATCTTCTACCACCGAGCGAACACTAGGCGATGGCCTATGGAGTGCCTGTGAAGAAATTATTAGAGCAACTGAGAATGAGGAGTGGGGGGGACAGGGGGGGGGGGGGGGGGGAGCATTACCTAATGAATCCCCCCTCCCTCGTATAATCGTAATAATAGTAATCGAGATAATCATAATCGCAATAGTAATTTTGAAAATCAGTTTGAACAATCTTAATCGCATCATAATCGCGAAATCAATAATCGTTGCATCCATATAAAAACATTTTAATAGAAATTTTATAACACTGACTATGAATTAAAACTAAGAAAAACAAGGAAAGAAGAGGAGCAGGAAATACTGCGATCTGTGTCCATTAGAATGTTTTCGAACGTCCAACTGCAACATTATAAACATACAATACAATGAAATGAAATGATTTATCATAAAAAAAAATTATATAAATACATTACCAAGTATAATGTAATATTCGATAACATTTAACTTTCTCGATAAAGGATTCCGTCTCATCTGTAGACGTACGGTCGGTCCACTCTAGTTGTGTAATATTGCGCCAAGCTTAACACGTTCGCAGTCCAGTGTACCATATACGGTACACGCGGAGCGGTCCCGCCGAGTCCGTGTACCATATATGGTACACGGGCCCGGTGTATCTCTAAGACCTCTGGTGCCACGGACTTGTGAAATTAGTTAGCTTGTAATTACTGGACTTGTGACAAGGGTTCTATTGAACAGGAAAAAACAAAAACATGACGAATTATCTTTTTTTTTCTTAGTTTTGTGAAGGTACAAAAAAAACGACTTAGTAGCAAAGAAATACTTTTATTTGTGACCTGGAACTTGAGAAAAACCAGGAATACAATAATATGATTTCTTACATATTTTACATTGTGTTGCCACTTTTCTAGCTTTGGCACGTGAAAATAAAATACTTTTAACTCAAGTCGCAAGGTGGCGAAAGTAATTTTTTTTTTTTACAATCGATTGACATCTTATAGGTAGTTTATTTGTTGACACAGCGCATGTAAGATGTCTAGTTTATTGTTTATGGTCAGTAAACACCGAGACATATAATATCAAAGGCGGCAATCTCCACATAGTATTGAAAATAAAGTAAAGATGAAGTTTTTTTCGTCTATGGTTCTAGAATATATTAAATAAATGTCTCCGTACCTAGCACGGCAATATCCAATAGAAAATCATACATAAAAATTCATGTCCACATCAGTCTTGGCAATCTCCACCTTGGTTTCCATACATACATTTTTTTTACACTGGAACCTTTTTCTTATTTCTGAGAAAATAGCTCTTGTGGAGATTGCCGCCTTTGATATTATATGTCTTTGATATTATGTGTACAAAACGTGTCACGTTTTGTACACGTTTTTATAGTCACGAGTCGTGGTACACGCTATGGGTACACGGTGTTTTTACTCCGCAAGTCCATGTACCACCGGCGGTACACGGGCATATTAAGGTTCCGTAGCTATATATTTGACATGAATATGGATCAGTTGTGATGTTTACATCTACTAATGAACAATATTTATAAAATCGGTAGTGGACATATGGGGTCGACGAAAACTTTTATATGGGACTGAAAACGTGTTAATCCCGGTGCCAGGGACGTGTCACACGTCCCCCGGTATCACACTGCCCCATGTATCACCCACGAGTACACCACCAGTGGTACACCCCACGGTCTGAACCAGGGATGTTACGAATGTCGTATTTTTCACATTCGCGAAGGTGAATGCGAATGTTGAGGAATAGCATTAAAAAACCCTAAGTCAACTTAAATCATCGTTTTATTATATATATATATATAATAAAACATATATATATATATATATATAATATATATATATACATCCCGCTATCATTTCTGCGTCCTTTCAAAAAAGATACTTGCTGCGTCCATCACTTCTAGAGTATTTAATAAGGATGTAAGTGAAAATAGTGTAATAAAAACTTTCTATCATATGGGCAGATTACTTTTTATTTCGATATTTTTATTCGTATTTATATATGCTGTTTTCATTTCACCCTCCGTATGACGTCTGTTCATATTACAGACATTTCGGCGCCCGCCCTGTATATTATGAGTATACATTTCAATTTACACACAGAATTGACTCCTTTTATAATACACATTATGGCGTCCAGCCAGTCCAATCCAGTCAAGGTCAAACTATGTATACTCTAAATAAAAAAAAAACCGACACTATTGCTTCCAATCCATTCATCACTAACAAAGGTCATATAAAAGTCAAAATATACACTAAATAAAAAAAACAAATTACATTGATGCTTACAATCTAACAAGCAAACAACAAACAAGGGAACAAGCAAAGTACATAACTTTTTAGGGTTCTGTAGACAAATACGGTACACGTGTAATTTCGTCATGTCCGTTCGCCCGTCTGTATGCCACGGCGTGATATGTTTTTTAATAAGCGAGATTTCACTCGTGATACTGATCTTCGAGAGATATGGCCACAAAAATCGTTATGGCTCTAGTAGGGTCACAAAAAATCCCGAGATATGTAAATTGTATTGAGAAAAGAAAAAAATAGCTCAAATCATCTGAACTGTGTACAAGCGAACATACTTGACCTAACCTAACCTTAGCCAACCCAACCCAACCTAACCTAACATAACCTTACCCAACCCAACATAACCTTATTAGATCTAACCTTACTACCCAAACTTACACAACCTAAAAAAACCTAACCTAGCCTAAACTAACCTAATCTAAACTAACCCAACCTAAGCTAACCTAACCTAACGTAACCTAATCTAACCTATCCAAACAATTTGAGGGAAAAGTTGTGTCTGCGCGCTGTAATATAGAAGTGATTGCAAAATGTAATAATTGAAATTGTTATTATTATTGTATTCGTTATAATAGTATTTATTATACAGGGTGTTCGGCACATCGACCGAATTTTTTTTTTTATATACGTGGGCTCATTTACAAGGTTTTGACCCATGATGATACCTTTTGTCAGGTGTCACGTGGTATCAAGATACGATTTTTTTTCTTTATTTTTGAAAATTACCAAAACCCAAGCTTTAAAACCTTGTAACTTTTTTGTTTATGTTAGTATCAGCACAAAATAAAATGTATTGTATTTTACGAATATTCTTATTCTAGAAAAAATATAATTTGATGAAGTTAATACCATGAAAAGGACTTATGATGACCTCTCAAAATCTCCAGGACGAGAAAAAATATGCTAGTTTACGCCCTTTCCAACGGTATAACACATGTGAATGACTTGAATCATTCACTAAGTAGCCAAAATTTGGGATAATTTGCCAGAGTTCTAACATTAACACTAACATTAACAATGGAAATTATTGGAATTATTAAAGTATTGAGAGCGTTTTCCGGAAACTTTTCAAATTTAGAACATGTAACGGCCCCACGGGCACTTCGTTTAATACAAACTACTTCACTGCAATTGTTAATGTTCGTTCAGACTCTTGCAAATTATCCCTAATTTTGGCCACATTGTGAATGACTTTTTAAAGGAAAACGAAGCTCAAAATTTCTGTCAGTTTTTGTGTAAATGAATTCGATATATCATTCTTTTGTATGTATGTATAGGTCTTTTCTTTTGAAGTGACGGGCTTTTCAGGGGGGGGGGGGGTTCTATATCGGAAATAGATCAATTAAAAAAAAAGGGTTGTAAAATTTTTATATTTTATTAAATATTACAAAAAAAAATCAAACAAACTCATCCGAACATAGTAAACACCTTTTGCTAAGATAGTATGTTTCAATTTCTAATAAATACTGAAATAATAATGAGGAGGCGGTGAAAAAAATCGGATTTGTCCCACAAATATAATTTTACAGGAGAGCTCAAAAACTAGATGAAGCAGATAGGGGCTAGCTATAGCTCTACATTTTTGTACATAAAAGCTTCATCAAAATACAAACGTGTACCCGTCGTTTATTTTATCAGAACATTGACTGATTGTCTTATTTTTTTAATTTAAAAATGGACAAGTTCGGTTTTGTTTGAAAAATCTCCGGTTTCGTTTGAAAATTCTGGACAAATCTTAACAAATATCAAAACAAACAAAAAATAGATATTTATTTGACAAGTAGAAAACATATCACACGAAAAATTATTCAATTAGTTTCATCCCGTTTTGATTGTAAATGAAGGTGCAATCATATTTTCTTCTAATTTTAATGGGACAAGCAAGTCTGGTTTTGACTGAAAATGCATATTTGAGTATTATTTTGTATAGGAAAGAAGCGGTTTTGAATGAAAGTACTTCAGGGACGACATAAATATGAGCTCAGAGAATAAAAAAAAATCTATCTATCTATCTATCGATCTTCTATACTACGAAGACTTCTTCGTACTTATTCTTCGAGACTACGCCCGACTGACTCATCATCGCCCAGCCCAAACCGTAAGACTTAGAGTGTTGAAATTTGGAACGTAGTTCTATTATATGACGTAAGCATCCACTAAGAAAGGATTTTTGAAAATTTCACTTTAAGGGGGTGAAATAGGGGATGAAAGTTTGTATGAAAGTCTTTCTCCTTTGAAGTTAGAAATATAAAAATTTTAATTAAGGCTACTGAGCATAAACAAATGAAGACGTGTATCACAGTTTTTTGATTTTCACCTTTTAAAGGGGTTAAAAGGAGGGTGAAAGTTTGTATGAGAGGACTTTGTTCTTTGAAGTATAGTATGAACGGCATTTAGTAACAAATTTTGATGCGGTTTGCACCGATTCAAAGAGAGTTCTGGAGTTTAACTATAGGCTATATACCATAACGCTGAATTAATTAAAGGACAAACAGGCCCGGCCCGTGCCATTTTGGAACCCTAGGCAAGCCACTTGTGGGCGCCCCTAGATACTGGGGCACAAAGAACGCTTTTACACCAGTGATTCACATAGGAAGCATAGACGTAAATTAAAAAAAATTATCAGCAAATGTTAACATTTTCCTGAAATGAAGATTGCATTACGTTCTTACATAATATGTCATATATTATATTGAATTGAAAATTGTATAATATTTAATAAATAAACAGCGAAATAATACCTAGTATTATTTTGGTGTTTATTTATTAAATTTTATACAAGGTTCAATACAATCCAAATTATATTAATTTAAAGTATAAATTTATTATGGTTGAATCTTACTAGATTAAACTATACAATAAATTATAAAGAAGAATTAGGTAGGACCAAGGTTTACTTTACGCGCCTTTGCTTTGGCAAATGTCGAAACGACATCACTGAGTTCAATTTTTTGAGCAATCTATGAATAGCATGGAAAGTCCACTCAATCTTTCTAGGGACATATGGGAACGAAGGTATGTTTTAATTAATTTCAATTTTGAAAAACTTCGTTCTCTCCTAGCCACTGATCCTGGAAGTGTTAAAAAGATTTTCCGTGCTGTAAACAAATTTGGAAAGCTGTCTTTACGCTTATTTTTGGATATATAGCTCATCATATCCACTGGCATCTGATCTTTAGTACGCCTGAAAAGTGCTTTAATTTCGTCAAAAAGATCTGTACCGTCGACATCCCTAGATTCTCCGTGGGTGAGAGACTTTTCCAACTTGGTGCACTGCTCTAAGAGGTCTTTTTCAGAAATTTCCCTTGATTCATTGAGCAGGCAACCGAAAATCGCACTGACTTCTTGCGTTTGAGTGAATCTCTCACTGACAGAAATGATTGCAGTATCAACCACAGCGAAATAAAATTCTACTTTGAATTTTTGTTCTGGGTCCACAATTGGTTCATCGGGTGATTTGTAGTCGAACCGATTTTTTACGTGAATATGTCTTTAAATTTGCTTCCATAGTGGGAGCCAATCCAGAAAATTGATGATAACAAAATCGGGGGATACGGTTTGGTGTTGTACAGAGGCGGACTTTCCATATAGGCCGACTAGGCCCGGGCCTAGGGCGGCCAGATATTAGGGGCGGCCAATCTGTACCTGCTGCTGGAAGCAGTGAGCGCAGGTACAGAATAGAAAGGGTGCCGGCCGGAGCAAGTGCGTGCGACGTGCGGGAGTGGTGAGCGCGGCGGAGGTGATGACGCACTATTTACGCGGAAAAAATAATTTTGCTATGACTATAAGGTCAATATTGCCGTAAAACTTATAAAAAATACTTTTACTATATGTAAAATAAGCCGAGAAATACCTAATATATTTTTGGCAGGTTGAACCGAACGCAATACTGATTTTCATACAACTTCACATTTGTATCTATGCTGTAAACTTGAAAGGGGCGGCTGCATTGAATTGGGGCGGCTGGTACTAAACGGCCTAGGGCGGCTAAGGCTGCTAGTCCGCCTCTGGTGTTGTAGCTTCATATCTATCATCTATATCCAAAATATAATTACACCACTCGATAGGTAAAGGATCAAAGAATACGTACACACACGTATTCACGTAAAACACACGGCCGTGTCCACGACACAGCCACACCCCGATTTTCTTTTTACGTAGTCGTGTAGGTACTGACTCTGTAGCAAATGAGGCAGGAATACCCAATTCTTCAGCAATTTCCTTTGCATCCACTAACATTTTCTCAAACGCCAAGTCTTTTCTGAATTATGTCAGGTAGGATTTTGTTTTCTCAAGTGCAGATGTTGCAGATATTAAATAATTTTTTTTTTACTGCAGTATTTTGCTAGTTAAATTGATATCGAATAAGATATCATACCACATAGGAAGGCAAGCTAGAAATTTAAAATCTCCTGTTTTTTTTGCCAATGATTTAGCCTCAATTCTGCTTTGATTACCTGAAGTGCTTGTTAGGGTATTGTCCTCACAAATGCCCATTAGGGCATCATGAACGTCACCTACTGATACCGTAATGGTCGCAATGCGTCAATCCTACTTTCCCATCTTGAATCGCTTAATGGTTTTAAAGTCAATGTGGGAACGTGACGCAGTAGAACTCCCAATCGATGCGTGGAGGCAGAAAAAAAACATACGCACTTTGAACCAGATTGGCAAGAGACCGACCATAGACCACGATGTAGGAAAGCATAGACAAAACATCGCAAATGAATGTGACGTACACTGGTTGCACGCAGTGATGTTAGAAGCGATTTTTCAAAATCGTATAATTTGAAAAAAAAAAGGATCCGCGGGGCGCTGGAGTTGCCGCCCGCTCGGATCTCTCGATTTTTTTTAGAGTTGCCTGGTTACCTGCTAGAGAGATCCGACATCCGAGGGGCGCCGAAGGCGCCCCTCGGATGTCGGCGCCCTAGGCGACTGCCTAACTCGCCTATATGGACGGACCGGCCCTGAGGACAAAGTAAATCACTAACTCCAAGGTTATTCGAAGGTCGAACTGTGTTCAGATAAACAATATACTCTCTTCATACTACTCGAAGAAAGTAAGTCACTGAGGGCGAGCCCGAAAGCCGAGCTGCGTTCAGGTAAACAATGTTCTCCCTAGAAGAAGTAAGTCACTAAAGGCGAGGCCGCCGGCCGAGCTGCGTTCAGGTAAACAATGTTCTCCCTAGATGAAGTAAGTCACTAATTGCGAGGCCGAAGGCCGAGCTGCGTCCAGTTAAGCAATATCCGCCCTAGATGAAGTAAGTCACTAAACGCGAAACCGAAGGCCGAGTTGTGTTTAAATAATCGGTACTCTCTAGAAGAAATAAGGCGAGGCCGCAGGCCGAGGTGCTTTATTGTTTATTAATCATCTATAGGCAGCACACTGCAGTTAGACTCGTCAAGTTTTACAAACGATGTACTCTTTAGAAGAAATAAATCACTAAAGGCGAGGCCGGAGGCCGAGCTCCGTTCAGGTATACAATGTTCTCTCTAGAAGAAGTAAGTCACTAATTGCGAGGCCGAAGGCCGAGCTGCGTCCAGTTAAGCAAAATCCGCCCTAGAGAAGTAAGTCACTAGAGGCGAAACCGAAGGCCGAGTTGTGTTTAAATAATCGGTATTCTCTAGAAGAAATAAGGCGAGGCCGCAGGCCGAGCTGCGTTCAGGTAAACAATGTTCTCCCTAGAAGAAGTATGTCTTTAAATGCGAGGCCGAACGCCGAGCTGCGTCCAGGTAAGCAATATTAGCAAAATTTTTTAATTATAATTTATTTGATTTTAAATAATAATTTAATTATTTTTTTAGAATGAGAAATTCTTACAATTAATTCTTCTATTTCTTCTAGAGAGTACATCGTATACCTGAACGCAGCTCGGCCTGCGGCCTCACCTTTAGTGACTTATTTCTTTTAGAGAGTACATCGTTTACCAGCACGCAGCTCGGCCTTCGGCCTCGCCTTTAGTAACTTACTACTTCTAAGTAGCACTTTGCGGCCACGCCTTTAGTGACTTATTTCTTCTAGAGAGTACACCTTTTACCTGAACGTAGCTCGGCCTTCGGCCTCGCCTTTACCAACTTACTTCTTGTAGGGAGCACATTGTTTTCCTGAACGTAGCTCGGCCTGCGGCCTCGCCTTTAGTGACTTATTTATTCTAGAGAGTACATCGTTTACCCGAACGTAACTCGGCCTTCGACCTCGCCTTTAGTTACTTACTTCTTCTAGGGAGAACATTGTTTACCTGAACGAAGCTCGGCCTTCGGCCTCGCCCCTAGCGACTTGCCGTTTGTGACTTACTTTGTCCTTATGGAATTAAACGCGAGCGAAGCCGCGGGCAAAAGCTAGTAAAAAATAAATCTATGTGGGTGGACATGTCCGCTTTTGTTCGCCGCCTCCTCCTCATTATGAAAGTTTAAATTCATAAGGTACACGCCTATCTAGATAACTAACTACATATTATGGTTGGTTCTGTCTGTTGTCTACGCGGCTAAAACTCGTTAATACTACACCACTCACACAAAGCTATGGACCAGTGACTTAACTAAAACAACGCATTCGAAATAGTGGAAGCAATACTAATGCTAAAGCAATGCTAATATCTGATTAATATGAGCCGTGGGGGGGAGGGGGAGGGGGAGCGCCGCCGGGCGAGCGAGAGGCGATCGGGCTAGGTTACTATGCATTAGAAATAGTGGAAGCAGTACTATCGTGCTAATAGCTCATTTATATTATATTTACAGTAGTAGGCGCGCAGCAGCATGCATCGCACGCCTCCGCAGCGCTCCGGCGGCGGTGTGGACGATGCGCGCGGAAACTTAAGTAAATCGAACGACTCTGCCGGGCCTCAAATAGTTATAAATGAATTGTTGACATTTGTGAGCTGTAAGATAGATACTTTACCTGAACCGGACATCATCAAAATATGTGCAAGTGCGTACAGTGAAGACGAGATCGACACGTCGCGCCGGCTGCTGTACGATCTGGTCGGGAAGCGCACGCTGCGGAAGGCCGAGGGTAAGGAGAAGAAAGGCCTTCAGGACATTATCAAAATCCTAAAGGAGCATGAGCCCGACACCCTCCCCGTGTTCGTAGCGCGTGACCTTAACAAGTTGCCGCCCGTGACCTTCGACCATGTCGATGTGACGACCTTTTTAAAGGATATTACCATCCTAAAAAGGGACATCTCTCTCCTGAAGGAGCAGACAACGCAGAGCTCACTTCCACCGCAGCTCTTCAATGACGACAGCGATAACTTTCGCGAAGTTAAGACCGAGATCGCGGAGCTGAAACGGTTAATAAATGAACTCTCAACGCGAATGGCGGCGAAAACAACACAAGGCTCTAACCCGATAGGTGAAATTATTATGAATAATACCTACAGCTGCGGGCAAGCGTTTCAGACACCGACACATTACCGACCGACGACGAGCAGCGGCGAGAACGAGCAGGCGGCCGCGGCGCCGCCGCCGCCACCTCCACCGTTACCTCCGGATCGACCGAGGCGAACGAGAGTACCTACGCACACCTCTCCCCCCGCACGCGCCTCCTGCACTGGCTCTCCGTCCGCTCCGAAGGTGTTGCGGCTCCCCACCCCCGCGCCCGCACCGCCTCCATCGACGCACGGACCAGGCGCGCAGGCGGTGGTGGCTGCGCAGGCGCAATCCCACTGTGCTGCCTATGATAAAGTAGCGAAGGACACAACATTGCCGCCTCTGCCTTCACCACGACTAAAAAAGCGTACGATGGCGGAAGTAGTTAAGATGGGAAATCCAAGAAGGGAGAAAAAAGAAAATGAAAATGAATGGAAGATAGTCGAAAGAAAAAATAATAGACAAAATAAAAATAAGCGAGGTAAAGCAGAAATTGATGCGTCTATTGCATTCAATTTTCGTGCAGCTGAGCGGGAGGTTCCGCTATATGTGTCGCGTGTTGATAAACAATGCAGCGAGCGTAATATCAGTGACTATATAAAGCACCGCGCTAACATTGAAGTCTCTGTTGTTAAAATCAATGCACATGACAACGGCTTCAACGCCTTCAAGGTGATTGTGCCTGGACGCAAGTTGAGCGTTTTCATGGACCCCGAGTTCTGGCCTGATGATGTGGCCTACAGGCGGTTCATCGAGCAGAAAAGGCCTCGCCACCAGGAACCCACTGCCACACCCAATAATAATGGATAGTAACAATAAGAGGATAAAAATAGCTAGCTTCAATTGTAGGTCGATACGTCGCTCATGCTTGCACGTGCGTGACCTATGCGCCTCTCATGACATCGTCCTACTGCAGGAGCTATGGCTGCTGCCCGATGACCTGGAGTTCCTTGGATCCATTCATCCCGACTTCGGACACTATGGTGTTTCTGCTGTGGATACGGCAGCCGGTACTCTGAAGGGCCGACCCTACGGCGGAGTAGCGGTGCTGTGGAGAAGATCGCTGTTTGCCGACGTGACGCCGCTCGATTCGGGCACCACTCGAGTTGCAGCCGTACGCGTGCGTCTGGCCGACGCGCGCAGCCTGCTCGTCCTGTCTGTGTACATGCCGACACAATGCCCCGACAATATGCCTGAGTTCATCTCCGTGCTGGGCGCGGTCAGCGCGGTCATCGAGAGCGACGAGGATGAATGCGCGCTGGTGCTGGGAGACTTCAACGCCGACGTTGGGAGTACGTTCGGGGCGGAGCTCGAGCGCTACTGCAGAGAACAGCGGTGGGTATGTGCCGACACCAAACTCTGTGCGAGTGATACCTATACTTACCTCAGTGACGTGCACGGCACAACCAGTTGGCTGGATCACTGCATTGTGACGGAAGCTGCGTGGAAATGTGTAAATAAATGCTCTACTGTGAATGACGTATTCTGGTCCGATCACTTCCCTCTAATAGTGGAATTTGACATAGCTGCAATTTCCCCAAAGTGTGTCGAAACCGATAATCAGAGTGCCAATAAAGTGATCTGGGGTTATAGAACACCAGAACAAATTGATGGGTACAGGCGTTTATGTGACGAATATTTCAAAGAAATATATGTAAATAATGTTTACTTACCTTGCTCTGGTTTTCTCTGCAGCAGCCGCGAACACTGTAGCAATGTCGAGTCCATCTACTCCGACATCGTGAACGCGCTACAGCGTGCAGCCTCGGATACCTACAGAGAGAAGAAACGTGGACGAAAACCTATAATTGGATGGAACTATCATGTGCGCGAGCTGCATGGTGTAGCGCGTTCAAAATATCAAATGTGGCTGTTGATGGGAAGACCAAAGCAAGGTAAAGTGTATGATGAAATGTATACTAGTCGTAAGAAATTTAAAAACAAATTGCGTTGGTGCCAAAAGAATGAAGACAGAATAAAGATGGATGTTATTACCAAGCATAGATTAAATAAAGATTTTTCTAAATTTTGGAAAACTACAAGGTTGAACGGCAAAGGAGCGCTGCCCCTATCTGTAAATGGCAATGAAAATAAAAAAGATATTGCTAATGTGTTTAGGCAACACTTTCAGGTGAATGGCGCTCCGCTGCCGCCCCCGCCTCCGCCGCCCCCGTCTCCGCCGCCGCCTCTGCTGCCTGCACCGCCAGCGTCACCGCCGCCGTGTGCATGTACGGCCGCTGCGATGACGGAGGCCGACCTGGCCGTGAGGCGGGGGGGAGCCGCCCCGCCTTCCACACCCGCAGGTGGGGAGGAGGGGCGGAGTTGCCTCCGCTTCACGGCGGAGCAGGTGGCCCTGGCGGTGCGTGCCATGAAGCGAGGCAAGTCCCCGGGTCACGACGCGTTAAGTCTCGAGCACTTGCTTCACGCCGGACCAGAATTGGCATATATACTCGCTCACCTTTATAATATGTGCATAGCGCACGGATACCTACCGGACCACCTCATGAAAACGGTAGTAGTGCCTGTAGTGAAAAACAGGACCGGTGATGCATCCGCGCTGTCGAATTACCGCCCGATCTCGCTCGCGACGGTAATATCTAAAGTATTCGAAAGATTGCTCCAACCCGAACTCTGTAAATATCTCAATTTACACGATGCGCAGTTTGGTTTCCGTCCCGGTCTCTCAACGGATATGGCGATATTATCACTGAAACGTACAGTCAAGTACTATTTGGATAGAAAAACGACTGTGTACGGGTGCTTCTTGGACCTCAGCCGGGCATTTGATACAATAAATTATGACATTCTGTGGAATAAAATGAAAGCGGCTGAGGTCCCGGAGGATATCGTGGGTCTGTTCAGATTCTGGTACGGAAATCAAACCAATACAGTGCGGTGGGGTGGTGAGCTGTCCGACGAGTACCGATTGAGTTGCGGGGTGAGACAGGGGGGACTGACATCACCGGACCTGTTCAACCTCTACGTCAACGGCCTCATAGAGGAGCTCAGCAGCGCCGGTGTCGGCTGCCACCTGGGTAGCACATGCATGAATAATCTTAGCTACGCAGACGACATGGTGCTGCTGAGCCCATCTGTGAAGGGTCTGCGGAAACTGGTTGGTATCTGCGAGCGATATGCCGAGGCACACGATTTAACCTACAATGTCAAAAAGACGGAGGTCGTCATCTTCAGACACGGCGTCGGACCAGATCACGTGCCCCCTATAACTTTGCGTAATTCTCAATTGATAATCGCTACAAAGTTTAGGTATCTAGGGCACGTGATCACGGACAGGTTGAGAGATGACGAGGACATGGAGCGGCAGCGGAGAGTTATCGCTATAAAGAGCAATATGTTGGCTCGCAGGTTTGCGCAGTGCTCCGAAGAGGTCAAACTGACCCTGTTTAGGGCGTACTGTCAGCCGTTCTACACCGGACACTTGTGGTGCAGCTACACGCAGCGAGCGTTCAACTCGCTGCGTGTGCAGTATAACAATGCTCTGCGTTGCATGTTGGGACTGCCGTGGCGGTGTAGCGCGTCTGGCATGTTCGCCGAGAGCGGGTTGGATGACTTCTTTGGTGTGCTGCGCAAACAGAAGGCTGCGTTCCTTTGTCGAATAGCGGAAACGGAAAACGCTATAGTACGTAGTTGTCTATCAGAGATATATTATAAAGATTTTATTAATATTTAATTATTATTGTAATTTTTTATTTTTATTTTATTGATTTTTTAATGCCTTAATTGTTGTAATGTTTTAATGTTAGTTTTAAGATTTTATTACTTGACTATAGTATTACGTTGTACTTACTGTACTTATTTTGTAAAATGTGGGACTAGTGCCTGAAATAAACGTTATATTATTATATTATTATTATTATTATTATTATTATATGCGCCGAGGGGAGGGGGGGGGGGGGGGGGGGTCCCCACACGAGAGGCCCAGGCGAGGTTAAATTACGCATTCCAAATACCGGACGCAATACTACTGAGCCAATCGATATTTTATATACGGCAGGGGCGCGGGGCAGGGTATACGCGCGCTCAGTGTCGCCACCTGCGCCGCTCGGGATTTGGCTGAACTAAAATACCCGAATTTGTATACTTTTTCAGTAAAGTTGCGTCCGTGGTTGTGTTCACGGGTGTTTTCACAGAACGCTTCTAGATGGCATTAGAAGTCATTTCTAGTTAAAAGAACAGAGGTTGCAAAGTTGCGTCCGTATACGGAAGCCCAAGTGCGGTGGACGCAGTATTATATGAAAATTTTGTAATAGGTGGACGCAACTTTGTTCGCGGGACAAATATATATATATACATAACATACACAAAATAGGAGTATACAAAAAGTAGAACTACATAAGCCAGTGATTATATAAAGTTTATCTTATATTTAATAATTAAATTTCAAAAGATATATATTATACTTCAGAAAAAGCAATTTTGCCGCCTTTTCGCCCGAGAGGCGATTTCTAAGGAACTCTTGTAGGTATAAGGCCGGCTGCAATGAACAATTGTTCACTCGGAACGCTGGCCGGTGAGCACTTAGATATTTTCAAGCCAGATCTGTCGCCAGGGACGTATTTATAGCTTCCACATGGGGGGTGTTCTGACGAAATAGGGATCGGCTCAACTCAATAAGATTCTAGTGTTCCTGTTGAGTCGTTCTGTATTTCGGCCTAGAGGGGTACCGATAACAGCTGAAAGTTCTATAATTGTGTGGCAGCCAATTCGACAAAAAAAATTGTATATACAGCTTTCGGTGTTCGGCACATCGACCGACAAAATTTTTTAAGTAGGGTAATTTGTAAAATTTAGACCTATGATAGCTTTGGTCAGATGTCGCATGATATCGAGATACAATTTTTTTGTTTCTTTATTGTTGAAAATTACCAAAATCCCAGCTCTAAACTTTTTTGTTTTTATTATTGTATCAGCACGAAATAAAATTTATTGAATTTTACGATGTATCCTTGTTCTAGAAAAAATATTATTTGATGAAGTTAATAGTCTCTGTCCCTAATTTAGACCACATAGTAAATTATTTGTATAACATGTGGTATACCGTTGGAAAGGGCGTAAACTAGCAAACTTTTTAAAAGAAAATGAAGCTATCAATTGGTGCAAGTATTTATTTTTTTTTTAAATAAAAAGAAATTAAAAATCTTTCATATTTTTACTCGTTCTCGGAACTTTGGGAGGTCATAGGACCATTTCATGGTATTAGCTTCATCAAATAATATTTTTTCTAGAACAAGAATACATCTTAAACTTCAATAAATTTTATTTCGTGCTGATACAATCATAAACAAAAAAGTTACAAGGGTTTAAAACTGGGATTTTGGTTATTTTCAAAAATAAAGAAAAAAAAATCTACAGATCTCACACTACGCGCAACTATCAAAGGCATTGAAAATGTAATTTAGAAATATAGCACACGATAAAATTTTACAAATTTGGCAATAGGAATTAATTCTTTATCGTACTTACGATAAAGTGAACGGAGCGCAGACTGACCTCGCGCATAAGGGACCCGCTATCGCCTACAGTTTTTGTCCGCCCACCTCCTAAGATGGCTCAAACTGTAGGTTAATTCAATCGCGAGATTAAATTTTTTCCGTTGTTTAAATAGCGAGCTCAAATAAAAATTATTGGGAAATTCTCGATCCAAGTCGGCGATTTTTTTTTTTAATTTTTGACAAATTTTGGAAAATCTAAATAAGTTACAGATCGATTTTGGGAATTCAATTTGCACTTTGAAGCCCTCCGGCAGAGGCACATTTTGACATATGGCCCATCCACGTACCTCTCATATCTGCGAAACTACAGGCAAAGGTCACAATTTCATAAATCAGGGGCACTATCCTCGATCACGAAAACATAAACATTTTCAATTAATAAATTAATAGGAATTCATTCTTTATCGAACTGACGATAAAGTCAACGGAGCGCAGGCTGACCTCGCGCGTAAGGGACCCGCTACCGTCTACAGTTTTTGTCCGCCCGTCTCCTAAGATGGCTCAAACTGTAGCTTAATTTAATCCCGAGATAAATTTTTTTCGTTTTTTGATAGCGAGCTCCAAAAAAAATTATTGGGAAATTATCGATCCAAAGTGAACAGAGCGCAGACTGACCTCGCGCGTAAGGGACCCGCTACCGCCTACAGTTTTTGTCCGCCCGCCTCCTACGATGGCTCAAACTGTAGCTTAATTCAATCCAGAGATACTATTTTTTCTGTTTCTTGAATAGCGAGGTCATTGGGAAATTCTCGATCCAAGTCGTCGAAATTTTTTTGAAATTTTGACAAATTTTGGAAAATCTCAAAAAGTTACCGACAGATTTTGGGGATTCAAATTGCACTTTAAAGCCCTCCGGCAGACGCACATTTTGACATATGATTCATCCGCGTACCACTCATATCTGCGAAACTACAAGCAAATGTCACAATTTCATAAATCGGGGCACTATACTCGAACGAAAACATAAACATTTTCAATGTTAAAATCGTATCTCGATACCACGTGACATCTGACAAAAGGTATCATAGGTCAAAATGTTGCAAATGACCCCACTTACCTACAAAAAAAATTTGCGGGTGATGTGCCGAACACTCTTGTAGTATAGGATGAAGTTTGAAATTTCATTATATCTAGTGTAAACTGCGTGTCGAAGGGGGGGGTCCGGACCCCCTAAACCCCCCCCTTATATACGTCGTTGTCTGTCGCTAACACGACACGACCACACTTGCGATAACACATTAGTATTCGCAAAACATTCGCATCGCTTAATGCGAATGTCGATGTGAATGTTTAAAATGACGAGAATCATTCGCATAAGCGAATGCGAATATTCGTAACACCCTGGTCTGAACTTGGCTACGGTATTTAGAGAACGTTCCCATACCACGTGACGGATTTTAGGCCACTTTTGGTCCACCCCCCCGTCCCCCTTGTGACCATGTGTGGTATATTGAGTAATCCCCCTCCCACCCCCCTTATTTTTCATGTGGTATTTCAAAACTTGTTTTTCAATTTACCTACCTATTTATAATAATAAGGTTGTGTACCTATGTCAGGAGTTCGTCGAAGTGTTTTGGAATGAATGTAAGTGCAAGATTACCTCTATTGTAGGTATGTTTCGTATGGCTCGGAGCTGCTCCGTCGCGCCTGGCTCAATCGGCAACGCGATTGCACGTCGATCGAATACGCCTTTGTAAAGGACGGACCATGGTCGCAGTGACAAAAAAAAAATTCTGAAGGAAACTGAGGCCCGCGGAGCCAGAATATAACACTACGTCCGCGGAGCCTCCAGCACAGTCTCCAGCCAGGATTCCAGACAATCCAGAGTCCAGCTAGCCGAGCCAGCCTTCCTTACTGATAGCATACAATATTAGTATAGGACTGATAAATTACAATAACAATACAGTGTTGCCGGATCCCCCTTTTCATTTTGCCCGCATAGAACCCTAAAATTACCCGATTTTGGCAAAAAATACCCGCCAACAATAAAAAAAAATATCCGCATCATTATTAGAGCAAAAACATATGAAAATAGTAAACAATAGTAAGTAGAAAATGCAATTTTTTTTGTAAAAAAATTAAAAAAGTTTATTTAGACATAGATAAAGACAAAGGGATTAATTTAGTTCTAATGCACCGGATGTTTACTGAAAGAAAGAAGTCAAGCAGCTAAATTGTGGAAGTAGTAAATGATGTTTACTACAGTCGAACTTGGTGCCATTTTTATCCATAATAATTGATGATCACAGTCACACGCATGACGCAAGCGCAACCATCACAAACAATAACAAGCACCCGGCATCCAAGCCAATAATTAATAAAAAAAAATTACAAAGAATAATACGAGTGGCTCGGGATCAATTCTGATGTCTCTCACTGACAGTTGTCCTCCTAAGAAATCTTTATTTTCGGAAATATTCGAACTGTTTTGGTGGTTTAAAAAAAATAACCTAATGTTGAGGCGGTGCATGTCGTTTTTGTTACAAGTTTGTATTTCCAAAAATAATTCTTAGGTGGTTATAAAAAAAACTAAACACCCTAAAACAATTTAAACACCGTAACATTGCTTAAAAAAGAAAAAAAGCAAAAACAACCAAAAAGATTTTGTGGGATTCGAACCCATGGTCTTAAAACTACTAGTCCTTGACCCTCACCTCTGAGCTACGAAATCACTTAAACGAACAAACGAATATCGAATTCCCTTGATTCGCTTTCGGCTCTATGACGTCACAGCTGTCAGCGAGAGCCAACAGAATTGATCCCGAGCCACTCGTAGAATAATAGTCTATGAGTATTTTCCCAAAATGTAAGGAAATTTTCAAAATTGACAACCCTAATACTGCAGCAGCGCCCTCGCACAACGTCATCCACTTTCATTTCAAGCCTTGTCGCACTATGGGTTTGACACCTAACAGCTCTGGCGGATCCTGCGCCTCCTACTACTACTACGCTCCTTTCGGAAACACGGCTCGGGTTGACTCGGCTCAAAAGCGAACCAACTGAATCCGATATTCGTTTGGTCATTTATGTAATTTGGTGGCTCAGTGGTAGGAGTGTAGGGTTTTTATTTTTGACGTGATGACGTCACGTCTTATAAATTGATTAACACCGGCTGCACACACGAAAAAGTGTCACGTTCCATCTGAACCTGTGTGTGCAAGCGAGAGCGTGTAACAAGCGATAGAGAGGCATATAAAGGAGAGTAGGAAATACAAAATATATTTGTCCGTCTTTTGCGAGCCTCGAACCCGCGGTACCTGCCACCACTATTGTGTGACCGACACGACGTCTTAACCACCCGGCTAAATCGTTCAGGTACTAGCGAAGCGAATTTGGTCACCAGTAGATGAAGATTTCATGGCGTTGAGTCTTTTGGAGCGACATCTAGCGTCAATATAGTAAATGAAATACTTCAGCGGTAGTTTACTTGAAGGTGTTGCAACGTTGTAGTATGCGCTTTGCTATGTACCTAGATGGCGTAAATTGAAAGTTTATATTGATAAATTAATATTATTAGTTTTTAAAGTACTCACATTTGCGATTTAAGAATTAAACTTCTAAGCACGATAAAGTATTATGAACTGATTTTGTATCTGACTTCGCACTTTATATACTTTATGACGTCATCACGTAAAACTATCGTCCGTAAACCAACTTTACAGACAACCAATTTTTCGATCTCGACCATGGGTTAGTGTCCCTTTTGTCAAAATTGGTTTTGTTTTTTTTTAAGCAATGTTAGGGTGTTAAAATTAGGTTATGGTTATTTTTTTTTATAACCACCTAAGAAAGCTTTATTTTCGGAAATACAAACGTAACAAAAACGACATGCGCCGCCTCAACATTAGGTTAGGTTATTTTATTTTAAACCACCAAAACATCACTAATACATACCACACAACATTATTATTATTCCTTTATTAACACATATATTTACAATAATTTTACATATAATAAACTATACCTAAAATGTACAAAAATTATATATAAAATTATTATAAAATAAATGGAGTTTCCACCACCGGCGGCGGGGCGAGTCCAAGCTACCGATGGTCGGGTCCCAAAGAGAGGAACCTCCGGACGATGCGTGCAGTGTCAAGCAGGGCTGCCTTCTGTATCTGGCCCTTGCTTGACCCAACCACTCAGCGAGAGCCTCTCAATATTATTATTATTATTTATTTATATACACTAGCAGCTTGCAGCTGATGCGTGTACTTCACGTGTTGAGTGCACTGTTTTATGATAGATCTTATTTATATTTTTTATGTAATTTTTATTTTTTATTTTTTTTCCTTTTTTTAATTATTATTCTTTTATTATATTATTAGTGTTTGTTTGTATTTTTTGTTTATATTTAACAAATGTTTGTCAAGTAGATTTTTAAAACCATTCACTGAGATAGCACTTATCACTTCTTGTGGGAGCTTGTTCCAAGAGTCCACTACTCGGTTAGTTAGGAAGAACTTTCTTGGGTTGGAGTTGGAAGTGTTTCGGTTTAGTTTTAAAGAGCGACCACGGAGTTTCTCGTTGGTGTCCATTGTGTACATTGAATTAAGCTTCGTTACATCGTAATGACCATTGAAAATTTTGAATGTTTCGATGAGGTCCTCTCTTTGTCTTCTTTGCTTTAGTGTAATAATACCAAGTGCGTCCAAGCGGCTTTCGTAAGACTCGTTCCTCAGGGATGGAACCATCTTGGTTGCCCGCCTCTGCACTCTCTCCAGAAGTTGAATGTCCTTGATGAAGTAAGGGTTCCACACTTGGTAAGAGTATTCAAGGAGAGGACGGACATACGTTTTGTAGAGTTTGATGAACAAGTCTGGATTTATGTAGGAGAAAGCTTTTCTGATCATGTAAAGAAGTGAGTTTGCTCTTTTTACAACTTCTACTATATGTGGTTCCCATTTGAGGTCGTGTGACACAGTTACTCCGAGATCTTTCTGTGCGTTGACTGGATGTACAAGGATTCCGTCGATCGTGTATTTGTGACGCGGATTCTTGGGACCTATTGTAGTACGGTGCATTTCGCTGCGTTTAGTGTAAGAAGCCAATCTTTGGTCCATTGCACGATGCGGTCGAGGTTGCCTTGAATTAATTGATGGCTTATATAACAGTATCTCCGAAGAATTTAGTATCGTCAGCAAAAAGTGCAAAGGGTAGTTCCATTATCGCTTTGAGGTCCGTAAGAAAGATACCAAACGCTACAGGGCCGATTACTGAACCTTGTGGTACGCCACTGAGTACATCATGGGCTTCAGACAATTCCTCGCCGACTCGTACCCGGAATTTCCTGTTTGTAAGAAAATCTGCAATCCATGACAGTAGTTTTCCTCTGAACCCAAAGTGTTCCAATTTATGGATTAACCGTTTTATTGGGACTCGGTCGCATGCATCACTCATATCATACCACACATTCCTCCTTCGCGCCGAAGTTTGCCGAAAGGAGCTATAGGAGCGGTTGTAGGATCAAGCAGGATATTCAGGTGGCGGACCGGTCACACTATAGCTGTTGCACGATGAGAAGACGGAAGACCACGGCCACGGACGGACACACGAGCGTCTCTTTGTAGTAAGCACCTGACAGTTAACTTTCTTTTTCTTTTTCTTACGGAAAGGCAGGATAATGTGACCGTATAGCTTGTTTTTTCATTCTTCTTCTCATTTGCATTTGTTGCACCTCGTAAAAAAATACAGGAGCATAAAGGACCACAAAACACTGCTATTAGAAAAGACTTAGCCTGCGGAAATCAAAACTGGGGCCAAAAAAATTTCATACAAAATGGCGAGTTCCGCGAATTTATTTTCAATAGCGACTTAGGATTGCCTCTTCTCCGGCGCTGCGGGAAGTGCAGCCCCGCCGTCCTTGTGTAACACAGCGCAGGCACTCATGCTCGCCTCCGCAGCTTCGGCTTTTTGGTCGCCTTCGGTGACCAGCCTCAGCCGCTCCGGCTCACGGCGGACGTTTGTTACGGCGGCGGACGGGGGCTGCACTCCCTCCGAGCCTCCGGCTTATAAAAACACTAGGGAATAGCCACCACCACACAAAATTTTTTGAAACAAAAAAATTTTTTTTTTTCCTTACAAATTTTAAATAGGTACCTATTTACCTATTCCCAAAATCTTGGGAGGAAAAAAAATTGTTTTACTTCAAATAAAAAAGTCGTAGAACAAAAAGTTGTTTTAATTCACGTACATAATCACCCCCTTTCGGGTTTTACGGTTGGGGTTGCAACACCGTGTATACCTAAACCTATATAAAATCTAAAAAACCATCACAACAATAATTTTCTTCTCTTTCTCTCTAGGCTCTAGCTAGGTGGTACGTACAGTCTAATGAGAATTAAATAGATGCTGCAAGTAATGTAATGAAAGCCTGAAAGGTAGGTAATCGTGCTCAAAGAGATATTTGGTTGGTTCCCAACAAAATGTCATCGACAGGGGAAATGCAGGGTAAGAACGAGCCGTTGCTGTTTCCATGACGACAAGTCCATACAAAACGTTGCGATTACATTCTCTGTGGATCACACATCGCCACATCCAAAGAGGATATAACCACTGCGTTTGCCACATCGCTACTGATCGCCAGGCACAACTTCAACATGAGTTCACTTCTAATAAAAGATGGTCAATATACCAAGACGATATACAATATGGTGAGTCTACGGGATAACGTGTCTGCATCGTCCTCGAAGAGGACTCCTCTTATCCTCGTACACGTTTTATTGTCGATATTTGCGAGCATTTGGTTGGTAGGTAGGTAACTTCTAATAGAGCATAATATTATTCGATCGGATAGTAACTAACTGTTAGGGTAGGTATATAATACTAGTTATCTGTATATTTGTGTAAATTGTGGGATACAGGTGAAGGAGAGCCGCTACTCGGAGGCTATGAGGGCGCTGAGCGACGCGGGCGCGGGCGCCGGGGCCGCGCCCAGCCGCGCCGGGCTTTCCCTCCTCGCCTATTGCTACTTCCACACGCAGGCCTTCGTGGAGGCCGCCGACTGCTACGAGCGGCTCGTGGCGCTGCACCCCGACGTCGCCGAGTACAGGCTGTACCTGGCGCAGGCGCTGTACGAGGCCGCGCTGTACGAGGAGGCCTACAAGGTGTCGACGCAGGTGACCGCCCCCGAGCTGCAGCGCAAGGTGATCAAGCTCCAGGCGGCCGTGCGCTACGGCGAGGAGGACACGCTCGCGGCGAAGGCGCTCGTGGAGTCGAGCGCGCCCGACGACCCCGACCGCGACCCCAATCTCGGCTGTCTGCTGTACAAGGAGGCTCGCTATGAGGAGGCGCTCGCCAAGTTCTCGCGCAGCCTCAACGTGCTCGGCTTCGACGCGCACCTTCACTACAACGCGGCGCTTTGTTACTTCCGCCTCAAGGAGTATCCGCAGGCGTTGAAGCACCTCACGCTCGTCGTGGAGCGAGGCATCCGCGACCACCCCGAGCTGGCAGTCGGCGTGCAGGCGGACGCCGCCGAGGTGAAGTCGGTCGGTAACACGCTCGCGCTGCACGAGACAGCGCTCACAGAGGCGTTCAACCTGAAGGCAGCCATCGAGTACCGGCTCGGCAACGCGGAAGCGGCGCGTGAGGCGCTCGCCGACATGCCGCCGCGGCACGAGCGCGAGCTGGACGCCGTCACGTTGCACAACGCCGCGCTCGCACACGCCGAACTGCGCCCCACCGACTGCTTCGAGAAGCTGCACTTCCTGCTGCAGCAGGACCCCTTCCCGCCGGAGACCTTCGCCAACCTGCTGCTGCTCTACTGCAAGTTCGAGTACTTCGACCTGGCCGCGGACGTGCTCGCCGAGAACGCGCAGTTCACGTACAAGTACCTCACGCCCTACCTGTATGACTTCCTCGACGCGCTCATCGCGAGCCAGACGTCGCCGGAGGAGGCGTTCCACAAGTACGAGGAGATCGGCTCAAAGCACGCCGAGCGGCTGCGCAAGCTCACCAAGGTGGTGCAGGAGAGCCGCTCGCAGGGCGACACGGAGCAGGTGAAGCGCGCCGTCGTCGAGTACGAGGAGACGCTCGAGCGCTACGTCCCGGTCGTGATGGCGCAGGCCAAGATCTACTGGGACATGGAGAACTACGCGCAAGTGGAGAAGATCTTCCAGAAGTCGGTGGAGTTCTGTAACGAGTCGGACGTATGGCGTCTGAACGTGGCGCACGTGCTCTTCATGCAGGAGAACAAGTACAAGGAGGCGGCGGGTTTCTATGAGCCGATAGTGAGGAAGCGCTACGATGACATCCTCGGCGTGAGCGCCGTCGTGCTCGCCAACCTGTGCGTCTCCTACATCATGACGTCGCAGAACGAGGAGGCCGAGGACACGATGCGTAAGATCGAGAAGGAAGAGGAGCAGCGCAGCTTCGAGGAGCCCGGCGGCAAGTGCTTTCACCTGTGCATCGTGAACCTTGTCATCGGCACGCTTTACTGCGCCAAGGGCAACTACGAGTTCGGAATCTCGCGAGTCATCAAGTCGCTCGAGCCGTTCGACAAGCGGCTCGGCACCGACACCTGGTTCTACGCGAAGCGCTGCTTCCTGTCCTTCCTCGAGAACCTAGCCAAGCACCTGATCGTGATCAAGGACAGCATCGTGCGGGAGTGCCTTGCCTTCCTAGACGGCTGCGAGACGTACGGGCGGCGCGTGAGCACCGTGCTGGAGGATCCGCTGCACGAGGAGGAGGCGGCGGCGCGGGCGGCTCGCACCGTCACATATGAAGCGCGCCTCCTCAAGCATGCCTTCTATCGCCTGCGCACCATCGACCACTCCGTCACTATCAACAAGTTCGAGGACTTGAAGTGACCACATTTGGGGTCAAACTCCATTCTCCTTCTGTCTTTCTGTGATGCACGCCTGGGTTTCGATGATGACCGCGATCTTTCGCCCAAGAGAAAGGTGGCTGTGATCAATCACTAATATACTCGCCACGCCATCACTTAATCTCATGTAAATGTCTGGGTTGGGTTAGTTAGTTAGCATGTAGGAAAATCAATCCTGTACTTTATAGTAGTGTTTTCGGTTGTATGCGATATATTCATGAGAACGACTTACACTAGTTACACTTGTCGACGTTTCGTTCCTCGCTCCGGGGATATCGTCAGGACAGGACACGCGGAACTGCGACGACCTGGAGGACACCGTCGTCTAGTCAGATGTCAACTGGCGGTCGCCGCTGACGTAGATTATAGCGATGAGAAGGTACTTCGGCCGATGCGGGTAGGTTCGACATCGCCCCGGGGGCCCCCCTTGATGTCGGAGGCCCTGGGCCCGTGCCCCGTGTGCCCTTATGGTAAAGTCGCTATTGCTTGCGTCCTTGGATTCGATACAGCGCAGCGCCGAGCCATCCGTCTTGTTGGTGACCCGAAATTTACAGATGGTCTGGAGTCTCTCAGTCACAGACGATTTGTAGGTTCGCTTAGTCTGTTTTACATATACTTTCACGGGCGCTGCTCTGTGAAACTGGCATCCCTTATGCCACCCGTCATAACTCCGCATGACTCGTCGCAGAGAGACTCAGCACCCTTTTGTTGTTGACATTGGGCTTTTGAGAACCCATCGGTTCTCCAAATCGTTTCTTTGTCGCACCGCTAAGGTGTGGAACTGTCTTCCGGCCAGTGAGTTTCCCGAATCCTTTAACCTGGGTGTCTTCAAACGTCGTATTAACAGGCTAGACAGCCTAGCAACAGTCCTCAAAGCTGCTAGCATGGCACCTAACTGAGCGTGGTTTCGCAAGGAGAGGTGTTTTTGGCTCTGTCGAACGCACCATTGGTCTCTCGGCACAGCCACCCATGTTGGTTTACATAAAAAAAATAATTAAGTACTATGAATTAAAAACTTTTTATACCAATATTGGTTCTAGTTATTTTTATTATATTTATTATGTATATTACTAATTTTAAAAAAAGTCGGCAAGTGCGAGTTGGACTCGCGCACCGAGGGTTCCGTATCATCGAACCGCCTAAATAAACACTACAGCAATGGTTTGACTGTGCGGCATTCGTGGAGTAGAAATATACAAAAATATATTTCTTATATGACATATTTAACGACATATCTACAATTTTATTTTTTAATTTTTTCTTTACTTGTGATGTGAGACCTTGCTTCTTACAAAATTTCATTACTCTAGGTCAACGGTAAGTACCATATAGGAGTTGATTTCATTTGAGTGAGTTTGCAAGTATTAAAATTTGCCATAAATAGCCGTATCTTTTGATTATATTGATTTAGAAGCTTTCATTTTCTATAACTCGAAGGGATCGCAGACGTTAGTACCTATTTCATATTAATTTCAATTTGATATCTTGACTCATTACTGAGAAAAGGGATCTTGACACACAAAACAAGCAATTTTTTATTAATATCATATAACTACAAGATTACAATTTTAGGATTTTTTCCTTTACTTGTGCTGTGAGATCTTACTTCTTACCAAAATTTATGATTCTAGGTTGACGGGAAATACCCTATAGGTTTTGATTTGATTGGAGTGAGTTTGCGAGTATGAAATCTGACATAGATGGCCGTATCTTTTGATTGCTTTTATTTTATTCACCGTAAAGAGATCGTAGATCTTAGTATTTCGTATTAATTTCAATTTGTTATTTTGATCCGTTCCTGAGAAAAAGGGTCCTTGACATACAAAACAAATATTTTTTTTTTGTGTCAATAACTACAATTTTACAATTTTCGGATTTTTTTCCTTTACTTGTGCTGTAAGATCTTGCTACTCAGGAAATTTTATGATTCTATGTTAACAGGAAATACCCTATAGGTTTTGATTTGTTTTGAGTGAGTTTGCGAGTATGAAATATGACATAGATGGCCGTATCTTTTGATTGCGTTGATTTAGAAGCTTTGATATTCTACACCTTAAAGAGATCGTAGATCGTATTAATTTCAATTTGTTATCTTGATCCGTTCCTGAGAAAAAGGGACCTTGATATACAAAACAAACAAACATTTTTTTTAATGTCACCTAACTATAAATTTAAAAATTTTTCCTTTACTTGTGCTATGAGACCTTGCTTCTTACCAAATTTCATTATTCTAGGTTAACGGGAAGTACTCTATAGGTTTTGATTTGGTTTGCCGGTAGCAAAATATGTGACTTAAATGGGCGTATCTAGTGATTGCGTGGACCTATAAGCTTAATTTTTTTACACCTCCGAGGAAACGTAGACCTTAGTATTTGATATTAATTTCAACTTTATACCTCTACCCGTTCCTGAGAAAAAAGGTCTTGACAGACAGACACCCAGCCAGACAGACAGACAGACGGACAACAAAGTGATCCTATAAGGGTTCCGTTTTTTCCTCCTTTGAGGTACGGAACCCCAAAAACACATTTAAATACTCTGCCTTTAGAACAGCAATAGCATAAAAAATGGCGCGTATATTCAACTTATTCGTGATGCTGTGCGTGTGCTGTGCACTTGCTGCTTGCTGTAATGGAATGCAAAAATACAAAATAATTACAAACGACAATTCAAAAGAACATTATTAATTACAAAAGACAAAAGTCTTCAAAACTAACAATATTTGAACATCGTAGGTATAGGTACCTACACCACTCCAAACCAAAGATAATTAAATTCAATTTCATTTATTTATTATAGCTACTTATAATAAATTAATTATTCTTAGAACGTAGGACATATTAATATACTAAATAAGAATACATAGACGCATATTTATATATACATGATACTCGATAAATACATTTCAAAATGAAAAGCTAGTATTAATACTATAAAGGCAAAAAAAAAGTTCGCTGAGGACAGGATTCGAACCTGCGCGGGTAGAACCCATTGGATTTCAAGTCCAACTCCTTAACCACTCGGACACCTCAGCCGGCACGGTCGCCGCCCCAAACACGCTACACCTCCTATACTACACTCACAGAGCAAGCGGTGTGAGTGTGTGCGAGCGTCGCCGTCATAGCTACTGTAGTTGTATGTGTTCGTTGGGTTGTGTGTGTGCGTGCAAGCGATCTTATTTCATAGAACAGCAATTTGTGCTCGTCTTCCCCCAAACTTTATAACCCCTAGTCGGGACTAGGTAGGGGTTGTAGTAATATCAATGCTCTGTGTTGTGTGATAGTGATAGGTTCCAATACATTTTTTGACATTTTGTTGCGTAGGTTACCTACTTAGCCTGTCATTCACCTGCTCAAGTGAATGACAATAATTATTTTAGTATACCTATCAACTGGTGGTCCGCTAGAGCAGGGGTTGCGTGCGTCAATGAAACCGTTTACATTTTTCATTATTAACTTTATGTTTATGGGAAGTTTAGTTAATTATTTTAGCCTGAAATCACTTGACCCGGAAAATATTATTCTGTATTTGTTTTTTATGTAAGCGTACGTTGTTGATAATCCAGCCAGATTCACAAGGATAGTTTGAAGAAAACCGCACAAGTCTTTTCACGGCAGCCTTGCCAACAGCGTTGTTTTATGAATAAACCTGCATCCAGAACTCTTCTTGAAGAGAAGATCCACCTATTGCATTACCCGGTAGAATGACCGTGCCAAGGTGAAAGGTGGTTATCGCCCTTTACCACGGCATCTCGTCCTTATCCATTAGTAGCCTTTTACGACTACTTACATTACATCACATGATGCTGTGGGGCCACAGAGCATCGAATAGCGCGCGCGCCCCCTCCACGTGCGCGCGCCTGTATAACTTCACTGCTCTGTGTGCGGGGCTATTATTTATAGGTAAGAAGTACCGACCGACCCCATCCATACGGTAGGTAGGTTACGTTAATAATTTTTATTGCCTAAGTAATTAGCCTGCAAAGATATTTTCCATTCACCGATGAAAAGAGCAAAATAATTCGATCAGCGGAATGTAGTCGGCCGGCGCGGTCTTAGCTCGGACTCTTAATCTCAAGGTCCAAGGTTCGAATCCGGCCGACATGCACCAATTATTTTTTTCTGACTTAAAAATGTACGTGCATACGTAGTCGAATTGTAGCCGACTGGATTGGTACCACCGTACTGAACGAAAGATGACCGCATTTTTTTAAATGTAAACCAACATAGGTGGCTGTGTCGAGGGACCAATGGTATAGTCGACACAGCCAAAAACACCTCTGCTCGCGAAGCCACGGTGAGCACGCGCGAAGCCCGTAGCAAGTAGATTTGCGGACTGTTGTTAGGACACCAATGTTAGGATGTCTAGCCCGTCATGTAGCCCGTTGATAACATTTGAAGATAGGTAGGTACCCAGATTAAAGGATTCGGAAACACTCGCCGGAAGACAGTTCCACGACCTAGCGGTGCGACAACGAAACTATTTTGAGAACCGTTGCACAGAACTACAGAAACCTCGGCTGTGTTCACCTCTAGCTAGACCATTATTAGCCAGCAATCTAAAACGCAAGTCTCCGGTATGGCACCTTCTCGGAGTTGACATTTTGCATGTTGGCATGTACTCTCACGCCTCTGACTCGGCCACCCATACATATTACGTAAACAAATCAACATAAGATAGAAACAATCCTGCTCGATATCACATCTCCCCACCTCCGGCGCCGCCGCGCCGCCCCCGCACCGCCGCGCCTCCCCCGCGCCGCCGCGCCGCTCTCGCATCTCCCGCTTTTCCCGGTCCCGAAGGTTGTTGACTCTACTCTACTTACAGGTCACGCACCTCTCTCACGCACGCTCCCTGGGCACGCGGGGTGCGGGGCGGGGGGCGCGGGGCGCGGCGGAGGAAGTGCCCGCGTGGCTGAACGAGAAAACACTCTCTTCGACTTCTCCTCTGAAGTTCAACTTTGTCTCGATCTCAGACGGTTCTCTGTGCCCTGCCTGCCTGGGGCCAGAGTTGCGGATCCTGCGGAGGTTGCCCCCACGCCCCTCGACACAACTTCCGATACGAAGCTCGGAGCGAGGAGGGGGGTGGTGAGGGTGGGCGGGGGTTGGGGGGGGGGGGGTCTTAGCACTCAGCCAGCTAACCTAAAATCTAGTATGTACATACCGTACCTATATCACCTATACTACCTAAGTATAATTATGTTTGGTTAGATGGAGCCTGGAGGTCAACGATCGAGCAAGTGGGACTCCGTTGTCTGTATGTGCTTCAATTTTTCGCATTTTTTAAACCGACTTCAAAAAAGGAGGAGGTTCTATGTTCGGCTGTATGTATTTTTTTTTATGTATGTTCAGCAATATCTTCCCCAATTGTGAACCGATTTCGATGATTTTTTTTTGTGTTCGGTTCAGTCTAGCTCCAAGGTGGTCCCATTTTTTTTTGGTCAAGATCGGATTGGAAAGCTAGGCGGAATCGCGAGGCCGAAGGCCGAGCGATTCCGCCGAGTACATTAATAGCAAATAAAAATTACTAAAAAAACTGTGAAATAAAAAACTATTTAAAAAAATATAAAAACCGCCTCCAAAAATGTATGAAATAAAAAAATAAAAATCGAACCCTAGAGTTGAAGGCGGTGGTGCTAAAGCAAGCAAAAATACCCGACCGCCTTCAACTCTAGGGTTCGATTTTTATTTTTTTATTTCATACATTTTTGAAGGCGGTTTTTTCAATAAACTACTTTCACCTTCTCGTACCGTGTGCGTGCTTGACCGCTTTTACGGTTCCGTATCCATACGGAAACCGATTACTAAGCCTACGCCGCCGTCTGTCTGTCTGTCCGTCCGAGGGCTGTCTCTTCTGAACCGCAATAGGTAATGGTTGAATTTTTTTCAGAATATGCGTTATTATAGCGGATATGGCCGCAAAAGGCATAAAGTAAAAAATTAAGGGGGTTCCTACCGACTCCTAATTCAGTGGGGGTCCCAGGGGGGTCCGGTCCCCAACTCCGCATACAATTTATCATAATATTATGTGGAAGAGACACCGCCATATATCGAACGATCATAAAACATTTTAACTACAAAAAAGTATGAACGGGAAGGTATGAACCGATAGATGGTGTGAGGGATACGAAGGAATCAATATTTTTATTAATTGTAAAAATGGTATTATTATAAGGTCTTTCAAAATTAGTTCAGAGTACACTAAGGGGGGGTTCTGTATCATATAGGGAGTAAAACCTATATAAAATTTTTTGGACCTTGGGCTTTTTTTTATGTAAAATATTTTTTTATGTATTAAAATAAAAAAATAGGTGTTGATTTTTATAGCCTAATCGATTCAGTTTCATAACAGTAACAACAAAGTCTTCATCACCATTAGTATCTAACACATGTAAGTTGGTAAAAAAAATCAAATTCTTTCTATTCCATAGTAATAAAACTAAAATTGTGGTTTTTCACAATTTCTGAAAGAATGTGTTGGAAGACTTTTTTGTTCCTGGCATGAAACTGAAACGATTACAAAAAAATTTTTTTTTTACATTTTACTTAAAAACAAATTTTTTTTGTAAAAAAAAAAATTCTTTGTTGTTCCAAAGTGATCTATTTCCGATACAGAACCCCCCCTTAGCGTACTCTGAACTAATTTTAAAAGACCTCATATAGGTAGTATAAGCTTATTGCATAGTGCAAACTCCAAGGTAAAATAACCAAACCATAACCGGCCAAATTGTTGTGTTACGGATACGGAACAGAATCCTCGGTGTGCGAGTCCAACTCGCACTTGTCCGGAGGCAAAATATGAATATCGAGCTTAAGAAAGAGACAATCCGGTTGTAGAGCGTTGTCCCTGTCGCACGAGACGTGCGGGTTCGTGCGACAGGGACGACGCTCTACAACAACAATAATTGTCTCTTTCTTATTAAACAGTACCGATGTTATATTTTAAAATCATTTCACTCATGCTGCCACCTTTTGCCGAGTAGTGGAAATACTTCAACTGTGGCCATCCAAATCTATAAAATGCCAATCCGTAATATATGCCAATAGATGGCGATAGTAGTAGGATGTGGCCTGTGAGAGTTCTGGAACACCTAAAACACAGTGCGATGTCGGAATCAAACATAGATATCACCACAGAGAAATAATTTCCTTTATACGTCTATGGATATCACGTAAAAAGTATACTAGTGGCGCCATTTCGTAGCGTTGTTGGCACGCAGAACCGAACCAAGGTGAGGCATTTGTGCGCAGAACCGAAAAGCAGACAGGCTTTATGGGGTTCCGAGCGCCCGGATGGAACCTTGTGGATGGACCGGATAATTGACAAGGTTCCAGCCGGGACTATGAAGTCCAGGATGGGATCTTGTCACACGAAGTAGTGTGCAACAGTGTGTGTATGGAGCAATCGAGTGTGACAAAATACCTAGATTTCCTATATAAGAGTTGAAGTGCGTAAGGCGTGCCCTAATTTCATTGGTTGCGACTTGCGACCGCGCACCGAGAGTTCCGTATCGTCATGTCATGGTCAGCGCCACTCACGCCACGCCATCTATGTATTAGTTAAAATGCTTCATACTCTTTTGGGTAGATGACGCGCATACACATTTTAGTTTATTGTATGGGGATTCCCGTGAATTTTTTACTTTTTCTTATTTTTATTATTTGTTGTTACCTATATCGGCCATAATAAATAACACATATTCTGTGAAAATTTCAACGTGCTACCTATTATACGGTTCCAGATATACGACCCTCGGACAAACAGACAGACAGACGGCGTAGGCTTAGTAATAGAGTCCCGTACGACGGATACGGAACCCTCAAAAAAGAGGCGTGGTTCGGTTCTGCGCGAGCAACTACTTCGTTTCTAACTACGCGGATTCGGACGTATGCGGGGATTGCGAATGCCATACCGTCCTGACAGATGTCTATTCGCGCCTCTCTTGAAGGACCCGAGACTGTATTTGGGAGGAAATATACGGACGGTGATAGCGTTCCAGAGTTAACCGGCTCTGTAGAGGAAATATCTGCAGAACGGATTGGTCTCATCCGCGGGTGTCCGCGGTAGGTGCAGCCTGTAGGGATGCAACTCCTGCCCCTGCCCCGCGCGCGCGCAGTGCGGAGGTGGGAAGTGGACGGGGGCGGACCAACCAACCAACAATGGCGAACAATCTTTACTTCATAATTTTATATACAATATATTTACATGACAGCACGTTGAACACGTTGGCAGGTTTTTTGTAGAAACTGATACGATTGGCAACATCACCTACCACATCCGTGATGTCAGCCCATCACACCTTCGTGAACTATGTAGGTGCCACGTCAGTGCTTCTCTTTGGTCATGCCAGCTACACTGAACTGGACGGAAAACACCAACTATAGCCGTTTCGACCGAACTCGTTCAGTGCAGAGCGGTGGTATCAATCCGTGCGGGTTAAACCACACCACAGTAAGGGGCAGGGAAGGAAAATAACGCAATTACGTGGAATAAGAACCACGGCCTGTCTCAACGATCGGACGGTGACCCATCCAAAGTTCGTGGCATCCGCAAGATCCGCGCTTCATTTCGACGATCGAACGTTGAATGTTGATGCTCGAGCGAATTAGCGAGTCTGACTTTTTTATTAGGGTTCCGTATCCGGTACGGGACCCTATTACTAAACCTATGCCGTCTGTCTGTCTGTCTGTCCGAGGGCTGTATCTCTTGAACTGTAATAGGTAGCCGGTTAAAATTTTCACAGAATATGTGTTATTTATTATGGCCGATATAACAACAAATAATAAAAAAATAAGAAAAAGTAAAAAAATTCAAGGGGGTTCCCATAGAAGAAACCAAAAAGTGTATGCGCGCACGCCTACTACCGAATAGATTATGAAGCATTTGAACTAATCACGACATTTATTAATATGAAGCATTTCATACCACGCAATCTAGACGGCGCGGCGGCGTGAGTGGCGCTAGCCATGACATAGCGATACGGAACCCTCGGTGTGCGAGTTCGACTCGCACTTGGCCGGTTTTTTATTTATCCATCCACTGCGGCGTGCGGCGCTGCTGGTGGGTGCGTGCGGGGCGGGGGCGGTATCGATCCGCCCGCCCAGCAGCGCCGCCCGCCCCCGCCGACGCTGCCGCCCCCCGCCGCCCCCCGGCGCCGCGCCGCGCCCGCACCCGTCTCGTCTCCTGCCTGTCCCGCTCTCCGTCCATTTAAGGCGTGTTACTTTTGAGGGTTCCGTAGTCAGCCTGGTTATAAAATTGGTTAGGCGTCTGTCTGTGTGTCTGCCAGAGGCTCCTAAGCTTTTTGTGCTATCTTGAAATTTGGAATATTTATAGATTCCAGATCAAGGGACATAACAGAGTTTCAGGCAAGCGATATCAGGAGTTTGGAACTGTTAATTTGTAATATGGGCCACGTAGTCGGTAGTAAACATGTTTTATAATAAGTCGAGATGTGTATCGATGGAAAGGTCTACCTACTACTCTTTCCTATAATGAAAAAGCTGTTTTAAAACATTTCACCGACTTCAAAAAACAACTAGAACTGAAAAGTGTTAAATAACATTTTGATTCGTACTCTTAAGTTGAACGGGGTACAAAAGCACAAAAGGAATCCATCTATCTATTTTCAGGTGTGCTTTGGTACCCCCTTCAACTTAAAAGTACGAATATCAATCAAAATATTATTTAGGTCAAAATTAGGGATAATTTGCAAGAGTCTAAACATTAAACAGTGGAGAATTGCCTGCGCGACCGGAACATGTTCTAAATTTGAAAATGCTCCCGAAAACGCTCTCAATGTCGTTCTGTTCTGTCTCTATCCCTAATTTTGACCACATAGTGAATTATTTGTATGACATGTGGTGTACCGTTGGAAAGGGCGTAAACTAGCGAACTAAGAAAATGAACCGATCAATTGCTCTTAGTTTTTTTTTTAAATTAAGAAACTAAGATTCTGTCATATTTTTACTCGTTCTCGGGACTTTGGGAGGTCATACATAAGACCTTTTCATGGTATTAACTTCATCAAATAATATTTTTTTCTAGAAAAAAGATACATCATAAAATTCAATAAATTTTATATCGTGCTGATACAATCATAAGCAAAAAAGTTACAAGGGTTTAAAGCTGGGATTTTGGTAATTAAAAAAAAAATAAAGAAAAATATCGTATCTCGATACCACGTGACATCTGACAAAAGGTATCATGGGTCAAAACGTTGCAAATGACCCCACTTAACCTACAAAAAAATGATGTCTGTCGATGTGCCGTACAACCTGTACATTAAAAAGTTAAAAATAAATATAAATAAATAAATATTATTAGATATTAGAGCAATATAATTATGTACTGTATACTATACAAATTATACAGTAACAACTCGTCCGCACCTCTCTCCGTACTCTCTTCTCCGTCGGTTTGGTTTGGTCGTGGTAGAACGTACTACTTGTTCTACCTACCTACTTGTGTCGTGGATCGTGGTGTCGTGTCGTGTCGTGACGTCTAGTTAGGTAGCGACATGTTGTGACGGTCGCTGCCGCTAGTTACCCACTACTCCACCACATAGTTGGATAGCTTGTTGATACTGAAGTAACTGAGTGATTGGGTATATGTAGGCTTTTTATGTCCTGTCTACTGAATAGGCAAGTTGTGAAAACGTTAAATTACAAATTATAAAAACCCCGACACACCGCGGAAATTATTTTTGACTTTTTGAGGGTTTTTGATGTATTGGAGTTTAGTAAATTTGTAATTTAATTTTGAGCCCCCCCCCCGACGCAAAAGGAGAGGTATTATAAGTTTGATGCCTCCGTCTGTCTGTGCGTCTGTATGTCTAGCGGTCTGTATGTATGTCTGTGGCATAGTAGCTCCAAACGAATTTTAACCACCGACGCAATATTTTTGCGTCGGAGGTTAAAAAGAAGACTATGTAGCGAAATAATGAGAATTACAAAAAAAATTATCGTGTTTTTGGTATAGATAGTTTTTGGGACCGCCCACGTCCGGTCGAGTTCAACGCTTCCAAGACACAAGTTTGCGCGTTCAGTGCGAAGAGAGCGGCGTTCACACCGGCTCCTTCATTCCAAGACACGTCGCTTAAATTAAGCGAACACCTCGGAGTCGAACTGTCGCACGACCTGAACTTTCGTCGCCATATCGAGGAGAAGGCCAAGCTGGCTTCTAAAAAGCTGGGCGTACTCAATAAGGTGCGACGGTACTTCACGCCGGACCAAAAGCTGCTTTTGTATAAATCGCAGATCAGGTCCTGCTTGGAGTTGCTCGCACCTGTGGGATGGCTCTGCTAAATAACAGCTTGCGCATCTGAACTCAATCCAGCGTCGAGCCGTGCGACTAGTGGGTTACCCCGAAGTGTCCTGCGATCTAGAACCACTGCAACACCGTAGGGAGGGATGTCGGCTCCCTAAGTGTGTTCTATCGTTATTCCATGGGGAGTGCTCGGAGGAACTGTTTAATGCGATCCCGCCGTCCCCTTTCCACCTTCGCACCACGCGCACTGGGCAGGGATTGCATCCATACACGCTGGACTTACCGCGGATGCGTATACCAATCGATTCTGCAGATCTTTCCTTTACAGAACCGGTAAACTCTGGAACGTTCTCCCTGCCCATATATTTCCCCCCCAAGTACAGTCTCGGGTCCTTCAAGAGGGGCGTGAATGGGCACCTGTCAGGCCGGCATGGCATTCGCAACCCCCGCATACGACTGAATGTATATGGGCGTCGTTAGACACCTTATGGGTGGCTCGGCGCCATATGTCGCGCTGTCAATAATAAAAAAAAACGTACCTGGGCCATCGGGCATGTGCTTAAAAAGGGTCAAGTGTTTCTAGGGTTCAGGCGTCACTGTTTAGCCTTGGACTCAATCTTAAATGTTTTCCTTGTTTCGAACTTCGAATTTAGAATAAATATTATCGTAGGCACTACCTACCTGGGTCGCTACACGGGGCCAGTGTTACAGTAGCCGTGACTCACTCACTTGGAAGCACCGTGACTCACTCGAGCTAGTCGAGCGAGAGTGCGCATTCTGTAGGTAGTCGTCGCATCGCAGCGCAGCAGCCGCCGGCCCTCCGCCCTCCGCCCCTCCGCCCCTCGCCTCCGCCGCCAGCGGGAGGCGATACGCGCACTCACTCGCCTTGCGTTGTGTACAAGAAAGGAATGGCATGGCTCTGTCTGCGTATGGAACAACGTTCTCCCTTGTATTTTTTTTTCAAAACTGGATTTGAACCACGGAAGACCGGAAGGGGGCTGGGGCGCAACGACCTCGTTCTGTCGTCCATGAAGTCGATTTCGGCGGCGGAGGCCGCAGCCACACGAAAGCATAACAACAATTATATGTAAACATTCGCTCCAATCGAGGTTCTAATGGAATACTAGGTACCTAAGTATATCAGTGGCGGACAGACACGATTGAAACTTTGTAAAAATGCGCTCGGACGCAGCGACAATTTTTGCCTGCGAGAGCTTGGCGCGGCGCGGCGGCGGCGGCAGCCATAGCACATCCGGCCGGCACCGCCCGCCTCTCTCTACCGCGCTCTCTACTTCCGGCAAGAAGGATCAGCCGGCAACACAGCACTCGCGGGCAAACATTTTTATTAAAATTAATTCCCTAGGTTAGTTTATTGTATTTTAATTAACTTATTTACTTATTTTTAAGTTGTAATTGAACTAATTAAGTTAGATTAAATCAGTTTTTAATTGTATGTACCTGTGTATGCCTATTCAAAACAAATATTCTGGGTGGGTAAAATCGAACAGAAATTGATAAAATTACTTCACTCCGCGCCGCGCCGCGCCGCGCCGCGCCGCGCAGCCACACCGACCATCAGGCACCTCTATCCACCTCTATACTTCCTACCCTGCACTGTAGCCCGCAGCCGACCCGCTCCATCTCGCTCGGGCGTCACCTCTGCCCGCCTTTATACGCTTCCTATATTCGCCTTTATATCCGCCTCTACAGCCGCCTCTATTCGCCTCTATCCGCCTCTATCCGCCTCTATCCTCCTCTATCCACCTCTGCCCACCTCTATCCGTCTCTATCCACCTTTGTCCACCTCTATCCGCCTCTTTCCGCCTTTATCCTTCTCTATCCGCCTCTATAGCCACCTCTATCCGCCTCTATCCACCTTTGTCCACCTCTATCCACCTCTATCCACCTCTATCCGCCTCTATCCACCTCTATCCACCTCTATCCACCTT
Organism: Nematopogon swammerdamellus; assembly: GCA_946902875.1. Classification (NCBI taxonomy): domain Eukaryota; kingdom Metazoa; phylum Arthropoda; class Insecta; order Lepidoptera; family Adelidae; genus Nematopogon; species Nematopogon swammerdamellus. Next base: position 259,670 of record OX336335.1, read on the forward strand.
TTTCCACCTCTATCCACCTCTATCCACCTCTAACCACCTCTATCCGCCTCTATCCCTCTATCCGCCTCTATCCCTCTATCCGCCTCTATTCACCTCTATCCGCCTCTGTCCGCCTGTATCCACCTCTATCCGCCTCTATCCACCTCTATCCGCCTCTATCTACCTTTGTCCACCTCGATCCTTCTCTATCCGCCTCTATCCACCTCTATCCACCTCTATCCACCTCTATCCGCCTCTATCCACCTTTGTCCACCTCTATCCACCTCTATCCTTCTCTATCCGCCTCTATCCACCTCTATCCGCCTCTATCCACCTTTGTCCACCTCTATCCACCTCTATCCACCTCTATCCGCCTCTATCCACCTTTGTCCACCTCTATCCACCTTTATCCACCTCTATCCGCCTCTATCCACCTTGGTCCACCTCTATCCACCTCTATCCGCCTCTATTCACCTTTGTCCACCTCTATCCGCCTCTATCCTTCTCTATCCGCCTCTATCCACCTTTGTCCACCTCTATCCGCTTCTATCCGCCTCTATCCTTCTCTATCCGCCTTTATCCACCTCTATCCGCCTCTATCCGCCTTTATCCACCTCGATCCTTCTCTATCCACCTCTATCCACCTTTTTCCACCTATATCCGCGTCTATCCGCCTCTATCCACCTCTATCCGCCTCTATCCGCCTCTATCCTTCTCTATCCGCCTTTATTCACCTCTATCCTTCTCTATCCGCCTTTATCCACCTCTATCCGCCTCTATCCGCCTTTATCCAACTCTATCCTTCTCTATCCACCTCTATCCACCTTTTTCCACCTATATCCGCGTCTATCCGCCTCTATCCACCTCTATCCGCCTCTATCCGCCTCTATCCTTCTCTATCCGCCTTTATTCACCTCTATCCTTCTCTATCCGCCTTTATCCACCTCTATCCACCTCTATCCGCCTCTATCCACCTCTATCCGCCTCTATCCACCTTTGTCCGCCTCTATCCTCATCTATCCGCCTCTATCCACCTCTATCCACCTTTGTCCACCTCTATCCGCCTCTATCCTCCTCTATCCACCTCTATCCGCTTCTGTCCACCTCTAACCACCTCTATCCGCCTCTATCCACCTCTATCCGCCTCTATCCACCTTTGTCCGCCTCTAAACCTCATCTATCCGCCTCTATCCACCTCTATCCACCTTTGTATCCACCTTTTTCCACCTCTATCCGCCTCTGTCCTCCTCTTTCCGCCTCTATCCGCTTCTTTCCACCTCTAACCACCTCTATCCGAGTCTATCCGCCTCTATCCGCCTTTATCTGCCTCTTTCCTCCTCTATCCGCCTCTATCCACTTCTGTCCACCTCTATCCACCTCTATCCGAGTCTATCCGCCTCTATCCGCCTCTATCCACCTTTGTCCACCTCTATCCACCTCTATCCACCTTTGTCCACCTCTATCCGCCTCTATCCTTCTCTATCCGCCTCTATCCGCCTCTATCCGTCTCTATGTCCGCCTCTATATCTGTCTCTATGCCTTTGTATACGCCTCTATCCGCCGCGCGCTTCATTCATGAAATGAACGAATGACAAAGAACGAAGTAGTTTAAAGAGAAAAGGCTGATGAATGTAGGCCATCGAATGTGCTCGGGCGTGCGTCGTCGTCGTCAGACACCTTATGGGTGGATGGGAGCCACATGTAGCGCTTTCTATAAAAAAAAAGTCGCCAAGTGCGAGTTGGACTCGCGCACCGAGGGTTCCGTATCATCAGCATCACTCAATATATTTGTAGGTATTATGTATGTACAAAAACAATTGTTTTGAAAAATCACGAACCGCCTAAATAAACACTACAGCAATGGTTTGACTGTGCGGCATTCGTGAAGTTGAAATACATATACAAAAATATATTTCTTATATAACATAAGGATATATTACAATTTTCGGATTTTATCTTTACTTGTGATGTGAGACCTTGCTATTTCCCAAATTTCATTACTCTAGGTCAGTGGTTCTCAAACTTTTTTAGCTGACGGCGCCCTTAACCCGTTCAAGAAATTGTGCGGCACACCGCTTCAATATTCGGTTGGGGTCTTTCATAGGCATCATATCTGAACTGTGATAAACGAAGCATGCAAATATGTAAATCAAGTAATATTTTCGAAAGGAATAAAAACAATTTTGCGATGCGTAAAAGTTACGCATCGAAATGTAAATGTTTCATTATTATTTTGATTAAGTATGTAGGTAGGTACATTACTTTTATACTTATTTTGAATTTAAAGTCGGACTCAAGCTGGGTTCAAGATATGTTAATAACCTGAGCTACGCTGACGACATGGTGTTGCTGAGTCCATCGATCAAAGGACTTCGAAGACTCTTAACAGTGTGCGAGAGATACGCGGCGGAACATGGGCTCGCGTACAACGTCAAAAAGACTGAAATGATGGTATTCAAACACCGTGCTGGGCCGAACCATGTTCCGCCAGTATATCTAAATGGCTCAGTCATAAAACGGGTTGAACAGTTTAAGTACCTTGGTCACGTGCTGACTTCCGACCTGAAAGATGATGCTGATATTGAGAGGCAGCGGAGGGCATTATCCGTGGTTGGCAATATGGTGGCTAGGAGGTTTGGCAAATGCCCTAAGGAGGTGAAAATTACCCTTTTCAGGGCATATTGCCAAACCTTCTACACGTGCCAACTGTGGACGGCGTACACAAAAGGGGCGTATAATGGTGAGTCCAGTACAACAACATCTTCAGGTAGCTCATGCAGATGCCCAGACACTGCAGTGCATCGGGCATGTTTGCAGATGCAAGAGTGCAGGACTTTTACGCCATTATGCGCTCCAGGGTATCCGGATTCCGACAGAGACTCGTGATGAGCTCGAACGAGATTCTCGCAGGGCTTTCACAAAGCCTGTGCGGCGGAATGTTTGCCCACTGGGAAAAAATTATGACTTCACCCAACGGGGTATGAAATGTTTGCTGTTTTTTTTTATTTTTTTTTTATTGTGTATTGTGTATGTATTGTGAAGTGTGGGTTTTTTTGCCTGAATAAAGAATTTTATTATTTATTATTATTATTAATTATTTACTACTAGTGAGTGGCTCTGTGAGCTGTAGACCTCGCGAGTCTGTTTTTGCATAGCTTAAAACTGAATAAATGTCCACCGGCGCACCTCAACCCCCATGGCTCAGCGATTTTGAAAAATTACCAAAAACTTGTTGAGAAAAACACCCGGACATCCGGACATACGTACGCATTTTTGCCCAAGCTGAAACGAAGACGCTTCGCTCGCGCTTCGCGCTCGCTCGGTCAAATAATGCCCACTTTTTCGCGGCACCCCTGGCGTAGGTTCGCGGCACCCCGGGGTGCCGCGGCACCCAGTTTGCGAATCACTGCTCTAGGTCAACGGTAAGTATGCTATAGGTTTTGATTTAATTTGAGTGAGTTTTCAATTATTAAAATTTGCCATAAATAGCCGTATCTTTTGATTATATTTATTTAGAAGCTTTCATTTTCTATAGCTCGAAAGGATCGCATACGTTAGTATTTCATATTAATTTCAATTTGATATCTCGACTCGTTACTGAGAAAAAGGGTCTTGACACACAAAACAAGCAATTTTTTTTTAATATCATATAACTACAAGTTTACAATTTTAGGATTTTTTTCCTTTACGTGTGCTATGAGACCTTGCTTCTTACCAAATTTTGTGATTCTAGGTTGACGGCAAATACCCTATAGGTTTTGATTTGATTGGAGTGAGTTTGCGAGTATGAAATCTGACATAGATGTCCGTATCTTTTGATTGCGATGATTTAGAAGCTTGCATTTTCTACACCTTAAAGAGATCGTAGATCTTAGTAATTCGTATTAATTTCAATTTTTCATCTTGATCCGTTCCTGAGAAAAAGAGTCCTTGACATACAAAACAATATAATTTGTTTTATATCAATAACTACAATTTTACAATTTTCGGATTTTTTCCTTTACTTGTGCTGTAAGACCTTGCTTCATAAAAAATTTTATGATTCTATGTTAACAGGAAATACCCTGTAGGTTTTGATTTGATTTGAGTGAGTTTGCGAGTATGAAATCTGACATAGATGTCCGTATCTTTTGATTGCGATGATTTAGAAGCTTGCATTTTCTACACCTTAAAGAGATCGTAGATCTTAGTAATTCGTATTAATTTCAATTTTTCATCTTGATCCGTTCCTGAGAAAAAGAGTCCTTGACATACAAAACAATATAATTTGTTTTATATCAATAACTACAATTTTACAATTTTCGGATTTTTTCCTTTACTTGTGCTGTAAGACCTTGCTTCATAAAAAATTTTATGATTCTATGTTAACAGGAAATACCCTGTAGGTTTTGATTTGATTTGAGTGAGTTTGCGAGTATGAAATCTGACATAGATGTCCGTATCTTTTGATTGCGATGATTTAGAAGCTTGCATTTTCTACACCTTAAAGAGATCGTAGATCTTAGTAATTCGTATTAATTTCAATTTTTCATCTTGATCCGTTCCTGAGAAAAAGAGTCCTTGACATACAAAACAATATAATTTGTTTTATATCAATAACTACAATTTTACAATTTTCGGATTTTTTCCTTTACTTGTGCTGTAAGACCTTGCTTCATAAAAAATTTTATGATTCTATGTTAACAGGAAATACCCTGTAGGTTTTGATTTGATTTGAGTGAGTTTGCGAGTATGAAATCTGACATAGATGTCCGTATCTTTTGATTGCGATGATTTAGAAGCTTGCATTTTCTACACCTTAGAGAGATCGTAGATCTTAGTAATTCGTATTAATTTCAATTTTTCATCTTGATCCGTTCCTGAGAAAAAGAGTCCTTGACATACAAAACAATATAATTTGTTTTATATCAATAACTACAATTTTACAATTTTCGGATTTTTTCCTTTACTTGTGCTGTAAGACCTTGCTTCATAAAAAATTTTATGATTCTATGTTAACAGGAAATACCCTGTAGGTTTTGATTTGATTTGAGTGAGTTTGCGAGTATGAAATCTGACATAGATGTCCGTATCTTTTGATTGCGATGATTTAGAAGCTTGCATTTTCTACACCTTAAAGAGATCGTAGATCTTAGTAATTCGTATTAATTTCAATTTTTCATCTTGATCCGTTCCTGAGAAAAAGAGTCCTTGACATACAAAACAATATAATTTGTTTTATATCAATAACTACAATTTTACAATTTTCGGATTTTTTCCTTTACTTGTGCTGTAAGACCTTGCTTCATAAAAAATTTTATGATTCTATGTTAACAGGAAATACCCTGTAGGTTTTGATTTGATTTGAGTGAGTTTGCGAGTATGAAATCTGACATAGATGTCCGTATCTTTTGATCGCGATGATTTAGAAGCTTTAATATTCTACATCTTAAAGAGATTGTAGATCTTAGTATTTCGTATTAATTTCAATTTGTTATCTTGATCCGTTCCTGAGAAAAAGGGACCTTGAAATACAAAACAAAAAAAATTGTTTTTTAATGTCACATAACTATAAATTTAAAATTTTCGATTTTTTCCTTTACTTGTGCTATGAGACATTGCTTCTTACCAAATTTCATTATTCTAGGTTAACGGGAAGTACTCTATAGGTTTTGATTTGATTTGCCGGTAGCAAAATATGTGACTTAAAGTGGCGTATCTAGTGATTGCGTATACCTAGAAGCTAAATTTTTTAAACACCTCCGAGGAAACATAGACCTTAGTATTTGATATTAATTTCAACTTGATACCTCTACCCGTTCCTGAGAAAAAAGGTCTTGACAGACAGACAGACACCCAGCCAGCCAGACAGAAAGACAGACAGACAGACAGACAGACGGACAACAAAGTGATCCTATAAGGGTTCCGTTTTTTCCTCCTTTGAGGTACGGAACCCTAAAAATGGTCTGCGGACAAGAGCCTACGTAGCTTCGATCATAAAAACTATTTTTTCCGTCTACGGCTGCGAGTACATACAGAACAATGTATAGGTAGGTACCTATACTAGTTAATCGATTATTGGCGAGATACTTAATCGATTCCTTCTAATGATATAAGCTAATGAGAAACTGCGCGCCGCGCCGCGCCGGCGCCGCGGCGGCGGCACCGCTACGCGACACCGACCGACACCGCGGCACCGGGACCGCTCGATCTGATCACTCGGCGAGCGGCGACTGCGTCCGCTGACTGATGACCGGTGGCGGGGAGCTGTCTCCGTTCTCGATTGAACGCTGCCGGCGAACTTTAACCGAGCGGAGCTTTCGTCACAATACCTAGCTGGCTGCTCAGAGTACAGAAACTTTGAGTCTAGCTGCACTGGTAAAGATTCCCCGAGTTCCCGAGTTTAAATTTAAATAGGGAAAATAAACATTCTTTCTTTCTTTCTTTCTTTCTCTTCCTGAATAGAACAGCCAGTGACCAGCCGCGCTCTTGATCTTCGCTGATGTGCGCAGCCGCTCGTGACCGCGGGAAGCGGGCGCGCCGCCGCGCCGCCGCCGCCGCGCCGCCGCCGCCGCGGGCTGCACTTGTCGCGAAGAAGGTCGAATGGAACTTAGGCGGAGGCGGCGAGGCGGAGGTGACGCGGAGCCCCCTGCGAGCGAGGCTTCTCCGGCGGCGGGGCGCGGGGCGAGGGTCCGTCGCTCCGCGCGCCCCGCGCCTCCGCCGCCGCCTCCCCGGTGCGGCCGGGTGATCGCTCGAGCAGCTCGAGTCCGTCTTCCTCCCTCCCTCCTTCACCCGCCCGCCTCACTCGCGCGCCGGCCTCCGTAGCTCTCGCACGCGACGCGCCGCAGCCGCTCCTCACGCGAATATGGAGACATCGCAACTCCAACAGTAAACAGTTGAACAGTGAATTAATTGTGGTATACGTGAGTGTACTGCGAGCCAGTACACAGCGACCCGGCGCGGACGCGACGCCACCACCACCGGCGGCGGGATGATCTCGTGAGTACCTACCCGCCGGGCGCCGAATGTGCTCGTGCGAACCTACCCTAGCGAACTCTGGAGGCTCCGCTGCCCGCCTCTCCGCTCCACGCGCCGCCTCCTCCGCCGCCGGTAACGAACGACAACAAGTTGCCAACACTGTAATCGTTTGATCCATAAAATCAGAGCCGATATGGAGCATTGTTGGCCGGAGTACAGTAGGGTGCTACTCTACACACTTCCCTGCCGCTCGGCGAAATCTTCCCCATTTCACCCGCCATACTTCCTATATTCATACCGACTGCAAATTCCCCCTTAATCCGCCCGTCCTGATTTCGTAATAATTACTGCGCCTATTTGCCTACACACACGCGGCGATAGGAAGGGAGCTAAGGGCTTTCCCCGTCACTCAGTTGTGAGTAGGCTACATAGGTCCCGTACTCCCGTACTCAAGGTACTTACGGGAGAAGTAAAATGACGTCTAAGAGTATAGTAGAATAGTAAAATGTGGCGCTACAATGGCCGCAGAGGCGGGACGACATTTTTGTTTGTTTTCACAGCTGACAGGAGCGCCGCCGCCGCCGCCGCCCCGCACCGGGAAGCTCCGTACATGAACGCACATGGCCTGCTTTATAGGTACTACCTTATGACTTATGACCGGTACTCTGATGAATTGTATTCCCTTATCCTGCCTCCATCCGTCTCCGCCATGCCCTCCGGACTCGCTCGAAGCAACCATAATAATATGTTGTTAACACTTAACTTCTGAGAACGCATCGCTTTTCCAAATCATTCCTATGTCGTAAGGCAGAAATAATGTAACGGTCTTCCGGTAACGGCGGCGCGCGGCCCGGCGGCAGCGGCGGCTCTCTGGGCGTGAGCGCTGCATCTGATCTTCTGTTGAAGTTTAGAAACAACAACACGTTTATAAAAACAATACATATAGCTCAATCATTCAACGCTCGATTCAACGTTTACGTCCACGTCACACGTTGTGCTCGCGGTGCAAGCAGGTAACTACTGCGCTGCGGTCACAGAACCCGCCAGTCTTTTTTGTGGAATTCTCATTCAGGGCATTAACACAATAAATTAAAATTTAAATACCTAAGGTATCAAGCACCTTTTTTAAAAAGCTGAAAACATACTCCAAACATACTCGATTTTGAAAATGTATAGAAAATTCAATGTGGAGGGCATATAAAATATTCTTTAAAGACTTTTAAAATAAAGTCTTATTCTAGATCCCTTCGTAAATACTCAAAGTAGCAAACATCTTCAGTAGTTTAGAAAAAGACAATTCAGTAGTAAAAGTTTTCATACTTTAAATGAAGCATGCAGTTGGCAGGTTTAGCAAAACTGCCTGCATTTGCCGATCAATAAGTCACAAAATATTGCACTTCCTGCTCAACATTCCCTCATCTCATATCTGCACTCCTCAAGCGACCTCTTCCGTACTAAAAATGCAATTTTAATTTATTAAATGCCAAGGCAAGTCTCCGGTATGACACCTTCTCGGATGCGACACTGGCCGGTCGGAGCGTGTGCTCTGGCTCCTCTGACTCGGCCACACATTATTGCTATTGAGAAAGTGAGGATTGCTACCGCGCCTGCGCACTCCGCACCGGACGCGAGCGGAACAAGGAAGGAACGCGGCGACTTTAGCCTCTACCTGCCCGCCTACTAGCCTGCCCGCCTGCCCGTCCCGACAGTCCCGAGTTCCGAACGAGAGCATTTTTTGCGATCTCATCTAGTTTGGAATGTTCTGGGGCTGGTTGGGGCAAGCGCCTCTGTGGACAAGCGTATAGTCTATGTAATATTGTATAGTGCAGTGGTAGCTAAATGGTCGATCGCAAGATGTTACGTCCATCGCTGAAAATATGTAGAGCAAGAAGTGACTTATTTTTTTTTATGTAATCCGGTATGAGTGGCTGAGGCGGAGGGGCCAAAGCGCATGCTTCGACTAGCCAATCGAGAAGGTAGGTGCCATACCGGAGACATCCATGGATTGCTGGCTATACTGGACTAGAGGAGAACACAACCGAGGCTGCAATGCGGCCATCTTACATCCAGTACGGTGGGACCAACCCAGTCGGCTATAATTTGAGCCTACCACCTAGTAAGGGGCAAGGGAAGGGACCTACAGTTTTACACCGGTTCCGAACGGTGAAGCAGCAGATGTAGGTATGCACGTAAACTTTTTCGTCAGAAAAAACTCATTGGTACACGCCGACCGGATTCGAAACATCAAAGAAATTATAATATTTTGATGTGACTATGACTAATATTTTCCGGGCGGTGTCGTCTTCCGCAGGGTCCGCAATAGTAACAAATAATAAAGGATGTAACGAAAATAGCTTTCAATTATTCAAAAAAAATTACTACAAATTATTGAACAACGAAAAGTTTGGTACAAGTGTCGATCTCTCAACCTTCAATTTTTTGTAGGTAAATATTCATAGAAAAAAAGTATGCGCACCACTGATACTCGTAGTATATAGTATAGTGCAGGGGTTCTCAACCTTTTTTCCTCTGCGACACATCTGAAGATTTTTTTTAGACTGGCAACACACTCAAAGAAAACACAAGTCTTACAAGTAGGTAGATACATAATTTTTTACATTATTCACCCGCCACTGACCCGAGCGCACCAGCCTTGCGGCCATAGCACCCGCACTGTGTCACGACACGACTGCATCATGGGACAATCACTTGAAGATCGTTGCACGCAGGGAGGCCCGCTGCCGGGATACCACCAATTTGGTCCCGGTGACGCGCATTGACTGCGGTCCAGCCCCCCCTTGGAGGGACTCATAAAGGCGTTCTGAGCCCCCCCCCCCCCCCCCCCCTTGGAGTGCACCGACTCCGAACATTGTCCCCATCTACGTCTTGCGTCCGTCAGTCTGCGTCCCTGATGGGAGACAACGTCACAAACAGCGACTTATCTACCCGGTCCTCGCGACCCACTTCACCCCCGCTTCTGCATATGTCAGTCGGTCGTCGCGCCTCACTTGGTCATCTAGTTGTGGCTCCCCATGCATCGCCCTGCGTCGTGGGGGCGCAGGCGGCCACCTCTCTTTTGCCGCTGCTCTTTTCGGCTACGACGTCTTCTGCTGTACTGATTTTCAGCCACTATTCTTTTTGGCAAGGGCTGAGGCAGGCTCGCCGTCACCCCTCAGGCTACACGTCGCCCTCGTGTCTCGTCCCGTCGAGTCCGTCTTGCGCTGCGTGTCCCGTCCTGTCGTTGCCGTGGTCCCCAGCGTGCTCGTCCCCCGTCATTGGTTCGTCTGTGAACGTTCGGTCTGCCCCTAAGTCTGCCCGCTTCTGGAACCACCCGGCTGCGAACCTTCTGAAAGAAGAAAAGTTATCTTCCGACGACCCAGGTCCGGGTAGTACACCGGACTGCCACTCCGCGCGGTCACCTCCGCCACCATACGATCCTTTTCGCTCTCGTACAGCACACAGTGCCATACGGCGTGGTCGGCATCCTCTCTTCCGTTCCCACATTCACACATCTCGCTGTCAGACAGTCCTAGGTCAAACAATTTGCCCCGGTAGTTCCCGTGCCCCGTGAGGAGCTGGGACGTTCTGGGAGAAAACAATTTTGTTACATATTAACCCGCCACTGACCCGAGCGCACCAGCCTTGCGGCCATAGCACCCGCACTGTGTCACGACTTCATCATGGAACAATCATTTGAAAGTCGTTGCACGCAGGGAGGCCTGCTGCCGGGATACCACCAATTTGGTCCCGGTGACGCGCATTGACTGCGGTCCGGCCCCCCCTTGGAGGGACTCATAAAGGCGTTCTGAGCCCCCCCCTTGGAGTGCACCGACTCCGAAGAATGTCCCCATCTACGTCTTGCGTCCGTCAGTCTGCGTCCCTGATGGGAGACAACGTCACAAACAGCGACTTGTCGCCCCGGTCCTCGCGTCCCGAATCGCCCCGGCGTCTGCGTTCGTCAGTCGGTCGTCGCGCCTCACCTGGTCATCTAGCTGTGGCGCGCCATGCCTCGCCCTGCGTCGTGGGGGCGCAGGCAGCCACCCCTCTTTTGCCGCTGCTCCTTTCGGCTACGACGTCTTCCGCTGTACTGTTTTCGGCCACTGTTCTTTTTGGCAAGGGCTGAGACAGGCGCGCCGTCACCCCTCGGGCTACACGTCGCCCTCGCGTCCCGTCCCGTCGAGTCCGTCTTGCGCTGCGTGTCCCATCCTGTCGCCGTTGTCGTGGTCCCCAGCGTGCTCGTTCCCCGTCGTTGGTTCGTCTGTAAATGTTCGGTCTGCTCCTAAGTCTGCCCGCTTCTGGAACCACCCGGCTGCGAACCTTCTGAAAGAGGAAAAGTTAGCCTCCGACGACACCAGGTCCGGGTAGTATACCGGACCGCCACTCCGCGCGGTCACCTCCACCACCATACGGTCCCTTTCGCTCTCGTAAAGCACACAGTGCCATACGGCGTGATCGGCATCCTCTCTTCCGTTCCCGCACTCACACATCTCGCTGTCAGACAGTCCAAGATCAAACAGTTTACCCCGGAAGTTCCCGTGCCCCGTGAGGAGCTGGGACGTTCTGTGGTCTGGGTGAACCCAGTGGCTTCTCAGTCTCTCCCCGACACAGGGAAAGAACCTGTGGAGGGGTCTGCCAGTGGTGGCCGTGTCCCACCGCTCCTGCCAGAGAGCTAGGATCTCTCGCCTAATGGCGAGCCCTAACCTTTGAAGCTCCTCCTTACTCTCTGCAACCTCCCTCGCGCGCCACAGTCTGCCTGCCTGAAGCACCTCCAGGTCTCCAGGCAGGACGCCCGCAAGTACCGGGAGGCCCGCCGTGCTATTGGTTCTGTAGGCCTTGGTCAGAAGGATCAAGGCCTGCCTCTGCGCGCGTAACAACAGGCTGCGTACGGCGTGCTGCCCGGCTCGGTTAAACCAGCACGCAGCACCGTATGTCACCGTGGAGACCCACACGCCCTTGTATATAACCTTTAGGGCTCGATACTGGACGCCCCAAGTTGCCCTAGACACCCTTGCCATCCTGCCGAAGGACCTGTTGGCTTTCTCCCCGATGACACGCGCGTGCTGCGCGAAACTAAGCGTCTGGTCTACCTCGAGGCCAACGAAGGTAGTGGCAGTTTGGGATTTTATGCTCGTATTCGCCATGCGAATAGTCGGCGATCTATTGACGAATCTTCCCTTTAAGGTCAACGTCTTTGACTTTCCAGGCGCGAAATCGAGGCGGTTGACACGGCCCCACTCGAGCATGAGCTCGAGAGCGGCCGCAGCCTTCCCCTCGATCCCCGCCCGGGCGTCAGCTTCCACCGTTAGCACTACGTCGTCGGCGTATGCCGCGATGCAGCATCCATCTGGTAAGGGGAGACACAGCAAATCATCCAGGAGGATGTTCCAAAGCAGCGGGCCCAGCACCGATCCCTGCGGACACCCCATCGTCGAGCGCTTCCATCTCACCCGACGGCCGCAGAACAGCCCGACGCGGCGCCTTGCGAAGTACCCCAGTAACATCCGGTAGATGTTGGAGGGGCACCCCAGCCTCCGCGCCTTAACCAAGATCATCGGCCACCAGGCGTTATCGAATGCTCCGGAGATGTCCAGAAAGATCACCTGGAGGTATTTCCGTGGCGTTGTCTTCACCCTGTCCATCAGCTCTGTGATGGCTGACACGGTGGACTTTCCCTTCATAAATCCATGCTGATGAGCAGACAGCCGGTTGCTCACGCCCTCCAGTCGCCTGACCATAAGTCTCTCCAAGATTTTCCCCAGAATAGGGAGGAGTGTGACGGGCCTATAAGCCTTGGGGTCTGATGCTGGTTTCCCATTCCCCTTGGGAAGAACGATGAGCCTCCCGTCCTTCCAGCAGTCGGGAAAGATACCAGCCGCCATGCACTTATTGAACGTCATGAGCATCTCCCAGTTCATGACCTCCCAAGCCTGTTTGACGATCTTGGCCGTGATGCCGTCTATACCCGGTGCAGTGCTTGGGAGATCCTTCACTATTCGTCCCAGCTCCTCCATCGTGGCCGGCGGAGCCCCCTCACCACCCGGGGGCACTAGGGCAAGCCCACGTATCCTCGTGTGCTGGGGGGAGTCCCGCAAGGGATTATCGTCCGGACACAGCGCAAACAGCAGATTGTCCATGGCGGAGGCCACCTCAGCTGGGGCATTGCCCCCGTGGGTGACCCCTATGACGATGTTACCCATTGTTGGCCGCCTCCCTTGTGCCGTGCGGTATGCAATTCCCCAGGGTTCTTCATTACCAGCAATGGTTGCCTGCTTCCGGAGTTCCATCCTTCTCGCTTCCTCAATCGCTCTCTTATACTACCTTCTTATCAACCTGTATACGCACAGTGCCTGATCCAGCGCTTGAGGCCTATCATTCCTCCTCTTATGCTTTTGTGCTTCCCTTCTAGCCTTCCCATTTTCCAACCTGAGTGTGTTCAGTTCTCCCGTCCACCACGGTTGGGTCCCCGGCTTCCTTTCACCCATAATGCCCAGGCACTCGGTCGCCGTTCTCGCTATCATTCCTGTCATTTCACTCGCAATTTTGCCTGGGGCCCACCTCTCATTCAGCCTTCCAGCTCTGTGTGTTAGCGTCGCTTGGAATTCGGACCAGTCCCCCCCGCGGTCCCGGAACCGCCGGAGGAGACTTCCCTCTTCAGGGTCCGGGGGTTCCTGCTGGGCGCCGAGGCGGAAGGTGATGAGCTGGTGATCGCTAATGCTGTCACCAGCCCGTACCCTCCACTCCGCCACCTGCACGCCCCTCGTGGACATGGTGAGGTCAATGTTGGATTCGCCGTTTGGTCCCGTGAAAGTGCTTGGCTGTCCATCCTCGTTCCAAACGCGCAGCATTCGCGACGCACAATTTTGTTACAATTAGATATTTTGAAAGCATACATACTTAAGATTAATATCAATTAACTAAGTAATACAAGTAATACTTTGAACACTAAACATTAGGCTGAGAAGATCCTAATGGTACTTGAGCCTGACGACCTTTACACAGATCTTCTATACGTATACGAATTTTGGATAAACCGACTCTCATTTCACTGTCCACATTGAGCAGTCTTGCTTGATCTGTTTTTGGATTTGAGTGCCATCCCTGTCCTTCTTGAGCCTTTTTGTTTTTTACCTCCTGTCAATGTCACTTTGACATTTAGTTAGACAATCAGCTGGGAGACAGTCGCCATGTTGTTTACGAAATTTTCGGGCAAAAAAGTCACATTTCTAATCTGGCGGGAAGTTCAAATCAGCCCTATCTTATAATGGCAGCTGTTCGTGACAATGAGTAGACTGGCGCGGAGGGAGGAAGGAGCCGCGCGCCGTGGCCGCGCCCCGCGCTACCGCGGACGGTGCAGCACGCACGACAGCGCGGCGACCGGGCGAAAGGGCGATTTTTTTTTATTTTTAGAAATTCTCGCGACACACCTGACACATGCTCGCGACACACTGGTTGAGGATGGCTGGTATAGTGTATAGGCGGACGAGCAGCGGTAGACGAAGTGAAAGTGTGAGCGTTTATAATTCGGTGGCGCGGCGGCGGCGCCTTACTTACATCACGCTCCTACCTACCAGCTGCTTGAGGCTAGCGACAACAAACAGCTCTGATCACGCTATCACCTGTCTGATAGCGATCGATATGCAGCGCCACTAGCGGGCGGTCTAAGCTAGTGAGCGCTGTGGTACAACAATTATTTTCGTCGAATCCGAGGTGGAATCGTCGAACGAGACGAGACGCACATTTACCTAACTCCAAGTGCACTGGGTCGCGACCTTATCTGTGGACGCGACTCGTGCAATTACGCACCCACTTCGTAGACTTATGATGCCCCCAGTTGGTGAGCATGTACCCAGTTTGCTTATATCAACTCCTCTACTACTCTACCTATCTTCTCGTGGAAATATAGAATTGTACGGGCAGGGCGGCGGCGGCGGCGGCGGCGGCGCGCTGTGAGCGTGAAGACTGCAGCAGCGTGACCTAGTGAGCGCGGGCGAGTGGCGGGCGACTGGCGACCCAGCCGAGCGCAAACACTCGGCTTGTGTACTCGCCCTAGTCTAGTTTGCTTGCACTACTCTCAGCCAGCAGTCTCCCTCCGCCCGCACACCGCGCGCCGGCGCGCGGCGGAGACGCGACGCCCACCATACCTACTACTATAATGATACATTACGGCTATGTACAAGTGAAATTGTGAAAGTATACCAGGTATAAATAGATTTTTTGCTATGAATATTGTTGCGAATGTGGTACTTTCCCTGCGGCTGTGTGACTTTGAGAGTAGAAGCGGGTCACGGGGCCGCCCCGCCCCGCCTAGGTAGGTAGGCAGGCAGCGGTCTGTGTGATGGACGACAGTATCTGTATTCTGTCTGTGGTTGTGATGTAGAAAAGGAAACTTCGGTATTTGGGAAAAAATTTAATTAGGAGCGTTTGGTCAGAAACGATTCAACATAATACATACATACATATACATATATGTACACACATACATACCACCTCACTCTATACATTGAGCATACTTGACGTCACCGCACGGGCGGGCGTGCGTAGCGTAGGCGCCGCCGCCGTGCGAACCGCCACGCACCGGACGGACGTGACACGAAAATAACCTAACGACCCTACCCGGTACACCCACCAGGCACACCCCGCGGCTCTCCGCGTCGCGTCGCCTCGTCGACCACTAGCGGGCGGCGGCGAGGGTGCGTCCGCTCTGACGCACCGCACCCCGCCGCGCCGCCACGCCACCGCCCGCACCTTTCATGTCCGGCTATTTGCAGATTAGAAGGTAAGGTCACCCGCCGCGCCGCCGCGTTGCCGCGCGGCGCACGCGACACACCTGCACTGCGCCGGATCGGGCGGGAACTCGCTGAGAGTGGTGGCGGCGGCGACGGAGGTGTCCGCCTGGCTGTTGAGGCTCGCTAGTCCAGATATTCAATACTTTCATTGCTTATATTAACGATAACGAAATGAAGAACATGTCCAGAACATAGCAGTTAGCAACACTTGGCGGGAAGAGCACCGCCCGCTGCCGCCTCCGCGCCCCCGCACCGCCGCCGCCGTGCGGATCGGACAAAATTGAATGACAGCTTTCAGTGTCATTTCAGTCAACGGTTAAATATACAAGCGTCAAACTTGGTGTGATTATAGTGCAAACTCTACAAGTAAAACGAGAAATATTAAAAACCGACCAATTGCTTGGTGGTCCGGAAACCTCGGTGCGCGAGTTCAACTCGCATTTGCATTTGCCGTTTTATTTTACTTAAGAGTTTCCACTTTAATCACACCGAGTTTGAGGATTGTATAGTATACTACGTCATCATTAAATTACAGTTGTCCTTCAGGACATGATAGAGCAAAAATAAACAACGTTGAAAAAAACACGTTTCTTCTACGGAGACCTCGAATTTTTTTCCATTTTTTTCTTCTTCTTATGACGTTAAGAGTTAAGATATCCGCAGTAATGACATATTCTGTGAAAAATTCAACCAGTTACTTATTACAGTCCAACAGATAGAGCCTTCAGACAGACAGACAGACAGACACCGCGGCGGCGGCGCGTAGGCTCGCTCAGTAACAGGCTTCCGTACGGTTACGGAAACCTAAAGCTATCTCCCGGTACGACATTCACTCTCCTGCAATTAAGAATTGAATACCTCACGGCATTAAGGTCGCCTATTGTACGTAATTTGTATAAATTGGTGTTCAATAGTGGAATATATACTCGTACATACCTACGTACATATGCGTGCCGGCCGTGTGGTATCGTGTAGCGACCGACACCAAACCTCCGTCGCCGCCGCTCCGCATCCTGTGTCCTCAGCAGCGTCTTCAGTTACGTCCGTCGCGTCTAGTTAAAACAGACTCACGAGCAATTATTTGATCGTGTCGCGTCGCCGCGCCGAGGTCGCCTCGCCCGCGCGCGCGTCACCTCGTCGGCGACCGCTCATATTGCTTCCGATCCGCCAGACCAGGAGTTGACCAGACTCTACGTAAGCAAAAACTCGGAACTCTCTGTTGTTCGTCACAGTCACATCGCAGCCCACCGCAAGAATGAATTAGCTAGTAGACACTAGTCAGCTCGTCCCGGTCCACGCCACGCAGCGTACCCCTGATCTGTATACACTCGCGATAACAGTGGGAGGGCCGATACACTCGAAAGCGCAAACTTCAACATTTAATTCAGTTGATAGCTAGAAAGATGTTGATAGATTACGTACACCCGCAGTCCATCACGAACGTACTCGTAGATACAAACAGCTCCGTGTATATGAGTATTTCGAGAAAACGAGTTGGAGACACGATAATTCATTAGTGCCTTATCTGTGCCAAATCAAACTCTGATTGTCAATGTTCGGACAGAATGTCTGTGCATTCTAATGAAGATCGATCGGGTTTTGTTTGTCAATCACTGAATGTTTGGGTTACCGAGATGGTGCGACTTAGTGCCTCTCTCCTGCCTGACGAAAGGGCTGATTAATCATCTTGAAGCTGTGGACTGTGTCTGCCGCGGAACCACTCGTTCATTCCGGTTCCCTTCGGCCAGGACTATTAAGTATTCTGTGGCCAGGCCGTGGGCCACAAGAATACTTCAAAGCAGCTTGCCGGCAGGCATCGGGCCGACACGCGACACGCGCCGTGGGAACAGCTCGGTGCGGCACGGCGGCCTGGCGCGGCACGGTGCGACCTGGTGGTGTGGGAGGCCGTGGGACCCCACCGTTAGGAGGCCACACGAGACTCGAAACTAAGGAAATGACGTAGGCGCAGAACTGCCTTAAGAGTGTGTAATAAATAGCTGACATCACGATCCTCTGTCTGTACATATATCAACATGACTGCACGCGACGCGACGCGCGACCAGACCGACACACATACACGATCATAGAGAAATAATATACGGGGGTACTAATATACGGTGTCTTCCTTTATACGTCTATGTACACGATGCTTACGACGACGCTTGGGCGACGACGATATCTCATCGAGTTTTAGGGTGCCGTAACCAGTAAGAACCTTACAAAATCGCTCAGCTAGGTGTCTGTCAGAATCTGTAGCTTCGGAACTGTTTGAGCGATTGTCATGAAACTTTAATTAAATGTGCATAGATATCCGACAGCCATCAACTATATAGAAATATGCCATTTAGTGATAACTATACTATGAAACGAAGAAAACATGGCAAGTTGATCATAAACAGCAATACAAATAAAATCGTCCTCTATTTATTCTATACCCCCTTCTGTACTCTGAGTATACGCCATTATGTACTCTGAGTATACGCCATTCTGTACTCTGAATATACGCTATTCTGTACCTACTTCAGGGACAGTACCTAATTCAGTACTCGCACAGAATACTTAGTACTACCACAGTACCACAGAATACTTAATAGGTACTATACAGTCTGTACTGGGTACTGGTTCAACATACTTACACTCCTCGCCTTGTCAGTAAAAAAAAACAGTTTTTGGTTCTTGTTTTTTGCCTATTATTGTGTGTTATTCTATGTATACTCTAACTATAGACAAATTGTCTGAGTTAAAGAAGTTATATTTTATTTAATTATTATTATTTGTAGACTATAATACATATACATTGTCACTGTCGATCAAATGCGATGCTCGCGTCGCCGTCGCCGCGAGCATTGAGTGAGACGAGATGAGATGATACAAAGATCGATGTCTACGCGGAGCGAGGAGATCACTGACCGAGCCGCGCCGCTGTTCGTTCTGTTCCTTCCTTGTACCTACGTGGGGTGCACCCACAGAATATATTGGCAGGGAGGACGTATCCTCCCAGTTGGTGTGGGACGACCCCTAGTTTACTTAGTCGGTCGACCCCTAGTTTACTTAGTAGGTCGAGCCCTAGTTTACTTCGTCGGGTTAGTACCACCGCACTGAATGAAAGGTTGGTCGAAACGGATATGTGAATATTTCGTGTTTCCTTCCAGTTCAGTGTAGCCGGCACGGTCAAAAGGAAGCACTGACATGTCACCTAGTTCACCGATGTTATGGGCTGACATCACGAATATTGTAGGTGATGTAGCCAACCGTGTCTGTTTCCATAAAATAAAGGCTGGACAGACGGACGACGGACACGCAGGTTTAGTAATGGCGCCCCGTACTGGTACAGAATCATAATATTATTTTGTATTGTATTGTTTATTGATCATTCTTAAGGCAGTTAGACTGCACTCGAACTTAAAACCATTTGTTCTATCCGGTTCGATAACACCTACGAAGAAGAACCGGCAAGAAACTACGCAGGGTATT
Organism: Nematopogon swammerdamellus; assembly: GCA_946902875.1. Lineage (NCBI taxonomy): Eukaryota > Metazoa > Arthropoda > Insecta > Lepidoptera > Adelidae > Nematopogon > Nematopogon swammerdamellus. Next base: position 278,866 of record OX336335.1, read on the forward strand.
TTTTAAACATATTTTTACAAGAATTTAGTGACTAGCCACATAATAACACCGCCCATATTCTATTGAAAGCACAGCTTGAGAGCAAGATTAACAATTTTGCTGAGAGTTCTGACTACAAAGACTTATTAATTAAGTGTATCAGCAGGTGTAAAGAGCCTTTGTCAAACTTTGATACGCAATTTGTATCAACATAATTATTTTAGTATATACATACTACAGTGTAATATAATTATTGTCAAAAATCACCCATCATCAATACTAAATAATAAATATGTAAGGGATGATTATGGAGTAAGTTACTTTGTTTTATGAGATATTGCGTTTGTAAACTCTATGTATGATACTAAAACTAAATTGACGATTTTTAGAAATATTTTCTTAATATGTAGGTATGTTCCTCCATAGCTCTTAAAACGATCATACGAATTTGATGAAACTTAGTACAAGCACATACAACTATACGGGACACAGGATAGGGTAAATAAAATTCAGTGAACCGTGTAACATTACCATTACGTAGGGTCGATACACTAAATTGGTTTTATTTTTTTCATACACAGACTGTTGGTGGGTGACCCTTCTAGTGATACGTATACAAGTAGAGGTTATTTTACTCCCAATTGTGTGGGTTATATCATATGATGTGTTGGAATTATTGTACATACGTTCTCCACCCCTTAGGGACTCTGGACCCTCCCTCAGCCGTAGAGAGTACTGTGGGGCTAGTTTGAATTGTTTTAAGCCCTACCTACCCTACAAACAACAAAAAATACAAAATTTTGTCGTTAATTTTAATAAATGCAGTATAAGTGTTGAAATAATGAGTTATTTAGAAATTTTGTAAGACTAGGTAATATTTATACAGATGTGACGCGTTCTGTTGATAGACCTGCTTAACTATTCGTGATTTCATGTTGCCACTGGGGTAGTGCTTACGGTGACACTTGGTCCGGGTCGTTTCTCACCCTATAATATGGTTGAGGGAGGCGATGGCTGGCCCAGGTGTGGAGCTCGTGAACGGCGCTGTTTGTGGAGGCTGGCCTGCTTCATGTGGCAGTGTGGTGGGTATAGAACTTCATACAATTTCATATTAAACAATTTTCCCTTTGTCATTAAATTGCTTCATCTGACATAAATTCTGCAGTATGCAGTCTTTGGATGATGAGTAAAGGAGTAATGACAGATGGTAGGTGATACTGATAGCGCATGCGTGATTAGGTTGTGTTTTGTTTGTTAAGTAGAATAAGCGCATGTTGAACATTGTTTCAGTAAAGTTTCTTGCGAGTTCTTCTTCGTTGAGATAATCGAACTGGCGGAATGTTACAATGTAGATAATATTACAAATCTGAGCGTAGTGTATGTGTAGCCAAGAAGAGATGATAAATAATCAATAAACAATATAGGCGCACTCCATTCTTTATTATTTCTGTTAGACCGCAACAGTGAATCACCCATGGAATCACCAGCGAACACACGATCGCGAATCATCAAGGTATTGTCGAGCTACGAACTACTACTCGTAGAATCTATGACAATGAAGTTCATTCCCGGAATCATGTAATGATGTAGGTACGTTGCGTGCGATGCGTGCGCGCGCGGCGGAGTGCGTTTGTAATTAGGTACCTACCAGTAGGTACTATAGAGTTTGGTGCCACACCCCCCTATATAATTTACTCTGTGGTGCCACACGTCGAGCTCCACATATGACCGACGGACGAGTAAAAGGCGAAGCACTAGTAGGTACTAATATACCTACATAGTTACACTGTGAATGTGATTGAACTGTATGTAACGGAAAAACTGAGCTACGGAGAGAGATGAGTGGGAGGGTGTGCGGCGCGGAGAAGGCGACCTGACCATTATCCAATAGTGAACGTGAACGGAGAAGTGTCACCGCACCAGCTGGAGTGGGTCACCAGTCACCACGAGTCACGAGACGCACGCCACGCGGCGAGTCATCCTTCCGCTCCTTCGATAGTCAAGTCATACTCGTACATACTCCGGTTCGCTCGGGCGCAGTGCACTGGACCTGGCTGGACGCAGGACGCAGGCGGGGGAGTGTGGAAGGGAAGGGGAATACCATGGAGAAGATAGGTAGAGGGGAGTTCTGTTGTTGCTATGTTGTTAACTCATATTTCTAGTAAAACATGTGTCCCCAGTAGTGCGGGGAGTGGCCGGGGGGAGGGCGAGGCGCGACTTCATAGTCTAGCAACCACGCACGCAACATTCAACGCTACGTGCCCTGCTGGATCGCGACCATGGATGGAATAAGGAGTAGCTGGGGGAGTGCTATCAATCTAATCAAATATATGGCACAACAATTTACATACGCTCTCGTATGTAGCTAGAAGGTCTGTGACCGTCGTCGTCGATCGATCCATGGAAGGCCTGTACTGAAATCATGTCGTCAATTTTACTTACGACATTTTAGTCCGTACTACGATAAAATGAGTCTACTCAGACATGTTTCTACTGCGGCTGAACGTCTGTACAGAGTCGTGCGATGTCGTGGCTAGTATGAATGAAGTAAGTCAACCGGTACTTACTTGCGGCGCCCCGAGCATGCTTCTTTCTCGCTCTAACCCGCTCAGATGCTCTGTATGTGGTCTTCATTGCGCCCACTTTGATGACGAATACTCAGCTCGCTGAAACTAACTCCTCTCTACTCTATCTCCTCCGTGGGCAGCACTCTCTTGCTATCTTATTGTCGCCCCGTCCCCGGTCGCACGCTTATTGAGCGGCGTGAGACGGTTGGCTCTTACATACATACATACCACACGCAGTATCCCGACAATCGGGGTAAGCAGAGTAGTCGGTGTTGTGCTGCAAGTAATCTTGTAAATTACAGCACAACACCGAACACCACGTTTAGCAAAGTATTAGGACAAGATAACTATCAGGCAGCAAGTAAGGCACGAAGACCCACCTGCTGCTTGACTCGGTGGTAGGACCGTGCCAAGGTGAGAGGTGGCTAGCCTATTACCCTTATGCACGGCATCTTGTCCTTATGCCTTAGTCACCTTTTACGAAATGCACGGGGAGAGATGCAGTGGGTCTATTCTTTTTAAGTATCGACGTTAAATTACAAATTTTAAAAAACCCGATCCTTAAAAAATCAAACACAAATTTCAGTTTACTTATTTAAATAGGGGGACCGGTAAGTAAATAAAATATAAAAACTCAGAGCTGCGGGGTAATTTACTTTTTGACGTTTTATGGGTCGGGGGTTTTTAATATATTTTTTTGGAAATTAGTAAATTTGAGACAGTTTGAATGAATAATTTTATATTTATATTTTTGAACACTACTTTAGTGAGGGCATTATTGAGTTCGAATTATTATCGTATGGTCGTGTCCTCTAGTTAGTAAAATTATATAAGTCAGTGGTTTTGTTGCATAATATTCAAACTGTAAGTGACGCGGTGCGGGGTGAGGGGATTGATCCCACGGAGGTTCGCAAGTGAACAGACGAGAGCTCGGGGTCGGTCGGTCGGTGTACGGAGGCGGCGGCGCGGCGGCGGGGCAGCTTTCCTCGAGGAATGCGACGGAACTGGTTGTGTGCGGCGGCAAGTGCAAACTGGACGCCCGCCGCGCCGCCTCCTCCGCCGCGGAACCGCCGCCGCCGAGCCCCGTGTGCGCGCGCGCGCACTGCGCTCGTAGACGAGGCTCTCGTGCGCGCGTAGCGTACTCGACGCTGCGCTGCTCGTACAACCGCAGTAGATGCGACTACGTTACACCACCGCGCAGGCCGCGCACCGCACCGGCCAGCCGCACAGCGCGACACGGAGGACGCTGACAACCGCGGAGATGATATGTAGATAGGAGGCCTTTCTCCATTTCTGTAAGTCAAACATGTGTCGCCAGTGCGGGGCGTAGCGGGTGGCGGCACCGCTACGCAGTCCGCCAATCCACGTGCACTGAGTCGCACCAGCTCCGTGTGGACACGACTGAAGCAATATTATGCTGCGAACACTTCGACGCCGCATGTTGTGGTCGAAGCCCCCAGTTGGCGAGCACCTACCTGCCTCCAGCTCGAGCACTCTTTGTCTCATGCTGATTATGTATAGGTGGGTAAGTAGGATCTCCTCTCGGGGTGCGTACCTACCGCAGAACTCCACTCCAGCCAAAGCGAGACGGCTCACATTCACACATCACTAGCGTTGTGCACTACATACTTACAGAAGGAACCACGCACGCACATTCCATCGGGTATTAACATTAAATGTGAAATAAAACATAAATAAAATAACTTGAATAGTTTCGGAGTTATGTAGGCATAACTGTGTCTCGTGTTGCGTGCACGAGGTTTTGCCGTCCGGCCGCGGCTTGGTGCGCCGGCGCGTCGGGGGTGCGCGCGCGGCAGTTGCGTCCACCCCCGACGACCACGACGACGGTCGCTGACCTCCAGGCTGCACCACAGCGCGGCGTGCGAGTGGCGGCGCGGCGGAGGTAGGAGGGGGGACGGATTCGCGCACGCGCCGCGCCGGCCTCCTCCGCGCCGCCCCGCGCCGCCGCCGGTCGGATCGTCGCGTCGTCATACGTCTGACCCTGCGCCGCCGCCGCCTGACAGCTCCCTTCTCCATCCCTCCTATCTCGGACACTAATTCCTAATCTTGTGTCCACTCCAGTCTCCAGCCGCACACTCCGCACAGCCGCCGCGACGCCGACGCGAGGAGGCTTGCCTCCGTTATAATAATAAGAAAAAGAGCTGTCAAACCGACATGTCGGAAAAATTTTCTCTTGAAAAAAAATTGTGAAAGTTTTTGCCTGGGACGAACCAGCCGAGCTGCCGCCCACGCGCGGACCCTTCTTCAGCGGCGCAGCGGCCCGCACGGTTGGAGGCACCGTGCCGGCATCACCACTGCCGCCGCTCGGCGTCCCCGGTACACTCCACCAACCCGACATGCCAGGCAACAGAAGCGGCTGCAGACCACCCGGGACGGGACGCGCGTGATGGAGAGCAGGCTCTGCAGCGACGGCCGGCCGCCGCCGCGCTCGACTTCGACGCCGCCGCCGCCACCGCTCGCCCGCAGCAGCACTCTCCGCCCACCTCGTCGCCTTGCCTACCATCGCCCGGGTCGTCCGACACGAGAGCCGCCGTGCTTCTTCACATCCCACACGCACACCCCACCACCCAGCTCCACGCCGCGCCGCCGGTGCATTCTATCGACGACGAAGGTGGAGCGTTGACGTCGGCCGAGCCACAAGAACTACGGCGAGGACGGCGTCCACCATCGGTCAGCTTGGGGTCATCGGGACCTCGCGTCCCGTCTAGTGCCCCCGCTACCGGTGGTGCAGTGCACCGATGAGGCGACGCGCGCGCGAAGATGAAGACGTTTAAAAGAGCTGCGCGACGACGTCGCCGTGCAGTCCGGCGGATACGGAGCTCTCCGAGATGGGGGTGGTGGTGGCCTACGTGTCTAGTACCACCACCTATCGCTCGTAGCTTGCCTCGCGTCGTCCCGGAGAGCTCCCTAGCCACGGCCTGCACCCGCCGGTGCGCTTGGAGGCCTGTCTCCCGCCGCCGGCGGTATTACCGTTTTTGTTTTTTGTGTTTATATTAATTTTGTATATTTTTAATTTGATTAATTTTGTATATTTTTAATTTGATTATCTATATATAGAATTAATATAAATATTGTATCATAGAAACGTGAAAATAAAGAAATAATAAGAAGAAAAAGCTGTCAAGATGACATATTGTAAAAAATCTGCCCTCAACAAGAAAAACCTTTAAAAAGCGGCTGCAGGCGCCGTACCGGGCTCGCAGAGAGCGCGGATCCATCATCAACGGCGCACGGCTCCGTAGTGTTGGAGTAAACATGCTGGCCAGCACAGGAGCCGCAGCCCGGCGGCGCCTCAAGACAACATCATATATCAATGAATGACAGCGGCGGCTCCCGGCGTACGGCGACACGGCCGGCGCCTCAGCGGGCAGGTAGAGCTGCGAGCGGCGCTGCAGGTCGTGGTCAGAACATCCAACCAGGACACCGCGCACGGACCACTACAACACGCCGCCCCCGGCGCGTGTCTGCGCACCGGCCCAGCAGCGCATCAGACACCTCGCCCTCCCCGCCCGCACCGGCATCGCCGTGCCGCCGCCGCCTACGCGAACGAGCCGCTTCTTCTCGACCACCCGCACGCCCTTCACCGACGCCCTCCGAGACATCGTCAGGATCATCGAACGATGACGACGGGCCGACGACACCGTCCCCGCCAATACACCGACGGCGAGGACGACGTCCACCACCGGCACGCTTGGGGCCGTCGGGGTCTCGTACCCCACCTACAGCCCCCGCTACCGATGGTGTAGTGCGCCGTATACGTTGGACTTATGAAATAAATATAAAAGTCATGACGGCGTACTACAGGGCCACAGAGGGAGAAACAATCCGGACTGCGTACCGGCCGAGGCTGCTTTCTGAATTTCAGGCTTTGGAATCGACCATCTCTGTTTCAGCCCAGCGCCTATCAGATCAAGTACGGCTCATCCTAAACCGCCATTTTGTAGATGACGCCGTGCTTGACCAACTACGCCTTGATGCGCTCCCCCCTGCCACTGCCACGACGCCCGCACGCCCGGACGCCGCATGCGCCCCGCCGCCGCCTCCGGCGAGAGCGCGGGGTGCTGCCGCTGTCGCCACCGTTGCTGATGTGACAGCCGCAACCGTACCGACACCACCATCTGCCGAGGAGGGTGGCGATGTGGTAGGGGGCATCGTAAGTACCCAAGATAATGAGTTCATGAGGAGGACTCTTGAAGAGGCGATTCTGGAGTACCGCTCGGCACCTACTAATGACAGGCCGCGGATACCAAGGTTGCCCACGAATAAAACAAATCTTATTATGGTGAGGATCCTGGATTCATATCTAAAACAATATATCGAGTCTAGTGTAGATCTCGCCGATACTCACTCGATCTTGTACTGTGGGGCGGTGGCTGCCTGTCGCATGGCGCGTTTGAAATTCGAGAATATATCTAGAGACACACGCGCCAGGCCAACCACCGCTCCCGCGTGGCAGTTACGGATCGAGCGACGTATCGGCGAGGCCAGGATCCTCATCGGAAAGCTATACTGCTTCAGGTCTGGAAATACCAGACCGAAAATCATGCGCTTCGTGACGAAGGCTTTTGGTGGTGCTATATTAAGCCAGACACAGCCAAACTTCCACTCACTAGTCACGGAGCGCATAGATGACCTGAAGCAGCAAATTAGCGCGTGGGCCCAACGTATCCGTCGCTATAGGAAGCGTGTCGACCGTTATCACCAGAATCGTCGATTCCAGAGTGACCAAAGGTGGGTATACCGGAACTGGGAGCACCCGAACCAACGACCGACAGACACGATCCGACCGAATGAGCAAGAAAATGCTTTATTTTGGAAAAACATCTGGTCGGATCCTGTCTGTCACGTCGAGGGTGAATGGATGAGAGTTGTCCAGCGGGTGTGTCAGTCGATAGAACCAATGTCCGCCATAAATATCAGCGAAGAGGATGTAGGTTCTGCAATCCGCCAGGCACTGAACTGGAAATCTCCAGGGCCGGACGGATTGCAGAACTTCTGGCTGAAATGGTTCAGAAGCTGCCACTCCCGCTTGGCTGTTCAATTCCAAGATGCCCTCGACCATCGGGTTCTCCCAGAGTTCATGACTACTGGTGTCACCCACCTGCTCCATAAATCTGGTAGTACTGCGGAACCTAAAAATTATAGACCTATCACTTGCTTGCCTACCATCTACAAGCTCCTGACATCCATTCTGACGCACAAAATATCAATTCACATAAAGGACAATAACATCTTGTCCGTTGCTCAGAATGGATGTCGGGCTGGGTCCCGCGGTACTAAGGAGCTGCTCCTTATGGACATGACCGTTTGTCAGCAGGTCCGACGCAATCGAAAGAACCTGTCTGCTGCCTGGATAGACTACAAGAAGGCATTTGACTCCGTGCCCCATACATGGTTGCTAAGGATACTAGAACTATACAAAACTGACACCAATATCTGTCAATTCCTTGGCGCATGTATGGAACAATGGAGTACTATCCTTCGTGTACCAGGTGGCGAACGGACTTCGGCTGCAGACGACCGGATTCCCATACGGCGGGGGATCTTCCAGGGAGACAGTCTGAGTCCGCTTTGGTTTTGTCTGGCTCTGAACCCTCTTAGCACTCTGCTTGAGGACTCAGAGCTGGGCTACTGTCTTCGAAGAGGAGGCTCTCGAATATCACACTTATTTTATATGGATGACCTCAAACTGTTTGCCAAGTCGGACACCGAACTAATGTCGATGATGAAGATAACTGAAGGCTTCAGCAACGACATTGGAATGGAGTTCGGCTTGGAAAAATGTGGGACCATCCATGTGGAACGTGGTGTGATCGTGAACTCCGGCGGCATACAGTTGTCGGAGTCCATGAATGTTCGAGCTCTCTCCGAAGACGAAACTTATAAATATCTGGGAATATCGGAGGCTCTCAGCATACGGGATACGGACATGAAACAATCAGTTAAGGAAAAGTTTTTTCGTCGTCTTACAAAAGTACTAAATAGCCTTTTGTCAGGCGGCAATAAAATTCGTGCCTATAACGGTTGGGTCATGCCTGTGCTCGTATATACTTTCGGTATTCTCAGATGGACTCAGACCGAATTGGACTCGCTGGACAGAAAGGTCAGGACGCTGATGACGAAATCCCGTATGCATCACCCACGATCATCGGTCATGAGGTTGTATATCCCGCGGAAGTGTGGGGGTCGAGGTATGTTAAATGCCAAGAACCTGCACAACCGCGAGGTATGCAATCTCCGTCAGTACTTTTTGGAAAAGACTGATGTTTGTGAGATGCATCGCGATGTCGTCACCAGCGATAAAGGTCTTACCCCGCTGAGCATGGGAAAAGAGAACTGGCGGAAGCCGGTTGTACTGAGCACCGAGGACCGCATGGAAGTATGGAAAGGCAAGGAGCTGCACGGTAGGTACTTCCGGTCTCTTACGGGACCGGATGTAGACCAACTTGCTTCCGTGCACTGGCTACGCTTCGGGGACCTCTTCGGGGAAACCGAAGGGTTTGTCTTTGTAATACAAGATGAGGTTGTCAAGACGAACAACTATAGGAAACACATAATGAAGGACGGCACCATTGACATCTGCCGCGCCTGCCACCAACCTGGCGAGTCCCTCAGACATGTGATTTCCGGTTGTTCGCAGCTTGCCAACACCGAGTATCTGCATAGACACAACCTAGTAGCCAGGATTATCCACCAGCAACTTGCCTTAAAGTTCAACCTTGTGGGTACTGAGGTGCCTTACTATAAGTACAATCCACCGCCAGTTCTCGAGAACGGTCATGTCACACTCTACTGGGACCGGTCCATTATCACAGACAGGACTATTCTCGCGAACAGGCCTGATATTGTGATAGTAGACCGGGAGGCAAGGCGCGCAACGCTCGTCGATATCGCCGTGCCGCACGATGGTAACCTCGTCAGTAAGGAAGCAGAGAAGATGTTAAAATATCTGGATCTGCAGCACGAGGTTACCAAAATGTGGCCCGTCGACTCGACGATCGTTGTGCCCATAGTCGTTTCGGCGCATGGGCTGATAGCGAAGAGCCTCGACGACCACCTTGAGAGGCTCTCGCTGAGTGGTTGGGTCAAGGGCCAGATCCAGAAGGCAGCCCTGCTCGACACTGCACGCATCGTCCGGAGGTTCCTCTCTTTGGGACCCGACCATCGGTAGCCTGGGCTCGCCCCGCCGCCGGTGGTGGAAACTCCATTTGTTTTTGTATTAATTTTAGATTTTAAGTTTGTAAATATTATGTAAAATTAATATAAAAAAAAATGTGTAAATAAATGGATGATATAATAATAATATAACTTTATTTCAGAATATATTAATTCCATAATGCAGTCAGTCAGTCCGTCAGTAATTATTATCTAATACACAATGAAAATCTAAATTATCAAAAATTTGCCCACACCCTGCCGTACCTATACTCTATAGCTGGCAAATGGCAGGTGGAGTTGGGTCCAGAATTTAAAAATATGACCAGCGCCACCTTCCAGAGTGACGGACAGGGTATGGTTCTCAGTTAAATACATTTTCTTACGGAAGCCAGCCACTCGCTTCCGAATTATAGCAGCAAAACTGTCCACCCTATCATCTGCAAACATACCCGAGGCGCTACAAAATCTGGGCAGTCGAAGGAGATAGCGAAAGGCATTGTTATACTGCACTCGAAGAGCGTTATACGCTCGTTTTGTGTAATTGACCCACAGGTGACACGTGTACAACGACTGACAGTACGTTTTAATATACCTACTTGAAGATCGTCCTTGGAGCCGTTCCTGGAACATGATCATACGTGTAGTGAACGTATGTAGATAGCGACGTCGTACTCAAACTTTGAGTAGGTAGATACGTCTACGTACGTGGAATAACACATGAACGAACGAACGGACATGTCACATGTTTGACCTCGAATGACAAAATGTTTATACACACCAACATTAGGCCTTCATTTGAACGTGAGGAAACTTTGGAACATGTATCTCGGGGCCGACAGTCGTGTAGGCTTCTTTCTCGTTACTTCTTCGCAAGGCACAAACACGGAGGAGAGAGTGCAGAGTAGCTGTTGCTAGCTCCAATTCCTGGTAAAACGTGGTGTGTCGCCAGTGCGGGGAGAGAGTAGCGGGGTGAGGCGCGACCTTGGATCCCGCCGATCAGGACCGCGCTGGGTCACGAGTTACTACTCTGTGGACGCGCGCGACTCATGCGATGCCATTCCACGCCGCGCCGCCACCCATTTCGATGACGTAAGCTCCAGTTCCTCTCTACTCCTTGTACTCTACCCTTGTCCTAGCCATCCCTTCCCACTCAGTCTTTTACACGGACTCTTTCACAGAGCACGCTGCACGCATGTGGATGGAACTTCCTCTTCGATTACGTCAGTGTGCATCGATCCACACGTTCAGAGTGATGCTGTTGAAAGACTATCTCCTCAAACCTTGAACCTCGTCTCCTTCTTCTGTGTCCCTAGGTAACTATTATTTAATCTGTGTCCCTAGTTTCTGAGTTGACCACATATGTATTGTATAGTTTTATTTAGTTTTACTTCTGTATAATGTATATACAACGTGTTCCAAAACTCAACGTCAAGCGGGAACCAGGGAGTAAGCCAGTTTATGACTACCCAGGGCAAAATAATCGGAATCATTTGTTTATTATGATACTTATGAGAGTTTTTTTAAAAACGTTGAAAATTTACATCTCGTACAACATTTTAGGTACTACGACTACAAATTTGCAAATATAATTGTTAAAATTTTTATATTGGAAGCCTAAGTAATTCTGCTATTGATAACTATCCCAAATAAAACTAGAATGCCTGTAATTTTACCAAAAAAAAATATTCAGTTAAATTTTTTTCTAAAAAAATAAATGACTCAGATTTTTTTTTACCTGGGTAGTCATAAACTGGCCTACTCCTGGTTCCCGCTTGACGTTGAGTTTTGGGACACGTTGTATAAACATTTTCATTTTTATAATTTTTATATTTTTATAGATTATTTTTTCATTATTCGTTTATCATGGCTATGTTTTGTGCCACAGGCATTACGGACTACCTGATGTACGTTTTTAAGTGCAATAAAGGTTTTTTTTTTCATTTAACTCGTTAGGTACTCTCTCCCGCAGAACAGAGATCGTATTGATGGATAGATAGTGCACGCACGGCACGCACGGTTGAGTGAAGGTGTGATGTTGTTGCAGGAGGTGGACCGGCGCGGGAGCAGGCGCGGGCGCTCTGCCGCGGCTGTACGCGCTGCTGGCGCTGCTGCGCGCCGCCAGCTCCAGTGAGTATACCACCAGCCAGGGCATCCGTCTCAGTAGGCAGGCAGTACGCGGTGCTGGTACCGAGTACCGACACACACAGTCGGGTACAACTTGAGCCTACAGTAAGGAAATGGACCTATAGTTTTATGCCGCCGGTTCCGAACGCTGCAGCAGCAGGTGTAGATATAAACATGTTAATGAAATCATAAACATACGTCAGGGCCTGATTAGAACCTCGGTCGGAAGTTCTCAGTGCGGTCCGTATCGATTTTTATATGATATATGAATTTTGACAATACTTATAGTTTTTTGTGTAAATTCGCGAATATTGAAACTAGTGTTGAGTTCCTTGAGGCGTGGTTGTCTGTGGCGTGGGTCGCCCTGCGTCGGGGGCGGGGGGCAACGCGGCGGGGCGGCGCGGAGGCGGCCCGGAGGCGCTAGGGCGAGCTGGAATGTTGCCTGGCGAGGTGTGTGGGGCGGCGGCGGCGGCGCGCGGCTTCAGAGTAGGCGACGCGACATTGCGTTACGTACGTTGTAACAGCCGCGAACTGAGATGAAGATAGGGAGGATGCCACAATGCAAACTCGTTTCCCACCCATCATCCATCATACTTGTTAGCTCCGATCTACGGAGGCGAGGAGGCGAGAAACTGAGTACGTCGCCCGCAACCAACTGGGGGCAAGTGTCATCGATCTGGGCATGACTTGCAGTGCCTGGCAACACTTTTACTATAAATTAAAGCTAGCAACTACTCCTCTCTCTTTCTCTCTCTCTCTGTCTCTCTCTCTCTCTCTATACCTATCTTCTCTATGATTCAATCCTTCCGGGTGACCTTGTTGCATATTCCCAAATTCTCGTACGAGAGTTCGCGAAATATTTTTTTATTTTTATTTGTTCTTTATTTTATATGGCGATTGTTATTTGATTAAGACATTTGTCCAGAGTCGTGTATTGTGAGGAGTCGTGGTCAGGTCATTTTAAAATTTTTAACTGAAAGCAGATTTTGACGCTATTTATTTATTTATTTATTTATTTATTTGGTTTACTACAAGTAGGACACACAACATAACATAAAATAACACAGGTATTCTTAAAACTAGCCTTATGTCTACTCAATAATACACGATATGTATCTATAATGCAGATCTGGATTAAGCCGACCTTTATTTACCTTATTTTATGGTAAAATTGTCAGTAAAACACAATCACACAATCAATGGCACAATAAACAATACATACAAGTACAAAATACAATACAATATGGTACCGGGTGCCACTGTCACTTCACACCTGAAGCTGACTGACTGGGGCGGCGCGGCGGCGCGCCGGAGGCTACGCCGAGGGCTACCTACGCTTTTTCTGACCTTCTACATAGTAAAATGCCTTCTGTGCGCCCGCGCCCGCGCCGCCGCCGCCGCACAGTGGATCGAAAACAGACTCTCATAGACATAGGAAATCATAGTAAGTAATTTTTTTGATATTCATGGTATACCTCATTTCGAGGATTAATAAGACACTATACCTTCAGTACATGCACATAGAACGCGATTGCACGTTGCTATAATTTTTTCAAATTTTATTAGTATGGAAATAAACAATTATTCAGTCATATTTCAGTTTGCGTTCGGTTGCCGCAAATATTAATTGCACAGTGTGGTTAACACTCTTTTTTGTAATATTTATTTAAATTTCGTTTATCTGGCAAGTCGTCGAAAGTTGACTTTTTTTGAGGTTGAAAAAAAAAATATCTTTTTTTGCTTTTCCGTCAAGTTTAATACTAATTTAGTTTAATATTTAATATTTAATCTAGTTAATAATAAGTACACACTTTACCATCGATCATAGTCATAATTAGTTCATGTCATGACGCACGGTATTGCTTTCACACACTGTTGGTAACAACGTTTTTATTTCTTCGTCCATCTCATGTTTGGTTTTCAACACAACTAATTCACTTTCTTTTATGAAGTCAAATCGTATGGGACGACAGAAAAAGGTAGAGGACGGTTTAGGGTTCTCCCAAAGGGCTTTATCATCATCGCAGCTTAACTTTAGTGGAACAAGACACGACATAAACACACTAGAGTCATCGTGTTCAGTATATCTTCCTCGTATCTTTGTTTATACATACTTTGGCTTAAAGCCCCGTCAAACCCCCATTTACTCGTTAAAGTCAGTGTGCTATTTTTAACATTAATACGTGTTAATTTTAATATTCTTTTCACTGTTAGGTCTAGAAGTGATTGAAGCCTTATTTTTGCGCCAGTGCCTGTGATGTTTATTGCTTCTTTTGGTTGATAACATTCTAACTTTGCCTGTTGTAACTTATAATACGATGGAAAAATTGTCATTTTGACCACTTTAAAGAAACAGATATTCCTAAAGCTTTTTCGGGAGACATTGCTGTGGTTTTCTTCGACTTTTTGCAATACTCAAGGACGTTTTTCATTTCTTCAGGATTCTTTGACAAATAATCTAATTCCTATTTAGTCATTATTATAGTCATTTCCTATTTCACTTGCCTTTCTTGCTGTTGCGAAAACCAATTCTTCGAGGCTATAATCACGCAGAGCTCTTTCAGTCCTTCTCTTCTTCTGCTTGCTAGAAAGCTCTTGAAATTGCTTCCGCGGAGTTGAAGACCCAATGGAGTACGATGATGTTGGTGGCGACGATATTGCAACTACTTCAACAGTCGCAGAACTCGTTGAAGGAAGGTCTTCGGTCCTTCTCTTCTTCTGCTTGCTAGAAAGCTCTTGAAATTGCTTCCGTGGAGTTGAAAACCCAGTGGAGGACGATGATGTTGGTGGCGACGTCATTGCAACTACTTCATCAGTCGCAGAACTCGTTGACGGAAAGTCTTCGGTCGTCCTCTTCTTCTGCTTGGTAAAATGCTCTTGTAATTGCTTACATGGGCTGAACTGTGCAGTTGAAGTCCCAACGAAGGACGTTGATGTTGTCGGTGTCACTGCAACTTCTTCGAGAGTCGGAGAACTAGTTACAAGAAAGTTCTCTTTCACACTAATTGGCCATTCTATTTGTGTCGCTAACCACTCACGGTATGATTTAAAAAATATTTCAAGTTTAGAACCTGAAGCTTTCAACTTTTTCACTACGCTTATACTAAATGGTCTTAGAAACTCTTTTATAACACCACTGTCCGTGTCCGATAGCTTTAAACACATACGTATAATAATAAGACTAAAAAGTGCATTATCATCTGATAGTTTACCAGTTGATTTCAAAAGTAAAAACAAGTCAATATTATTCACGAGACCCTGCTCCATTTTAAGATTTAAAAGCGAAAACGCACGTAAACGCTTCGAACGAAAAAAAAAACACTTCAGACAGCAGAGAGCACTGAAACACGACTGAACAAGCAATTGCCCGCAAGCATGTGTTGACCGAGCGGTATTGTCTTATCACTTCCGAGAACTCGTTTATTGTCGCGCTAATAACGGACTTTCCAAAAAATAAATTATTTGAATACCGATGCACAAATAACTTGACAGCGTTTTAGTACCTCCTAATACGCTAATACGTAGAAACTAGCAAATATATATGCAAGTTGTGTTTGCCTTTTATTGGGCCTACTTTTTCTAACTGGCAGTAAATTTTAACATTATATATTTTTAGACGAATCCGAGTGTAGTGTACTACCTTAAGGATAATGAATAAAGAATACATAATGATACCAACATGGCCTTACATGTTGGTGAAACTTCATACAATCAATAATTATTTTTGCCAGGGTATTAGGTATTATTAAGTTTATTTAAATTTTATGCAATTTCTTGCCTACTATCAATTGGAATAATTAATTTGATATTTTTTTTTCATTTTACAGTTGTGGGATGTCGCTAGTTAAGTAAAATATATTGTAAACTGGTCTAAACTAAACTAGACTTTTTTCAAAGTGAAAAAAAGGACTTTGACGACTTTTGACGACTTGTGAGATAAACGCAATTTGAAGAAATATGACAAAAAAAGTGTTAATCACACTGTGTAATTAATATTTGGGCCAACCGAACACACATTGAAATATAATTTCGTTATTTCTCCATATTATTAAGATTTTAAAATATATAACAACGTGCAGTCGCGTTGTAGTTGCATACACTGAACTTTTTATAGCTATAGCATGTCGCTAGTTATGTAAACTACTTTGCTTCTGGTGTTAAACTAGACGGAAAAGCAAAACAATTTTTTTTTTACAATGTCATAAAAAGTCAACTTTCGACGACTTGCCAGATAAACGAAATTTAAATAAATATTACAAAAAAGAGTGTTAACCACACTGTGCAATTAATATTTGCGGCAACCGAACGCAAACTGAAATATGACTGAATAATTGTTTATTTCCATACTAATAAAATTTTAAAAAATTATAGCAACGTGCAATCGCGTTCTATATGCATGTACTGAAGGTATAGTGTCTTATTAATCCTCGAAATGAGATATACCATGAATATTAAAAAAATTACTTACTATGATTTCCTATGTCTATGAGAGTCTGTTTTTCGATCCACTGTGCGCCGCCGGCCGCGTCGTCGTCGCGCCCTCCTCCGCGCTTTGTCACTCGCGATCGCGACTCGCATCGCACGAGGCACGAGGACACGTCATCGTGCGTAACCGCAACCCGGAAACTCCGCACCGAGCAGGACAAAGTGGAGAGGAGTTCTCGCTAGCTTTCAGTTCTATTCAAACACTGTGTCGCCACTCACCTCCGCCTCCGCCGCGCCGGTGAGTGATCTGATCACACGCGCGCTGGCTGGCGCGACGGGCGACCGCCGCCGCTCTCGGCGGACACGACTGATGCAATGATTGGAGTACCTGTAACTCCAGTTGGTGGACTCCTCTCTACCTATCTTCTCCGTGCTCCACACCTTTCTTTACGTTCTCCTCTGCACGCTGGCCAATGCATGTGCCAAAGCGCTTACTAATGCATTATCCCATGCGTTGGCCAATTGATTGGTCAACTTGTAGGTAGATGGGGATATTGGTCGCTTTGATTGGTATTTGTGTGTTGTTACAACTTATTCGCCTACTTGTGGTGAATGGAGCCAGCCAGAGAATTGGGGAGCGCATTCGCAAGCACCTCGTCAAACTCATTGCGAAGGTGTATTGTCTCAACGTCTCGAAAGGCTCCACCTTGCGACGAGGAGTCGTCCACTCGTCCCGGTCCACGCGCACGCGTAGCTGTGCTCGTCGCTAGCTTCCGCCCCGCCCCGCCCCGCCGCGGCGCGCCGCAGCCTTCTCGAGTGACTCGCCGCTTCTGAGAATGCGTTGCGATATTGACGGCGGCATCCGACCGCGGCGGCGGCGGCGGCGGCGGCGCGGGCCGAATGATCGGGAGGTGAATCACGCACGCGCGCGACTCCGACACCCCGACCGTTTGCTCCGCGGAGTATTAATAGGTGCCTACGGGCAATTTCTCCCTTCAATTTTTTTTTATTCACATAGAATTGTAACAATAAAATTCATACGTATACACTTTATAACCTTTATACAAAGAAACGCAACGCAAACTATAAATACGGGCAAACAGAACATACACACGTACATCATATACATACATAATACCATTTGTACCGTGTGGGGCCGGTACTTTAAATGAATAGCCCCACTGCATCTCTCCCCGTGTATGTCGTAAAAGGCGACTAAGGGATATGACTCCCTTTTTATATTACTAGGTGGTAAGGTTTAACCCACCCGGGTTGGTACCACCGCACTAAATGAAAGGTCGGTCGAAACGGTTATGAAAATAGTTTGCGTTTTCCGTCCAGTTCAGTGTAGCCGTCACGACCGAAGGGAAGCACTGACGTGGCACCAAGTTCACCCGGTGTAATGGGCTGACATCACGGATGTTGTAGGTGATGTAGCCAACAGTGTCAGTTTCCATAAAAAAAACATACATACACTCGAAAACATAACCCTTCGCACAGTCGGGCAAAAATGAATAAGTAAACAGGCACATAGGTACCAAAGCCTAGTTCACATTAGTAGAGTTTATAGCGGTAGAGTGGACTACCTACTATTTTGCCCTACTAACTCTACTCTACTGTTTTCGGTAGAGTAGCCGTCCGTCTACACGCAAAAGTATGGTGGTAGAGTAGAGTAGGCAGTGTAAGATAAAAGCACTACAATGAGCATCGCCCGCCGTCGTTCTTCAGTTAGAAATTCTTTAGTAAATCTTTCTGGTGTTTTGCTGGGGGAAATTACTTTAGCTCTCGAAGAAGAACAGGACAAAAGGAAACGAATGTGGACTCGAGGTTGGATCAAAAGAAGAGGAACGCACGGAGCGTCTGCACTCCTTTTGAGAGAACTCGCTGAATAAACAATAAATTAATAAGGTACCTAGGTAGTTTCCCGAAACAAATAATTGCCGGCGCGCACGCAGGTGCGCGAGGGCGAGCTGTGTTGTCCGCTGGGCACGGCGACGCGGGCGAGTGGCCGGTAGAGTAGAGTAGGCGCGTGGTGGGGGAAAAAGTAGTAGAGCTACTCTACCACCGTGCTATCCACTCTACTCTACCAAATTCTAGTACTCTACCGATTGCGTCTACATTGGTAGAGTGAGGGGGCTATTTAGTACTCGCCCTACTAACTCTACCGCTAACTCTACTAATGTGAACTAGGCTTAACCTATAGCAACATGAAACCGAGCAAAACAAAACGATTCGAATGCCTATAGAATAGGTTAAAGACAAGTTAAAGCGTTTCAAAATGTAAATTTTACTATTTTAAGACATGTTGTACATGTAGGTACTACGTCATATTGTTATTTGTACACAATAAATAATATGTTTGTTTGTTTAACAAAACCCAACTAGGTATTATGTAAACAGTAAACATGAATCTCGACATTCATTTCCGGAAACAGTACAAATAAAACAAAACAAAAATACTGTTATTTGAATAGACGAAATGGCCAGGTATGAAAATAGGTCGTGTTTTCCGCCCAGTTCGGTGTAGCCGGTACGAACAGAGAGGGAAGCCCTCCCGGCACCTATGTATAGAGTAGGTGATGTACCCAACTATGTCAGCTTCCACCGTCTGAGGTGGTGCGGAGGGGCGCCGGCGACGCAGACGACACACAATGGTGTTATGTTATGGATGTCGCATCGCGCCGCCGACCTCGTCTCACCGCAGCTCAGCGCAGCGAGGACGACGCGACGACGCAACCAACAACGCAGACGTGCAATGCAACACTAGTCCGTGTAGGCCATAGACATCTGAATACAGGCTAGATCGGAGCATCGAGACCGCTCTGTAAGGGAGCACGGGGCGGGCGACGACGAGACGACGACGACGCGACAACGACGGACGCCAGCATTTCTATTACATATAGGTACAGCAATGTTTTACTTGCTGGCGCTTGGCGGCGACACTGCGATCACTATATGTCGACATCTAGATTTTGTGTCTAGAACCAATGAAAGTGCTCAGAGACGCCGACATCCTCTGCCTTATCCGTGGACTTATTGATTCCTAATTAGTAGGTGAGCTATGCCGCTACGACGCCACTTTCAAACTTCAAAATTTTCTAAGTCCCGGGAATCGGGGGGCGTGGCCTAATTTGGGGTGTACGTAGGGCTTCGGAGTCAGGGTTCAGCTCCAGGGTGCCAGGTCAGGGTGCTGCGCCCCATCAATTTGGTGTGTACGTAGGCCTTCGGAGTCAGGGTTCAGACCTTCGGATTCAGGATTCAGGCCTTAGGATTCAGGATTCAGGGTTCCAGATTCAGGGTTCAGGTCCAGGGTGCTAGGTCAGGGTGCTGCGCCCCATCCATTTGAGGCGTACGTAGGCCTTCGGAGTCATGGTTCAGCTCCAGGGTGCTGCACCCCACCAGCATGGTTCCACATGCACCGAGGCTTCGCCCCTGCCCCCTACCCCGCCCCGCCCCTGCCACACCCTTCGCCCCAGCCTTCACCCCTCCACAGTACCCCTGCCGACCGAGCGCAGGTAAATAGAGGTAGATAAACTAAGAGTGGTGCGTATTGTCTACCTGATAAGGGGTAGTTGATTCACCTCTATTGTCGGGAGGCAGGTTTAAACCTGTAGCAACCTGTAGGAACGACTGACTCCGCTTACGCATTGAATAGAAATATAACATTAACAATTGTTCTGTGAAATGTATTCATACTCAGCATGACTAAGGCATCGTCAGTCAGGTAGGTTGGAGCCTAATGGTGTAGGAATGCAGACATGGCGCCGTCGCCGTCGGGCTTTGGCGGCGGGGAAGTTTGGCTGGTGCATTTAAAAATTCCGACACGCTCACTGTGACCGCAGTCGACAACGATGAACAGTCAGCCGCCAACATTACGCCGAGCTGCACGCCTGCGCCCACCGCTACAATGTCGCTAACGACTATCCACGTGCACACCTCGGGGCCGAGGCACGAGCGCTATTCGTCCGAGTCGGCACGTCTTCAAACATTCAACGATTAGCCACGCGCCCTCCGGCAGAAGCCTGAAGAAATGGTTAAGGCTGGGTTTTTCTACACTGGTTTTGGTGACAAAGTGGCGTGCTTTTACTGCGGAGGAACACTCAACCAGTGGCGACCGGAAGACACACCGTGGGAGGAGCACACGAGGCTAGACCGCTGCGCTTTCGTCTACATAATGAAGGGAGCTGACTTCGCCACAGTCAAAGCAAAAGGATTGGACGAGATCGACATTCCGAGCTATTCGCCATACTTGTATGCGCCATCAGACGATGGAGCCTTTAACTTGAAATGATTAATTTTCAATAAATATTTTTACATTTAAACAGTGAATACATTTATTTCAACCCACCCACACCCATAAATGAAACAAAAGTTAGCAGAAATGTTTATTTATTTTCACAAATCTTAATACTAAAGTGTACATGATATATGTTTTAGAAAAGTCACTTAAACCCATTATTTACATAAATGGGGCAACCTAAGTTTCGTCAGCAAATATTTATTTCTTGGTCAGGTCTATGATGGTTGTTTTAAAGATGATGATGATGGCGTGGTATATAGGTTAGAAATCAGCTTGCTGTCGCGCTGGTTAATGGTGATATGTATGATGGCCCATTACCTCTGAGAAAAAATTGTATTGGATGTTGTCAGAATATTTTAATTTTTCATGACATATTTTATTATTTAATTTACGTACAAAGTGGAAATCTTATACTCTTAATCTATTTGTATAACATTTTGCTGCGCATCTAAAATTTGCGTAACGATATTGGCTATAGCGGAGATTATCCTTCGCTCATATTGGTTTAGCTCTGGGGTCTGCTGCACAATGCCTAACGTTGGCGATTGATGCTGCTGAGTGATCCAATCTGAAGATTGCAATGTGCACACGTTTGATGTTGGATCTTGCTTGTGCGATGTCAGCGGTGATGGCGGCTGCTGTTGATGTGTAGGCGAATAGTATGCAGATGAGTATCGCGGTGGAGATGTCGCTGGTAGAGGTGGCGATGGTGAATAATTCATCAGGGTATACGTAGGTGAGCCGTAGGTGGGTGAGTATCGCGTTGGATATATCGTTGGTGGAGATGTAGGTGGTGAATTAAGCAGCGGTGAGTCTTGCGCAAGCGAACCCACCCAACTTATGAGTGGTGGTGCGGAAATGTATTAGGACAGTGTTTTTCAAACTGTGGATAGCGAAGCCAGTGCTAGGTCAGGGTGCTGCGCCCCACCAGCGTGGTTCCACTGGCACCGAGGCTTCGCCCCTTCCCCCTACCCCGCCCCGCCCCTGCCACCCCCCCCCCCCCCCCCCCCCACCTCCGCCAGTCAGGTAGGTTGGAGCCTAATGGTGTAGGAATGCAGACATGGCTGACTCAATATCTTTGGAATTTTACCTGTAGAGACGTGACGTAATGAAGTACCACTCCAACCTATCGTCCTGTGAGTTACACCGAGTCGAGATCGAGGAGGTGAAAGCTCATGCCACTCGGTGTGCGAGTTGGACTCGCACTTAGTCGGGAAACTGGCTCGGTTGACTATATCAACTACAACCTACAGTTATACGTTTATCCTACAGTTGGTGAAAGCTGCAAGTTGAAATCAAACTTATTACAATGGCTCAAGGTACATTATTTATGTTTGATTCCTGCCTACGTGCCGGAGTACCTAGCGTGTTAATACTTGCTTACAGTGTGACTCATTTAGGGATGAACAATTAGAAATTGTGGTGTGAAGGGTGGTTGGTGAAAGCTGCAAGTTGAAATCAAACTTATTACAATGGCTCAAGGTACATTATTTATGTTTGATTCCTGCCTACGTGCCGGAGTACCTAGCGTGTTAATACTTGCTTACAGTGTGACTCATTTAGGGATGAACAATTAGAAATTGTGAACTGGGGTTGACAAAAGAGCTCATTAGTGGTAGATACCAAGGGATCGCTCACAGGCAACGCAGATTGAGACTTGTTGAAATATACCAATTGTTGTGGAGATATTTTTAAAGGTAAAATTTTCTTAGTGCAACTATTGTGAAAGATAACTGATGTCTGGGGTTGAACAAAAGAGCTCATTACTGGAAGGTATCAGCGGGTCGCTCACAGGTGACGCAGCGCAGGTTGAGACTTGCAGAAACATGAAAATGTTTGGTGAAATTATTTAAAAGTAATATCGCGCTGTGATAAAGTGTAGGTAAGTCGACCCTTCCCACAACAGCCATTATTAAAGATAATAGACGTCTTTGGGGGTTGAACAAAAGAGCTCTGTACTGTAAAAACCAACGGGTCCATCTCGATCGACGCAGATTGAGACTTGTAGAAACATGAAAATGTTTGACAAATTTTTAAAGTAAAATATTTTTTAGTATATACTTTTTCCACATCATCATGAGAGGGGGTGGGGGTTATTTATCTATATAGCTCATGTTTATAAGACTGAGCGCACAATTTTAGTAAAACAGTTCGATCGCAGCAGCACGCCGACTTGTATCTCTACACACCACGGTGAGCTGATTTCTAAATATCGACCACACCAGCATCATCTTCACACCAACCATCATGGACCTAACCAAGATCAACTAAGCGGGCAAGCGAGCCTTCCTGGAGACGCGGAAACTCGCCATCTTGGAGATTGGAAAACTCTACCGAGTGACCGACTTGCGCAAAGTTGCAACCAAATACGGAGATCGCATTGTAGCTGACATCGATGAGACTTTCTGCGTCTTCCTACCCAAGCGGATGATCGACGCCTTCAACAAGGATGGGAAGATGTTCGAAGATATGGTTGAAGCTAGCAGAGAAAACATGCTTGGGCTGAAATACCTTGGTGGGACGTATAATGCTATCGAGTTCGATAGTATGTAAGAAGAGGGCGTGGAAATGTATGTGGAATACCAACGTTTTAGCTGTACGATTTTACAGAAATAAATTTTTTTGTCTAATATATGTACTGTGTATTAAGGAAAATAACCTTATGTAATAAAGCTTATAATTGAACAATATTTTTTAATTTTCATACCCAACCGCACTAGATAATACCAAGGTATATAGTTATTAGTTTCTTAGTAAGAAACTCTAACAATTTTGTGAATCATCAAAATGTATTTCACTAAGGTTGGAAACAAAAGATTAAAAATTGTGCGAATTCTTTTCATAGCTTCAGCCCACAACTTTACCTGCGCACATGTAGGTACTTCTGGCATGAGGGGGCTGCTTCTAGATTAGGAAAGGTGGGTTGACGCTTGAGTTTAAATAATATTATTTCGAGGCATCATTTAAAATTGAAACGTCGTGCAAGCAAGTTCTCAAAGAAATCAACATCATGGGAGTGACCGCTAAATGGCGAATTAACAGCACCGCGCAAGTGCAGGGGGCCATCGTGCGGCACAACAGTGGAAAATTCAATGATGGCGAGCTGTATCGCTGTATTCAGCTAACCTATTCTTCAGGTGAGATATATTTGTCATTATAATATATATTTTATACATACCACTTTTTTTACAGAATCACAATGTTTACTCGATGTGAGCCTATTATACCTTATCACTATTTGATCATTGTCAGCCTCGGTAGCTCAGTGGTGTGTCAACAGCTGTAAAGCAACCCTGGGTGCGGATAGTGCTGAGATGGGTGATTGATCACTCATCCGTTGGAGGCTGACCGTGGTTCGGATCCTACGTTAAACTGTAGGATAAACGTATAACTGTAGGTTGTAGTTGATATAGTCAACCGAGCCAGTTTCCCGACCAAGTGCGAATCCAACTCGCACACCGAGGGTTCCGTATCACCATATCATGGTCAGCACCACTCACGCCATTAGTTATAATGCTTCATACACTACTATTTTGGCACCTATATTTATTATTAAGACCTATACTCAGGGCATTGAGGTGTACCAATGGGTTAAAAAAAAAGCTGAAATCGGCACTTTTGTTAGCACAAAAGGGCTATTGACGATTTAAAAAAAATTTATGTTTTGTCGTTTTATGTATCTCTTTTCTAATTTTATTTATTGTTGCGTTGTATTTAGTTATATTATTTTATTGTGTTGTTACTTTTTGTATTATTCTGTTTTTGCTATCCTTTGTGTTATTATAAGGTATTATTTTAAAGTTGTTATTTATAGTGTTAGTCATTTGTTTGTTTATTGATAGAAAAAGGTTCTGTGCTTATGTTAGGTTAGCACCATTGTTACATTATCATATCTACCTAAGGGTAGACCGGGCAGGATCTACCTGAGATGGGGCCTGGCGGCGAAGCTTTACAAGCGCAATTGTTCAGCCGGAAGCCGGAGCCGGTGGGGTAGCACGTTAAATTTATTAACATTTTATTAGGTAATAATTACTCCAATTAACTACTCTATTAAACTGATATGAAACTTAGGCGGTAATATTTCTAAAAATTATTTTGATTGCTCCAATTAAAACAAGAATTACATTTATTGAAGTTTTATTAGGTACCTATTAATTATCCCCATTAACCTGATAAGACCCTTAGCCTACAGAAAACGTTCAACGAGCCAACATTTCCGAGAGTTGGTGGATGACTCAAGATTCGGGAAGCATGATACCGGATTCGGGAATCATGAATTGGAGCCCAGGAGGTGGCGAGGGTAGCGGAGCGGGGGTAGCGGGGGTGGGGTGGCACGCTAAATTAATATTTTTTTTATTAGGTATTAATTACCCCAATTAACTACTCTATTAAACTGATATGAAGCTTAGGCGGTAACATTTTTAAAATTATTTTAATTACTCCAATTAAAACGAGAATTACATTTATTGACGTTTTATTAGGTATTAATTACCCCAATTAACTGACAAATAGTGCAGGGGTCCATCGTGCGGCACAAGAGCTGTATCGCTGTATTCAGCTAACCTATTCTTCAGGTGAGATATATTTGTCATTATAATATATATTTTATACACACCACTTTTTTTACAGAATCACAATGTTTACTCGATGTGAACCCATTATACCTTATCACTATTTGATCATTGTCAGCCTCGGTAGCTCAGTGGTGTGCCAACAGCTGCAAAGCAACCGTGGGTGCGGATAGTGCTGAGATGGGTGATTGATCACTCATCCGTTGGAGGCTGACCGTGGTTCGGATCCTACATTAAACTGTAGGATAAACGTATAACTGTAGGTTGTAGTTGATATAGTCAACCGAGCCAGTTTCCCGACCAAGTGCGAGTCCAACTCGCACACCGAGGGTTCCGTATCACCATATCTTGGTCAGCACCACTCACGCCATTAGTTATAATGCTTCATACACTACTATTTTGGCACCTATATTTATTATTAAGACCTATACTCAGGGCAATGAGGTGTACCAATGTGTTAAAAAAAAAAATCTGAAATCGGCACTCTTGTTAGCACAAAAGGGTCATTGACGGTTTAAAAAAATTAATGTTTTGTCGTTTTATGTATCTCTTTTCAAATTTTATTTATTGCTGCGTTGTATTTAGTTATATTATTTTATTGTGTTGTTACTTTATGTATTATTCTGTTTTTGCTATCCTTTGTGTTATTATAAGGTATTATTTTAAAGTTGTTATTTATAGTGTTAGTCATTTGTTTGTTTATTGATAGAAAAAGGTACTGTGCTTATGTTAGGTTAGCACCATTTTTATTTTATCATATCTACCTAAGGGTAGACCGGGCAGGATCTACCTGAGATGGGGCCTGGCGGCGAAGCTTTACAAGCGCAATTGTTCAGCCGGAAGCCGGAGCCGGTGGGGTAGCACGTTAAATTTATTAACATTTTATTAGGTAATAATTACTCCAATTACCTACTCTATTAAACTGATATGAAACTTAGGCGGTAATATTTCTAAAAATTATTTTGATTGCGCCACTTAAAACAAGAATTACATTTATTGAAGTTTTATTAGGTACCTATTAATTATCCCTATTAACCTGATAAGACCCTTAGCCTACAGAAAACGTTCAACGAGCCAACATTTCCGCAGGGTTCAGGTCCAGGGTGCTAGGTCAGGGTGCTGCGCCCCACCAGCGTGGTTCCACTGGCAACGAGGCTTCGCCCCTTCCCCCTACCCCGCCCCGCCCCTGCCACCCCCCCCCCCCCCCCCCCTCCGCCCCAGCCTTCACCCCTCCGCAGTATCCCTGCCGCCCGATCGGAGTCAGGGTTCAGCTCCAGGGTGCCAGGTCAAGGTGCTGCGCCCCATCAATTTGTCAGTTAATTGGGGTAATTAATACCTAATAAAACGTCAATAAATGTAATTCTCGTTTTAATTGGAGTAATTAAAATAATTTTAAAAATGTTACCGCCTAAGCTTCATATCAGTTTAATAGAGTAGTTAATTGGGGTAATTAATACCTAATAAAAAAAATTATTAATTTAGCGTGCCACCCCACCCCCGCTACCCCCGCTCCGCTACCCTCGCCACCTCCTGGGCTCCAATTCATGATTCCCGAATCCGGTATCATGCTTCCCGAATCTTGAGTCATCCACCAACTCTCGGAAATGTTGGCTCGTTGAACGTTTTCTGTAGGCTAAGGGTCTTATCAGGTTAATGGGGATAATTAATAGGTACCTAATAAAACTTCAATAAATGTAATTCTTGTTTTAATTGGAGCAATCAAAATAATTTTTAGAAATATTACCGCCTAAGTTTCATATCAGTTTAATAGAGTAGTTAATTGGAGTAATTATTACCTAATAAAATGTTAATAAATTTAACGTGCTACCCCACCGGCTCCGGCTTCCGGCTGAACAATTGCGCTTGTAAAGCTTCGCCGCCAGGCCCCATCTCAGGTAGATCCTGCCCGGTCTACCCTTAGGTAGATATGATAATGTAACAATGGTGCTAACCTAACATAAGCACAGAACCTTTTTCTATCAATAAACAAACAAATGACTAACACTATAAATAACAACTTTAAAATAATACCTTATAATAACACAAAGGATAGCAAAAACAGAATAATACAAAAAGTAACAACACAATAAAATAATATAACTAAATACAACGCAACAATAAATAAAATTAGAAAAGAGATACATAAAACGACAAAACATAAATTTTTTTTAAATCGTCAATAGCCCTTTTGTGCTAACAAAAGTGCCGATTTCAGCTTTTTTTTTAACCCATTGGTACACCTCAATGCCCTGAGTATAGGTCTTAATAATAAATATAGGTGCCAAAATAGTAGTGTATGAAGCATTATAACTAATGGCGTGAGTGGTGCTGACCATGATATGGTGATACGGAACCCTCGGTGTGCGAGTTGGATTCGCACTTGGTCGGGAAACTGGCTCGGTTGACTATATCAACTACAACCTACAGTTATACGTTTATCCTACAGTTTAACGTAGGATCCGAACCACGGTCAGCCTCCAACGGATGAGTGATCAATCACCCATCTCAGCACTATCCGCACCCAGGGTTGCTTTACAGCTGTTGACACACCACTGAGCTACCGAGGCTGACAATGATCAAATAGTGATAAGGTATAATAGGCTCACATCGAGTAAACATTGTGATTCTGTAAAAAAAGTGGTATGTATAAAATATATATTATAATGACAAATATATCTCACCTGAAGAATAGGTTAGCTGAATACAGCGATACAGCTCGCCATCATTGAATTTTCCACTGTTGTGCCGCACGATGGCCCCCTGCACTTGCGCGGTGCTGTTAATTCGCCATTTAGCGGTCACTCCCATGATGTTGATTTCTTTGAGAACTTGCTTGCACGACGTTTCAATTTTAAATGATGCCTCGAAATAATATTATTTAAACTCAAGCGTCAACCCACCTTTCCTAATCTAGAAGCAGCCCCCTCATGCCAGAAGTACCTACATGTGCGCAGGTAAAGTTGTGGGCTGAAGCTATGAAAAGAATTCGCACAATTTTTAATCTTTTGTTTCCAACCTTAGTGAAATACATTTTGATGATTCACAAAATTGTTAGAGTTTCTTACTAAGAAACTAATAACTATATACCTTGGTATTATCTAGTGCGGTTGGGTATGAAAATTAAAAAATATTGTTCAATTATAAGCTTTATTACATAAGGTTATTTTCCTTAATACACAGTACATATATTAGACAAAAAATTTTATTTCTGTAAAATCGTACAGCTAAAACGTTGGTATTCCACATACATTTCCACGCCCTCTTCTTACATACTATCGAACTCGATAGCATTATACGTCCCACCAAGGTATTTCAGCCCAAGCATGTTTTCTCTGCTAGCTTCAACCATATCTTCGAACATCTTCCCATCCTTGTTGAAGGCGTCGATCATCCGCTTGGGTAGGAAGACGCAGAAAGTCTCATCGATGTCAGCTACAATGCGATCTCCGTATTTGGTTGCAACTTTGCGCAAGTCGGTCACTCGGTAGAGTTTTCCAATCTCCAAGATGGCGAGTTTCCGCGTCTCCAGGAAGGCTCGCTTGCCCGCTTAGTTGATCTTGGTTAGGTCCATGATGGTTGGTGTGAAGATGATGCTGGTGTGGTCGATATTTAGAAATCAGCTCACCGTGGTGTGTAGAGATACAAGTCGGCGTGCTGCTGCGATCGAACTGTTTTACTAAAATTGTGCGCTCAGTCTTATAAACATGAGCTATATAGATAAATAACCCCCACCCCCTCTCATGATGATGTGGAAAAAGTATATACTAAAAAATATTTTACTTTAAAAATTTGTCAAACATTTTCATGTTTCTACAAGTCTCAATCTGCGTCGATCGAGATGGACCCGTTGGTTTTTACAGTACAGAGCTCTTTTGTTCAACCCCCAAAGACGTCTATTATCTTTAATAATGGCTGTTGTGGGAAGGGTCGACTTACCTACACTTTATCACAGCGCGATATTACTTTTAAATAATTTCACCAAACATTTTCATGTTTCTGCAAGTCTCAACCTGCGCTGCGTCACCTGTGAGCGACCCGCTGATACCTTCCAGTAATGAGCTCTTTTGTTCAACCCCAGACATCAGTTATCTTTCACAATAGTTGCACTAAGAAAATTTTACCTTTAAAAATATCTCCACAACAATTGGTATATTTCAACAAGTCTCAATCTGCGTTGCCTGTGAGCGATCCCTTGGTATCTACCACTAATGAGCTCTTTTGTCAACCCCAGTTCACAATTTCTAATTGTTCATCCCTAAATGAGTCACACTGTAAGCAAGTATTAACACGCTAGGTACTCCGGCACGTAGGCAGGAATCAAACATAAATAATGTACCTTGAGCCATTGTAATAAGTTTGATTTCAACTTGCAGCTTTCACCAACCACCCTTCACACCACAATTTCTAATTGTTCATCCCTAAATGAGTCACACTGTAAGCAAGTATTAACACGCTAGGTACTCCGGCACGTAGGCAGGAATCAAACATAAATAATGTACCTTGAGCCATTGTAATAAGTTTGATTTCAACTTGCAGCTTTCACCAACTGTAGGATAAACGTATAACTGTAGGTTGTAGTTGATATAGTCAACCGAGCCAGTTTCCCGACTAAGTGCGAGTCCAACTCGCACACCGAGTGGCATGAGCTTTCACCTCCTCGATCTCGACTCGGTGTAACTCACAGGACGATAGGTTGGAGTGGTACTTCATTACGTCACGTCTCTACAGGTAAAATTCCAAAGATATTGAGTCAGCCATGTCTGCATTCCTACACCATTAGGCTCCAACCTACCTGACTGGCGGAGGTGGGGGGGGGGGGGGGGGGGGGGGTGGCAGGGGCGGGGCGGGGTAGGGGGAAGGGGCGAAGCCTCGGTGCCAGTGGAACCACGCTGGTGGGGCGCAGCACCCTGACCTAGCACTGGCTTCGCTATCCACAGTTTGAAAAACACTGTCCTAATACATTTCCGCACCACCACTCATAAGTTGGGTGGGTTCGCTTGCGCAAGACTCACCGCTGCTTAATTCACCACCTACATCTCCACCAACGATATATCCAACGCGATACTCACCCACCTACGGCTCACCTACGTATACCCTGATGAATTATTCACCATCGCCACCTCTACCAGCGACATCTCCACCGCGATACTCATCTGCATACTATTCGCCTACACATCAACAGCAGCCGCCATCACCGCTGACATCGCACAAGCAAGATCCAACATCAAACGTGTGCACATTGCAATCTTCAGATTGGATCACTCAGCAGCATCAATCGCCAACGTTAGGCATTGTGCAGCAGACCCCAGAGCTAAACCAATATGAGCGAAGGATAATCTCCGCTATAGCCAATATCGTTACGCAAATTTTAGATGCGCAGCAAAATGTTATACAAATAGATTAAGAGTATAAGATTTCCACTTTGTACGTAAATTAAATAATAAAATATGTCATGAAAAATTAAAATATTCTGACAACATCCAATACAATTTTTTCTCAGAGGTAATGGGCCATCATACATATCACCATTAACCAGCGCGACAGCAAGCTGATTTCTAACCTATATACCACGCCATCATCATCATCTTTAAAACAACCATCATAGACCTGACCAAGAAATAAATATTTGCTGACGAAACTTAGGTTGCCCCATTTATGTAAATAATGGGTTTAAGTGACTTTTCTAAAACATATATCATGTACACTTTAGTATTAAGATTTGTGAAAATAAATAAACATTTCTGCTAACTTTTGTTTCATTTATGGGTGTGGGTGGGTTGAAATAAATGTATTCACTGTTTAAATGTAAAAATATTTATTGAAAATTAATCATTTCAAGTTAAAGGCTCCATCGTCTGATGGCGCATACAAGTATGGCGAATAGCTCGGAATGTCGATCTCGTCCAATCCTTTTGCTTTGACTGTGGCGAAGTCAGCTCCCTTCATTATGTAGACGAAAGCGCAGCGGTCTAGCCTCGTGTGCTCCTCCCACGGTGTGTCTTCCGGTCGCCACTGGTTGAGTGTTCCTCCGCAGTAAAAGCACGCCACTTTGTCACCAAAACCAGTGTAGAAAAACCCAGCCTTAACCATTTCTTCAGGCTTCTGCCGGAGGGCGCGTGGCTAATCGTTGAATGTTTGAAGACGTGCCGACTCGGACGAATAGCGCTCGTGCCTCGGCCCCGAGGTGTGCACGTGGATAGTCGTTAGCGACATTGTAGCGGTGGGCGCAGGCGTGCAGCTCGGCGTAATGTTGGCGGCTGACTGTTCATCGTTGTCGACTGCGGTCACAGTGAGCGTGTCGGAATTTTTAAATGCACCAGCCAAACTTCCCCGCCGCCAAAGCCCGACGGCGACGGCGCCATGTCT
Organism: Nematopogon swammerdamellus; assembly: GCA_946902875.1. Taxonomy (NCBI): domain Eukaryota; kingdom Metazoa; phylum Arthropoda; class Insecta; order Lepidoptera; family Adelidae; genus Nematopogon; species Nematopogon swammerdamellus. The sequence goes on from OX336335.1 coordinate 310,377, forward strand.
GCATTCCTACACCATTAGGCTCCAACCTACCTGACTGACGATGCCTTAGTCATGCTGAGTATGAATACATTTCACAGAACAATTGTTAATGTTATATTTCTATTCAATGCGTAAGCGGAGTCAGTCGTTCCTACAGGTTGCTACAGGTTTAAACCTGCCTCCCGACAATAGAGGTGAATCAACTACCCCTTATCAGGTAGACAATACGCACCACTCTTAGTTTATCTACCTCTATTTACCTGCGCTCGGTCGGCAGGGGTACTGTGGAGGGGTGAAGGCTGGGGCGAAGGGTGTGGCAGGGGCGGGGCGGGGTAGGGGGCAGGGGCGAAGCCTCGGTGCATGTGGAACCATGCTGGTGGGGTGCAGCACCCTGGAGCTGAACCATGACTCCGAAGGCCTACGTACGCCTCAAATGGATGGGGCGCAGCACCCTGACCTAGCACCCTGGACCTGAACCCTGAATCTGGAACCCTGAATCCTGAATCCTAAGGCCTGAATCCTGAATCCGAAGGTCTGAACCCTGACTCCGAAGGCCTACGTACACACCAAATTGATGGGGCGCAGCACCCTGACCTGGCACCCTGGAGCTGAACCCTGACTCCGAAGCCCTACGTACACCCCAAATTAGGCCACGCCCCCCGATTCCCGGGACTTAGAAAATTTTGAAGTTTGAAAGTGGCGTCGTAGCGGCATAGCTCACCTACTCTAATTCCATGGCCTTATCGCCAGTATTTGTTTATTAAGCCTCTTTCACTCATAGTGACGTCATGCGCTCAGCGGAATGGGGAGCGGGGACAGGGGCGCCGCCACCCCGTTTCCTCTTTAGGCAGTTTCCTCTTTACTAGAGCGGAATGGAATCGACACAAGGCGCTTACGATAAAATAAAGCGAAGGCGAATAACGGGCAAATCTTTTTTATTTTAATAAGTATGAATTTTTTTAGCTTTGTGACTTTTTAAAATTATGGTTCACTAAAGAATATAAAATTTTATTTGGAGAAAAATTATAAAAAGGTACATTAATTCTTTATATTTTTACAATAGAAATTGCTGTAAAAATAGAGGAATATTTGGATTTTTTTCTATCGAGCGAAGTTAAAAAACTTGCTGTTTCAACGTTTTGGTTCACTAAAGATAATCCTGTAGATTGAAAACCTAGAACATTCCCTATACATATCTTTAACTTTTCATATGTCTGCATCAATCCTACCGTACAGATGACCCGAGGAGTAGAGGCTAAGACAATATGGTTATTATAATACTCGTATCAATGATTAAGTAAGGTGGTTACAGACGCCACTGATCTATATGAGCCTTTCTCAGACATCACTCTCGAAAAACCTATTGTCCTATGTTCGCAAATAAGTGAGCGAGGAGCGTTGGCGCATTCATAACATGAGATGGATTGTAATGCGATTGTTTGAAAGTATTCACGGCAACAATGTGCACGTGACGGCACTCACCAGAGGCGGAATAGCAGCCTTAGCCGCCCTAGGCCGTTTAGTACCAGCCGCCCCAATTCAATGCAGCCGCCCCTTTCAAGTTTACAGCATAGATACAAATGTGAAGTTGTATGAAAATCAGTATTGCGTTCGGTTCAACCAGCCAAAAATATATTAGGTATTTCTCGGCTTATTTTACATATAGTAAAAGTATTTTTTACAAGTTTTACGGCAATATTGACCTTATAGTCATAGCTAAATTATTTTTTCCGCGTAAATAGTGCGTCATCACTGTAGTGTGGGTTGAAGAAGAAGGCAGGATTGGTTTGTGAAGTATATTTCTTGTAATAATAACTTGTATAAAATGTTCTGACAATATTTAGTTCTTAGCGACTAGACGACGTACGACGAACGAACCACCGATGACGTTATACTTTTTTATGGAGAATAGACAAGACAGATGACAGACGGAAAGACATAGACATTAGACATATTATTTTATATTAGGCGTTGGCTACTAAGCCATGTTACCATATATAACATCTCCCTTTTTAAGTTAATACTTGACATTACATTTTAACAAAATTATCTCTTTTTACTCTTGACATTTCATTTTACTATTCTAATCAAAATCTAAACTTCTAAATCTAAGCGGTTTGTTTATTACTCTCCCTGACCTTGTACTTGTTTTCTTATGACTAACTGGCGTTTGCGTTTCTGTGGCATCTTCCACCTGACTGTTGCTCGGTGCTGCCGATGTCAACGGAGACTCATGCCGTGATGGTGGAGATGACGGTACAGTGACAGTTTCAGACTCATGACTTGACAATAATTCAGACGATACATTTTCTTTCCTTAAAGGAGACGACTGAGGCAAAATGGTTTCTAAACCATTTGATTGTTGGCTTGACATATTCAATCTTAAGTGTACTCTATTTCGACGATATGTTTTCCCTTCTGAAGTTTCTATAATGTAAGATCTATTACATTTCAGTCTGTTTCTTATAACAGCTGGTAACCAATCTGACTTAGGATTTTTCTTATAATAGACTACATCTCCTGGCTGTAGGATACTCAACTCTTTTGTATTCCTATTGTAATATTTTTTACTTTGTTCCTGACGTTTTTCAAATCCAGTTTTGTATTCTTTAAAAGATACTACTTTAGGCTTCAATTTATTTTCAAGACTGGGCAAATTGTTCCTTAGACTTCTCGACATAGACAATTGTGAAGGTGATGGAAAATTATTTTTTGGTGTTGTCCTATAATGCAGTAGTGCAAGATATGGATCTGATTTCGTATCACGACATTTTTTTAACATATTTTTGACTATTTTGACAGAACTTTCAGCTTGACCATTTGACTGTGCGTGATGGGGACTTGAGACAATGTGTTCTATGTCCCACTCAAAGAAAAATGATTTTAGTTCAATCGAGTTGAACGGTGGTCCCCCATCTGATACTAGTTCCAAGGGTATACCATGACGGGCAAATATTGACTTTAAATGAGTTATGACATATTGAGCAGAATAGCCTTGATTTAGTAAAGCTATTTCTATATATTTTGAATAGTAATCTGTGACAACCATATAGTTTTGGCCATCAAAATACAGAAAATCTACACTGACTCGTTGCCAAGGATGTTTTGTTATTGTATAGCTTTGCAACGGCTCACTTGGATTGGCAGACCTGTACTTTGCACATACTTGACACTGGTCTATGACATTTTTTAAATCAGCATTTAAATTTGGCCAATACATAATATTTCTGGCAAGACTAGTACATTTATTTACACCTTGGTGACCTTCATGAATTTTTTGTAGCATTTCTTGTTGCATGCTAGACGGTATTATTAAACGATCATTCTTAAATACTAACTCATTCATTACATGGATTTCACCTTGAAAATTCCAATATGGCTTTGCTAACTGACTTACAATATTTTTATTTTTAGGCCATCCCTCAACATAATATTTTTTTAATATTTGTAAAGTCGGATCATTTTTAGTAGCTTCTTTTAATTTATTCAAGTAATGCTCTGTGACTGACAAGTTTGACACTATTGAATTTACATGAAATGGAATGTCTTGTTCAAAATCAGGCTCGTAATGTTCAGGTTGAGCTGCTCTAGACAAAGTGTCGGATATAAACATCTCTTTACCTGGCACATATATTACATTTATGTCATATGCTTGCAAAGTGAGCATCATTCGTTGTAGACGTGCTGGGACATCATGTAGTGATTTTTTAAACAAATAAACTAACGGTTTATGATCGGTGTGCACTGTGACTGTGTTACCGTATATGTACTGATGAAACTTATGACAACCAAATTGTATGGCAAATAATTCTTTTTCAATTTGAGCATAATTTTGTTGTGCTGATGTTAATGTTTTTGAACTATATGCAATTGGTCTTTTGTTCTGCATGATCACGGCTCCTACCGCAGAGTTTGAAGAATCTACGGAAAGCGTTATTTCCAAATTTTGATCAAAATGTGCAAGGACTGGTGTGGAACTTATTATATTCTTTAGTCTATTAAAACACTGACCATGATTTTTGTCCCAAACCCAAACTGAATCTTTTTTAAGTAAATTTCTTAGAACCTGTGTTTCATCTGACAAATTTTTTATGAACGGACCAAGATAATTCACCATTCCTAAAAAACGCTGTAAATCGGCAATATTTTTTGGCGTCGGCAACTTGACAATAGCTTTGACTTTTTCTTCGTCTACTTTTACACCTTCATCATTAAAAATATGACCCAAAAATTGTACTTCTCTTAAATTAAATTTACATTTTGACTTATTTAATTTTAAATTTATTTCCCTAGCTCGATTTAACACATTCCTCAGACGTTCATTGTGTATTTCTTCAGTTTCTCCAAAGACTAAGATATCATCCATGAATATTAGGATTCCAGGCAAATCGCCTAGCAGTTCGATCATTGTTCTGTGAAAAATTTCACTTGAGGCGCTGATGCCATAAGGTAACCTCAAAAATTTGTATCGACCAAACGGTGTTTGAAATGTGCATAAATCTGAACTAGCTTCATCTAATTTTAGCATCCAGAAACCTGAATAAGCATCAAGATGTGAAAAATGTTTTGCACCTTTAAGTTTATATCTTATTTCTTCAATGCTTTTCAGTGGATAATGTTGACGTAAAATCGACTTATTCAAGTTTCTTGGATCTAGACATATTCTTAACTGACCTGTTTTCTTAACAGTAATGACAATTGAATTTACCCATTGTGTAGGTTTAGTGACTTTTTCTATGACCTTCATCTCCACCATCCGGTCCAGTTCCTCACGCAGTTTGTCGTAGAGGCCAAACGGAACCTTCCTCGGTGGATCGACGTGTGGGACAGCATCGGCTCGCAGACCGATGCAACAGACAGGCGGGAGGCATCCAAGACCCTGAAACACATCTCCATATTCTGTAGCTATGTCCTCATTATTTTGGCGCGCATCGTTTAAAGTGAAAATTCTTTTCAGAACGCCTATTTTCTGACATGTTGGTAAGCCCAAGACTGTCGGTGTTTTTATTGTTGTAATCATGAAAGATATTTTCTCATTTTGACAACCATTGAGGTGACAATTTAAATTGACATTACCTTTTATAGGTATTTTACTGCCCCCAAAACCAAAGATTTCTACTTGTGACTCTTTTATTAATCTGGACGGTAAGTTTAATGACTGGTAGGTATCATGTGACATCACATTTATATCTGCTCCCGAATCTAAAATACATCTTACATTTACCTTGTTTACTTTTAAGTTTAGAAACCATGACCTATCTGAATTTGCTTCCTGTTGTACTGAACCAACAAAATATTTGTTTGATTCGACTCGCTCTTCTGTTTCAAGCGTTCTTACATTATTGAAGTTTTTTTTTAAAAAGCAAAATTTTGAAAAATGATTTAATTTATTACATAACCTGCATCTAGCTCCTTCAGCTGGGCACTTGAATCGATGAAGCTGTCCGCACCTTCCGCAGGGCTTCTTGTGACTTGCACCCGCACCTGAGCTGCTCGCCGCTTCATGTCTCGACGGACTGCTCGCTCTGGTTGGACTGTTCGCTCTGGATTGGTGGTATTGATCCCAGCTCGGTGATCTTGCTCGCGATTCAACTGCCATTACAGTATTCGATTCCAGTTGTTTGAATGCAGTGTTTTGAGACATTATCACTGTCTTGGCCAGCGCAATGGCTCTATCCAAGGTCAGATCAGTTTCTTGCAGTAGACGCTGACGTACGTTGAGGTGACGACTATGCATATTGCATATGAAAATATCTCGTACTAGTGACACCCGTAGTTTTTCAAACTCACATTCCAGACTCATGTTATGTAGATCGGTGACAAATGATTCGAAGTCTTCGGTTTCGGCTTGATGACGAGTAAAGAAATTGTGACGGACGATCGATAAATTTTTCTTTGGGACAAAATATTCTTGATATTTATTTTTTAGCATTTTCAGAGTGACGTTTTGCAATTCGAGGTTGAATGAGTTAAAAATGTCTATACCTTTCTGGCCAATGTTGTGCAGTAAAATTGCTACTTTTCTTCTTTCCGGAGCCTCTTGCAGATTTGCAGCACACATATATAACTCGAATGTCTGCAACCACCTCTTCCAAGATATTTCATTGTTGCCGCTGTCGTTGATGACGAGTGGACGAAGCGTCGGACCAGCGGCTTGTATGGCAGCGACATGCGCTCCCAACATGACATTAGCTTTATCCCGTTCCATCTTCGACTTGTCGACTCGCACACTTCTGACACCATGTAGTGTGGGTTGAAGAAGAAGGCAGGATTGGTTTGTGAAGTATATTTCTTGTAATAATAACTTGTATAAAATGTTCTGACAATATTTAGTTCTTAGCGACTAGACGACGTACGACGAACGAACCACCGATGACGTTATACTTTTTTATGGAGAATAGACAAGACAGATGACAGACGGAAAGACATAGACATTAGACATATTATTTTATATTAGGCGTTGGCTACTAAGCCATGTTACCATATATAACAATCACCTCCGCCGCGCTCACCACTCCCGCACGTCGCACGCACTTGCTCCGACCGGCACCCTTTCTATTCTGTACCTGCGCTCACTGCTTCCAGCAGCAGGTACAGATTGGCCGCCCCTAATATCTGGCCGCCCTAGGCCCGGGCCTAGTCGGCCTATATGGAAAGTCCGCCTCTGGCACTCACATTGCTTACCGACAGCTAACAAGTTTCATCGCGCTATCTATGCCGCTTCTAGTATACATATAGTTCGGAGACGACCACAGAAGCTACATGTAAAGCCACATCTAGCCCTATATAGAGATATCTATGGTGTAGAGTGACACCCTCTCGGCCTCGTGCGACTTCCGCCCGCCCGCGCCTCGCTCGCGCTTCACTTTCGTCGAAGATACGAAGCGAAGGCAGCGACGACAGCGCGAATATTCCCCACGGAGGGGAGAGTAGAGAGGAGTTGCTCTAGCTAGGCAAGCTGGGTACGTGATCACCGGGCTGGGGGCATATGTCATCGAAGTATGCATGGCGGCGTTGCATCGGGCGCGCCCACGGTGCACTACGGTCACCGTAGTGCATTATTAAAAATTAGAGCTATACAACAACTCCTCTGTATTTTCCTACCTTGCTATTCGGTTACGCGGTCACGTGCGCGTATATATGTACATAAGTTTTGTAGGACAGAACAAAGACGTCAGCGCCGCGCGCCGGGCGTCGCGGAAGTCTCGTTGTGCAATTTTAATTCGCATCTGTTAGATGTTTTATTTATCGTCTTTACATAATTATTATGAATTTAAAAGTCGGCCGGGTCGAGTTGCGATAACTCGGCGTGGCGTGGCGTGGCGTGGCGTGACGTAGCGTTGCGTAGCGCGGCGTTATGCGACCGCTTCCTCGTGTAAGTAATCTCAGCACAGCATCGACGATGTCGAGCGTGTACTCACCTGCTACTTCACGGTTCGGAGCCGGTGTCAATGTGTAGATCTTGATGTCAATGTGTAGATGTGTAGACCTTCCCTTGCCCCGCACTAGTCCAGTCCTCTAGTCCAGTATAGTCAGCGATCAAGGGGAGACTTCTCGGAGGTGATATATTGGCCGGTCGCAGCAGGTGCCGAATCAGCCACCTATACTAGATTACATAAAAAAACCCGGCCAAGTGCGAGTCGGACTCGCGCACCGAGGTTTCCGCACCACAAATAAAAAACACGTTTGTTGTATGGGAACCCCCTTAATTTTTCCTTTTTCTATATTTTATTATTTGTTGTTATATCCACCATAATAACACATATTCTGTGATAATTTAAACGGGCTACATATTACGGTTCAAGAGATACAGCCCTCAGACAGACAGGCAAACAGACAGACGGACGGACGGACAGACGGCGGAGCCTTAGTAATAGGTTTCCGTACGGGATACGGAAACCTAAAAACCGCACACTCCCGCCCGGCGCGGTGGAGGCTCGATGTCTACCGAGACGACGTAACTAAATATTGACGGAACACCTAGCTAGGGACTCAAGATTGACAATAATAACCTAATTTATGTAAATGTCGCCTCGCCAGCGCAGCGCCCCGCCGGCCGCCGGCACACCGGGAGCACAGAAGAGGTAGCAGCGGAATTAAAATGCCGCATCCGAAAAAATAGGCCTCTCCCAAGGCACGCCACCACACGCGGTCTTCCGTGCCTTGGGAGAGGCCTATGTCCAGCAGTGCACCGATACAGGCTGATGATATTGATGATGATCTGAAAAAATGAACTCCTGTAATAATGGTTTCATTGATATACCTATAACAATTTAATTCAGACAAAAAAGCCCGATGTAGAGACGCGCCAGTATATATGTAGACCAGGAAGTGCGCGGGGGTGGGGCCGCCCCGTGGCGTGGTGGGGCGCGGCGACTACGGAACACCGGTGACCGGACCGGACGCACCACGGGGACAACACAAGTTGACACAACCTGGCACGGCGCGGCTGCAGCATAGTAAAGTTAAACCGTCCTGGGAATTTTCGACATGTCCAAGCGTAGGTTACCTACCTATGGATGAAATTATACAATAAACAATATAGTGTGAGAGAGATAACAAAATATTTCCTATCGGGTTACAGCGGGTATTATATGAGTCATTATTACATTACTGATAACCTCATTAGCGTTTCTATTGTGAGATCCAAACCTTTCATATTCGTTTTCGATGCGCGTTAATGAGTAGCGGTTTAGTGTTGCATCGACATAATATCAACGTGACCACTGTTTCGTATCCCTATCGAAAATGACGTTTATTGCGGCAAGGGCCAAGAAATTTTAGTATAGCACGCTGGAATGTCGACAGATATTTTTTGTGACTATTTGATCGTCGCCATTTTGGCGGTAATAGTCGTAGTGAGCGTCCACGGAACTAACCAACCGATGGGACAGTGTCACACAATAAATCAATTAACACTGACTACTTGTCTGTTTCTGGTTTGCCCTTACCTCCGCCCGCGCTTCCGCACATCGCGCCTCACACTGACGCCCAGCCTTGGCGGAAGTGTAGCGGGTGTAGCGTGAGGCGCGATGTGCGGAAGCGCGGGCGGAGGTAAGGGCAAACCAGAAACAGACAAGTAATAGGTTAGGTATCCATACGGTATAAACACTATTCAACCACACATAATGTCAAAATGTTATCACAATCACGATAAACACTTCAAACTTTTTATTCGCGGTTGATGCTCACACACATCTGATGTTAGCGCTAAAATAGCGACAATCAAATGTGCACAAAAAGTAGGTGTCATTTTGTACGGAGTAGTCATTGCAGTACCTGTACTAGTAAGTGTAATATGTTTGATGGAGCAGCAGATGAGAGCAAATGTAATGTCGCCTTTGTTGTTGCAGACCCTGTGGGCGCATTGTCCGGCGGCGGCGCCATCTCCACCTACAAGCCGGAGCTAGGTGAATACATTCATTAGTGCTCTCAATATTAGACTTTTCATTCAAGCATTTTTCTTCTCATGTGCCTGGTTCTTGGTACCGTGTGCAGCTCAGGTACTTGGAAAGAAAAGTCCCACTGCATATTTAGCCGTGCATGTCGTAAAAGGCGAAGGAATAAGGACAAGATGCAGTGCTAAAGGGCGACAGGCTAGGCTTACATTTCTTTTCCTAATAATTTGGTCGGTATTGTGCTGTAAGATTCCCGAGTTCTTGCAGCGCAACACTGATTACCTACTCTGATTACCCCGATTTTCGGACACGTATGTATGTACTAGTACTTATAATAATTCTGCTTGATCTTTCGATTATACGATCGGGGATATAAAATGAAATGAAACTGAAACTACGAGTATATTCATGAATTACGAACAAAATGAACTTTCCCTCTTGAATCTTGCTTTGGAATGTGGATGGGGATGAAGTGATGATGTGATTGGTGTTGCAGGATGCTCTGTGGGGGACGTGGTGTACCTGCCCGGGGACGCGGTGCCGGGGCGCGAGGCGTGCGAACAGTGCGCGTGCGCGGCGGGCGGCGCGCTCGCCTGCCGCCGCCGCACGTGCGACGCGCGTCCCGGCTGCAAGGCGCTCCACCGCCCCGACGAATGTTGCCCCACCTACCAGTGCGGTCAGTACACCTACTCTACACCGCCGCGCCGCTGTAGTCGAGTGCAGTCACTCAACTTTAATATCATAGTACGCCGGAAATGGCTACGTACAGTTATTTTTATTTGTGTCGTGTTTGATTGCCGCTATTTATTTTCGCGTTGATAGCCGTAGTGAGCGCCCCGAGAACTAACTTAGAGATGAGACAGTTTAACAAAATAAATCGAACATAATATATAATAGATAACATAATAGATAACAAAAACATCGGCTAAGTTGTAAATTTATATTATATAAGATTTGAGGTACGGTCCTACATAGGTTGCAAGTGGTGAGGTTGTCTCTCACGCGGTGAACATGCGTGCACTTCTATACAGCGGTAGCAACCTCACTCTGTCAACCGAAACACTTCTAGAGCTTGGAAACGGAACTTTCACTGAGTATACCTCACTTATTGTCTCAGTAAACGACATCGCACACTTAGTGGAGTCCATCTACTCAGATGTAAGAGATCTCTCCCAAAAACCTCTGTCCTGGTTCAGGAAGAAAACAATTTTGGCACCGACCAACGAAAGTCTCAACCAGATTAATGAATGATTAATGAAGAAAAATTAGTTCCCGGGCCGCTCACCAGGGTGATTAGCGCTAAAACGGCGGTAATCTATTTGGCTCAAAAATTGCTGTCATTCTGTCCTAGTCCTTCCAGCGTAGTTTTAGTTTTAACTTTTCTTGCTTTAATGTTTTGTCGAGGATTTTAAGATGAATATGAAAGTAATTATTATGTAATTTGATGTAATTATGTATGTGTGTACTGGTTTCCTTATAAATACAAGGAAAACAATTTAATCTATATTTAAGTGGATGCAGTACATTGTGGGTAGATGAATGATAAATTACTGTTGGGGTTGCAGAGTGCGAGCAGGAGGGGCGCGTGTACGCTAACGGGGAGAAGCTGGTGGACCCGGTGGACCCGTGCAAGGTGTGTTACTGCCAGGGCGGCGAGGTGGTGTGTCGCCGCATAGCCTGCTTCCTGCGCAACGACTGCGAGCCGCGCCACGTGCCCGGCCGCTGCTGCCCCGAGTACGACCACTGTCCGCTCAGAGGCACGTATCTACCTACACTACCTACACCTACACTATAGGCCGCGCACTCTAACATCGCCAGCTTCCTGGCCAACGACTGCTAGCTGCGCCACGTGCCCGGCCGCTGCTGCCCCAAGTACGACCACTGTCCGTTCAGAGGCACGTACCTACCTACACTACCTAGACCTACACTATAGGCCGCGCACTCTAACATCGCCAGCTTCCTGCGCAACGACTGCTAGCTGCGCCACGTGCACGGTCGCTGCTGCCCCGAGTACGAACACCGTCCGCTCAGAAGCACGTACCTACCTACACTACTTACCTACCTGCCCACACCACTGCCCATATGCTTCACTTGGAAATTATTCATACAAGTGGACATAGCGATACTCTACATAGAGCAACCATTGTCCTGGATTGAAATAACCTTACAAGGTTCACTGAAATGTCTACGTAAAACTCCTGTGAACCTCGACTAAGAATTTTATTTTTATAAAATAAAATAAATGTTAGCTACAAGCAAAATAATATTTAGCAGATGTATAATTATAATAATAATAATTAACCTTATTCATCTTTAATTGTTATTCTAATTTCAGGAGTATCCACGGATGGCGGCAAGTCTCCAGGTATATCGACATCGGTCGGCGGCTCGACTGGTCCATTACAAGCCGAAAAAATAGCACAGAAAACAGAAGAAAACATCAAAAAAGAAATAACTATCAAAGAGGTGACGCCGGTGTCTGAGATCCCGGCCGTCTTCAGTGGCATTCGAATAAAGCAAATCCCGCCTTCACCGCTTGCCGAGATAAATGATTATCCATCGACATCCAAGACTCCTCTCATACCAAAAGATACGTCGACGCAAACTACAGTCGTTGATCGTACGCTAACTAACACGGTAACCAGGGCAGAAGGCACTACAGACGCTAACGTTTTGAAAACAGAACCTTCTGTTCAAAAAATGGAGACGAGAATTAGCGCCCCACCTCCACCGGGCGCTACCGAAGGAGACGAACTGTCGCGTGAAGGATCGAGTCAGTATGTTGAAACACATACGACTTCGCGAGACCGACTGGCTTCGACTGCAGAGACGACATCTCCTGATTCACCCCAGAAGATTTCCGAGGAAGTAACGGCCGGCTACCGGGGAGCGCTCGCCGTGACGAAGCCGGCGCCGACCCCCGAAGAAGACGACTCCTCCACGTTTGAACTCGTTAACCCCGCCTTCCCCCCGCTTCCCGATGACCTCTCTGAACTTAATCGCGACGACTCCGACGTAACAGAGCCTCACGAACACCTCACTCCCGTCAACATTCCGCCATCCGCAGAGCCGATCGATCCCGCCACCTCGCGTTCCAACCTAAATGGGGGAGCGCAGGCCACAACCACGCTCCCCGGCAAACCATTGACACACAAAATCGAAGTAGGCCAGAAATTGCCCGAGGAGTGGACAAGGTCGAACTTATCCTCCACCAGCCGTCCGCTAAAGAGCAGCCCCCTTCTAAACCTCAGATCTGCGCTGCCGACAAACATTCTCAATGCACCGTCTGCACTTCCCGACGTCATAACAGGCGATTTGGACGTCGCAAACGAAAACTCTGCTGCAGACGATGACAATGAAACTACTCTACACCCTGAAGAATTGACCACCGTCGGTACGGTGGACGACCTGGCCACTATTAATTTTTTGCCGTCTAAACTACCGCCAGCCTCTCTTTCGGAGGGTACACCGACTTCGTCTTCGACGAGCGTTCCTCTAGACCCGATTAGAAGTGACCACACGACTGTTCTTTTCGCGCGTGGAAGTTCAGATACTACGGCACAGACAACATCACAGGAAGAGGAGGTGCACGCCGAGCTCGAGGAATTCGAAATAAAATCCAACACAGAACAGAATATTGCCATCGTAACCTCCACTTTCGTCCCAGAACCGACCGGAGGCGATATAAGTTCGTCGGTTGGCATCGTTAGCTTTGTCGCCTCCGAGGTACCGATATTGATCACGAACCCGCCCGAAGTCGTCCAAATCGCCCACGCTTCGACGACGCCCAAGGATATAGAATTTTCCAAGTCGACAGAGTCGCCGTCTTCCTCGTCGGACGAACGGTCGGAGAGCGTCACCGGCTCGCCGACGCGCTCCTCCGAGGAGGTGGCGGACGTCCGTCAGCACTCGCGCAGCGGCGCACTCATCCAACCTGCCGCGCCCAACAAGAACAACGTGCTCACTGACCTCATCAATCTCGTCGGAGACGTCGCCTCTATCGGGGAGCACACGGAGCGGCCGCACGCGGCGCCTACCGCCACGCCCGCCGCCTCTTTCCCCGACTCCGAAGAGCTGTTGCCAGTGCGCGGACATCTGACGAAGGCTTCGAGCGAAGTGATCAGCGAAGTCGACTCGAATGCGATCTCCGAGTCGTCGGCCGAACACGACTCCACCGCGTCACCAGGCTCTCAGGAGTTGCGGACGATCGAGATTTCGGACGACGATACTGTCGCGGTGACCGACTCGCCGCCTCCGTTCGACCGCGTCGAACCGACCACGCGCCGCCCCATCATCGACCGAGTGTCCGATTCGCAGCCGAGCCGCGGAAGCGGTGGCGTAGACGGCGGTGCAACAAACAAGAAGGATATTGAGATCATCACCAAATCCTACGTTCCCACCATCAACAGGCGGCCGACGAAAGTCGTGATGAAGAAGAGCAGCGAGGCGGCTGCTGACGCCTCCGCTGCGGGCGCCACCGCCGGCCAGCCCGACAACTCAACTCCTGCTTCCTCACTAAATCCGCAGTGAACGCGATGAATGAAACCCTCCACTGATTATTATCAGTAAACCGATTGCTACTTGTATTTTCGTGCTAGTAGCGAAAAAAGTAAGTAAATGTAAGAGAATTTTACAACTAATAGTCGAACTTGCCGACTCGAGTGCGGAGCGTGCGGTGAGGGCGGCCCGCTCCCCACGAGCGGCGGAGATCGGTCGTCGAAGCAGTTGTATACATTACCTTAGCGTTAAGTAGCTTCAAATATTGTGTAGATGATCAGATGAAACAGGTGCGGGAATCGTGTCAAATTATTGAGTGATGTCTATGAAGTATTTATTAAGATTACAAAAGTTAGTCGTAGACGTAGGTACTAGTCTGTAAGTTTATTTATTTATCTGTAGACATTTGCTATTGTGTGTGCACGTGCTGGTGTGTAGAGTAGCTTAGTAGGTAACGAATAAAGCTAGTCATGATATGACATTAAACCGGAAGCGGGACGGGGCGGGAGGGCGGGGGATCCTGGCAGCGGTCTCGCTGTCCTAAGTTAAAACTCAACGTTGACGACGTTATAAAACATGTAATTGGAACAGCAGCGGTAGGTAGGTAGGTAGGTAGGGACGTAGGCGTTGGATCGCTAGAGATATATGAGACGGGTAGAGGGAGCTGGGGGTAGGTAGAGCTTGTGTTTTTGTATCGGACGACCGAGAGGGTGTTTAAACGGTCGATCTCAGGTCACTTGCCGCCGTCGCCTCTGCACAGCAGAACAAGTCTACAGCGACTTTAGTCACGTGCGACATGTTAAATGCTTCATAAAAACTGCCGATTTGCGACCGAAAATCGTATTAGCTAAGCTACCTAGACAGATATTCTCAGGGGTTTAGTACGCGCGCCGCCGCACGCCCGTCCCTCTCCTATATAAGTATTTTGATATAATACAATGATCTAGCACGTAGACATTTATTTAGCGCACACATCTCGTAAGAGTTTTATACATTAGTAAATTAATTGGACACATAGATATTCTCTCAGAGAGCACTATTTATAGTTGATTGAGCTATATAGATAGATGAATAGTGAAGCTCGCTCGTCCGCGCGCGCGCGCGGTGTATGAGGTTGTTATTGTTGCACGCGGCTTGCTGTCTGTATGTTTAATGTGCAAGCTGTTTCTACATATTACGTGGGCGAATGCCAAATGTTTCAGTGTGGTCTTGCTTCAATCGCGTTAGCTAAACCGATAAGAATGATTATGGTGCGGAATACAGGCCAATGGCGGAGTGTGTATAATTAAAAATTGTGCGCGTTCTGTCACTGAAATGTTGCGGTACGCTGGAATGGCTTTAGTAGGCAGAGATTTTTGTCGATTTTATTGTCGCCATTGTGGCGCTATTAGCCGTAGTGAGCGTTCACGGAACTATTTTAGAGATGAGACAGTGTAACAAATTAAATCAACAAAAACTATGGTTATCAAGTACTTAAAATATAATCACGATAAAAAATTAAAAATAGGTAGAGACGTGAGATGCCCCAAACAACATGAGATGGCTGCATTTGCATTAAAAGTGTTTTATTATCTTGCTCTGTCTTTGTTTTTGTTTTTATGAATTACATTAATGAAATCATTCCATTATATAAACCACCTCTATTAAATAAAAGGGCAAGTCTACGGTATGGTACTTACCTTCCTGGAGGTGTCATTGGCTGGTCGGATCATGTGCTTTGGCCCCTTTGACTCAACCACTCATACCGGTTTATACAAATCGGATAGAACAAATTGTGACAAGTTCGAGTGCAGTCTGTCATATGAATGATCAATAAACAATACAATACACATAAATATGCAAAAAAAATCGTTAGAATCGCTAGGTACTTTCTAATTAAACATTAAATTTAGTTCTCGGGACGCTCACTCCTACTATCAGCGCCAAAAGGGCGACAGTGAAATCTTCACAAAAAATTGCTGTAATTTTCTAAGATGTAGCTATTCCAGCATACAATTGTATAACATGTATTTCAGTGGCGCCGCCCCGCCGCCGTCGAACAAAGGCGAACAGTCGAGGAAAAGTTGGATGTCGTGCTATGCACGGAGAAGATAGGTAGGGAGAAAATAATAATTGTCACGTGCTATAATTTCTAGTAAAATGTCAGTGCAGGGAGTCCGCCAGTCACGCGCCATTTATATCTATTGCGGTCGGTCGCGGCCATACCGCGGACGCAACTAATGTAATTGAACATTCTCTTCGGGGTGACGTGTGCCCCGGGGTTGCCAGATGTTTCAGTTGAAAAAACCGGACATTTTTCATCAAAGGGCCTTTGATTTTTGAGGTACCTATAAATGTTTCATGACCTTTACTTTTGAAAATAAATGGGAGATTGAGTAATAAATAAAACGGTTGAAAAAATCGAAGAACACAGTACAGTATTATAAACGTTATGTGAAAAAAAATCGGACGTTTTGATGTCCGGTTTTTCATTATTTTGGAAACCGGACACAAGCCTCAAAATCCGGACTGTCCGGTCCAAAACCGGACATCTGGCAACCCCCAGTTGGTGAGCACTTATCCGGTTTGCTAGACCAGCACGTCTCTACGTATATTCTCCGTGGTGCTAAGTATTATTTGAGTTAAGTTGCCGTTCATCTTGCTCCGGAAGACGAAATCTTTTCCCGAGCAAGATGCGCCGCTCACGTGTCGTCGCGTCGCGTCGCGTCGCGTCGCCTGCTCTCTTTTGACGTCATTCATTCATTATGTATACCTAGCTAGGTACTATGTACTATTACTATTGTATTATTGTTTTTTTATAAATAAAGTGAAATTGACTGAGAATAAATAACTTTTATTTGTGTACAAGAAAACATATGTACTTTCGCCAGTGAAGCCGCCTTTCGTATCTCACACTTGATAGTTAGGTACCTAATTTTAATTAACATATAGAATCCTGATACCAATTTTTTTTCATAACTTCTCAATTATTTTTCCACCAAAAATATCGATCAAGTCGTTCGTCTTGTTGCATTGGGACGTTTCAGATGTCTTCCTGCCTCATTTTCAGCTTGAGAGCTAGGTATCTTGTCCTAATATGTAGGTACTTTGCTAACCGCGGCGGTCAGTGTTGACCACTGAATCAGGAATAGACTAGAAGTGACCGTGCGCGGACCATCCGCTATGCTATACCATACCTGTCAAAAAACCATATCCGTTTGTTTGTTTGTTTGTTTGCTGCCCAGCCTCTTGGGAAGGCGGGTGGGCCATTCTTCGCACTGAGACCTGCTCTAGACGGTCCGTTGTACGTTGGCGCTCGGGTGGTGCTATTCCAGCCACCCGAGCTCTTTCATGAAGTGGAGCACTCTTTTCGGTCGCTTCCACACTCCATGGGCAGTTCCCACGTTCCCAAGAAACTGCAGTCGTTCTACTACCACCACCGGGCACTCAAGGAGCACGTGGGTGGCTGTTTCGTCCTCCGCCATGCAGCCTCTGCATTAGGGGACTGTCGGTGACACCTATTGTAAACAAGTGTCTGTTCAGTGGGCAATGACCCGTAAGAAGTCCCACCGCCATACGGAGTTGACCCCTGTGGAACTTTAGCAGGCGCTTCCTGAGTCGCAAGTCCAGTTTGGGAATGGCTTCCCGGGATTGCCTGCAGTCCCTGGTGTTGGCCCAAAGATTTTAATGTTTGGATTTTGTTAGTTGATGTAGCCAATATTTGAACTGGCTGATTGGTAAGGGTACACATGGTTCTGGGCCTTCTGGAGCCCCGCTTAGCCAGCTCGTCCGCCGCATCGTTCCCGTAAGAACCGCTGTGTCCCCTGATCCACTGTAGGGTTACCTTGTTGTTTACCGCTATACCCTCTAGTGCCTGGTGGCACTGGAGTATCAGTCCGGAGCTGATTGTCACGGTGCTTAGGGCCTGTAGCACCGATGCTGCTGCCTCTATCATTCCGATGCACTCAGCCTGGAAGATTGAGTTGTGAATGCCTAGAGTGATTGTCTTATGTATGTTTAGGTCAAGTGAGAAAGCTGATACCCCTGTTCCCGACCCCGTTTTTGACCCGTTCTTACCTCGGACCCCGAATAGTCCTTAGGTTCCTCAGCTAGTTCTACGTAGTAGTGTTTGTCGAACACGTGTGTTTTCCTGATTCTATGACACTGTGCCTCTATCAGGGGGTGTTTTTTTATGACTTGTATGATCTAGTATGGTCGTGTGTGGTGTTTGTGTGCTAGCCCTCCACAGTCCTAGGACGTTCAGCCTAATTGCTGCGGTTGCCGACTCTTGTTGTATGAAAAGTTCAAGAGGCGGAAGGCAGAGCATGGCTTCCATCGCTGCCGTGGGTGTTGTGCGCATGCACCCTGTGGTCGCAACGCACGCTAGACGCTGGAAACTTTGGAATTTGTTAATAACTGTGCTGATTTTGGTCCAGAAGCTCGATTCTGCTAATTGCACAATTTTCAAACATACTTCGTGTGTTGTGTTTGAGTCAAACATAACACGAGTAAGTTTGGACGTGGTTTCCACATGATGCTATTCTGCTATTTACAAAACACGTTTAGTTAGTGTCTATGGTAACAGGAGGCGGAGCTTAGGTGAAGGTTTGACATCGCGTCGCCTAACGCGAAAAATTCTGACAATAATGTTGACTAAAGTTTTTTCTTTTAAATAATTACCAATAAAAATAATGAATTATGCGTAATAGGTGCATAAAAATATGCAAGAATTAATTATTGTAACAAACATTCATAATTAAGCGAGTTATACATTTATTTTGTTCAAATTGAGTGCAAATGTTTACTGATTTTCGTCGCTTGGCGACACGCTCATAGATGTGATACCATTTTACAAATCCCTCTTTGTTGGGGATTTATTTGCTAGGAAGAATAATTTTTACAAAATGTTATATAATTATTATTACATAAATATAAAATATAATATGCATAAAAGTAAGTGATATTACAATTAATATAATTTCACTGAAATAATCTGAATAGTAGGTACGTTAACATAATTTATTTAGAAGCCAAAACGGCAAACATGAATAATTAATAATTACAGTTTTTATTAAATTCGTACATTTTATGTATTTTTTATTAGTTTTAGTTTAAATATGTAAAATTAATATAACATTTTAAAAATGTGAAATAAAGGATTTAAATAAATAAATAATAAATTATCTAACAACCAATAATAAATAATAAGTGACAAGTGACAAGTGACAAGTGACAAGTGACAAGTGACAAGTGACAAGTGACAAGTGACAAGTAATAAGTAATAAATAATAAATCATAAATAATAAAATAGCAAATTCATCGGTACGTCGAGAGGGTTTGACGCGTATCTCCGTTTTCTCTCGGCGATCCCTGTCTCCTCATTCTCATTTCTAGATAGCCTTCTGCCATTTTTCGAAACTTTCACAAACAACAATTTAAAATTAAACCCAAAACTAAAAACAAAACATTCGAAATCACCTCAAAAATAATATGTTTTCACCAAAACACATCGTTACTTTGAAGCAGACGGCGTGTTAGTGTTTCACAAACATAACATAACATAACACGCGCGTTTGCTCTAACTTAGCGAGTAGAATAGCATTTCGGCGAAACGTGCGGTTTTGACGAAACACAAACATAACACACGCACTAATCTTATAGCAGAATCGAGCTTCTGGGCTACCATACTACTGCACCATAGGTTACCATAGGTCTAATTATAGCTGAGTATAGCCACAGCGTAATCTTAGGGTTGAGTCCCAATGTCTTACCTATGAGTCTGCGACATTGCCAAAAGGCTATACGAGCTTTATTTATTTTGAGATCTGCCAGGGGTATTTGGGTGCTGAAGAGTTTTGGCAGTGTTAAGTCGCCTAGCTTCCGTTTGTGTGTAAAGAGAACTAGCTCAGTCTTATTGAAAGAAAGAAAGAAAGAATGAAATCGTTTATTGTATAAAATAAAGCGTTTTTTGTTTACATGCAATGCATAGGTACAGCTTAAACTAGAGTATATTACTATTGCGTATGAGTTGTACGTAGTTTCTAGTGGTGCCCTGTTTCCCATTTTAGGATTCTCTGTGCTATGGGAAACAGGGTCCATCGTTCGGTTTAGATAAAGAGAATAACAAATCTAGTAGTCTAACTAACTTAATAGATACTATCGTATAATATAATAGCACCTACCTACCCAACTGCACACGGGGTGGGGGAGAGGGCAGGCAGTGTGGACTGCGCTGTTCACTCCCCCCACTGGACATCACACCAGGCAAGCAGCAGGGCCGTAATTACCTTATCTGAGCCAGATGATCGAGTGGTGTGGTGTGAGTGCGAAGGTAGGCTGTGTAGCGTCTGTCTGTGCGTGTGAGTGAGAGTGCATTGAGTTGACCATAATGAATGATTATTGGGATTGACGTTAAGCGAGAATTCTTTGCACCATCGTTCTATGATTTTGAAGGCATCTTGCATCAGACTGCATTGGATGCTTTCGAATTTGCCCTCAATCAGCACAGTCAGGTCGTCTACATGTCCTACCGTGTAGTGCCCTGCTGTGTTTAGACGTCTGATGAGGTCATCCACCACAAGATTCCACAGGAGTGGTGACAGGACCCCACCTTGAGGACCTCCTTTGGCTACGATGCCTCTAGTTGTGCTGTTAATAGTGAACTGGATGGCTCTATATTCTAGCATGTTGCCTATCCAGCTGCATAGGGTGGAGTCTACTCCCTGCCTGGCCAATGCTCTATTAATGCTCTCAAAGGTGGTCTTGTCAAAGGCCCCTTCTATGTCTATGAAAGCACCTAGGGTAGATGCCTTTGAGTTCATGGCGTAGCTACTCATTCTTGGAGACTACACTGTATAGTGCGGTCTCTGTGGATTTACCTGTCGTGTATGCATGTTGGTGTGGGTGAATTGGGTGTTCCCCTACCTGGACTATGGTTGTACCCCTAATCTCCCTATCCAGGAGTCTTTCCAGGGTTTTTAAAAGAAAGAATGTCAGACTAATTGGTCTAAATGATTTTGCGTTATAGTAGTCCTCTCTTCCAGGCTTTGGAATGAAGACTACTTTAACCTCCCTCCAAATCATAGGGACATATTTGTGAGCGAGACTGGCTTTGAATATGTCTATGAGGAAGGGTGTTAGGGTTTCACCCGACCATTGCAGGCAGGAGTCCCGGGAAGATGTCTATTCCTGCAGATTTGAATGGGGAGAAGCTGTTTATGGCCCATGTTAGTTTGTTTTTTGTCACTACTTTGTCAGCTGTAGTCCAGTCCGAGTCTGTAGGATCAGTGTGTTGTTGTGTATCCCAGTTGACGTGGTTCATAATTTGTGAACCTGGAAAGTGAGTATTGAGCAGAAGTTCACTAGTGTCATTCTGGGTTCTGGGTGAAGGTGTTGTCAGGTTTCTTTAGGTGTCCATATCCGTTTATCTTTTGTCTTTTTACAACGCAAAATATAAAAACCTGTGGAGCCATCTATAATTCAGTAGCGTGACTAATCGATTCTGAGCACGTTTCTTGACAGACCAAGTAGGCTTCCCTATGGATACGGAACCCTAAAAACATTGTGTAGCTGAGCCAGATGGCAGCGCGCTATACTCGTATTCCTATAAACCCCGTAAACCAAATATTTAAATATTTAAGCCGCAAACTATAGTTGTGTCTGCGACGTACGAGCGCACCCGGCGAGGCGCCGCACCCCGCGCCGCGCCTGCGCGCTCGGTCACGTATCATATTGTTTTATTGCGACGAGCGCATCCACTTTCTCCTCTTCATTAATTCGGCCATGAATTATATAAACGTTATGTTCTCTAAAATGATACTGGCACGGTGACGGGGCGTGCGTGACAGCACAGTGCGGAGCCGCCGCCGCCGCGCCGTGCGGTGCATCGAAATCATTACATAATCGCGTAATGGGGCGGCGGGGGCGGCGCCACAGTGGGGCGATACCGTAAAAAATGGGACATAGGATAATTAAATTTTTTTATTTTTATTTCTGAAATTTAAGTACGCTAAATTAATCTACCCATCATTATAAATAACATTCATAGATTCATATTTTCTCATTTAAGCCTTATTTTTCGAGATATACCACTTTTTATTAATTTGTACTATGGAAATTGGGTAACTTTATTTTTTTTCTCGAAATGCTTAAAATAGCTAGACCCGTGGTTACTAAATAATGATTCCCCAAGTTAAAAAGATTACTACTGTGTAAAAACCGTATCCGACGACGTCCGACTTTTCCGTATAATGCCATTTTAATATTATAATAACATTTATTCCTGCAAAGCTCACCTTTATTCTTTTTTTTTTTTTATTGAAACTGACACGGTTGGCTACATCACCTACAACGTCCGTGATGTCAGCCCATAGCACCGGGTGAACTAGGTGCCATGTCAGTGCTTCCCCCTTTGATCGTGCCGGCTACACTGAACTGGTCGGAGAACACAAACTATTTACATAGCCGTTTCGACCGACGTTTCATTCAGTGCGGTGGTACCAACCCGGGCGGGTTAAACCCTACCACCAAGTAAGATTAGGAGGGAAGGGACCTACAGTTTTACGAGGAATCCGCTCGAATTACGAGGAATTCACTATATTCGTAACTTTCAGCTATATTCAAATAACAAATATTGTTTATTTGCATTGGATGTATATATTTGTATTTTAATGGTAAATATATTTCTCCATATCACCTATATATTTGAACTTGATGAAAATGTTTAATTTTTTTTTTATTGAAAGCGCGATGGCGCTGAGGCACCCAGAAGGTGACAAACGACGCCCATCTAATTAACTTTGTACTTTTAGTTTCATTGGTCTATTTTGATAATAATCTACGGAGCCGCTATTATCGGCTGCTATACTTACTTATAATATCTCTTATAAATGCTTACCATTATATTAGGAATATTTTCAACTTCGCGAGGATTAGCGGATTAGGGATATTTATGTGAATTGTCACGTATTTCCATGAAAGCTCTCGAAGAAACAATTACACTGCATTGCTAATTGTTATCTACTTAACAAGGATTAACGATATACCAGGAATACTGCAAACTGTGCGAACTAATTAGCAGTATTCATTAGTGAACAACACAATCAATCTGGCACTCAGTCTGCTCCAGTCGTTTGCACGAGTCAGTCTTCCTACCCGTGCTTTACATATTTAAAACTATTCAATACGAAAACATGGAGTCTTTTGTTAATAACATTGATATTTACGTGTTTATGAGAAATTGTGACAGTTTTCTGAATTACGCGGTATTGGTTGCCGCTATTGCCTCAATAGTTAGTGTAAATTTGCCCGAAGAGACACAAGTGAAAGAATTTTGTCGTAAATATTGTTACAATCTACACAAACGATGGGTGAAGTCAAGCTACAACGAGGAACGTTTTCTACAGAAGAATCGAGAATGGTTGGACTCGGCCATCAAGTGGCCCGAATTCGTAAAGAAACAACTGCCTTCAGCGAGTAGCGACCTCGCGGATAACCAAAAGGTTTCCACTTCTCAAATAATTTCTCCGGGACCATCGACAGCGCCTCCTATCTTTGTAGCATCTTCACATAAATCATCGCCGAGAAAACCATTTGAAAGTTTAGGAGCCAAACAAAAGCGAAGAAGAACCGAAGACATTCACACAAACTATACATCGCAGGAACTAGCATTTGCGACCAAAATGCGTTTGAAGGCAAATGGGAACGAGGACCTGGGGAAAGTTTTGGACCATTTGCTTCAGAATCCAGGCGAAATCGAAAAAGTCAAAGAATTCATTGAAAAAAAGGAGTCCAAGACTGTTTATTCATCTGAAAAAGCACTTGCGATTTTTGTGTCTTTAAAGCTATCAAGATGGCAATATATAACTTTAAGAGACATGGCTAAGGAAGAAGGTTCCGACCTCTATCCATCTTATTATAAAATTCAACATGCGAAAATTGAGTGTTACCCCCCAAAACAGGACATTGAAGTTACCGAAACACAGGCCAAAATTAAACTGCAAGCGCTTTTGGACCATACTGCAAAAATAATTTTGAAAGTGGCGAACCGAAACCTCACAGGTTGCCAGCTAACATTAACAAGCAAGTGGGGATTCGATGGCGCTTCTGGCCAAAGTACATATAAACAAAGATTACAAGAACTGAACGAAGGAGACGACTCAAGCATTTTCATGGCAAGTTTGGTTCCTATAAAACTGGTTTATGGAGACGAAGTGATCTGGGAAAATGAGACGCCATCTTCGACGAACTACTGCCGTCCTATCTTCTTCAAATTTATGAAGGAGACAATCGATAACGTGAAAAGTGAAATGGCTACCATAGAATCCGAAATACGAGATCTCAAAACCAGCGATTACGAAGGCGTTTTCATTGAGCATTCGTTAATTATGACGATGATCGATGGTAAAATTACGTCGATTATCTCCGGTACCTCTAATCAGTCATGTGATATTTGCAGAGCTAAACCGTCTGAGATGAATAACGTTAATATAATTAAAAGTAAAGAAGTAAACACAAATATGTACCGGTTCGGACTATCTACGTTGCATGCCTGGATTCGATGCATGGAATGCCTTCTCCATATTGCATACCGCATGGATTTTCAGCAGTGGTCGGCCAAAGGTAATAATAAAGAAATTATGACCGAGAAAAAAAAACAAATTCAAGATAATTTCAGGAAAGAAACTGGTTTATTGATCGACGTGGTAAAACAAGGTTCAGGAACCACGAACGATGGCAACACTGCAAGGCGCTTTTTCCAGAATCCCGAGCAAACTGCCTCTATTACCGGTCTCGATAAAGATTTAATTAATAGATTCGCGGTGATCCTTAAGGCCATCTCCTCGGGAGAAAAATTTTGCACTCAAAACTTTGAAATCTATGCTCAAGAAACAATTCAACTTTATATATCATTGTATAGCTGGTATCATATGCCAGCAAGTGTTCATAAACTTTTATTCCATGGATCTGAAATAATAAAGCATTTTAACGTAATTCCAATTGGCATACTCTCCGAAGAGGCATCAGAAGCAAGAAATAAAGATTTCAAGAAGTACAGGGAACACTACTCTCGAAAATGCGATCGCAAATCGACTAATCAAGACATTCTCAACAACTTGCTCGTATCGTCGGATCCATATTTGTCTAGTATGAAGCCAAAACTTCAAAAACAAAAGCAGCCCTTATCCAGTGAAGTGCGACATTTGCTAATTATAGACGATAAAAATAAGGAAAATATTGAATTTATTGATACCAGTATTATCTGTGTTCAATCGGATGTGGAGGATGATGATGATTCTGACGCTGAAGACGCTTTAGGTTGTTCCAGTGATGAAAATGAAAATTTGTAGAAATATTGAGTAAATAAATTGTAATAAAAATAGGAAGCTTTATGTACTTTAAAAATATTTATTTAAAAGTTATTAAGTATGTTTTATTTTAAGGTTTTTGTAAGATTGAAATAAGATTTTTTCTCAGAAATATGAAGTTTGAATTTCTTTTTGTTATGCACGATAAACATACTTCAGAAAATTACTTTTATTCTTGACCATAATTTTTATTGATGATTGGTATTTTTACATTAAATAGGCTCCGTTAAAAGCCATGGGTATTTGGGTAATAATGTATTATTACTTTGAAAACTTTTATTATTACTTTTAATAATGTATTATTACTTTTCTCATCATTAATCACTATTCTTAATGTTGATGTTATTAATTTTATACTTTGAAGTAGGTTTATAATATACTTTGACGGGGGCAATTTTTTGCCTAATTATAATAAATTATAGTAAGTTTGATATATCGAAGTGTGCAGAGCCACCAAAATGACGAAATGAAAATACACAACGATATATATAACTTATAATAAGTTAATAATTCGGTAAGTTCCGTAAATACAAAAATATATGTAGTTAGTTAAATATGTAGTAATTTATATATGTTTAATTACTATCGCCAGATTAATTTGTAATATTTTATGCAAATATGCGCCGTCTGATTGATTGTATTTTGTGTGTAATAAACGTACCATTCCACTACAATAATTTTATTCAGATTAGACTACTCAACTTGAAGAATCATTATTAAGTAACCACAGGTCTAGTTATTTTAAGCATTTCAATAAAAAAAGTTACTAAATCTCCATTATACAAACTATTGAAAAGGATTATAACACCTTAACAGAAAATCTCTGAGAACAAAAGGTTTTTCTAAATGCTGGTAAAATGTATTCATATATTCAGTTTTCCACATATCTCAATTTTTTTTACTAAAGAATTTTCAATGTGATATATCTAAAAAATAACAATTGAAACCGAAAATATGGAAGAGTAATACTAGTTACAAGAAAATGTTTTTTTTTAAAGTTCAAATTGCTATATCTCAGAAAATAAGACTTAAAATGGAAAATTTCTAAGAATAAAAGTAGTTTGTAATCATTAAGAGAATATATTAACATACTCACTTTTTACTATATTATAAATGTTTTTATAAGTGCTTATATCTCGGAAAATAATTTTTTTATCAAAAAATCTCACAGAATGAAAGTTGTTCGTAATTAATAGTAGAATCTATTTGCGTAGTCATTTCGCCCTATGTCCCGGTTTTTGCGGTATCGCCCCACTGTGGGCGGCGCCGGCGCCGCTTTTTTTCTTCTCCCTCTTTTTGCGCTTCTCCTCTCGCTTTTTAGACCGAATTTCTTGTGGTAAAAGTTGTTTAGTCACTCAGAGTCAGCCCGATGTCCGCCCAGCGGTCGGCCTGGGCCAACGCCTACTCGGCGAACGCCCAATGTCCGCTCTATTACAGTCTAACGTCTGCCCTTTGATAGTCTAAGATCCGCCCTATTACGGTCTAACGTCCGCCCTATTACAGTCCAACGTCGTCGCCCTATGGCTTTGCAACGTCTTCTCTATTACTGATCTACATCCGCCCTAGGAGTGCAAATCGATCGAATAAAAAATTAACAGGGCTTTGTAATTGCAGAAAGATGCAAAGTGTAAGGTCATTAGCTTTGCTTTTCCTGGAGGCGACTGTAGGTAGAGCTCCGACACGTGTCGGGCACGCGCCGCGCCACCACGGTGACGGTGACGGTGACGACAGCGCAGCGGCGCGAGGCGCGCGGGCGCGGCGCGGCCCGGAGGCGGCGGCGCGGTGTGCAATGAAGGCGCACGTCTCGTCACATGCTCAGCGAGTTGCCCAACCGGCCAGCTCAGTGCGTGCGTTATACCAGTCTATGGTACCAGCATAATATAATCTTTCTTCTTTCGTACTAACAACGAAGTAGTCACGTCTCGTCTGTATGCGCTGCGCTCAGCCCGCATCTCCTCCCGCACGCAACCGGCTCGCTCGCGTGTTACTTTATATTACAACATAGCATAGGTAATATTACCTGCGCGAACATGTGAGCACACGAACACAGTGCGGTGTAGCGAGCGACGCGTAGCTGCATGCAGTACCTACCTACCCTACGCCTTCAATCAAGAATGTCCTCAACATTACATTTATTTGCCTCTAACTAATACTAACCAATATACTACTAATGATAAATCTGTAAGGGCTGATCGTGGAGTAAGTTACTTTGTTTTATGATATACTGAACTTGAAGACTTGCATGATACTAAAACTAAATTGACAATTTTTAGAAATCTTTTCTGTAAGTATGTATGTATGTTCCTCCAAAACTCCTAAGCCGATAAGTAATCCGAAAGTAACTTAGTACAAGCACATTTAACTATACGTCACACAGGATAGGCTAAAAAAGATTATTTACAAATTTAAAAAACCCCGACCCTTAAAAAGGGAAAAAAAATTCCGTTCACTAAGTCGGAGTCGGGGAACCGCTGAGTAAGTTCCCGCGCAGATCTGAGTTTTTTTTATATTTTATTTACTTAGCGGCCCCCGACTCTTTTAAGTTAGTAAACGTTAATATATAATATAATATTATATTTGACCTTTGATATAATATTTGACCTTTATTAATATTTTTGGTTTTTTAAATTTGTAATTTAACTTTTATTTCAAGCTTTTTAAAAAAAAACCGCGTGCAAATCAGTCCACCTTTTAAGATAATAAATTTTTGGACTACTTAATTACTTGATTATTTTATAACCGCTAACAACCATACCGATTAAACCAGGTTTCCAATAAAAAAAATCGCATCCAAATCGGTCCATCCATCCGTTTGGGAGCTAGAATGCCCAACAGACAGACACACCCATACACACACACGCGTTAAACTTATAAAACTATTAAAAAAGAGGGGTTATAAAACCCCTCTTTTTTCGTTGGGGGTTAATCAAATTCAGTACCGGTTACGCTGATGTGGCTCTCATACAAACCGAATTGTTCCGCGCGCCGAAATAAAGGTATGATAGCCTGCTTACTTACTTTCTTCCTGCTTTTTCAATATGAATTTCACGCGAGCGAAGCCGCAGGCAAAAGCTAGTTCACAATAAAATAACAAAGTGTCAGAAAGCTAAGATTATGTATGTATCATGTATGTTTACGAGTGAACTGAAGAAATAATAGAGATTGTAGCGGTGTGGGTGGACGAATAGACGTGTTGATACACGTGTACCGCTACACTCTCTACTATACGAGTAAGATCTACTCGTTAATTTGATCTGTACTCTAATCACGAGATTTAACCTACACCGCATACTACGCTACGCCGCCGTGTTCTCCGCATCATTTTGTATGGAGAAACGGAGCAGCGCCTCTAGTGATAGATTTGAGAACTTCTTTTCTCCATACAAAATTATGCGGAGAACACGGCGTAGCGTAGTACGCGGTGTAGTGTAGGTTAAATCTCGTGATTAGGGTTCTGTACACTGTTGGAGCTAGGTATAGTACAGCTCAGTGGGTAGTTGTCATTGTCGGCACGGACCTCTAAACACACTGACCGTCTATAACATGTGGAACCTGTAGCTAGAACATCGATTGCTGTTCACTTTAGCTCATTTTCAAATGTATTGGGAAAATGGGATGACGAGCGATGGAACAACCAGATGCCATACGTAGATTCTATCTGTTTTACATAGATAAAACTATGAAGGCGAGATGCGTCCCCCTCCGTAGTGAAGCGACAAGACGACAAGATATTTCACTAGAGTCACAAACATATTTCACAAGTGAGTCGCACAAGGTGACAATAATTGGCGAGTTTAATTTGTTATTAGCGTGTTTGGCCTTGACACGGACGACACCGCGGCCGGCCTCTGTTACCATGTCAACACAACACGTTTTCCTCAATCCAAATGAAGAAATCAGCCAAGCTTTTTACTAATTGTGCGCGAGGTGGTAGACTTTAGGAAGCCGTACATTTTACCGCACAAAGGCACTTTATTGTTGATTTATTCCTCATGTACCAGTTGCTAGATCAATTGACTAGTTGCTGCACGTTTTTGGTTGACGTGAATTTGATGAAACGTTTTTTGGCTCGGGTAAGGGGATGCGACTAAAAAAAATTAAAACTTTTTTGTACTTTGCGACGCATATTACTCAGGAACCAGACTATGTACAACCATTCTAAATATGTGCGATGAAAGATCCATTTGACGAATTCAAATACGTAATACATTTTTATTTTGTCATTCCATCCCTTCTGGCCCAAATCGGCCCTTCAAGTTGGCATGTTTTGAAAAATGCGAATACACGCAAACTTCAAACACCTCTCGCGCTTAGACAACAACTCTAACAAACAGACAAAGGTTTTAATATTATTCGATACTTCAAACAAAACCTTGTACGAAGCCTAGGTGGGGCAATATGGGCTACCAAAGTTGAAATTTTTTCTTAAAAAAAATTGTTTCAAACTGCGCAAACATCAAATTCACGAACTAAGTTTGACGGCTGCATGTGTACATGCAGACTCCCTCGATTTTTGTTTATGGAAAGGGCGACTTGTGGCATCCTTTCACCTACGAGTAGGTCTCTAACGTAAATTCAAGATCAAGGTTAACGTTATTATTGTACATCGGTGAGCAGTTTGCGATGGAAGTTACGTAGTTGTGTGTGATCGGCGCGTTGTTCGACGGGTCGCGATCGATGTCGCGATGTCGCGATGTGGATGGAGTATGGACATTAGCTGCGCTGCTTTTGTCCTGTCGATTATTTCATTAGCGCGATGAGCAAATAGTTTCGATCGGATATCCTATGTACCGTTCCGTCCAGAGCGGCGGGTCAGCGTGATCTTGGCTTCGGATTCTTGAGTCTAGAGTGCGAGGATCGAATCCGGCTGATGAGACGGGAACCACTATATAGGATGTTTCAGGATAGGCTTGAGAAACTTCAGGAATAGAAAGTACTCATTATTAGAAAAAAAATCCTTATCACTCAAATCGAAATTTCGTATTTTTTTTTCATACAAAAATTTAAAATTGTAATAAAAACTCGATGGACAGTCAGAATGGGGAGATTTGGCAACCGTGCTGTCTAGGTCAAGGGATTGCAATGACATATTCAAGTGCCCTTTTTCTTTAATGCCATTTAAATTAAAATGTTTGGAATTTACCTACATGTAGTTTAACAACAACTAGTTAAGCATGTAAATTAGTCATATTATTTTTATTTAATAAAGGCGGATGTTAACCGTCCACCAAATCTCGATGAAACTATTTTCACCAAAAAGTACTATAAAATGAGCAAATTTGGGAAAAAGTTTCAGAGCTTTCGTCTTCAAATATAGACCTCTTTCGAACCCTGAAGTTACGAAACCCTATACAGGGTGTTGTAACGGCCAGTACATTAATTTCGCCAGTGCAATCATCATGTTATTCCGAGACAAAAAAGTAAATAAAGTTTTTCTCTAAAGTGTCTAGTTTTGAAGATATTAATTTTTCAAATTTATGTTTTTGTCAAGTGTAATTGGACGCGCGCGGAGGGTGGATGTTGGCGCTGGAGCGGTCGGGATCGAAAAACACACGCCGCGCCGCCGCCGCGCATCTCCTCGCTCCGCACACTCGTCCTTGCTCGCTCACTCACCGCGCGCATTTCATTCCCACGTTCGTGCGAAACATTAGATCCTTTTACACTAAATAAATCAATTAGTTTGTATGAAAACTGTAACTTTTTATTTAAAGGGAATTCAGAAAAAAGTTATTTGACTTTTTTGTTACTATGGATCCCCATGATCATTTCCTAAATTTAATGTACTGGCCGTACAACACCCTATATATACATAATATGAGTACCACTATGGCGTAACCGGGTACCGGCGTGTTGGAAGGGTGGCGGCGCGAGTTGCCGCGCGGCTCGGAAAGGTGAACGCTGCAAGAGATTAATCGCTGGCTGTAGCGGATACCGACGCGACGTAACCGGCGAACGAAAGTTCAGCTGCACTCATGCACGAGTGATCTGTCTGACTGATCTACTCGTATGTACTCACGTTACAATCCAACACGTAAAGATATGAATGCGACGCACGCTCGTCCTTTTGGGGCCAGAAATAACACATTATTTGCAGGATGATCGCTTCACATAGTGGTCCTTGAACTTCAAGTTGTGCTTTTTTTTTGCTATTTTGGGGGATATTTATAATAATTAGCGAATTTAGCGAAATTAAATTAATAATACATTGGTAAAGATGACCAGAGAAAAACTTTGGGAAGTTTGGCTTTGGCTAAGAATAAATAATAAAGACTTGATAAGACCTAATTAGCCTAAAAATAAAAGTTGTTTCTTCTCTTTTCCACTGTGCACACGCTGATGACCGAGACTTGTACGATCATCTCTACGTAAAGAGTAAAGGGCGACGGCCTCGCGCGGGCGGGTCGCGCGTTACGCACGCGGTTGCGCAAACCAAAACAGGTTTTTCCTTTTAACTTATTTTTATTTTTACATACAAAATATAAAAGTAGCTCTTAATATCACACGATCAATGTTGTACTACTCGTCTGCTCCTTAATAAATACTCTACGTTGTGTAGTTGTAGTTGTGTGGCCGAGTGTGCTAGTTGCGGCCGACCTGGTCGATCTGTCCCTGCAGGTTGCTGATCACCTCGGAGGGCACCTGGTCGCCGAGGATCTCGTACAGGTTGATGCGCTGGTTGCCGGGGATCGACTCGTACGCCGCCAGCTCGATGCCTTCCTGCACCTGCGCACACCGCACCGCGTCACCACCGCGCACCGGACTCTAGACTCTACTCCACTCCACTCTACCCTACTGTTGTGCTTCCATTCCAAGCCTTCAATCTGTGTTTCCCATGCGGTTTATTTCGGAGGAACTGTACAGCTATGGGGCCTCGATCTGGCATACATGATCACTGTACTCGCAAGAGTGCAGGGATAGACGTCTGGATTTTATAGTCGGAAGGCTGGTATTTCTGGACGTCTATAAACAAAACGTAAGAGAGATAATAAATGATAGTATGTCCTTTGTTGTGCTTCCATTGTACAGTATTTAATCTAACACATTTCCGGGCTCGTGGGGTACATAGCTATACGATCAAATTTTAAAATTCAGTTCTAAAAAAGAAAAGAAAATTAAATTAAAAATTTATAAAACCCGATTATGAATAAAAACGAAGGTGATCACAAGGAAAGTCGATCGACAATGCTGTAGTCAGGCTACCGGTCCACTCGTATCCTCCTGCACGACCGACTACAGCATTCTCTTTCACTTCACACTTTCCTTGTTTTTTTCTTCGTTTTTCGTAGTCGAGTTTTATAATTTACTGACAATACGTGACTTATATGAAGGATTGGGCTGTCGTAATGTAAAGCCAGCCCGAAATGCCCGCACACAGCGCAGTCGGCGGGCGGAGTGGGTTTGGATATTCCTTCCACCGCGAATGTCTAAGGATTCACTTGGCATCGCACGCTGCGACCATCTTCCCAGTCTTTTACGGCGGAGACGAGGATAATACCTTCTGTATCTCAGCGTCCTTGGGTATGAGGAAGGTGTTCTGGGCTTGCCGGATCGCCTCCTTGGTGAAGGCGGCGCCCTCGCGCTGCGGGGCCGCCGTCGCCGCCGCCACCAGCACCAGCGCCAACAGGATGATCTTCATGTTGCTGTAACACACACACACACACGCACCGTATATTTACCGCAGGCGACGGCTGACCCGTCCTCGCCGCCGCCTCCGCCGCTCGCCCGACACCACACAAACCTGCTGGCTGTTGCTACATCGCTACATCTACAGAATCAACACCGCAGCGGTTCAGCTCCACGTTGAACTTACTGACAAACTTCAAAACTGTCCATCGACTGAGAGTCAACAGCAACTGGGATGCAGGCGGTCGGTGAGCGTCGCCGTGTCGAGCGAGAGGAGCACTTATGAATCGACAGCCGCCGCGACCGTCACTACACTCTGAGAGGTAACGAAGGTGTTTACAGACAGCGATCCTGCGTCGGAAAGTAAAGGATGCTAATTCGGTTTGGACTTTCACGCGGTACGGCAGCGCGCACGGCGCGGGGGCGGCGGCCTGGAGGCTCTAGCGGCGGGGCGCGGCGCGGCGGCGGGCGAGCGTGCAGGCACGTGCGACGCGGACGGAGGAGCAACGTGTCGGTGGATAGAGGGTTCTCACCTCGGAGTGTGTGTGGGTACTATGCGTGGCGCGGCGCACGGGGGCGCGGCTCTTATAGCCGCCGGTGCGGAGGCGTCCCTCCCCACTCGCGCTCACTTTCACCGCACGAGGAAGTCCGCCGCCTCCGCCGCCTCCGCCCGCCGTGTCGCCTCCTCCGCCGCCGCCGCGCCCGCGACGCTCGCCAAGTCACCACCGCCGCCGCCACCCCCGCCGCCGCCCGCGCTCATCTCGCGCGTGGCGCCACCTCAGAGCAATAATAATTGCTATAGAGCTTTCATAATGCGAAAGAATGCAGTTCCCATACCTACTAACGATAAAAATAAAAAATATTAATGAAAAACCTTTTTCAAAACAAGCTTTTATAAAAAAAAAAGTAAATTAAAGAAATAAGTCTAGGTTTTCGATTTGTTTTCATAAAGCTTGCCGCGAAATTTTCATAAAACTCATTTCATAGAACATTGATTGTTTGATAAGCACGTAGTTACTTGACGAAGTATCTATTTAATTTCTTTACAATTCGCGCAATAAGCTTTTTCAAAACAAATCCAAAACCTAAACTGATTTCTTTCATTTTAGCACATTTTTTATAAAAGCATGTTATTAAAGAGGTATTTTATTAAAGGTACTTTCGTAATTTCGGGTGATAATTGAGACAAACGTATTATCGTCGTTTTGGCTTCTCTTTAGTCGGGTAAAAAGTAAAATATCGATAATTGTTTTAGTGTCGTTTATTGATTTTAAAATAATGAAGTCTTATTTACAAATATTGTAAAACTACGTAAGTATTGTTTTTTTGTGACGCGTTCATAGCCGCCGCGTGGTTACTTACTGTTCTTATTGCGATAGGCGCGCTCTATAGCTAATTGTTGCTCCGAGGGCGGCGCTGAGACCACCGCACCGCCGCGCCCCGCTCCACCGCGCCCTCCGTCCGGAGGCTGCGCCGCGCCCGGCTCCACGTTGAGAGTAATCACGCCCGGACGAGGAGAGGTACTGCGTGCGTTGCCATATGTCACAACCAGACTACAATACGTGAAGAAATTCAACGCGTGGGAGTAGATAGCGGAGGCGGAGATCTACATACTCGAATAATGGAGATGGAGCCGAGTGGGAGAGCGAGAAAGTTGACGTAATCCTCACTCCCATTACATTCTTCTGCATTAGATAACCGTAGCACGTAGCTCGTAGCTCGCTCGCGTGAGGTGCTCGATACCGTTTTTGAATTAATTGATACAAATAATTTATTGCTCCAACACATTTTACAGTAACAAACGATACGTAATTTACATGAGGGGCCCTTTAAATCTTAAATTACCTTCCCTGGATTGCTGGCTATACTGGACTAGAGGAAGACTGATATGGCGTCAACTTACATCCAGTACGGTGGTACCAACCCAGTTGGCTACAATTTGAGCCTAGTAAGGGGCAAGGGAAGGGACCTACAGTTTTACACCGGGTCCGAACGGTAAAGCAGCAGGGTGTAGGTATGCAATGCACGTACATTTTTTTCGTCAGAAAAAACTCTTTGGTACACGCCGACCGGATTCGAACCTCTGACCTATCGCATGAGAAGCTGTTGCCCAAACCACTCGGCCACAAAGTATATATATATAGGTAAAAATTCCGGTCAAAAAGTATATACAGGATGTTGTAACGGTGAGTACATTAATTTCGGCAGCGCAATCAATGTTTTTCCGAGCCAAAAAAGTTAATAAAGTTTTTCTCTAAAGTCTGTGTGTCTGTTGCTCTGTCCGTATCTTTTAAGAATACTTTTGAGATTAATATTAGCCTCGTATATTTTACAATAATTTTAGTTTATTAATAGTTTTACATTTTATTACCTCTATAAGCGAATGTTTATAAGGTTCTTAGAGATGAATAAACATTCCATAATCCGAAACATTAGATACGACAAGGTGGTCGCATTTCATCGAAACTCGGAGGTCGTGGTGTCAAGGTCCGCAGCAGCGTCTCTGTAGCGCGACAGATGTCGTAACACCCTACCTACACGCACCCAACCTACCACCGCTACCACACCACGCTCGCGTGCACCGCCTTAGTAGGTATCTATTATATATACAGGTACATACTCGTACAAAGTAAACGCCGCGCCGCACCGCGCCGCCTAAGGGTCAATTCACACTGGGACGCGAAGCGACGCGACGCGACATGAAGATGCAAGAAGAAGCTCGAGAGGCCGCGCGGCGCCCGCGCCGCGAGGTGCATATTGACGTCGTCGTCGCTAATATTACCTCTGCCGCACCCCGCGCGATGTCTCGCGTGGTGCCTCGCCGGGCGCGTGGCGCGGAGGCGGGCGCGGCAAGACGTTCGGCTGCGTCTAGCGGCGGCGCACTATGGGGCTTCTTGTATGGAAGCGCGGAA
This sequence comes from Nematopogon swammerdamellus, assembly GCA_946902875.1. Lineage (NCBI taxonomy): Eukaryota > Metazoa > Arthropoda > Insecta > Lepidoptera > Adelidae > Nematopogon > Nematopogon swammerdamellus. The sequence continues at coordinate 346,131 of OX336335.1, forward strand.
AAAAGTCCATAACTTCTAAAGTATTTGAGATATTCAAATTTTTTTTTCTGTGAAATTAATGTTTCCTATAGCCGCTTCATATGACATCAAATACGGTGTTGCCACAGAAAACTGAAATATACATGAAAATTGACTTCAGTCAAGAGCGTTCGATTCCACTTAATGCATTTTGTAGATAATATGTAGTGTAAAAATAACACATTTATCTCAAATACTATCAAGCGGCCTCAAACTGAGACCTTGTCAACAAATTCTAGTCATAAGAATATACATACAGATATATAAAAGTAAAAACTTTGTCCTCTAAAAGTGCGCTTACATCATCCATCACCTATATTTCTATCTTTTACTTTTTTGAAAATGGGCCTAAGTTGTGCCATTACAGGGTCTGATGACGTCATCATAAGGTTCATGACATCCTCATTAGTAGCCACTCTGCTGCACTTTCTGGAGTGTCGCAAGCGATATTTCTTGTAGTCCTTGTTTCGGGATTCTTGTGCTTCCTCCGACAGAGAACCGACAGGAAAAATGCAGTTCTCCACAATGGCCTCTCCATGTATGAGTATTTTGTGCACCGTGGATGGCATATTGTACCATTCATACAGGGACACGAACTTCTTTGCCGTCTCGAGGCAATATGCGCCGAATTTGTTCGAGTTATAATGTGTAAGTTTGAAGTGTTGTAAATGATGCATTTGCAGGTATTTGCAGCTGGATTTGCTTTTATCTATTAAAGTACATACTCAGGATAACGTCAGTATGCATGAGCACTTGGAGGCAAATGGAGGCAAAAATATACGTCCAAGAGTTCTAAAAAACATATGGAATTTCGACTATGTAACAAAAAAAAATTATTTTTGAAAACCCAACAATTATATTCATATTTGATTTACGTGTATTTATTGAGCATAAGATTTGCTTTGAGAAAAAAAAATACCATAGATATCTAGACAACGGATCCTGAAAATAAAAATTGGCATTTTCTTGCATGTGAATGCAATCAGTTGCGCAACAATGGCCTTCCCTGACTTTGCGACTCTGTAGAAAAAAAAGTATGTGTCAAAACAGAACCATAGTCAGGATTCCAATGTAGTGTTTATATAGTTATTATTTTATATATATATCTACTATATATCACGAACTTTGTTAAATGGACTTAATTCCTCTAAAGCCCCATAGTGCGGCGTCGAGCGGTGTCGCGCGACGCCGCGCGCCGTGCGGGGCCGCGCCGCCCGGTGACGACGACGGCTGCTCGATGTAACGGACACGAATCTAGTTCGCTTTCACGCTCTCACTAAAATGTGTAACCTTTTTGTGTAGTAAACAAGTTCTATATTGCATCGCTATCTTGATATGTCGCGTCGCGACGCGTCTCAGTGTGAGCTGACCCTAAAGTTCTGTAGCCGATGCCGAATAGACAGGGACAAGATTTATTGTAGTCGGGTTTAATAAAGACAATATTTTTGAATCGTTGACTAATGACGAAAAATAATTTAATCAACTCGCTTGTTACAACAATATCATATTGTGTGTATGTTGATTGATTATATTATTTAAACAGTCATAATAAGTATTTATGGCGGCGCGTGTCGTCGTCGTGTCAGAATATCTAACAACAAATGGCGAGAGCCGGTGCGTGGTGGTGGGAGCGAGCGGTCGGCGGTGGCAGGGAAGGCGCGTAGTGGTGATTACTAACTAGTAAGTACGCGGTACTCACCTATCCATTCTCCTACCAATTGCCAGGTTCAATCTGTTCCTAGAAAACTAATGAAGGCTTTGCGCACGTACATGTTTGTACGCATGTAGGTACTATGCTAATCACAAGAACAAAACCGGACAACGGAGAGCTTATCGGGTTACTGAATACTTCGATCAATGAAGAAAACTCGATTAAGTTTAACATTTAATAATACATTTTAAAAGCAAGAATATGCGAATAACTAAGAATTCATTTTAGTTCGGGAAAATAATCAGAAGTCTTACTTGACATATTTTTCTTTCGCGCAGCTTGTCAAAACCCTATATTCAAAAAATGAAAGCTGCCAGCGTTGGTTGGCGCCACATCACCCCCCCACGGAGAAAAGAAGGATAGAGAGAGAAAAGAATGAGAATGATTACAAGTCCAATATATCCCTGAAGCGTACCCTACGACCAGACCGTGTTGTCACTACAGGCGTTGGCGAAGCGTTTGGTTCAGCTTTGTCTGATAAAGGAGGAATGGTTGAATTAGCAAGTATTGGTGTTGCTGGGGTGCATAGGTGGTCTGTGCGAGGAAACGTAGCAGGCTCCTCTTCAGCAATTATGTAAGCTGGCTTAACACGATCTAAACTCACTACGACATCTTTCCCTTTAATGTGAAGAGTGGCTGTTTTGTCACATTTCTTAATGATCTTATAAGGCCCTTGGTACGGCGGTTGTAAAGATGCTCGAACTTTGTCGACTCTGAGGAAAGCATGCGTTGAATTATGCCAGTCTTTAAAAATGAATGTCCCAGGTTTTGAATGTCTTGTGGCTGGAGTTGGCCGTAGTTGAGCTATTCTTGACGAAAATTTTCCAACAAAGTCTTGTGTGTCTTCAACACACTGAGAATGTTTGGAAGAGACAATGAAATCTCCGGGCAAACGTAGTGGTTCACCGTAGACCAACTCTGCAGCTGAAGTACTAAGATCCTCTTTCAAAGCTGTGCGCATACCTAGAAGTACTAATGGTAAGGCACTGAGCCAAGAATCACCGTGGCACATCAGTGCTGCTTTAAGTTGGCGGTGCATCCGCTCAACCATACCATTTGATTGTGGATGGTAGCTTGTTGTTCTTACACGTTTTGTTGCCCAACGTTGCATCAAACGGCAAAAAATACCAGCCTCAAATTGGCTGCCCTGGTCTGTCGTGACGATAACCGGAACTCCGAACCTGGAAACCCAGCCGTGAATAAGGGTGTCAGCAACCTCTTCAGCTGTGATCGATTTCATTGGAAATGCTTCTGGCCAGCGTGTGAACCTGTCTGTGGCCGTGAGACAGTACTTATACTCTTTGTTAACCGGAAGAGGGCCAATGATGTCAATGTGAATGTGTTGAAAACGACCAGATGGGTTGGCAAAATTTCCAAGAGGTGAAATTGTGTGTCTTGTAATCTTACTGCGTTGACAAGAAATACATGCTCGAGTCCAAGCATGACAGTCCTTGTTCATGGCTGGCCAAACGAAACGGTCTGAAACAAGACGTGTAGTGACCTTTGCTCCTGGATGACTTAGGTTGTGCAGTCGGTCGAAATATGAACGACGATAAGGAGGTGTTAGGTATGGGCGTGGTTTCCCAGTAGAAGTATCGCACCAAAGATGAACATCTGTTCCCGGTAATAGAAATTTCTCTAGTTTGAGAGATGTGGTATTACCGCTTAGTAAATGTTGAAGGTCTTCGTCGACATCTTGTGATTTAGCGATAGGAACAAAATCGTCCTGTAGATTAATAGATTCGACACGTGACATTGTGTCAGCAACGACATTTTCTTTTCCTTTGATAAACTCAATGTCAGTGGTGAATTGTGAAATGAAGGACATCTGGTTGAGCTGTACCGGTGGAAGCTTTTCTCGACGTTGAGAAAATGCATAAATAAGTGGTTTATGATCTGTGTAGATCGTCGCGTGCTGAGCTTCGAGGATGTGCCGAAAATGTTGAACTGCTTCATAAACTGCTAGCAACTCCCTGTAATAAGCAGGCCATGAAGATTGACGTGGTGTCAACTTCTTGCTAAAGAAAGCTAGTGGCTGCCAAGAGTGGTCGACTTTCTGCTGGAGACAGGCGCCGATGTGTGTTGAAGACGCGTCGGTGAAGAGCCCGAGAGGAGCATCGTAGGCTGGATGTGCTACGAGTGTTGCATGAGATAGACTGTTCTTGCATTCTTCGAAACAGCGTTCAAGTTGTGGTGTCCATGGGACAGGTTTTGATCCTTTCAGCTTGGAATCCGTCAGAATGTCTATAAGAGGCGCTTGAGTTTTGGCTGCATGAGGAAGGAAACGTCTATAGTAGTTTATCATTCCCATGAACCTTCGCAAACCTTGTGCTGATGTCGGACGTTGAAAGTTTTTGATAGCTTCGATCCGGTCTGTGGGTGGGCTAGTGCCCTTTGCGGATATTCTGTATCCTAGGAAAATTACCTCGTTTGCACCGAAAACGCATTTGTTGGTGTTGACTACCATGCCATAATCCAAGAGGCGTTTAAAGAGGATGCGAAGGTGTTGTGTGTGTTCGGAAACGTCTTTTGAAAATATCAATATGTCGTCGACGTACGGAAAACAGAAAGGAAGCCCCTGTGTGACCTCATCGATGAAGCGTTGAAACGTTTGGCCAGCATTTCGTAATCCGAATGACATAAACGGAAATTCGAAAAGGCCGAATGGGGTTATAATAGCTGTTTTACAAATGTCTTCAGGGTTTACAGGAATTTGCTGGTATGCTTTGACAAGATCGACGGTGCTGAAAATGGTGCACCCTGCCAAGTTATGAGAGAAATCGCCGATGTGTCTTACCGGGTAGCGGTCAGGAATAGTTCGAGCATTTAATGCCCGATAATCTCCACACGGTCGCCAAGAACTATCTTTCTTGGGCACCATGTGAAGTGGTGATGACCAGGGACTTTTCGACGGTCTAGTAGTGCCGGCTTCGACCATGTTTTCAAATTCCTTCTTAGCAGTGCGTAGCTTCTGTGGGCCTAGGCGCCGAGGACGACAGGAGAGAGGTTGCCCATCAGTTGTTTTGATGTAGTGGACGGTGTTGTGTTTAATGTCCCGAAGTATCCCGGGTGGACGTGTAATTTCGGGAAAGTCAGCCAATACTTGTGTGAAAGGTGAATTAGGATTGGTAATATTCACAGCTTTTATACTAAGCTGGTCCGTAACGAAAAATTTAGTAAACGACGAGAGACCTGTTGTGCCGTCTACAAGTAGTTTCTTACCGCAATCCACTATAAGCTTGTAATACGCAAGGAAGTCTGCCCCGATGATCGGTACGTTGACGTCGGCAATAGTGAATGTCCATTTAAAATCTCTGCGCAGTCCTAAATTTAGGCACATTGGTAATGAACCGTATGTTCTAATGTTGCTACCATTAGCTGCGTTGAGATCGTAATTAGTAGCCTTCGTGTTTCTGTGTTCAATAAATTTCCTTGGGAAACAACATAAATCGGAGCCCGAGTCTATTAGAAATTTGTGCTTAGAGTTTTGATCAATTATGAATAAGCGGCTCGATGTTTGTTGGCAGTCAGTGGCCGCGATTGATGACTGCCGGCTTAGTTTGTTTGGTTAGGCTTCCAAGCGCACGGTGTCACACATCGCTTTGCTTGGTCCTTCCATCTGCGGTGATACCAACAAACTTGGCTTGTTTGAGGATCCTTGTTACTCTGCCGACCTCTGCTAGAAGATCTGCTACGCGATCTGACATCGGTACCGGCGACCAGTACTGCAACTTGTTGCGTCAGCTGGTTGATACTCTGCTGCATAGTTGACAGAAGAGCATGAGGAATCACTGAAGATGCAGTAGATTCGTGGAGAGGGGCAGTTGTCGTGGACATTACTGACGTACTAATTTGTGCTACATCAAGAATGCGGTCAGCTAGGTCAGCCATTTTATCTACAGGAAGCTCTAATTGAGCTGCAAGTATTGTCTGAATTTGAGTTGGTAGTCTGCGGAGCCAAAGCTGTCGTAATATCCCCTCGTCGCGTATAGTGCCTCCAGCGAGTGAACGAAGTTGCCTGAGGAATTGTGACGGTTTGCGATCGCCGAGTTCTTCGTCGCCCAGCAGTTGTCGTACTCGACGCTCCTCCGAAGCAGACAATCGTTTTATAAGCTCTGATTTAAGTAGAACATACTTGCCTTCGGCTGGTGGGTTGATGATTATATCTTCGATTTCCACTGCCTGACTTTGTGTCATTTGCCCTACGATGTAGTTGTATTTAGTAGAGTCGTTTGTTATTCCAGCGATCTCAAAGTTCGCCTCCGCTTGTGCAAACCAAAGAGCGGGACGGTCTGGCCAGAAGGGGGGCAGTTTAACGGATACTTTGAAGATCTCGTGGGGTGAGGGAGTGGCTCCTACTGATTCTGTTTCCATTGCTCTAATGAATGGATACACAGAAAATACAATACAAAACAATAGGTGCAACACGTTATGGTAAGTAGCTAAGTATCTCAGTTCAAGAAACAAAAATGAAAAAGTAATAAAATGTAGGTGCTAATTACTATTAGTACATATTATTTGCTTAATAATGCTATAAAAAAAAAAGGTGCGCTGTTGAACGCCGTCGCTTCCTCTTGCAAGGTGCAGACGATTGGATATAACAGGGAAAGTTTTGTCGCTACGCTGTCTTCACCGGATCGAGAAGGTGTCGTCGCATCGTCGCGTTAGAAGAGTGACGACTGGCCGGACTAATCGCAGCGGTCGTCGTCGTTGTGCGGTGTGGTCATCATGTTGCACTTGTCAACTTGTGTCACTCATTGGTGCATACGTATGTGCTGTGGCTTTTGAGCGATAGTGCTGGGTTGCAGCTAGTGTCGCATGTGATCCGTAGTCGGTGTTGTTGTTGTCTCCGCGCGCCGCACAATGAGGTGCAGCACTAGCTAAGCAGAGTTGCTGCCGTCTCCGTGTCACAAAAATTCACATTTGGCACTGTTCATCACTTCGTGAAATATATTTCCAAATTTCCCTTTTTGTCGGGGTCACCAATATCGGGTTACTGAATACTTCGATCAATGAAGAAAACTCGATTAAGTTTAACATTTAATAATACATTTTAAAAGCAAGAATATGCGAATAACTAAGAATTCATTTTAGTTCGGGAAAATAATCAGAAGTCTTACTTGACATATTTTTCTTTCGCGCAGCTTGTCAAAACCCTATATTCAAAAAATGAAAGCTGCCAGCGTTGGTTGGCGCCACAAGCTCACCCTGTAGCGTGGTTTGCTATTTTTTTAGGGTTCCGTACCTCAAAGGAGGAAAAAACGGAACCCTTATAGGATCACTTTGTTGTCCGTCTGTCTGTCTGTCTGTCTGTCTGGCTGGCTGTGTGTCTGTCTGTATGTCAAGACATTTTTTCTCAGGAACGGGTAGAGGTATAAAGTTGAAATTAATATGAAATACTAAGGTCTACGTTTCCTCGGAGGTGTAAAAAAATTAAGCTTGTAGGTCCACGCAATCACTAGATACGCCCATTTAAGTCACATATTTTGCTACCGGCAAACCAAATCAAAACCTATAGAGTACTTCCCGTTAACCTAGAATAATAAAATTTGGTGAAAAGCAAAGTCTTACAGCACAAGTAAAGGAAAACATCCGAAAATTGTAAAATTGTAGTTATTGACATAAAAAAAAAATGTTTGTTTTGTATGTCAAGGCCCCTTTTTCTCAGGAACGGATAAAGATAACAAATTGAAATTAATATGAAATACTAAGATCTACGATCTCTTTAAGGTGTAGAATATTAAAGCTTCTTAACCAACGCAATCAAAAGATACGGCCATCTATGTCAGATTTCATACTCGCAAACTCACTCCAAGAAAAATCAAAACCTATAGGGTATTTCCCGTCAACCTAGAATCATAAAATTTGGTAAGAAGCAAGGTCTCATAGCACACGTAAAGGAAAAAATCCGAAAATTTTAAACTTGTAGTCTTATGCCTAAGAAGTCAATATCATCTACTAATTTCAGATTTACAAAATAAAATACAAATTGTCTTAACTGTAATTAAATTAAAATAGAAACTAAAACTACCTATCAAATTAAAATTACCTAAACTAAAACAAAATAAACAAACTTTAAAAATAATTAGCCACACGAGAGACTACCACGATCCGGGTTGACCTACCGCCAGAGTCATAGAGCAATTCCCTCAACGGCCTCAGTTTGCTAGATAAAAAATATCATATAACTTGTAGTTATGATATTAAAAAAAAAATCTTGTTTTGTGTGTCAAGACCCTTTTTCTCAGTAAGGAGTCAAGATAACAAATTGAAATTAATATGAAATACTAACGTCTGCGATCCCTTCGAGCTATAGAAAATGAAAGCTTCTAAATCAATATAATCAAAAGATACGGCTATTTATGGGAAATTTTAATAAATGCAAACTCACTCAAATGAAATCAAAACCTATAGGGTACTTACCGTTGACCTAGCTAGAGTAACGAAATTTGGCAAGAAGCAAGGTCTCACAAGTAAAGATAAAATCCGAAAAGGATATGTCCTTATGTCATATAAGAAATATATTTTTGTATATTTCAACTTCATGAATGCCGCACAGTCAAAAACCATTGCTGTAGTGTTTATTTAGGCGGTTCGGGATTTTCCAAAACAATTGTTTTTGTACATACATAATACCTACAAATATATGGAGTGATGCTGATGATACGGAACCCTCGGTGCGCGAGTCCAACTCGCACTTGCCGACTTTTTTTTAATATGTGGCACTTCCTTTAGAAATCCAAACGTGCAAGTACAAAAGTCAGCTCGGACGTCCAGAAGCGTTCGTGTGTTGTGATTGGTTCTTACCGAATTCCTACACCCCCCCCCCCCCCCCCTCAACTTCCGCCACATGCTGTGTTTTCCCCACTACCGCCATCAGATTTACCCGATACTGACATGGTTCGCCTCCACGAAGGATGCGAAACAAGGATGGTATGCGCGGTTGTATAGTTAATTTTGTGTGTTCAAAGTATTCAGCGTAATGTCACGCGGTCGCGCTGTGAATAATATTTATACAAAAACCGGATTTGGGGAAATCGCTGATATCGCTATCGATAATCGCTGAGTTTCGTTTTAAGAATATTGAGGAGGGTTCGGTCGGAGCCGGCGAGCTCGAGGTGTGAGCGCGTAGCTAGAGTTTGTCTCTATTTTATTATTAAGGATAATCTAATATAAGAAAAACCGAACCCAGTGAAGTGTCCACATATAGAATTTGGACATATGCTACTTAGGTAATATTAACCTACCTATTCTAAAGCTAATCACTTTATAAATGAAAAAAAAAACAGAGATATGTTTTACAATATTTGAAACACCGCTGAGAAAATTATTTTCCAAAAAATAATAAATTATGTACCTATACATTTACAAGTTTCCGATTCCTCAAAGTTTCCAAACATTTTGTCTTGAATGTGTTTAGTGAAAGGCCGAAAATATCAATGGAGTTGAAGTGTTGTTATTGTTACCTATGTTCGTATTGAAAATATTTGCAAAAAGAAAAAGCGGCAGGTCAGCGCGGTCTCGGCGAGGTTCAAAACCAGCCAACATGCACCGAAGTTTTTTTCTGCCGGAATAATGTACGTGCATCTGCATACCTACACCAGCTGCTATACCGTTCGGAACCTGTGTCAACCTGTAGGTCCTTGGCACAGGCGATACAGTGCGGACCTGATCGCCGAACTTTATTCCATCAGTCCTTCCTACAAGAACTATAATATAGAAAACCCGACTGCTAAAAATCGTGACGCTGGCACCATCACGCCATTATTCATATGAGATGGGCAGTGGGTTTGTAATTGAACACTGTCAAAGTAAAACTTTAATAAATGCTCGGCGGGTAATATTGACCGCGCCAGTGACAAAGGGTTAATAAAATTATTATTATTTTTATTCCATTTAAGAATTAAAATTTCATATACATATAACACAAAGAATAATACTACGAGTACACAAGGAATAACACCATAATTTGACCACACCCTGTCGCACCTACACTCTCTAACTCGAGAGTGGGAGGGAGTTGGAGCTGCGACCAGAATTAAAACGTTTGACCAACTCCACCGTCCAGAGTGACGGACAGCGTATAGTTCTCGGGCTCATACACTCTGTAATCGGAAGCCGGTCACTCGCTTCACAATTACAGCAGCAAAACTCTCCACACTGCCCTCCGCAAGCATACCCGCGGCGGGGGCGGCGCGGCGGCGGCGGCGCTGCAAGATCTGGGGCAGTCGAAGGAGATAGAGAAAGGTATTGTTGTACTGCACTCGAAGTGATCTATACCAGGGTTTCTCAAACTTTTGACATTGAAAATGTCTTTTAGTTCGTTCCAGTATAGGCCCCGATTTCACGAAAAAGTGCGATCCCCTTATATCTCAAAGAGTTGTGAAAATATGAATTCAAAAAAGAAATTATGGCCGAAATAGTGAAAAAAAAAATTAATTTTTTTCCGAATTTTTGATTTTGGCGCTCGATATTTTGGAAACGAAGAATGATATCAAAATTTTGAAGAATTTCCTCTGGACAGTTTAGTCAGCTATAATTTGAGACTAAAACAAAGACGATCGGGTTAAGGGTTTGCTCTGTAGCCCAACCATTCTGAAAAAAATAAATTCATAGATTTCGTGCCTCACACGACTATCGAGCACATTGGAAATGAATCTACGGAATTCGAAAAAATATTGTCGCTGCGCGAAACAAGAAAGTCAGGATAAGGAAAAGGTTAGTTGGGGTCTGACGATGGAGCCGGAAGGAAGCCATAGGAACTCCTAAACTACACGTGATAAGCCCATCGTGTTTGGGCTCGTTGGATTTGTCCTCGCAAGTACTCTTGTCATATATGATATCCAGGGTTCTGATGATGGAGCCGGAAGCCATAGTAACTCCTAAACCACACATGATAAATCGACCGTGTTTGGGCTCGTAGGATTTGTCCACCATATTTGGGCTCGTTGAATATAGAAATATAGGAATATAGGTTAGGTTAGAAGATGCGTCCCATTGAAAATGAATTCAACAAAATAAAAAAAATATATTACATTTATATATTTTTTATTAGTTTTCAAAAACACAAGCAGCTCAAAAAATTTAAACTAAAATTTAGACAGAAAAATAGATAACCTTGACATTATGTCTAACTAAAGTAACAAATTAATAAATATCAAATATAAAAATTTTATATAAGGATATAGAAGATAAGAATATAGGTTAGGTTAGCTTCTAACCTAACCTATATTCCTATATCCAACGAACCCAATATGACTAGAGTTCTTGCGAAGACAAATCCAACGAGTTTAAAACGATGGCCTTATCATGTGTAGTTGAGGAGTTCCTATGGCTTCCTTCCGACTCCATCGTCAGAACCCAACTAACCTTTTCCTTATCCCGTACATACTAAACACCAGCTCCACAGATGTACTCAGTGCATGGAACGATTTTAAATTAATTACAAAGAAAACACTAGATATCCATGTACCACTATGTAATCCAACCAAGAAGTCGAAAAACAAACCATGGGTCAACAAACATATTTTAAGTATGACTGAGGAGAAAAAACAATTATGGTCAATCTACCAGCTAAAAAAATCAAATACAAGCTACCAAGAATACAGGAAAATTAACAATAAGATTGTGGCATCTATACGTCAACTTAGGCAATCATTTGAAAAATATTTCGTGGAAACTGGACCCAAGGCATTCTATGGGTATGTCCGAAGACAACTGACGTCAAAAGTATGTGTGCTACCGGCGCTAAGAGTTGACAACTCAAGTGACATAGTAACGGAACACAGTGCCGTTGCCAATGTGTTCGCAAGTCAATTTGAAAAGTCTTATGTTCGAGAGCCTGATGACTCTATGCCACACATATTGGTGCCGAGACTAGTAAATTGTATTGACACAATTGAGTTCGAGCCAAATGCAATTCTAAAGGTCTTAACGTCATTCAGGGATGCTACTTCCATGGGACCTGATGAAATTCCAGCTATTTTCCTGAAGAAGTGCTCTGCGGAATTGTGCGAGCAGCTTGCACATATAATGACACTATCTTTCGAAAGCGCGACACTTCCACACGACTGGAAAGAGGCAATTGTAACACCAATTTACAAAAAAGGCGATAAACTTTCTCCAGCCAACCATCGTCCCATTAGCCTTACTAGCATTGTTTGCAAAGCTATGGAAAAAATTGTAGCGGAAAAAATTCGAATGTTTCTAGCAGGGGAAAATATAATAATCGAACAGCAACATGGTTTCGTCCCGAGACGCTCAACCGTGACTAATCTCCTCACATGTGTGGACCAGTGGACCCGCGAGTGGAACGAACGTAACTCTATTGATGTTATCTACTTGGATTACGAGAAAGCATTCGACTATAATAATATAATATAATATATATAATAATAATTGTCGTACATTTCCGGTAACATCTTTATCGACTTGGCGGGGGCACTGCCGTGCACCCAGAACAAATTATTTTACAAATTTTCTAAATTGTCTCGGTACTGTATACATTTCCTAGGTATTGTATACATTTCCTAGGCTTCATACATTTCCTAGGTTTCATACATTTCCGGTAACATAATAATAACAGTCAGGTAGCGGACTTGTGGAAAGCGCCATCTGTGTGGAGTATGCGGAGAGGAGAGTTGATGTCGGTGTCGGACTCGGACTGTCTGTCTGTGAGCCAGCTAGTCTACTTTCTCGCGTGTACGGTACGCATCACGTAGCTGTGCTTATGCGCAAGTCACTCGGTAGATGTCGTTCTCTGAGGTATTCACCAGCTTTTTATGAGTTCGTAGCGCTTGCATGACGCTGGCAGCGACACTTATAACACCGGTCTCATGTCTGGCCGTCCGTACATCCATCCGTCTGTCCGTTTACTCCGGAACTTTTCTTTGGCGATTATCTTTTTATGACATTTTGTCCAAGGTAGTGTACTGAATACGAGGTGTGGCAATTAAGTTCCGGGAATTTTTCAATAAAACAAAAACAATTAGGAACAAAATTGTATTATCGACCTTCACAATAGTCTCCCTCTAACTCTACACAACGATTCCAACGTCGCTCCCACGATTGGAAGCACCCTTGGTAATCTTCCGAAGTTAACTCGTTCAGCACCGCGGTTACAGCTTCCTTGACCTCCTGTGCGCGGCCATGATGAGTTCCCTTGAGGTACAACTTCATCTTGGGGAATAAGAAAAAGTCGCAGGGGGCTATATCGGGGCTATAGGTTAGGTGCGGCAACGTTGGAATGCCTTTTGCACAACTCTCTTGCACAATGAACGAGGAATGTGCCGGCGCGTTGTAGTGTATGATCCAGGTGTTCTGGGTGAGTTCACTTATTTTCACGACGCCACTAAAAAGTCACTTTAGAAAAACACACATAAAAAAAACAAACGAAGCGCGCCATTAATTTAAAATTTCGAATGGAACGAAAGGAAGGTCCCTTCGTTCCAGCCATATGGTTATGAACGACGAAGTGTTGCCAGTTCCCGAGTTATAGCCAAGTTCCCGAGTTATAGCCAAATTAAGGATGCATGGTCAGCAGTTGCGGTCATTGTAAAAATGGTGACTGAACACAGTGTCTGAAAAACACAAACAGAACAACACAACAACGACAACGAGTGTTGTCCAGACACTGCGTTCAGTCACCATTGTTAAAATGACTACACCTGTCCAGGAATATGTGTCCACGAAAAAGGCGATCTCCAAACAAAATAAAAAATAAAACATAAAATAAAATTTTTATAAAACCCGACTACCAAAAAAAGGCAGTAAGTAACAAGGAATGTTGATCGAAAATGCTGTAGTCTCCCTGTCTATTCGAATCATTCGATATGCCCTACTACAACATTTTCGGTCAACTTTCCTTTTTTCGTTTCGTAGCTAACATTTTACAATATTTTATGGAGACAGGCGGCCGCCATTTTGAATTTTCGAAAAAAATTTATACCCAGTGTTACACTCGGACAAGTCGTTTAGGCGTTCACTGAACATTTATACATACATACAAACATTCAGGCTAACTAAACACATTACCGTCCTCTTGGATTCATCATAGTCAGGCAAAAAGGGCTTTGGCGAACCCCCGCCGCCCGTAGTAGACTTTGGAAATATGCGACCGGCTGATCGCTGCGCACACTCGCTATGCGCGGAAGAAAGAAATGAACACGGAAACCTATGTGTGTGAACAACTTTCTCACTTCAGCTAGAGACTTCATTAGTTAGTGGACTATTACTTGCGCATGTGCTCATCCTAGCGCCCAAAATATTTAACCCGTTCGAATTGATACCACCGACCGCACTGAATGGCGGTCGGTCGAAGCGGCTATGAAAATAATTCGTGTAATTTTCGTCCAGTGTAATTTTTTAAATGTTTTTATGTTTTTATTTTTTTTATATTTAGGGATCAAACAGCACAAGGGAACTTAAAACAAAACACATTATGAAATACGAATTAAACCAGTGAAAATTCCTTTCACCAATTAGAATAAAGAGAGATTTTGACAAATAAACAAGGTAAATATAAATTTTAGCTAAGCAGACAATATAGTATAGGTAACTTTGATTTTGATTTGAAATTATAAGATAGAATTTTTTTTTTTTGACAAAGCAAATACAATACATTATTACAGAACACAAGGTAAATATAATTTTTTATTTAAATTTCGTAGCCGGAACGATCAAAACAGGAAGCACTGACAAGGCACCTAGCTCACTAGGTATGGATCATTAGTTATGGACTAACAACACGTTTAACGTGTAGTAGGTCATGTCAGATTCCGTAAAAAATAATACAAAATTTTGCAGCTACTCGTATGTCGTGTGCATGGGGGCGGCGCGGCGGCGGCGCGGCGGGGGGCGGCGGCAGAAGCGGTGGGAACCAGAGTCCGCCCCGTCCCGCCCCGCCCCGCGCCGGACAATGGACAGGAAATGATACAGACTTCTTGCCGAGTACCGAGCCGACACTTAACATACTTTTCTTATGGACAATCCGAAACAATGCTACAAGTACGAAACACGCTATTGTTTAAAAAATACGCGATATTTTGTGTGCGAGTATCGCGTACGTGTAGGTGCTCGTATGTAGAGTGCGAAAGGAAACAAACTGTTTACCATAAAATTGAACCGGAACGCAACACAACGTTTTGTGACATGAGTGTACTAACCACATAAGGAGAGGGACCTACCGCTTTGCTTGTAATGCAAATCGCGACCTGCCTCAAGGATCGGATCGATGCGTTACAACTCACCACGGATCACCACCGACCGATCTGCCGACAAATGTGAAAATATACATTTTTAGGGTTCCGTATCCGTCGTACGGGACCCTATTACGAAGCCTACGCCGTCTGTATGTCTGTATCGTAATAGGTTGTACTTTGCCCGTTGAAACTTTCACAGAATATGTGTTATTTTGGCCGATATAACAACAAAATAATAAAAATAAGAAAAAGTAAAAAATTAACGGGTCCCCATACAAGAAACTAAAAAGTGTATGCGCGCCATCTACCGAAAACAGTATGAAGCGGCGCTGACCAAGACATGGCGATACGGAACACTCGGTGAGCGGGTTCTAATCGCACTTGGCTGGTTTTTTATTTAATAATATTTAGGCTTTAGGCAAAATAAAATAGAGAATAATATTCAGAGTTACAGAAGTTTTTGAAAGTAGTAATAAAAGTCCCCGACTGCTGCGGCTAACAGTGAAGGGAATATAATCTGCTAGCTTTTCTTCTTTTTAATTAGGTGGTTTACGCAGTCGGGATTTAGATTTTTTTTAATAATCTGTCTTTTCGTATCATTGAGGGTGAGGGTGCGCGTGAATATATATTATGTAATAGTAAAAATGCTGAAATGCCAGTTCAATATAATAAACCACGGCATAGCAGAGAAAAACTTGAGCGGCGACTTTTGATTGAAGTTGCAGCGACGCGGCGGCGGCGGCGGGGACGGCGCGGCGGGGCGGCACCGCGTGGTTTACTCGAGCTCGTTAGAGAGCAAAGCTTCTTATATTTATAAATGGAGCGGTCGACATTTCCACGGAGCCAGGCCGCCCCGCGGAAACCGAATGCCGTTCATAATACGGTGTTTAGGAGTAATTAGAAACTAGCGGGATCTAGCGGCCGGACGGCGACGGCGGCGGTTGGTTGGGTCCCGCGCGCCGCCGCCGCAGCCGCGCGGACGCTAGCCGAGTATGAGTAAACATCGTACCAAGGTTTCCTTGTGGGGCCGATACTTCAAAAGATTAGCCCCGCTGCATCTCTCTCTGAACATGGCGTAAAAGGCGACTAAGGAACAAGGACAAGATCACGCGCTAAAGGGCGACAGGTAGCCATCTCTCACCTTGGCACTGTCCTTCCGCCTATGTCTTGCAAGACCCACGTCTTACTTGCTGCTTGATAGCTATCTTGTCCGAATACTTTGCGAGACGTGGTGGTCGATGTTGTGCTGTAATTTACTAGAGACTACTAATATTCGCTTACCGTTTATCGGGATACGGCGTGTGGTGTGCATGTACCCGGCAGTAAGTAAGGAACATCGATCCATAGAAAGAGACAATCTGGTTGTAGAGCGTCGTCCCTGTCGCACTAACTCGCACGTCTCTGTGCGACGGAGACGACGCCCTACAACAGGGTTGTCTCTTTCTATAGATCGATGTTCATTACTTACTGCCGGGTATTGTACGCATACAGGGTGTTGTAACGGCCACTACATTAAATTTAGGAAAACCCCGCGCGCGTCATATTACACTTGACGACAACATAAATTTCAAAAATAAATATCTCAGAAACTAGACACTTTGGAGAAAAAATTTATTCACCTTTTTGTCTCGGAAAAACATGAGGATTTCGGTGGCGAAATTAATGTATTGGCCGTTACAACACCCTAAATGAAATGATAACAGTGTTTGGCCGCGAGGCGGGGCCGACGGCGGCGGCGGCGGCGCCTTCCAAACGTCTAGAGCGCGGCTCTGTCCTGCGTCCATGTTTAAACTTTTTTGTTTAATTAATTTTTTCTTAAGCTCATTTTTATATTTTTGATTGTCTAGTTTGTAGTCGCAGTTTTTGTTTAGTATTTCATATATGCGTTATTTACGTTAGTTTTTTGATGATTTCCGAGTACATTAATAATGTGTATAAACGTGTCGTGTGATCATATTTTTAGAAATCAAATAACATGACGTACGCATTAATGTTAAATGTATTGTTTGTTATATTAAGTTTTAGTTTTGTTTTGACTGCCATCATTAATAAAATAACATAAAAAATAAAACATTCTCGAAGGTGATTCTGGCTGCGAGTTAGTGCACGCGCTGTGGCCCCACTGACTGACTGTTGACACAATTACACACAACTTAAGAATAACACAACAGACCGTCCAGTACCCTAATCACAAGATTTAACCTACTACGCTACGCTGCGTGTTCTCCGCATAATTTTATATGGAGAAACGAAGGTTGCAAATCTATCACTAGAGGCGCTGCTCCGTTTCTCCATATAAAATGATGCGGAGAACACGGCGTAGCATAGCGTAGCGTAGTAGGTTAAATCTCGTGATTAGGGTACAGTTCGGAAGCTCTTCCCCTCTAGAGCAGCCGGCGCGGCGGCGGCGGGGGCGGCGTGGTCGGACCCGCCGCGTCCGGGCGGGCGGGGCGGCGGTGCGGAGGCGGGCTCCTCTAGCTAACTATTTCGGTCGGCGAGCCGACGCTAGCAGTCTGAGCTAATGACAACCTCCGCAATTAATTGAAGAGGATGCGACGCGCGCGACACGTCGTCACATAACGGCACCGCGAGCCTCCGCCGCCGCCGCGCTGCGCGCCAGTGCAGTCTCCTGGAGCGGACCTAGGCGTCCCAACAATACGCATCCAGTGCTGGCTTGCACTCTTCATCTCAAGGTCCGAGCGTTCGATTCCGGCCCACATGCACCATCACCATATAAGTTTTTCTGACGAAAAAAATTATATGCACACTTCCGCTCCACCGTTCGGAACCGGTGTAAAACTGTAGGTCCCTTCCCTTGCCCCTTACTGGGTGGTAGGCTCATATTATAGCCGTCTGGGTTGGTACCAGCGTACTGTATGTAAAATGTCCGCATAGAAGCTTCAGCTGTGTTGTCCTCTAGGCCTGCACAGCCAGAAATGCAAAGGGAAGTCTCCTATTTGGCACCTAGCTTCTCGGAGGTGATATTGCCTAGTCGGAGCTTGGGTTTGGCCTCTCTGACTGAGCCATCCATACCGGATTACATAAAAAAAATTATTAACAAAAAAAGATACACCATACCATTGTAAAGCCCGTACAAGTAGATTGTTGTTTTACTTTTTTTTTATTTTTTTTGTTTGTATGAGGGCCCCCCTTTAATTTGTATTATTTGTTAGGATATCCGCCATAATAACACATGTGAAAATTTCTGTGAAAATTTCAACCGGCTACCTAATGCGGCTGGATGTAAGATGGCCGCGTAGCAGCCTCGGTTGTGTTCTGCTCTAGTCCAGTATAGCCAGCAATCCAGGGAAGTCTCCGGTATGGCACTTACCTTCTCGGAGGTGATATTGGCTAGTCACAGCATGTGCTTTGGCCCCTCTGACTCACCCATCCATACCGGACTACATAAAAAAAAAGATTCAAAAGGTGCAGCCCTTGCAGTAAAGGCAGGATGTCTGACAGCGTAGTCTTGTAACAGGTTCCATTTTCACCTCTTCGAGGTATGGAACCTAAAAACGCACAGATGAGGGCGCTGCTATTAGAATAATCGTGTCGTATATAACGTATGTGATCGCTCGACCGTTGCGGGCTGACCGTGGTTGGGATTCCACGAAAAGCTGTATAGGTCCCTTCCCTTCTTATCTTCCTAGGTCGTAGGGTTTATCCCGGCCGGGTTGATACCACCGCACTGAATGAAACGTCCGTCGAAACGGCTATGTAGATGATTCTTGTTTTCCATCCAGTTCAGTACAGCCGAGCTGACATGAAATGAAGGAAGCACTGACAAGGTGATGTAGCCAACCGTGTAAGTTTCCATAAAAAAAAAATGAAACGAATCGTATCTAGTGTTCGCGAGTTATGGCAGCTAGCCGCTAGTGAATAGTGTGTGTGTGTGAGGGTGTGCTCGCGTGTATACGAGCGAGTGCCGGTGTGTGTGTGTGAGGGTGTGCTCGCGTGTATACGAGCGAGTGCCGGTGTGTGTGTGTGAGGGTGTGCTCGCGTGTATACGAGCGAGTGCCGGTGTGTGTGTGTGAGGGTGTGCTCGCGTGTATACGAGCGAGTGCCGGTGTGTGTGTGTGAGGGTGTGCTCGCGTGTATACGATCGAGTGCCGGTGTGTGTGTGTGAGGGTGTGCTCGCGTGTATACGAGCGAGTGCCGGTGTGTGTGTGTGAGGGTGTGCTCGCGTGTATACGAGCGAGTGCCGGTGTGTGTGTGTGAGGGTGTGCTCGCGTGTATACGAGCGAGTGCCGGTGTGTGTGTGTGAGGGTGTGCTCGCGTGTATACGAGCGAGTGCCGGTGTGTGCGTGTGCGGCGCGTGAGAAGCTGCAAAGACTCACCACCACCGCCTGGCTTGAGAGACGGCACACCAACCGTGTTTTAAATTCTTTCTTTATGTTTATGGAAAATGACACAGTTGATTATATGACCTACAACATACATCGGGGTAAGAATAGTAATCGGTGTTGTTATGCAAGAATTCGGGTATATTGCAGACTCAACAGTTTTTTTTTTATTTTTATGGAAACTGACACGGTTGGCTACATCACCTACAACGTCCGTGATGTCAGCCCATAACACCGGGTGAACTAGGTGCCATGTCAGTGCTTCCCCCTTTGATCGTGCCGGCTACACTGAACGGTCGGTCGGTGGTCGGAAAACACAAACTATTGACATAGCCGTTTTGACCGACGTTTCATTCAGTGCGGTAGTACCAACCCGGGCGGGTTAAACCCTACCACCAAGTAAGATTAGGAGGGAAGTGAC
The DNA here is from genome assembly GCA_946902875.1 of Nematopogon swammerdamellus. Lineage (NCBI taxonomy): Eukaryota > Metazoa > Arthropoda > Insecta > Lepidoptera > Adelidae > Nematopogon > Nematopogon swammerdamellus. The sequence goes on from OX336335.1 coordinate 365,823, forward strand.
CTACAGTTTTACGAGGAATCCGAACCTCGGTCAGCCTCCAACGGTCAGCGGTCACCCATCCAAGTACTGACCGCACCCAGCGTTGCTTAACATTCAATAGCGACAGTTGACTGTCTGCACCACTGAGCTATCGAGGCTGACAGCTCCTCCGAGCACTACCAGTGGAATATGCGATAGAACACTCTTAGGGCACCGACGCGACATCTAGATGACAGGACACGTCATGGTCACCCACTAGTCGCACGGCTCGGCGCTGGATCGAGTCCGAAGGCGCACGTCCATTCGCGTACCTGTACCTCAGTTAAATACGCTGAACGACTGCTGGAGACAGCGCAGGGTAGTGTCGTATCTGGATGTAGCGGCTAGGCGCAGGCGCGGGCGAGGCGGTGGGAGCGAGGCGGCCGCGGTCGGCACGCCGGGCGCGCGCGGCTGTTTTTGCGACAACTGCACCTAATAGTTGTCTAGTTAGAGGTAATTGTTGCTGACTGGATGTGTCACGCGCCGCTACCCGCTACCCGCTACACTCTACCCGCTACCCGCTACCCGCTACCCGCGAGGCGGATTATAAACTTCGCAAGAAAAACATTAAAGCCTCACTCAATCCTAAATTATTTATTTTATTTTCAACGTTTACAGTTACTAAAATAATGTACAATAAAAGTACTTAATCTACTGAGAGGTAGACCGGTAAAGTTTCCATATTTAAACAATATTCAGGATGTCCCAAAACTCATCGTCAAGCGGGAATCAGGGAGTAAGCCAGTTTATGAGTACCCAGGGAAAAATAAGAAAAAAAATCGGAGTCATATGTTTTTTATGATATAAGCATTTTTTGAGAAACGTTGAAAATGGACATTTTTAGGTACTACGACTAAAAATTTGCAAATATAATTGTTAAAAAAAATTATTGGTAGCCTAAATAACTCTGCTATTGATCAGTATCCCAAACAAAACCAGAATGCCTGTAGTTTTACCAAAAAAAATATTCAGTTAAATTTTTTTCTAAAAAAATTAATGACTCAGATTTATTTTTCTTATTTTTCCCTGGGTAGTCATAAACTGGCCTACTCCCTGGTTCCCGCTTGACGTTGAGTTTTGGGACACGGTGTATATATAAATATATATTTAACTTGTCAAATAAAACTGTGTAATAAAATACATTTAGAATAGAGATAAACAAATTAGACAGTAGATTAAACAAATCCGCAAATAATATTATAATTTACTAATTTTAGTTAATGTACATTTTACCCTTTTAAGGTTTAATATATTTGAGTTGAATAAATACATACATACATATCACACACGCTGAATCCCGACAATCGGGGTAAGCAGAGTAATCGATGTTGTGCTGCAAGAACTCTGGGAAATTACAGCACAACACCGACCACCACGTTTCGCAAAGTATTCGAACAAGATTCAATCGATCAAGCAGCAAGTAAGGCACGAAGACCCACCTGCTGCATGACTCGGTGTAAGTAACGTGCCAAGGTGAGAGGTGGCGGGCCTGTCGCCCTTTAGCACGGCATCTTGTCCTTATCCCTTAGTCGCCTTTTACGCCTTTTTGAATAAATCTATATTGTTAAATAATCGGAAGTGTGTTTAAGAACTCTTATTTACAAATTTATTCTTTTGATAATTGCAACGTGTCCTAGATAAAGTGAAGATGTATGTTGATGTGCAACGAAAGCTCTCCGTCTGTCAAATCGATTAGATCTAAATTCTAAATTTGAACTGCGGCTGCGGATCGATGGAAAGAAAGAAAGAGAACAATATATTTGTTCGCAATTAGTTGAGTATACATCACGATCATTTTACATTATTTATTTATTGCACACGAGGATGATGAAAATGGAGACCGCTCAACTGAGACGCAGTATTCACGATGGCTAACGGTAGCGGCGGGCGAGGGCGGAAGACGGTAGCTTCCGGTGCGCAAGGGCGGGCGGGCGGGCGGCGGCGCGGTGCGGTGCGCGCGCGGCTGGAGGCGCGGCGCGGCGGCAGTGTGCGCCGGCGACCCGCGCAGCACGCATGCGGCGCAAGATGCCGCCCGCTCCGCCTCGCGCGCGCCCCGCCCGCCTCGCGCTCGCGCTGCCTCTCCTGCTGACTCTGCTCGCCGCCGCGGCCGCCGCGCGCACGCACGGTACGCACCCACCTACTCGCTCACCTTTATTTATTTTTATATATTTAATTGAACACCAACAGAATACATACGGCATTAAAACATATAGGATTCATGATCTATACAGTACATAGTAGTATGTGCACACCAGTGACAGATGAACACATAAAGTGAAAAAAAAAGAACTTAAATTTAAATAAAACAACAACAACTGTAAATGCTAAAACGAGAAAACAAATAAAAATTGAACTTAAAAAACTTGGTTAAAAACAAAATTTGAAACTAAAGATATAGACAAATGAAAACAAAATGCCGGAAAACCACTGAAATAAATCAGACCTACAGTGTTTTATGAATGTAAACCTAACAGATGCATCCACAGTGCTCTGCGGATGCCTCGCTATCGGCGAGTAAGTCAACATTGCACTTTCTGTTGCACCTTGCATTACATTGCGTTACAATACAATACTGCCGGCTCACCCTCACGCTTGCACCGCCAACATGCGCCGCCTCAGTAAACCAATACCGACGTATCGTTGGGTCATTGAGCCTGTTTTATCGGTACTATGTACTATGGCCGCTGCTCTGACAAAATTGCTTCCCTTATCCCTCCTCCTCCTGTTCGCCTTCGCCAAACCCGCCACACTCTCGCGGAACACCCCTTTGTAGTGGACACACGAGTACTTCGAACTGCACGATTCTCTAAATCGTTCTTGTGCCGCACTGCAAAGGTGTGGAACGGGCTTCCGGGGAATATCTTGCCCCACTCCTACAATCCACGGATCTTCAAAGCGCGGGTTAATAGCCTTTCCCCAGCGACATTAGTCCACCTCCAAGCCGGACTGGCACCTCCTCGGGGGTGATATTGGCTGCGCCTGAGGCTTCGACCTCGGACACAGCCAGCTAGTTCGGAAACAATAAAAAAATAAAAAACAATCTAGCTAGAGGGAAATGTTCAATGTGGCTCTTCTCATACGCAGGTGGGCGGTCATGTTGGCTGGTCGGAGCATGTACGAGTATTAGCATAAAGGATTGCATTAAGAAATCATATCTAATAATTTATTAGTTTGCTAATCATTGAGATTAATCACTTTCGTAATCGCACAGCAAAAGTTGAGCGGAAAAAATCATATTTAGTAATAAGTCCGCCTTTGCGAGCAGTTGTTCTTTCTCTTTGTTATTTTGTTGAATGTGCAATAAGGAATTGTTATTGTATGTATTTGTTTTCACTAATAGCAGAGATAATATAATCAACAAATCAAATAATCGAATTCCCTATCGTTACTATGTCTTGTGTCTAGTCAGCTTTACATAAATTATTATTTGGTTCAAAAACAAAATTTTAAACTATTATAAATATTGTTTGCATAATTTATGTAACTCGTGCAGGGTTCAATTCTGATATTTCAAACGCAGTTTTATCCAATAGTAATATTCCTGAAGCCGGAATATGTTGTCGTAATGTGAGCCCCTAATACTTTGAATCTTATACAGTACTCCGCTCTCCACCCGGCTGGTGTAGTAAATGTTATTTATTATATGTTATTTATTATTGATGAGAGTGTTGGCACTTCGAGGTTCGTGTGAGTGTGTGGCGCCATTTCTTTGAAATGAATCCTTGTTTTTTCTTTCATACATCATCACATCACCTTGAGCATATAACTACAAGGCAACGGTTGTTAGTATTTTGAGTTGTTTAAAGTAATCTCGCAGGTCGGTATCCCAGCCAGCACTTGTATTGCTCTCTTCTGCATGATAAGCACTCTCTCTCTACATGAGTAGAGTTACCCCAGCCCGGTGTACCGTGTGATGCTCATAACTCGAAAGCCACTTTATCGATGTACATACGGTTTTCACTGTTACATTCTGTCACTTTTCAAGATGGTTTACGTTATAAATCATAAAGCTACGTCATCGACAGTCTGAGCTGTGAGAAAAAAGGTTAAACCTTAACACACGAAGCGGAGCCGCGGGCAAAAGCCAGCAATACATATGAGAAACGTCGCAACGCATACTCAGCTCAACTTAACCTCTCAGACGAACTGTCTACGCGTCATGTCCAATTCAGTTGAGGATCAATATTAAGTACTAAAAACCTGTTTTTTATTTTAGTTTCCATTATATTTTACATTCCATTATATTACCTAGCTAGATGGATAAGTATACATACATACATAGCGTCACGCCTGTTTCCCGGTGGGGTAAGCAGAGACAACGGATCTCCACGTGCCACGATCCTGACACACCTCTGCCGCCTCTTCCACTCCCATAATGTTCCCCATGGATGAGTATGTATGTATTTATTTGTTTAGAATATTTTATATATATAATAGTGCATACGTATTCACACAAATATAGCTTTTATTTAACTAGCATACCCTTACTAAGCATTATTATGATTGATTATTTTATCTTCAATTCTCACGTTCAACTCTTTTACTACTCCCTACTTAAATTTCACTTTATTAATCTACTCTCAAACATTCAAATATTGACTCGAAGAAATCTCTGTAAAGGATAAGTCCGCCTTTGCACCTCATGGAAATGTTATGTTATTATTACTGATAAATATTTCTTGGAGCAATAAAATATGTTCTCTTAATCTATATTTTGTACCATCATTTAATATTGTTCTACGTTTGTCATCGTCCATAAAGTAATTTTGCGCTATATTAGTTAGGATGAGACATTCGTAGACCTTACAGTTCTATAGAATTGTTATTTCTCTTCCACATTCATGCTACTGAATTTGTCTGACTTTGTCTCAGTGAAATATGGTAAGTATAGCGCCAAGCCGGTCAATAAATAACTATTTGGTAGCGGGCGTCGGGTCGGCTCTCGGGTGCGCCGGCGCGGTGCGAACTTGTCCTCGAGCAGCTCAGAGCAGAGCGAGCCTCAGCACTATAGAGGCGACATCATCTGCCGCCCCGCCCCGCCCCGCCTACTGTCACCCAGCGACTGGACAATGCCTAAATCTAGGTAGACCCGCTAGCCAGATTGCTAGACGATACGTTTTCTATTACTTATTACTAATGTTTTCCATTTATCGTATCGTTTCAAAAAATATAAGTAGTTAATACATTACATATATCTTACTGTTTTCAGGGAAAATCTATTTCATTTCTTAAAAAAAAATATTCTGGCGAAGAAAATAAATAATATGTAGTGCTTTAACAAATGTGAAGTTACAAAATGCACGGAGCGCGCGCGTACTTGATCGATGATAAAATGATTATTTCGTCGTACAAATACATTTGACTTAATTTACGATTTAGTAATAATTAATGAAAAACCCACTGAATGTATACCGAATAGAGGAAAACACGTAGGATAATAAATAAGTAAGAAGGTTCCGTCTGTCTCTGCGATAGACACTGCGCTGCGCGCCGCCGCCGTTATAGACATTACCAATAAAGTCACTCCCACGTGGCCGATCGTTTTCCCTTTGCTAATCATGTGATGCGAACGGCCGGGCGCGGCGCGCCGCGGGCAGGGGTGGGGCGGGGCGGGGGCGGGGGGAGGGGGCGGTCAATGCCGGCCGAGCGAGGCCGTCCGCCAGTCCGGGGTGCACTTCACAGCCTCGACAATATATATATTTTTTTATTTTCAAATTTTAGGAAAACATACATTTCAACATATTTTACTAAATAAGGTACAAAAATGTTCTTAATCTAAAGACCTAGACCGGTAAAGTTTCCACATTTACACAATTTGTGTTATATAATATTGTCTATTTTACGTAATGTAGGATTTTTTCATAATTAGTAGTTAATCTTCTTTTTACATGGTTTTCAGAAATTCTACATGTAACTTATCTAACATGTTTATACAGTTTAGAAGTCGAGTAAAACCCGTTTTAATATATTTTATATAGACTAAGAACATAATAACATTTATTTCCTTATTACATAATAACACAAATACGCATCGTGTCGCCTCTCGCGGGGGCGGCTAACAAAAGAGTTCAACGCGCGAGGAAACCCGGTGCGGGTTTCCTCGCGCGTTGAAGTCGTCCTTGTTAGAACGCGCGCAGTACCGTGTCTATGTCGCGTTTATTAAGTATTGTAAGTTTTATTTGTCTCTTCATTTTATCTTTAATTTGATTCGATACTTGTTCTATTAATATAGTCAAAACAATTAATAAGCAGATATAAAAAATATCTACATTTTGGATTATCATTATTTGAGACCAAAAGTAAACAATAGTATGCCGCGCCGTGAGAGTTTTATTTGATTTTTTGTTTTAAGTGCACCGTAAATTATAACTGTAAAGTTAAAATAACTTACAGTTATTCTAGGAATGTAACACTAACATAAATAGGTATTACTCGGCTTACACTAACCTAGTATCTGGCAAAATGAGTGACTACTGTTGGCGTGCGAGCGTGCGTGCGACACAACAATGTGACCAGCGGGTCTGCGGGTACAAACAGTACAGTACAGCTAGCGGAATAGTAAGTAAGCGAACAGTATTGTATGAATGAGTGCGCGCGCGTCTGTCGGTCCGCAGTCCGCGTGTCGTACGAATGTTTGCCTACCGTTACCCGTTCAGAATACTAACACGTGAATGAGCGGAGCAAGGTTCGAGGCGAGGCTCTACTACGCACGCGCATACTGCACGCGACGCTCCGCACTCCGCACTTTGGTCTTATGTCGCTCCAAATAATATTTAGGTAGAAAAGCGACGCGGGCACAAAAATAAACGGCCAACTGCGAGTCGGACTTGCGCACCGAGGGTTCCGTACCACCACACTATATATCTGTGTTGTGTATTTACAAAAAAATATATATATATATATATTTTTTTTTTTTTATGTAATCCGGTATGGGTGGCTGAGTTGGAGGGGCTAAAACGCATGCTCCGACCAGCCAATATCACCTCCGAGAAGGTAGGTGCCATACCGGAGACTTCCCTGGATTTCTGGCTATACTGGACTAGAGGAGAACACAACCGAGGCTGCTGTGCGGCCATCTTACATCCAGTACGGTGGTACCAACCCAGTCGGCTTCAATTTGAGCCTACCACCTAGTAAGGGGCAAGGGAAGGGACCTACAGTTTTACACCGGTTCCGAACGGTGAAGCAGCAGGTGTAGGTATGCACGTAAATTTTTTCCGTCAGAAAAAACTCATTGGTACACGCCGACGGGATTCGAACCGCGGACCTCTCGCATGAGAAGCCGATGCCCAAACCACTCGGCCACCCGCCGCTTAATTTTATTCACTTTGGGATCCTTAGCGCGAGCTCGACTCAGATTTGGCCGGTTTTTACTATTTATTGATATAATGTAGAGGTTGCGCTATAACCACACGAACATTGACGCCTGACTGAATGTATTACAGTTTTTATGATAGAACCAAAATACAAAATCGTTTAAAACACGTTTCTTGTATGGGTATTTTTACTGTTTTTTTAAATTATTATTTATTAAGATATTTGCCACAATAACATATATTTTGCTAAAATTTCAACAGGCTACCTATTACGGTTCAACAGATTTAACCCCTTAAAGGTAGGACAATAGGACGGACAGACGGCGTAATTAATAAGGTCACGTACGTACGGAACCCTAAAATACTTGATTTGTAGTAAACTGCTAAGGAACACCCCGCACTCGGTATCACTGTAGTGCATGTGCCGGCGTTCAATCGTCGAACCTACTCGTAAGAACAAGGAGAGCGGTCGGAATTTTGGATGAATGATCTACTGATCTTTGAGGCTGGCCGTGGGTCGGATTCCACGTAAAAATGTACGTCACGTCTCTTACCTCACCAGGGTTTGATCGGTACTACCGCGCTGAACGTAGGTCGATCGAAACGGCTATGATAATATTTAATGTCTTCCGTCCGAGTGTAGCCGGCCGGCACGACCGAAGGGAAGCAGTGACATCGCACCTAGCTGACCAAGGTGTGACGGGCTGACATGACGGGCGTAAAGGTTACACGACCATGTCAGGTTACATAAAAAAAAAACTCTGCATTTTGATCGACTCGAGAGTTGGCGGCGGGGCGGGGCGGGACGGCCGATGTCTCGGAGCGCGGCCGCCTTTGTTTTAATTCCGCTCCGACGCGCAGGATTTATTAATTGAGGCCGAAAGTAAAGTACGCCGTGAGAGCGAGCCCACCGCGCGCCACCTCGCGACCGTTACTCCGCGCCCGAGAACAATTCGGCAGAGTTCACACGACGTGTGCGGCGATCTAGAGATAGCACCAACACCCGCGTACTCCGCACCGCTCGCCGCCGCCCGCTCCGCTGCGCGCATCCGACTCCCCACGACGAGAACCGATCAACCACCCCGTGCGCTTTTGTATGTTCTCTGACGGTCGCTCTTGTGCAAAGGTTGAAAGTTGCCCAGCGAGCAATGAGCCAAGGAATATCGCCCGTTGATATGGTGCGTAACGAGGCAACCCGCCTAAGCACCAATATTGTCGATATTGGTCACCGGATGGCGAAGCTCTAGTGGCAGTCGGCTGGGCAAATCAGCCGAATGAACAGCGGCCGTTGGAGTAACCGCATCCTACACTGTGGGCCGTGGACAGGATAACGGAGTGTGGGAAGAACCGCCCGCGAGGTGGGACGACGACATCAAGTACGTCGGCGGAAAGCAGTGGTTCCGTAACATATGTCCAGCAGTGGACGCATACACACTGACTGACTGACTGACGCGGAGAACTGACCGACGCGACGAGCGCGCGTGGAACATTTTGGAAGGTCCTCATGAGCGTCGATTTTTGTTTTTTATTTTGTTTAGTTGAGCTCCAGTTAGCGACTTCAATTATTCACATACATATTTTAATATGTACGTACAGATTCAAATTTAGATATTAATTTCGACTTAAACAACACAACGTAAACAGTATTTAATTGACACAAATGCTATTCAGTATGGTTCGCCATAATTTTTGTTTTATCCCGTTCAGCAACCACACGCGACAAGACTCGGGCAAGCAAAGGTTGCTTGCTCGACTCTATAGAGAATACATAAGTCTAATAAGTCTATAAAGAATAAGTATATAAGAGTCTAATAGAGTTTTTTTTACAAATATAACTTACATCCTAAATGTATAGAACTGTATAAAATAGGGCTTTAGTAAGGTGGAAAAAAAGGAAAGAAAAAGCCAGGTCTTTTTTCAGTTACTCGTGTAATGACAGTGACAGTTAAAAATTACATACACACAAAAAATATAAACTAAAATTCAGCCAGTTCATAACATCGTCCCCTTTTTTAAGAACAGAAAACGTAAAAAATAATTCTATCATTTAAATCAAATAATAATCGGCAAAACAAAATAGCAAACAAGTTTCAGATACAAGTAGTTTAAACAGGTAAAATAATAAGTTTCTTAACAGGCCTACGTAAAACCCCCGCTACGGTTTCAACCTCTGCTACACGAACAACGTTATCTCGTCCTGGGTATACCTCACGAACTCTACCCCTGGGCCATGTGCCGCGGGGCAGATTGCCATCTACAACTAACACTAAATCTCCTACAGCTATGTTTCTTGTGGTAGTTGGTGTTCTTCTTCGGGTTTGTAGGATCGGGAGATATTCCAGCAACCACCTTCGCCAAAAGTGGTCAGCGAGCCTTAGCGCCTTTCGGTAGTCGCTACGTCGGACTAAATCATTGTCGTCTACCTTGATTGGAATAGGGGCTCCTGATGAGGCTCCAATCAAGAAGTGGAAAGGAGTGAGCGCCTCCTGGTCCACTGGGTCGACCGACACGTGGGTAAGTGGTCTGGAGTTTACTAGTGCTTCGGCTTCGGCCAGTAAGGTAACGAAGACTTCTTCTTTTGGATTCCTTTCTTTGAGTGTCACCGATAAGGCTGTCTTCACACTTCTCACGAGGCGCTCCCAGGAACCACCCATAAAAGGAGCAGCTGGGGGAATGAACTTCCATGGGTTACCTTTATTGGCAGCGAAATTCGATACAGCTTCCGTGTATATTTTTGTAAGTTCGCGGTTCGCACCCACGAAACACGTTCCGTTATCTGAGAGTATCTTCGTTGGCGTACCTCTTCTAGCGATGAAGCGACGAAGGCTCATTATGGCAGAGTCCTTCGATAAACTGCTTCCAACTTCGAGATGTATGGCGCGCGTTGTAAGGCATGTGTACAAAGCGACATAGCGCTTCTCGCGTCTGCGACCAACAGCGACGATTAGAGGGCCCATGTAGTCAAGACCGACACAAGTGAACGGTCTGAAATTGTAGGACAACCGTTCTACCGGGAGGTTACCCATCGGAGGCTCAAGTGGTGTCGCCTTTCGTAGTTTACAATATTGACAATTAAAGGTGACCTTTCTTACATTGCTTCTCAGTTTCGTTATCCAAAAGCGTTGTCTGACTTCATTGATGACTGTCTCGGTATTTGCGTGAGCCGCTGATCTGTGATAGTGAGGATTAAGAGCTGGGAAGTGAGATGGGTACCTTGAAGGATAATAGGATGCTTCACATGGTCGGTGACGCCAGGAGCTGCATTGATTCGACCCTTCAGTTTTAGAAGACCATCTTCTGCAATTACAGGGGATAGCGTAAATAAGTTGCTTCGATGAGATATGGGCTGTTGAGCACGTAGACATGATATCTCGGGACTGAATGTGTCTTCTTGGCTCCTACGCAGTATATGGACTTCAGCTAAACTAAGATCTTGAGCAGTTAAAGTTTCTAACGAAAGTTTGGTGAAACGGTAGCGGGTATTAGTGGAAGAAGTGGCTAGATTACGTCTGGCTAAGGTATTTTGCACACGAGTGCGTAAAGGGCAAGCTAACACTTGGTTCGTTGCATTAGAATTTAGATCCAAACTCGATTTACGAAAATCGAGTTTATCATTTCTTGGCTCCTCTTGTGAAGGAGTTACTACTCTAGATGATTCAAGAGGAGCAAAGGAACATATTTGACCCGGTTTCAGATGACCTATGTCTACTCCCTTCTTTTTCAAAACGTTAAGTTTGAGAATTCTAATGAATTGATGTGAACGTGCCGTAGCACGAACCATTCGCAGCCAATCGCTAAAGCGTTCTGGATTGGCAGCGAGTGGTATGCAATGCGATTCTTTAGATGATTGGTAATGAACGACTACAGTGGAACTCGATTTTAACTCATCTTCGGTCATGTCCTTGTTACCAGTGGTTGGCTCCTCGGGCCAGCTGTTTTGAGGATCGAGCAAAAATTCTGGTCCAGAGAGCCACCCGGATTTGGGTTCCAAGGTACCAGGTGTGATACGAGTGGCGTCGTCGGCTACATTTAAACTGCTAGGAATCCACCGCCATTCCCGAATGTTTGTTATTTCAATGATTTCTCCAATTCTATGCGACACAAATGGCTTAAACATTCGAGCATCGCTGCGGATCCATCCCAGTACGGTCATCGAATCACACCAATACAGTTTCCTTGATTGCAGGGCTTGATTCGATGGCTCTCACAGCTAGTCGTTGCTAGACGAGCCGCTATCAATGCACCCTGGAGTTCTAATCGTGGTATGGATATGGGTTTTAATGGAGACACTCTTGTTTTACTACCAATCAAAGCTACATGTACACTACTATCTGAGTACAAAAAACGCCAATATGCGACGCACGCGTACGCCAACTCACTGGCGTCACAGAACACGTGCAGTTCACATTCTACGGGGTTGGGCTTACACAGGTACCAGCGTGGAATTTGAAGGCTAGCTATCGAATTTAAATCTCTGAGCCACTCTCGCCATTTGTCCGAATCACCCTGTGGAAGCTCTTTATCCCAGTCTACGCCACTGCGCCACGCCTGCTGGAACATAATGCGCCCTCTCACGACAATTGGAGCTAATAATCCTAATGGGTCAAAAATTTTCATAACGAGAGAGAGCGCAATACGTTTAGTGAGTGTGTTCGGCAATGCATTCATAGCAGAATTATTAAAACTTATCACATCTATGCCTGGCTGCCACACTACACCAAGCAAGCGTACCGAGAGCGCAGAATTTCCAACATTCACTTCTATGTTTGGTTTCGGTTCCAAGAGTAGTTCTGGTGGAACTAGAGATAGCGACGATGGCTCATTCGAAATCCATCCTCGCATCTCAAACCCACCTTTCTTATGCACAGTGACTATATCGGCGGCAAGTTCCGCAGCTTTCTGGCTGCAGTCCATACTACCGATAAAATCATCCATGTAATGGTCTTCGATGATGGACGCGGCCGCCTTTGGGAACTGTTCTTGATGTTCAAGAGCATTCTTGTTTTTAACATATAAAGCGGTACACGGGCTCGAAGCAGCACCGAACATCATCGAAGTCATTCTGTAGGTTACGAGGGGAAGTTCTGGGCTATCGCGCCATAGGAAGCGCTGAGCGTCTCGATCGGCTTCTCTAATTTTTACTTGAGGAAACATCTCACGGATGTCGGCTGAGAGCGCAACTTTACCTTCACGAAAACGGAAAAGAATTCCTAACAATGGCTGAAGTAAATCAGGCCCGGGCAGCAGCAAAGAATTGAGGCTTACTCCCTCAGGCTTAGCGGCTGCGTCGTGGACCACACGTAGCTTGTCTGGTTTGTGCAAGTGAGTCACCCCAAAGTGGGGTAAATACCATTGAACACGAGATGCGGGTATTTTCACGTCACATTTTTCTGCGTAACCCTTACTGATCATCATGTGAATACTATTCTTATACCGTTGCGCGAATTCCTCGTCTTTCGCCATTTTTCTTTCGAGCGTTTTGAAGCGAGACATCGCCAGATTGAAACTTTTAGGGACTACCTGGTTATCTGGTTTCCATAGGAGTCCGGCTTCAAAACGCTCCTGTGAGGGCAAGCGACGGACAGTCTCTTCGAGAATTTTAAGAGCTTGATCATCACTTGTACTCCGAGCTACCTTTTTCTCTATACCTATTGATTCAAGCTTGTACTGTTCTTTTATAAGACTCTCTAAAGCATCCTGATGATATTCGTCCGCGAAAGGAGCATCGTAGATAGATGCGTGATTGACGAAGTCGACTCGCTTGTTCTTGCTGCATCCGAAACCATACACAACCCAACCGAGCGGGGTAAACGCTGCTACGGGTTCGGATCTGGTTCCTCTGCGTGTAGCTAATGTGAGAGAGATGTGCCAGTTATCACTACCGATGATGATCATCGGTTTCGCATTTTCATAACACAAATAACCGCTTATGTCGGTCAGATGCGTGTACTGTTTAATATCTTGGACACTGACAGATTGGTGATGCATACCTAGTTCCGAAATGGATCGAGCACTATGTTCAGTATGTTTTGTGTTAGAGTGTTTTCCTTTAATATCAAAGTCTACATACATTACATTCGCTTGCGTAGGCAGACCGCGCACGCAACTCACGTGCATAACGCTCTCGGGCCCCTCCACTCCTATTTGTTTGCTGATTTCAGAATCTATTAGTGTGGCGGTGCAGCCGTCATCTAAGAGGGCGTATGTATCGACGCTGCCGGCTGGGCCGCTCACTGTAACTTCTATGACTTTTAAAAAACACTGAAGTGAAGGAAGATCAGTATTGTGAGTTTGCGGAGTAGTGGTGTGAGTAATCTTCTCTAAAGCGGGCTCGTTATTCGCAGACGTGACGTTTTCATTTTGTGCTACGGACTTAGTGTCGTCGACATCTACATGAACAGTGACTTCCTGCCTAACCGACGTTCTGTGCAACAATTTGTGATGGCGACCCCTGCAACTCTGGTTGCGACAAATTTGCTTTGATTTACAATTATTGTAGCGATGCGATCCTTTAACTAAACATTTATGACAAGCCTTCCGTTCAATCACCCAACGCCACCTATCGTCAATGTCCAGCAAAAGAAAATTTTCACAATGTTCTGTCTGATGTGACTTTTGACAGTAAAGACAGGTGGGTTTCTTAGTGACGTCGACAGATGTGACATTTACCCTTTCTGTGTCTCGTTTACACTCACTCGTTACTTGCGAATCGAAGATCAAGCCGAATTTGACCTGAAGATTGGCTTCGCGTTCCAAGAAGTCTGCGAGTAGTTCCAGCTTGGTCGTCGATTCGGAGCGTTCTACGGCATAATCAGCCCAACGAGATCGTAAAAGAGGCGTCAACTTGCCCATCAAAACGTTCAATAATTCGGGTGAATGTAAATACGCCGTTTGATTTAACAGGCGTACTGTCTGAACGCAATTTCGAACACGGCTGGCAAAAGTATTGAGATCTTTACCTTCTCCTGTGAGCTTGGGCAAGGCGCGCGCAGCGGCTACTTCGCGCACCACGATAACCTCGGGGCGCGCGAACCCGATCTCGAGCGCGCTCATCACCTGCTCCGGTTCCGCGGCAGACACCAGCACCATGCTGACGGCCTCTCGGGCCGCGCCAGGAAGCGCGCTACTGAGGCGCGTTAAATTTTCTGTTGCAGTGTATGTCGCTCTCGTATCGTCGAACGCACGCTTGAACGGCAACCAGTCTTTCGGATTTCTTCCGTCGAAGAATGGAAGTTTAATGTTCAAAGACTTGTGTGATCGCGATTGATTGCCAGACAAGTTTGCGATCGCTTGAGCGAGCTGAGCGATAGGAGAGTCTACCGAATTATTATTATTAGCAGAGTTATGAGTCGAGGAAGGACTATTCCCTATATCATTTTTATTAGGTACGAACTGGTTTGCTACATCGCCGCACATATTGACGAAGTGCCGTTCGACTGCGCCCATCGGACACGCAGAAAAGGCTTCCACATTGTTGTAGGGCGGCATAACAGCGGCGGCGGCCGGAGCAAGGGCGCCACAGGAGGCGGTACAGAACCGCGCACCGTGCGCCGAATGTAGGCTTGGGTCTGCATGGCCGCTCTCTCTGTGCTGCGCAGCGTTGCACGTTGACTTTACGACGTTCTGCTGAGTGAGCGAGCCGCACAAGCGCTCTGTAGGGTCGTCAAATGCAACCTCCGTAGTCTGTACTGCTTGAAGCTTCAAAGGTGCACATAGGGCCTGGGGCACAGAAATTGGTATATCATTATCATTATTTTCAGTATACAATTTATTATTTTTTAGCCATGCGTTTACTACATTAGTGCTTTTAGATCGATCGCTAAGATGACCAGTATCTCGGCGCGTAGTTCCAATTCGGCAACCGCGCGCTCGCTTTCAAGCTCAGCGGCGGCTGCCGCAGCTTGAATGCGTTGCTGTTCTTTTTGAAGGTCGGCTATGCGACGCGCGTGCTGAGCTTCAGCAGCGAGTTTTAATGCAGCGATAGTCGCTGAAGAGCCAGTAGTGACTGAACTATAATGAACAGAACTATCGGGGTTTATACTAACCTGTGCGATCTCCGTACATTGGGACGGATGACCTTCTGTATATAGCGGGGGCGGCAAAGGCGCTCCCGGTCCGGCGACGGCTGCAGGAGGCAGGCCGTGGCTGGGAGAAGGCTGAGTATCTGTCGCACTGGTTTGTTGTACCGACTGTGTTGCACGTTCGCGAGTACCAGACCTGGTCTCTACCACCATGGTTACGGTGAGAGGACCAAAAATATGTATAGAACTGTATAAAATAGGGCTTTAGTAAGGTGGAAAAAAAGGAAAGAAAAAGCCAGGTCTTTTTTCAGTTACTCGTGTAATGACAGTGACATTTAAAAATTACATACACACAAAAAATATAAACTAAAATTCAGCCAGTTCATAACACTAAAGTTAAATTACATTAAATACATATCGATAAAATTCTACATTTAAGAAAAAAAAATTAAAAATAATGACATTTATAATTAATTACATACATCCCATCACGCATAATCGGTGTTGCGCTGTATTATGAAATGACAGCACAACACCGACCACCACGTTGAGTGAAGTATAGTATGTAAGGCACGAAGCAGAAGAAACAGCGCAGAGGTGATGCGGGCGGTTAGCCCGCCGCCGCGCGCCGCCGCGCCGCCTGTTAGCACTCCGCATTTTGTCCTTATCCCTTATTAGCCTTTGACTGCATGCACGAGAAGAGATGCATTGGGACTATACATTTTAGTAGCTGAACTCCGCACGGCACTACGGATATTTATAGTGTCTCTCAATGAGGTTCGAACGATGCGTCCGTCGCACGCGCGCGCGACAGTGAGCGTAGTCTCTCGAACGGTGAACGACAAACATTCTGTAGGTAGAACTGAACGCGCATATAGGCAGCAAAGATAATCGTATGCAAATGGACGCGAGGCGCCGCCGCCGGCGCACACAGTTAAACAAACAGCCGGCTGCCGCGCCTGCGCCCGGCCGGCCGGCTGACCTGACGTGGCCCCGCCCGCCCCCGCCGCCGCTACTGTCGAACAGGTTGACCACGGCATGGCTGCTGGTTGGCTCTACCGGACACAATATAAAAAGCCTGCTAAGCGCGAACGTTGTTTACACACAGTCAAGTGATGTGTTGATGCCGTAAGAACTAAACAGTCTAGTGGTCCAAGTGGCTAGGAAGCTGACCAAAGTCATTACGGAGTGTACCAACAAAAACATACATATACATACATAACACACACGCTGAATCCCGACAATCGGGGTAAGCAGAGTGATCGGTGTTGTGCTGCAAGAACTCTGGGAAATTACAGCACAACACCGACCACCACGTTTCGCAAAGTATTCGAACAAGATTAAATCGATCAAGCAGCAAGTAAGGCACGTAGACCCACCTGCTGCGTGACTCGGTGGAAGTACCGTGGTGAGAGGTGGCGACCCCGTCGCCCTTTAGCACGATATCTTGTCCTTATCCCTTAGTCGCCTTTTACGACATGCACGGGGAGAGATGCAGTGGGGCTATTCTTTTTAAGTACCGGCACCACACGGTACAAAAACATCGTACGTGTTTATGAAATGCTTCATATTAGTTAAAATTCATGATTAGTTAAAATACTCCATACTCTTTTCGGTAGGTAGATGGCGCGCATACACTTTTTAGTTTCTTCTACGGAAACCCCGTGAATTTTTTACTTTTTGTTATTTTTATTATTTGTTGTTTTATCGGCAATAATAACACATATTCTGTGAAAATTTCAACGGGCTACCTATTAAGGTTCAACAGATACAACCCTCGGACAGACAGACAGACAGACATACAGATAGACGGCGTAGACTTAGTAATAGGTACCGGATACGGAACCCTAAAAATGCATTGTCCTTTAAAATTATTATTTTTCGCGCGTAAAAAATATCAAATTGCTTACGAAGCGGACGACCCCGTCCGATATTCAATACCGGAACATGAGCCGCGGCGCTGCGCTGCGACCCTCCGCGCCGACTCCGCGCGCCCCCGCGCCGCCGCCGGTCTCAACTAGCGTCCTTGTCGCGTCGCGCCACGCCGAGGGGTTTCCGAGAAGTCGAGACGTTAAGGCGGCGGCGGCGCGGAGCAGCGCACCTTCGAAACCTCCGCCCCCGTTCCTGCCTTGTAGAGCATCATAGAGTGTGTGTGTGTGCGTGTGCGTTTTGCTGTACGTAGGTACATACATGAGTGTGTGTGTTGGATCGGCGACTATAACGGGTCGGCGAGTTCCTGCCGCGTCCTACATTCTCGCCACAAAGAGATGAGAGACGGAGAGGCTAGATGGATGCACAATAGCGCTCTGTATGTGAACACGGTGGGTGTCGCCAACATTCCTACAACAACCAACTAGCAGCAACGCGCACACGCAGCCAGCAGCGCAGCGCTGTCACTCTTGGCAAGCGAGCGCACGTCAACATCTACAGTCAAGTCAATGAGAGCGCGCGCAAACATGTCAGTCCTTGTCATTATTTGTCCGATCTGGTGCTCCGCTCGCGCCTGCGCCTCGCGCCCCCCGCACCAGTAACAACCTCAACCTCCGTTTTTAAATTTATTTTTATTTTTATGGAAACTGACACGGTTGGCTACATCACCTACTACATCCGTGATGTCAGCCCATAACACCGGGTGAACTGGGTGCCATGTCAGTGCTTCCCTTCATTTCATGTCGTCTACACTGAACTGGATGGAAAACACGAACTATTTACATAGCCGTTTCGACCGACGTTTCATTTAGTGCGGTGATACCAACCCGGGCGGGATAAACCCTACCACCTAGTAAGGTAAGGAGGGAAGGGACCTACAGTTTTACGTGGACCCCATTACGTGGACGTCACCCATCCATGTACACCACTGAGCTACCGAGGCTGACGAATGTATACTATGATTACATCATCCAGTACGACTATCCTTTTCGTTCTTTCACCGATTCTCTATCGCCCTATCCTGCTCTTTCTCTGAGGTAGGATAGACTCGACCGAGAATTTTGGTGCGTCGGCGGATTGCCTCGTTACGTACCATATCACGTAGCCATATTCCCAGAACTTCATAGAGTTAGAAAGGTGCGCGGCGTCCTAGCTCGACGCTCGCTCCACCCACCGCTCACTCGGCTACTTTCAGGTTCGACTGGCAAGCCCCAGGGCAATGCTTTGACGCAAATATTTAATATTTAACCTTTATTGAACAAATTTTCGACCAAATGTATTTACGATCGAAATAAAGTAGGTCGGTTGGTCCCCCAGGAGGTTGTCCGTGTGTGTACTGAGGTGATCTCGTCCGACCGACTATAAATCGTGCCTGTTCCTGGAAGGTCGGTCGGTCTTATCGTGCATCTCCCCCGCCCCCCGCCCGCCCGCACCGGGGCTGAGCGCGGGCAGAAAAGTTATATTCTTATTGCGATACCTCAGCTGCGGTGCGACTCGCTCGGTGTGGTGGTGTTATCCAAATGTGGTGTTATGGGCTGACATCACGGGCGTTGTAGGTGATGTAGCCAACCGTGTCAGTTTCCATAAAAAAAAAAAATATCATGTGTAGTTGCGATGTTCCGAAGAACTGGCTTCCCTCATCCCTCCTGCCCCGATCCGTATTCGTCACACCCGCCGGACTCGCTCGGAACATCCATATGTTGTTGACACACAACTTCTGAGAACGCATCGCTTTTCGAAATCGTTCCTATGTCGTACGGCGAAAATATGGAACGGTCTTCCGGCGAGTGTGTTCCCCACCACCTATAACCTGGGAATCTTCAAAAGGCGTGTTAATAAATTAGACAACAACCTCTTTGTCCGCCTTGTAGCTGGCATGGCGCCTCTCTGAGCGTGGTTTCGCGAGGAGTGGGGTTATTGGCTGTGTGTTAATCGTTCTTTGAACTTTTGGGCACAGCCACCCGTGCCGGTAGTCTATAAAAAAAAAAAAAAAAAGTTTAGGAGTTCCTATGGCTTCCTTCCGGCCCCATCATCAGGACCCTGGAAATAACATATGACTAGAGTACTTGCGAAGACAAATCCAACGAGCCCAAACACGATGGGCTTATCATGTGTAGTTTAGGAGTTCCTATGGCTTCCTTCCGGCTCCATCATCAGACCCCAACTAACCATTTCCTTATCCCAACTTTATCGTGTCGCTCAGCGACAATATTCCGAATTCCGTAGATTCATTTTCAATGTGCTCGATAGTCGTGTAAGGCACGAAATCTTTGAATTTTTTTTTGTTATGTACTATCAAAATTCTGTTTCTCCAGATTAATGTTTCTCGTAAGCCGCTTTGAGTGTGATGTTACAAAAACTACGTGATTTTCTACAAGACATTCTGCTTCCCAACGAGGAGCATAAAACACAATTGCATCCGGTTCATCTTTATAGATTGCACTGCTAACGGGACATGACAAAAAAATGATGACGAACCATACTGAATATGCTAATTCTGAATCTGAATCATCTATTTGATTCGATCGAAAAAATCGCAACGTAGTAAGTACCTATTAATATATATATAAGTACTTAATATTATGCTCTCCAAAATTTGGAAAGTGGATATTTCAGTGCCGTTCATCATGATTCAGATTCAAATTCAGATATTTATGCCGCCATAAATAAGACACAACATTAACAATATTACATTGAGACGTTATGCATATTCAGTATGGCTCATCGTTTTTTTTTTCATATCCCATGGTATAGTCATGTAATTTCACCTTATCGAGTTTATTAGATAATAGATTAGTTTATATAGAGCGGCGGGTGGCCGAGTGGTTTGGCCATTGGCTTCTCATGCGAGAGGTCCGAGGTTCGAACCTCGGACCATCCAGTCGGCGGGCACCAATGAGTTTTTTCTGACTAAAAAATTTACGCGCATATACCTACACCTGCTGCTTCACCGTTCGGAACCGGTGTAAAACTGTAGGTCCCTTCCCTTGTCCCTTACTAGGTGGTAGGCTCAAATTGTGGCCGACTGCCTGGGTACCACCGTACTGGATGGATGGTCGCATAGCAGCCTCGGTTGTGTTCTACTCTATTCCAGTATAGCCAACAATCCTACCGGGAAGTCTCCGGTATGGCAGCTACCTTCTCGGAGGTGATATTGGTTGGTCGACGCATTTGCTTTGACCCCTCCGACTCACCCACCTATACCGGATTACATAAAAAAATTACTTTTATGTATTAATTCTGCACTGAAGTCCTCCCAACTCACAGTGGCCTACGAGAAGCATCAATCGGGAGAAACGGATTGTTGGTCCTGCTGAGTTGGTAGTGTTGAGTTCGGAGATGTTGGAGCAGCGAGTGTGTCTGGCTGTGGAGTCTCGCGCGAGTGACCGCGGGCTCGGGGTCGGTGTCGGCGGAGCGCGTGGGCGCATCGTCAAATGATTAACGAGCGTATAAAGAAAACGAAGTATGTATACAGAGTGTAACAAGGGCCTCCTGGGAACTTGCGAGCTCTTTCTTGCACTCGATCGCACTTCCGATTCTCATTAGCATTTACAACGTCGTCGCGTCGCTCCGCTGCTGACATGCGTAGGTACATAGCTCCTTACACTAGCTAGCCGATGACCCACTTTACACATTGAAACAACATTCAAATATTCTTTACTAACACACGATTACAAAAATATGAGAAAGTAAATGCAAATTGAATTAAATATATTCTCTTAATTTTTTTTTTATTTGTACATGTTTAAAATTTTAAATGTATGTTATTTTAGAGCCATATAGATGGATTACTGAATAAAAATACTCATAAATGCTGACTGTTGTGTTTGTTGGCAGATGTGTCGACGTTCGGCCGATCAGCCGAGCGCTCCGCCACCTCCCCCGGCGCGGCGCCGGCCCCGCGCCCCCTCCACCCCCAGGGGCGGGGCGGCAACAGCGGGCGGAACGTTCGTGCCGCCCCCGCCGCCGCCGACCTACTCCGCGGTAATCATCCTCATTCTATTATATAATATTAATAATTTATATTTGTATACTTTATTTTATTCAAGAATAAAGCAATACAGCTCTTATCATACTAAAAAAATTAAATATACATATACATCATACCTAAATGAAATTAAATGAAATGAAATATATTTATTGTTGGCTCAGATACATAACTTAAAAATAGATAACATTCGTCTTAAAATTTACATATTTTACACATTAAGACTGAAATAAGTAATAAAAAATTAGGCTATAAAGGACAATTGTAAAAAATAATTTTAAAATGTACACTGAGCGGAATAAAAACTTAAATTAAGGATAATAACTAATCATAAATAAATAAAATATTAAAACATGTATCTTTGCCGAACAAAGATCTGGACGCAGCTTGTGACTCTCGTCGCTGATTTTAAGTCCAGCCTGATTTTAATTTATTGTGTCAGGTCAGGTCACAGATAGATAAATATTATAGGGGAAAAAGAAATGATAATAATAAAAAGAAAACAATCATTGTGCGACACGAATACGATATATATATATATATATATATCAAAATTAATAAGTATAAAGGAGATAAAACATTAAAATGTTATATTGTAAACAAACAAAAAAATTAAAAAAAGATAATTAAATAATAAATGAATAAAAAAAAAGTAACAACAAAAAAAAACAATAAAAACTATCTTTGAGAACAGTAATGGGAAGGAGAGCTGTTGAGAGGAATAGTTACCTAATACATACTATAAAGCTGAAAATCTGTAACGACCCGCCAGCCGACCGACGACGACGCGCCAATTCTCAATTATATGTCTATGTTCGTTTCGGATGGGATCGGTCCTCCAAACATTCTATAAAATTGTATTGAGCGAGATCTATATCAAAAGTACAAACTCCATAGTTCAATTCAACTAAGACGAAATACGTCGAGCTCTTCGTTCGAAATTTGAAAAAAGAAGATCGCCGCAACGGGACACTCGCTGTAGGATTTGCAACCGGTAATACTAATAATCCACCCAGCAGCGTCTCATACTAGCGACACGGTCGGCCGGCGCGGGAGGTCTTGTTCTCTAGAAAGGGATAGACGTATTCGATGATTTAACCGTAAATCAAAATTTTGTGCTTTTTTCGATGTTTCGAATGAAAAATATTGTAATTTTTTAAAAGTAAAACGCATAGGACCTACGTTCTATTGAAATCCGTTATTATATGAAGTTTCGATATCTAATGCAAAGTATATTTATTATTGTACGGTTTGAACGTAATGTTACAATTTTTTCTATCAAGAAAATTTATGGAATCATTTTTTTCGTTAAACATAATATTTATCGTTAGTACTCAACTTTACTAATATTCATTGCAGAGGGATTGTTTGAGTATTGTTGATATAACAGAGGATCGTGCGAGACAATGTGAGGTAGTACAGATTTTTAACAGCCAAGTTCAGAGTTCGCTGTTATATTTAACGAACGCAGCTGCGTCTCATAAATGTATTGTGAGCATAATTAACTACCTTTGCACGATGCTATTTCGAAAATCGGCGATACATTTTAAAATTAAATGTATGTAGAAGCATTGCAGGTTCCTATGTTTCATATCTCAACTTTAATGTATTGGTTATTTAGTTGTACGTACATCCGTATGTTGCTCGCTGTGTTCAATTGTTATAGAGTACACATATAGGTAATAGTTTATTGCAGTTTAATGCTGAATGTCGTGTGTGCTATAACATAAAATAAAATAAAGAATATTATCAAAAATGTCCCATCTTGCCGTGAGGGGCGGAGGGCGAAAAGGACCAGTTGCCGTTCTAAAGGGCGACATACCATCCACCTCGCACTCTCGTACGGCCCTTTCACAGATATGTGCAAACGGCGGCACCGCCCTCCTGTGTGATTACTGCTTGATAGTTATATTGTCCATGTAGAGACTGTAATGCATCCAAAAAATGAACTAGTAATAAAATATGACAATGGATCATACACAATGTAATAACAAACAGAACAGAGTGCGGCGGTGCACAGTATAATGAGTGGCCGGCGTCTTCGCCTCAGCAGCCGTGGGAACTATCTCACGGACGGAGTAGATCAGCTTGTGTGCCTCCCGTTCCTATACACGAGTAGTGTCACTGCACTGTCACTCACTGCCAGCGCCCGAGTAAACTGTGAGGAGGTTGAGGGCGCAGCAGATGACCAACCTGTTGAAGAACATAATCATTAATACAAATAAAACTCCTTATTGTTCTAAGCGAGACCTGAGTACGTACTACGTTGCCACCAACACGTGGGGCGCACGTCAGTCAAGTGCGCGTGGTCTGATCTAAAGTCTGTTTTTTTTTTTCAGAGACAAATTTATTGATATAAATACTTTATTATCTCCGAAATATTTTACAGAAACAAACTCTATATAGTTTACATACATACATACATACATACATAGTGTCACGCCTGTTTCCCGGTGGGGTAGGCAGAGACAACGGATCTCCACGTGCCACGATCCTGACACACCTCTGCCGCCTCTTCCACTCCCATAATGTTCTTCATGCATGCTCTTCGGTTACGGGTACTACGCACTTGCCCCTTTTTGAGCACATGCCCGATCTGGTCCAGGTACGTGCGTCTAGGGCGACCCTTCCCGACTCTTCCACTCACATTTGCTTCATAAATTTATTTCGTTAGTCTCCTATCATCAATTCTTCCAACATGACCGAACCACCGAAGCATCTCTTTCTCAATCCTTGTCACTATATCTTCTTTCAGCCCACAGCGCTCTCGCACTACACTATTTCTCAATCTATCTTTCATTGTAACTCTACACATACTCCTCAACGCGCGCATTTCCACAGCATTAATCCTGCTTTACATGAGAGGCAAAAGCGGACTTATTCTTCCAGGTTAACTTTGGAGGTTTGAAGGTCGTATGTTTTGTAATATAAGCAGGTAGGTAAGCATATCGTAGTAGACCAGATTTTCATGCCGAACGCGCAACTATACAAACTTTATTGAAACATTTTCGATTCAACCGAAACCGATATCTACGAAAATTTGCTGGCACAGAGCTCGCACCTTTACGTTTAGTTTGACATTAGTACCTACCTGTTGTCAATAGCATAGAAATAATCAAGGTGCAGTGTTGTGCTGCAAGAACCGCCACGTTTAGGAATCTATTCAGACAAAACAACCTATCATGAAGCAAGTAAGGCACGAAGATCTACCTGCTGCGTGACTCGGTGGAAGGGCCGTGCCAAGGTGAGAGGGAGCTAAATATGTAGTGGGGGTTATTTGCTAAAATGAGAGCTATAGCAAATCCTCTCTCTACCTATTTTCTCCGTGATGTTAAACGTAATGTAGCACGTGGTGGATAAGGTTGGATTGTGTGCAGATGGGTGGTGCCGGTACGGCGGGCGGCGGCACGCGGCGGGAGCGCGCGTCGCGACGCCGGAGCCCTGCCTGCGCTGCCGGTGCGCGCGCGGCGCGCTCGTCTGCTTCCTGCGCGTGTGCGCCGAGCTGCCGGACCCGCCGCCGCCGCGCTGCCTCCTCCACCACGCCAGCGGCGCCTGCTGCCCCACCCTGCGCTGCCCCGGTACCTACCCACACACCACTCCACTCTACTCACTTATATAATAGTATGCACGGGTAGCTGGCTGTGCCGAGGGACCAAGGGTGCAGTCGACAGAGCTATGCCAGCAGAATTGCGGGCTTGCTGCTGTTTAACCTGTTAATACGACGTTTGAAAAACCGCAGGTTAAAGGATTCATGAAACACGCTCGCCGGAAGACAGTTCCTCGCCCCAGCGGTGCGATGGATTTTGAAAAAGTATGTGTTCTCCAAGGCGAAATATTCATAAAAATACTCTCTGTTGCGGAGATTGGACGGATGACAGCGAATAAAGGACGCCAGCGTGATATTTAGGACCTGTTAAGCAGGCCAGGCAAACTGATAAAACGCCTGTGACTCAGAGACTTCAGACCAACTGTAAGTTTCGGGTCAACAACAAGACGGATGCCTCGGCGCTGTATAGAGTCCAAGGACGCAAGCACATATTGGCGACCACCCTCCCAGATGTGACTGCAGTACTCCATCACCGGCCCAATGTGTTTTATAGAACAGAAAAATTACGAAAAAGTATTGTAAATTTTTTGGATGCCGTTTTGGCCTTGGACTGAATTAATTGCCGAAAACCTACGTCTTTGGACATGTTGATGCCAGTAGGTGCAGGTGCTCCGAGACAGGCACGACGCTACCTTGGAAAGGAACCGTAGAAGTAGGAGCTACCAAACTCCCTCCGCCGCTACGCATATTTTTCTTTCCAGTCGAGTACATACGTGCACTAACAAACAACACACGGACTGCATTTTCCAATGTTATGATCTTATAAGACCTAATCGTACATCCGAACGGGGCGGGGTGTAAGATTGAAGCTGAACGTGCTTTCGATCCCACGTTTCAGATTGACACAACTTTGCGTTTGTTCTCTCTTTCTGGCTATTCCTACTTCTGCGACTAGTACTTACTCTGCAATTACTACACCTGAAAAAACTACAGCTATTTCTTATACAGGTTTGGTGGTCGCCATTTTGGCGCTGACGGGTGTAGTTTTTTTATGGCGCACCACACTTGTTTTGGAGTAGCAGCGGAAGACAATCTCGAGGGAGCCGCGGCACACGAGCCGAGCTGGCTCCCTTTTCCTCGTGATTCAGATGTTGTCGTATGTTTTGTGATTCTGTCCACATCATTGGTGGTAAACGGGTTTAATCTCGTGTGTGGCATGTGTGTGTGTGTGTGTCGCAGAAGATGGGTCGCCGCGGCGCCGGCTCGCGGGCGGGGACGGCGCAGGCGCGGACGGGGACGGGCACGGCGCAGGCGTGGCGCGGCTCGGCGACCATGCCGCCGCCGAGCTCACCTTCCCCGCGCCTCGAGGAGGAGGTACGTCGACCGCCGGCGCACTCACTTTGCGCGGACGAATAAAGTAGATTCATAGCTGGGGAATAGGTGAGGCTTAGGTTAGGGGACAACGGGGAGACAAGTCGCCATTTGTGACGTGACCGGCCAATAGGGCCACATGACAAACTGACAGTTAGATGGGGACACCTTCCGGAGCCGGTGCGCTCTAGGGGGGGGGACCCAGAACGCCGCGCTGGGTTCCCTCGCGTGGAATTGGACCGCTGTATTTGCGCGTCTTTGGTCGTGCCGCTGTCATGGCGGCCGACAGAATGCAATCCCTGTGCGTGCATTGGATTCGGACGATAACTTGCTTTGACGAGCGATGACAACACGATGCGAGTGCTATATCCGCAAGGATGGTGCGCTCGGGAGGGGGAGGGGTTGAAGGTTTATATCGCCTGCTTCTTGTAATTGTTTTCAGTCGGCGTCCCACGCGCTGACTGCACCATAGTGTGCGTCTGTTTCTTTTTTCACTTTACATTTCGCCTACATATCGCGACCTGAAGTCGCACAGTACCTTTTTTTTTATATGGAAACTGACACGGTTGGCTACATCACCTACAACATCCGTGATGTCAGCCCATAACACCGGGTAAACTAGGTGCCACGTCAGTGCTTCCCTTCAGTTGTGCCGGCTACACTGAACTGGACGGAAAACACAAACTATTTACATAGCCGTTTCGACCGACCTTTCATTCAGTGCGGTGGTACCAACCCGGGCGGGTTGAACCCTACCACCTAGTAATATAAGAAGGGAGTCATATCACTTAGTCGCCTTTTACGACATACACGGGGAGAGATGCAGTGGGGCTATTCTTTTAAAGTACCGGCCCCACACGGTACCTACCTATATTAGGTATTATCGTACCCTGCTAATTCAGTACAATCTGATCGAGTTCCTGCGTCTCGACCTAGGAGTATATTGCATTAGTCGCGTTCACGGAGCGAACCGGCACACGCGAAATCAAATAATGGACTGGTGATCGGATGAGTGGAGTGGCACTGGGGCGACACTTGTACTAGAAATGAGAGCTATCAACAAGTGCGCTGTACGTGTGCGGGTGCGTGTGCGCAGGGTGCGTGGAAGGCGGCTCGGTGTACGCGGCCGGCTCGGCGATGGCGTCGGGGTCGGCGTGCGAGCACTGCTTCTGCATCGGCGGGCGGCGGCGCTGCGTGCGGCCCACCTGCCTGCCGCCCCCGCCGGGCTGCGAGCCGGACCCCGCCGCCGCCGCGCCCGCCGCCTGCTGCCCCGCGCGCTACCGCTGCACCCGCCTCCACCACCACCAACTCACCACGCACGCGCCGCACGACCAAACCACCGGTACCCACTCCTCATTACAGCTCTGTAATGTAACATAAAGCTCTCAGTAAAGTTCTGGACCGATTACAATAAATAAGGTGTCATTGGATTCATCTCACTAGCGCGAGTGAAATAGGGCACCATATTATTTAAGAATTCAAATTGGTGAACGTCGGGCGCCATATTGTAAACTTTGAAAATAGTTTTTCTTGAAACCCCATCGAGTGGAGTATCATTGCCATAAGAGCTTGAAAAGGCGATTAAAAAAATATACACACCCGGTTTAGAACTATAAAGAATGAAATGAAGACAATCGGACGTCTGTCTCACTCACTCAGATGCATTAGCTGCGACACTGCGCATGTTCGTACAGACAGACAGACAGACCCCTACCCCTACATAATATGCAAACACAATACGCCTCCCGAACCAAAATACTACAAATGAACCCTTATGTTGACTCTTTCAAATTATTAGTCTATTTATCAAAATAATGTTTTAGGGACGGGGGAAATCACCTAAGTGCGAATATCAGAAATATTTTTTGTCTATTTTTTTTTTTTTTTTCAGAAGTTCTCTCATTTATTTGACTAAAATATACACAATACACAACAGCCTACAAAATACAACTATAAGTACACTAATACACTAAAACTAAAACTAATCTAAAATTAATATCCAGAAAACCTACAAAAAATAAATTTCTGAAAAGTCCGCCGCAGCTCCGTCTCTGCCGACGCCAAGTGTACCCAGTACGCTCGCCGCGTTACCCCTCTCAATCTCAATACTAATCCGCCGTTTAAGGAATGCTTTAGAACGACGGTCGCCAGTCCTCTCCGCGAGAAGCTTTCCCAGCTTCTCCGTGAAAACCTTGGTTTCAGACGACCATGGTCCCAAAGTCTCCACGGCGAAAGGTTGAAACTCAAAGCGGTCACGCAGCGAGCTATACAATCTCGTCTTGGCGGCGGTAGCCTTGTTTGCCGCGGCCCCGGCAGACAAGGAGGTAACGGGAACATGGCTGGGGGCCAGGGTGTCCACGCATGTGGCGTCCCACACTAGAGCCCTCCCCCGGCTCCACGGCAGTAGGGTCATGCCGTCAGGTCTCTTATGGTCACCGCGGCTAAGGCCAGGTGGCTCCAGCATGGACGGAATATTGACTGAAGCCAGCGCTCGCTTTATGATGTTATTTAAACCGCAGTGACGGGAGAACCTGCCGGCACTCCTCTGACAAGACAAGCCATGAATTCCGGAGGAGTCTACGTTCTCACCGCAAACGCAGACGTGTGGTTGACACACCCTCGCAGAAAATATTTTATATTATATTTTACTACTGTAGAATTGTCTCATGATAAACACCCAGAATTGAAAAATGCAGCCGTTGAAGGTGCACCTAGCCGCTAGCGGCGTGCATATAGTCCCTCACGAGGTAGCTGTGTGTGTGCGGGTGTGCAGGGTGCGCGGTGGGCGGGCGGCGCTACGCGGAGGGGGAGCGCGTGGCGGGCGCGGCCGCCGGCGCCGCAGCCTGCGACTACTGCTTCTGTCTGCGCGGCCTCGTGCGCTGCCTCGCCTCCACCTGCGCGCCGCCCCTGCTCGGCTGCCGGCCGCTCCTCCGCGACGGCGAGTGCTGTCCGCACAGCTACCACTGTGGTACATTATCTACAGACTAATCATTACTATATATGTCGCCGCCTTAATGGTTGGCTGTACACATGCAATAGCTGAATACTTAGCCGCGAAGCATTGTGTCACCGTGCTCATCATACAGAGCTCTCTCATCCAGCCAATATGTCTCTGATCTGTGATCACTTCCATCGAAACACATTGTTACACTTAAACGAGGAACGAATGATCGATTACTTTTTTTCAGGAGGTCCTTCGCTGGACGGCGAGCGGGAATCGTTCGACTTCCTCGCCGTCACCGACAACTTCCTCACGTCCGTCAAGAACGTGGATCGCTCCTTCCGCGGCGGCCTACTCGACCGCTCGGAGCCCACGACGAGACTCGCCGTCGAACCTGTCACTACTACTGTCGACTCTCGACACACCACACAACTTCCCAAAAAGCGAAAAACGAGCACAAGAAAAACACATCACACGTCAGCTTCCCTAAGTCGTAAAGCGACGAGTCCCAAAGCTATGGGAGATGTCAGAAACGACGAAGTCACAGCGTCTGCGGCCACTCCTGAGCTTAATACTCGACCTGCTTCCGCATCGACGGCCGCGCCGGACGACGTCTCCGCTCCTTCCACAGAGAGTGTGTCGACAACGGTAGCGTCGACCACCACGTCGCAGCCGGACGAGACAATGCGGATAGTGATCAACGGCACCGTCAACTGCACCGCCGAGCTGTCGACCGACGAATCCCCGCCGTCCGACGACACCGAAGCGCGGACACCAAGCTTCGACCGTGTCGATGAGCTTCGCACCGAAGGCTACACGTTCGATCCGAGCGACCTGATAACGGACGGGCCGACGGACGCGAGCGGCGACGACGACGCGTCCGGCTCGCTGCGCATCCCGCAGGGAGAGGACACGTTCATGGTGAACGTGTCGACGCTGCTCACGGCGACCAACACGACCAAGGCGGCGACGCTGCCGCCGGCGGCGCCGATCCCCGCCGAGATCGCCGCGCTGCTCAACATGTCCAAGAAGAAGGACGAGTACGACTACGACTACGGCGAGGCGACGCTGCCGCCCTCGCTCCCCAACCTCAAGATCATCCCGTTCGTGGCGGCCGACGCCGTCGTGGAGAGCACGCAGGCCGAGCCGGCGGCGGAGCTCTCGTACGCGCCGCTCGAGCGCGAAGACAAGTTCCCCGTCTACTTCCCCAGTGCCGAGCGCGACCGCGACGGCTACTCGACCGCGGAGCACGCGTTCGACCCGACGCACTATCCGGCGTACGGCGCGGCCGTAGCCGAGACGAACTATCGCCGGCGCCTTGAGTCGCTCGGCTCGCTGTTCGCCGCGCTTCACGGCGAACGAACGACGGCGCCCCATCGCATCGAAGACGAATACTCGCTCGTCACCTCACGCTCCAAGTTCGACGCGACGGAATTCCCTACAGACGACGTTTCAAAGCTCTCGACTCCGAATCCTCATTTCGGCGGGAAGACACACACCGTCAACCTGTTCTCTCCTCCAGTCGAGACGGAAGGTAAGAGCGACGGTCGCGCTAGGAGGCGGATGTTAGTTCAACATGACTAATGCAATAACCGACCGCTTTGCCGGTTTCAGGAGGATTTCTGCCTAAGGAGCCGCCGGTTTTGGACGACTACTACGAGCCGAGTTACGTGCAGCCGAGCTCGTCGCACGCGTACTCACCGCCGCCTCCCCCGGTCGACATCGCACACCACGCACCCTCCATCAATTTCGACAAGCACAAAGGCGAGTCTGTCCACCTTTACTATCATTCTTACTTATCGGTGTTGATGCGCGGCGTGCGTCGTGCGCGGCGCGGCGCGGCGCGAGGCGGTGGATGTACACATTGTTTATGGAAGCTGCCATGATTGGCTACATCACCTGATACACCCGCAATGTCAGTCCATCACACCTTGGTGAACTAGGAGCCACGAGAGTGTTTCCTTTTAGCAGTGCCGGTTACACTAAACTGGACGGAAATAACAAAGTATTTTATAGCCGTTTGGCCGATCTTCATTCAGTGCAGTGGTATCAAGCCGGATGGGTTAAGGGTACCAGTTACTACCTAGATCAGGGAAGAGATCTGCAGTTTTACGTATAATCCGAACCACGGTCAGCCTCAATGGTCACCCGTCCGAGCGTGCCTGGTGTCATAATTTTGCTGATAAATGTTTGGCGCAGAGTGCATCTCGGCGAGCGGTGTGCGCGTGGCGCCGGGAGAGGCGCTGGAGGCGGGGGAGGGGGCGGGGGCGGCGTGCGCGCGCTGCGTGTGCACGTGGGGAGTGCTACTGTGCGCGGAGCCGGCCTGCCCGCCCGCGCCGCCCGGCTGCACCGTCGCACCTCCCACGCACGCGCACTGCTGTCCAGTGCACTGCGGTGAGACAACACTATATACTTTCGCTTACTCACTGGTTACTTTGGTGACTATTTTGTATCTGCCACTTTTACTTGATAATAATATGAACTGTGTCTGCAACTACGTTCGCGTAATTTTAGATTTCTACAAAGTATTGTTTTAAGGCTTGTCTCACCATTTAGGACCTAAATTCACCTAAATTTTAGGTGAATAAAGG
Source organism: Nematopogon swammerdamellus (assembly GCA_946902875.1). Lineage (NCBI taxonomy): Eukaryota > Metazoa > Arthropoda > Insecta > Lepidoptera > Adelidae > Nematopogon > Nematopogon swammerdamellus. The sequence goes on from OX336335.1 coordinate 397,545, forward strand.
AATGTTAGTGTATGGACAAATGTGGGGCAACTAATAAAGTGTTTAAAAATTACATGAATACGCACTTGTACTAAAATGGTTATCATCATATGACCTTGGAAGCGACGTGGCGCGGCGCCCTTCCGCAACCCGCGCCACGCCGGCGCCGCCAGCTGCCACCCGTTCGCTCGTACCGTACTTACTCCGGCGCGCGAAACATTTCGGTTTTTTTATGAGAGCCATCTCTTAGAGTGACCGGAACTGAATTTTATTTAGCCTATCCTGCGTCACTTGTAACGAAATGTGTGTGTAATAGGTTTCATCGAATTCGGATGATCGGTTTAAGAGTTATGGAGGAACACAATACACATATACATCCATACAAACAGAAAATATTTCTAAAAAAAAAAAGCGGCCAAGTGCGTGTCGGGCCACGCGCTGTGTAGGGTTCCGTAGTTGCGGATCCCTATCAAAATAAATTATTTGATTATTTGTATAATTTTGTAGGGGAAATAAATGAATGTTAATTTGAAAAAGTTCTTCAACAGTGAAATGATGGCTGTCGTCCGTACATTTTATAAGTTGGTCGACTATTACTCGTCAACCTGTACAGCCTACTTAGCTGTGATAGTTTTCTTTTTAACTTGGATATATATACTATTGATGTGAATTTTTTCACATATCTAATAACACCGTTTAGCTGGCAGGGGGGGGGGACACTTGACTCTAACAAAAATTAGCTCTTAAAAGCTTAATAATTCGCAAACGGATCCCTAAATCGAAAAATGCTTTTGACAAACCCGCAATATTTTCAAAAGACCTATCCAACCACACCCCACACGATGGGGTAGACGTGAAAAAGAAAATTCATCCCCACTTTACGTGTAGGGGAGGGACCCTCAAAAAAAAATATTTCAAAATTTTTATTTTGCCACTTTGTCGGCGTTATTAATATCTATGCCCATACCAACTTACAACTTTCTAGTACTAAGGGTCTCTGAGCTAAGCCGCGGACAGACAGACGGACGGACAGACGGACAGACGGACGGACATGGCGAAACTATAAGGGTTCCTTGTTGACTACGGAACCCTAAAAATCGTCAATTTAGTTTTAGTATCATACATACAGTCTACAAATGCAGTATCTCATAAAACAATGTAACTTGCTCCATGACAACTTTATTATTAGTATTGATTGATTGATGAAATTACTGCAGCTGCGAGGATACTTTACAACTCTGATTCCTTATTTTCAGATTATGTTGTAAATGTAACGACCGCTACGACGGGGGAACCCTCAGCCGTCAGCGGCAGCACACCTGCGGACGCCGCGTCTAACTCGCAAGCACCGAGCGATGCGGTGCGCACCGAACCGCCGCCGCAAGGCGACTCGCCCAACGTCGCACCGGCCCCCGGCCCGCTCGTAGACACCGCCAAGGATCACGTCGGCGACAGAAGTCGGAACCGCACCGAATACTCCACCACCGTCACGCTCGACCCGAGTGTCGAGAATCGTACCAAATCAATCGATTCTTTCACCGACGGCACCGAACCTTCGCCCTCAACTTCGCCGCCACCGCCGACGTCGCCGCTCCCGGCCGCCACGTCGGAGGCTCATCGAAACTGGAACTCGAGCTCTTCGTCCTCGGCGTCGGCAACGAGCGACAGCGAGGGCGCCGAGGACTACGAGGAGCCGAACGAGGAGGAGGAGGAGGAGGAGGAGGAGGACGGCGGCTTCTCCTTCGGAAGCGTCCTCAAGCTGCTGCTGAGCGACAGCTACGACTCCACCACCACCGCACCCTACCGTCACCCCACCACCGCCGCCTCTCTCTCGCCTGCTCCTACGCGCCCCGCCGCCGCCACCCGGCCGCCGTCACCCCGTACCACCGCCGCTCCACCAGCGGTCGTCACCACAGACGCCGCTACACGCTCTGCGACTTCGCTCCCGCCCCGGCCGCCCGCGGTCCGCCCCACGCTCGACACGGCGAGTGCCGCCCCCGCGCACCTCGTGCTCGGCGTGATGAGTCCGGTCACCGCGCGACCGCTCTCTCCCGCCGCGACCGCGGCGACCTCGCCCCGGACCACGCCCGGCGCTCCTCGCATCGAGGAGAACTTGATCGGCGGCGCGGGCGCGGGCGGCGGGTTCGGCGGCGGGATGCTGAAGCTGGCCGGGTGCAACATCTACGGGCGCATGTACCGCGTGGGGCGCATCATCGCGGAGTTGTCCAGCGCCTGCCTGCAGTGCATGTGCACCGAGCTGGGCGTGCAGTGCGCGCCGCTGCGCTGCTGAGCGCCGTCCGCCTCGACCGCGCCCCGCGCCCGCACCCCGCGCCCCGCGCCCCGCGCCCCGCGCCCCGCCTCGCTCGGGACGCGGTCGACCGCGAAAGTTCAACGCGTACACCCGCCCCGTGGGTTGTGTTTAGTTAATATGAGAAATCGCTCCGTTGGAATTCACACTCGCGTTTGCCGACGGCGAAACATGATCTCATATCGTATGTAAGTAAGCATACCGCTTAAGTTATAGCCAAGTGCGTACAAGTTGCTGCGCTGCCCTGCCGCGCCGCCGCGCCGCGCGCCCGTCGCGTCGGCGTCGTCGCCTCGGCCGAACTCTGCGGTCGCACGGAACGATGCGAAAATAAAATAATGTACCGGATGAAAGGTGAGTCCTGCCGTCCTGCCCTCCCGCACTCCTCTCCCCTCTCCTGCCCTCCCCTTCCCTCCCTCCGCCCCGCCCGCTCCCGCGCCGACGACCGCGCGTCCGCGGGCCGAGGAGTCTTGCGTCCTGCGTTTTTCCTTTTTTATGGACGGCGAAGGACGGGGAGACGCGGAGCGGGTGTAGTGAGTGGGTCGACCACAGGTCAGGGAATATATATACATTATATGGGCGATCGAGCATCTGTGTCTCCGATTTATGCGGAGATTTGCCGCTTATGTCGGAGGATGTCGACATGTTTGCGCGCTCTCGGTGACCGCATAGATGACAACATGCGAAGGCTGAGTGGCGCGAAACATTGTGTGCGCTGATTGTTGTAAGTTGATCGGTAGTAATGTCGGCGAGACGCCGAGTCGGCTTGGCGCAGTGCGCTTGTGATGGTCCATCTAGCCTGTAAGATCGGATCTATGGGGTCGACTCGGTCGGTGGCGAGGTATCAATAGGTCAATGCTCACCTGACGCACACACTTGCATGTACATAATCATACGTACGTACATATGTATACAGGGTGTCGCAGGTCGACCGCATAATATTTACTAACACGAGATTCCTTAGCTCATACATAAGGTAAGAAAATGGTTATTACTGGTAGGTAATTGCTATTATCGTCTTATAGTTTTCACGTTTTTGAGGATATTATGCAGCAAGGTTTTTTTATGGTAAGTAACTGACACGGTTGGTTACATCACTTACAACATACGTGATATCAGCCCATAACACCGGGAGAACTAGGTGCCATGTTAGTGCTTCCCTTCATGTCGGCTACACTGAACTGGACGAAAAACACGTTTCATTCAAGGTGGACGCCAAGAGCGCTCTGCCGAGCAATAATTATTTTTTTTTATATTTATGTATGTAAGTCAAATAGTGAATTTCATAATTTTATTATGTTAATAACTTCAGCTTTCTAAAAACACAATACATTTGAAAAAGGCATCTGTCACGCCGGCACGGCATTCGCAGCCCCCGTTCTAAAACGAATGCTTTTGAGCGTCGTCGGCTCAACAACCCATGCTGACGGCGCCAAGTGTCTCGCGTATCAATAAAAAATATAAAAAAACTAAAAGCCGGATTCAATCAATAACAACTATTTTTCTTGCTACCTTGAGCTGAGTTGAGAATTATGTAGTGGTAATGTTATGTGGTGGATCTGGGACACCCTACACGTCCCTTCGGCTTTGCCACTTCGCCCCGCAATCGGGTGAGATGCATATCACATGTCTGTCCCGTCCCGCCCGGTATCTCGGCCGCTTCCTCGCTATCCTTTTTATGAATGTGTCAAGGATGCACCTCCACCTTTCGCCTCCTCTCGCGAAACCACATTCAGCGACGAGCGAGGTACCATACCAGCAGATTTGCGGACTATGGGCGGCCTGTAAACGCATTGTCTAGCAGCGGTGCGACAGAGAAGCGACTTTGAGAAACGATGGGGAAAAAGCCCGATGTCAACAACAAAATGAAATGTTGTTCAGATGCTTTGCGACCAAATGCGGCGCCCCTCCGCGCCGCGGAGGTATGTTGGACGGCGAGGAGTAAATACTTCTCATTCGGGCAGGACTTGTTGTATGTTGCTGTGTGTGAAAGCGAGACGACACGCGACGCCACGCGCCATAGTGATCGGATCGGATAGCAGTATACTCTGTTCGGCCAGTGTTGACAGTGACCAGAGCCGACTGCCATTCGTCTCCCTCTACGGAGAGGGAGACAATGACAGTTGGCTCTGCAGTGACTCATCAATCACTCTTTGCTCATCACAGGATACCGCACCTCACAACCCCCGAATGCACATTTACATATCTCAGTCTTCATTTGGAAGTCACTCGACACGAGCGCATACGTTTATTCTCAACGGTGCGCGCGCAACGCAATTCTTTTCGTAATTTTATAAACATTGTTGCCAGTAGTAGGTACTTATAAATAGTAATATTTTCCGTCCTAATTTTTATAGAAAATTTTCCAGAATAATACGCATCTCGGAAACTTTTGACCTTATTTGAGGAATTTAATTATTTCTTTACAAACCTTATTACTTATACTTAATTTTCCTCTATGTAATCGCGCATTATTTTCTATGAGTCACTGTCAACACTGGTCGAACAGAGTATAAATAGATCGTATAATGTCATGAAATAAAAATATATAAATATAATAGATAGTAGATAAGACTATCTGCAATGACTATTCCTATATTATAGGAATACTAATGTTAACATACAACTATTATAATAAAGCAAAATGCTGTTTATAGTTATATTATTTATAATAATTTAATTCTTTAAGACTTAACGCCTACGGAACGTAATAAAGTGTTATTAAATGCAACCTGTTTCATTGTTGGGCATCAAGCCGAGCAGGGGTTTTCAAAAACTATTCAGGGTGGAAAGACTCAAATTTTGTTTTTTAGTATACATAAACTGTTGGCGAGACCAAGTGAGAGGCTAAATCCCTCTAATTGTGCTGAATCTCGTTGAGCGTTCTCTATCCCTTAGGGACTCTGGGCCCTAAGAAGGGATAGATAAGATGCGTACAGGACAGGTGCCGGCACGAGGGTGGGTTTAGTTCGCGCATGTGCAGTGGATTTGAAATCACTAAAAATTATAATCACTAAATACTCGACGTTGAAAAGGATCGTATTTAGCCTTAAATTATCGCACGACGAACAGAATGAAGATATTCCGTATAGGAAAAGCCATATTTCTTTTTATTGTAAGCGGGACATGTGGCCCCGAGCCACTCATATGGTGCCTAGCGACGCCCGTGGCGGGGGCTGCGAATGCCATGCCGGCCTGACAGGTGCCCATTCACGCCTCTCTTGAAGGACCTGAGACTATACTTGGCTTGGGGGAATATGGATGGATGAGCATGGAGAGCGTTCCACAGTTTACCGGTTTTGTGGAGGAAGGATCTGCAGAACCGAATGGTATGCATCCGCGGTAAGTCCAGCTTAAAGGGATGCATCATCAGGACCCTGGAAATAACATATGACTAGAGTACTTGCGAAGACAAATCCAACGAGCCCAAACACGATGGGATTATCATGTGTAGTTTAGGAGTTCCTATGGCTTCCTTCCGACTCCATCATCAGAACCCAACTAACCTTTTCCTTATCCCGACTTTCTCGTGTCGCTCAGCGACACATTTTTTCTAATTCCGTAGATTCATTTTCAATGTGCTCGATAGTCGTGTGAGGCACGAAATCTGTGAATTTTTTACATGTTTGGGCTCCTTGGACAATCTACCCAATCTGTCCAAGTTTTTTTTTTTTTTTATGGAAACTGACACGGTTGGCTACATCACCTACAACGTCCGTGATGTCAGCCCATAACACCGGGTGAACTAGGTGCCATGTCAGTGCTTCCCCCTTTGATTGTGCCGGCTACACTGAACTGGTCGGAAAACACAAACTATTTACATAGCCGTTTAGACCGACGTTTCATTCAGTGCGGTGGTACCAACCCGGGCGGGTTAAACTCTACCACCAAGTAAGATTAGGAGGGAAGGGACCTACAGTTTTACGAGGAATCCGAACCTCGGTCAGCCTCCAACGGTCAGCGGTCACCCATCCAAGTACTGACCGCACCCAGCGTTGCTTAACATTCAATAGCGACAGTTGACTGTCTGCACCACTGAGCTATCGAGGCTAACTAAGCTACTTTTAAAATTATATCAGCAGTCATGATTGTTTCAAATACCAAGTAACTTTATTTCCCGCTTTATTTATTTACGGTTTTCTAATGAAAAAGGCAGGATGCACCCATTTTGATAGTATGTATGTTTCATAGAAATCAGTGGCAAGAAGGCAACCAGTGGTTTCGTACCGCTGAAAGCTGCAGACAAATTGGGGAGAGGCGTGTATCCAGACTGACTGAGGAAGGCACCTCTTAGAGATGAAAGACTTCTGCAGCTCTCACTTATCAACTTGCCTTCATGCAATAAACAGAGTAGTAAGTTCAAGCACTCATCATTCCGCCGAACTGAAGAGCGCTTAACGAAGTCCAGAGATCCCAAAGAGTTTATATTTTGGACGATCCATTCAATCCAGGCAATGAAAGTCTTATAATGGTTTCAACATTTTAATAACAAATCAACAAAGTTCGTGTTGTTCGCAAATACATTCAGTACACAGTTAAGGCTACTCCTTCACAGATGGCGCTGCCACCAGTCTTCTCCGTGATTGCGTTTACTTACGAGTAAATAATGAGTATTATGACAGTTTAGAGGACTAACACTAACACACACTGAGCGATCGGTAACAACATTAAGTAGGACTAATATACCTTTTAACCGCAAGAATAAAACCGGAAAACGAATAGTTAACCTTTTAAAATTAGTTTGCAAAATGTTTTGAACATGTCTCATGTTCTTTTCACAGAAGCCTTTCCGTCTCTCCCGCGCCGCGGTGGCCCTCCCTTACCTCAGCCTCCCAGCTCAAGTTTTATTTTCGCGATCAGTATCAGGTTTCACATTCACTCACAAACATTGTGCGCTTCAATTTATTTGAAGTACGATTACAAACTTAGGTCTAGCGGTCGCAATATTATCACATTAGCGAACAATGAGTATTATAAACAGAATAATTACAAACAGATTAATTATAAACAGATTAATTAATGTAAGCGCTACTCGCAGACAATGAATATTATCACAATAAATAATGAATGACTTATAAACTAAATGATTATACGGCGAAACATCTGATAATAAATTAATACACCGTGTTGATATTATTATACTCGGTTCGATAGTGCACACATTTTCTTAATTTTTTTTATCTGGAAAATTATTAATAGGTACATTTTGGAAGCTCCCTCTTAAAATTTAAATTCCGAGAATTCAGACACGTGTCATGGCACGTTCATAGAGCTTCTCTTAAAATGATAAAAGCTTAAAATATGAGTGAAATTACATCGCAACAAACTGTTTGTATGAATGACTGTACAAAAATGTTAATTTCAACTTGAATATTTTATATTTTAGGCACATTGTTTTGTGTATATTTTGAGCATTTTGACATATTTACAAATTAGTATCACGAGGCAGCGATACAGCCGGCAGGCAGATGCGGCGGGCGGGCGGGCGAGTAGCGCACACGGCACTCGAGGTAGTAGAGTATTGAACAGCCTTAGAATGACTAGACTAGAAATAAAAATAAAAGCACTGTGCGCGCCCGTGCGTGCCCGTGCGTGCCCGTGCGTGCCAGCGACACGCAGCCACCAGCCATTATCTTTAAGTAAGAAATCTCTGCGCAAGGGATAAGTCCGCCTTTGCAGCTCATGTCAATTTTATGTTGTCTCTAATTTCTGTAAAAATGTTTTTGGGAGCAATACAGCATGTTCTATTCTATCTATCTAAGTAAGTACGTAATGTCGCGGACTCGATTAAATACTTAAATACAGCCATTGACTTCTTCGCAAGGTTTGTTTGCAAATTTTTCATATTCTATTGTAGCTAGCGTCTTCACTAGCGTCTCTTTAGTGTGGTGAGGCGCAGGCGCACTACGTAGAGCGAGCCGAGCGAGAGCGCTGCGCTGCTAGCCGGGTATAACGTGGACGGCCTAACCTGAGGCGAACACACGTACGCACACAAATACATTTCTCTAATACAAATGCTTGATATGCACCTATACATGGCCTGAGCGCTACTACACTCGCAGAATTTTATGCTCACCGTCATGCGTGAATGTATAAATTTGTACGCCTCAGGTTAGAGCGAACGACCAATACTAGTCGCAATCGCGAACTAGACGCAACGACCAAACTGCACCAGCAGTCCAGCGTCTAGTCCAACTGCTCTTTGTTTCTATTGGCCGCCGGTTTGGACTACAATTACCAGTTCCAACCAGTGGACTTAGACTACCGGTCGATTCGTCCATCTCGCGTGGACGCACAAGAGACTTGCGTTATCTTCCACTGGCCGCGTCATCTCGTGCGGTGGGGACTCGCTGGGTCTGGCGGCGCGGAGGGGTTCACCTCTCCGTGTCCGGGTGGAGGTAGAGGTTGGTGAACACGGCGGCGACGAGCGCGACGAGCAGCAGCGCAGCGGAAGCGACGCGCGCCGCGACCATCCAGCGCGCGCTCGCGTTCCTCCCTGCACCGAGCGAGACACAACGCTTGTACACAACTCATATAACAAGTAATAAGCATATCATATTATATTATGACACCGGGTGAACTTGGTGCCACGTCAGTGCTTCCCTTCGGTCGTGCCGGCTACACTGAACTGGACGGAAAACACAAACTAGTTACATAGCCGTTTCGACCGACCTTTCATTCAGTGCGGTGGTACCAACCCGGGCGGGTTAAACCCTACCACCTAGTAATATAAGGAGGGAGTCATATCCCTTAGTCGCCTTTTACCTTATACACGGGGAGAGATGCAGTGGGGCTATTCTTTTATTTAAAGTACCGGCCCCACACGGTACAAAATCTGTGTAGGTACTAATGGCCCCGAGCGAGCCCAAGTAGCGCGCGTGCGAACAAGATCGGACGCACGTACGCAGCACAGGGAAGGATGTTCGCAGATGGCCGGCTGTCAGCTGTCAGCGGTCAGCGGTCTCGGTGGCCAGTTAGCTAGAGCGGTATGTGCCTAAATGTGTGTGGTCTACATGTCACCGCTCCGACCGCCCGCGCAGGACACGTGAAGGGCGGCGACCGACCGAGTGACCGAGCGGTCAGCAGCCAGCAGCACAGCGGCCGACGTCGCTCGAGTGAACTGAGAGCGAGAGAGTCGACTGACCTGTGAAGATGAGGAGCGCGAGGGGCAGACCCGCGGCGGCGCCGGCGGCGTGCGCGGACCACGCGACCGGCGGCGGCGCGCCGAGCTGCGCGTGCGCCTCGCCCGCGCCCCCGCCCGCGCCCGCGCCCCGCACCAGCAGCCACGCGCAGTCGGACGCGCCCAGCACGCACACCGCCAGCACGCGGAACCAGCACAGCTTGATCTTTCCGTACCCCTGCGCACACGCATACACACATTGACACCATATACCTTATCACATGTCACATTCATATTGTCATTAGGTCGAATAATTTAGCACGAGCACTTAAAATATGGTTCGTTACATCACCTCACACCTACACTCTTGCTGTCAGCCTATCACACCTTTGTGAAATAGGTGATATGTCGGCGTTACCCTTCGGTCGTGCCGGCTACACAGAACAGGACGGAAGTAGGTGCCATACCAGAGAGTTGCCTTTTAATTTCCCGCTATACTGGACTAGAGAAGAACACAGCTGAGGCTGCAATGCATATAACATCCAGTGCGGTGGTAGAATAGAGACCCAGTCACCCAGTAAGGGGCGAGCGAACGTTAAATAGGTACTGCGGGTGCGGTAGCCGGTAGTATCTCTGCCTCCAGACGTGGCTAAGCAAGTGGGTACTCACGAGAGCGACGTTGGCGAGGTGCGAGGTGAGGAGGGTGTAGACGCCGGCGGAGGCGCCGACCACGCGCACGGTCGGCTGGAACACGGAGGCGCCGAGCGCGCCGGCGATCGCGCCGCCGGCCCACAGCGCGGCGAGCCGCCGGCCGCCCTGCTCGCGCTCCAGCACCCAGCCCACCGCCAGCGACACGAGCGAGTTGAGCGCGAGGTGCTGCGCGCCCGCGTGCAGCGCGCTGTACGTCACCAGCCGCCACGCCTCGCCGCGCGCCCACACCGCGCCAGGCGCGTACTCCAGCGCCCTGCGCCACCCCTCGTCAGCCCACACCTCCAGGCACACCTGTCACACATTACCACATATACAACATCGGCATACTAGGTACAAACAACCACTCTGCATCCCGCCAATCAGGGGTAAGCAGAGTAAACCGAACAGCACAATAGTGCTGCAATAACTCAGGCACTAAATGAATGACAGCACAAAACCGACAGTATTAGGCTTTAGCAAAGTATTAGGCTCACGCAGCATGGACGGCACGAATACCTAATGTATGATTTGTGGAAGAACCGTGCCAAGGTGAAAGGTGGCTATCCTGTCGCCCTTTAGCACGGCATCTTGTAATCACAACAACAAGACACAATTCATTAACTTTATACTCATTTTGTTTTAGTAGTTCAGGAGAGAGGAATCACGTATTTATTTATCGTATCATCTCTAAATGTTTCCAGAGTGAATCTGTTCAGCTCGGGCTACTTACGAATATGATTATCAAGGAGACGATGAAGTAAGGCGGCCGCAGGATCTCGTACAGCCGCTCCTTCTTCTTCTGGAAGTTAGTTTTCATCGGGTCCTCGGTGTGGGATCGCGCGCCCGGCGCAGGTCGCTTCACGTCGAACACGTGGAGGGTGAGTCGTCGCTGATCCTCCGCGGACGGGTCGCCGAGGAGGAGCTTCGTCTCGTCGGCGCTCTTCATCCTCGCGTTGTTGGCGGCGGCGGTTTCTGGTGCGCACTTGTCCCGCTCGAGCCAGGCGCGCGCGGCGCGCACGCCGGGCGCGGCGCGGTGCACGCGCGCCAGCTGCGCCGGCGCCGCGCGCGGTGCACTCCTCGCTTGACTCATTTCTCGCGCGAGCGTCATCTCTCCGCGACTCTCAAACTGAAAATGATGCTTGAATCGTACGCGGTTCAATTTATACGGCCGCTGAAGGAAAATGCGGACCGCAATCGTAAATATATAGAGCCCCGGGTTTAGTAGCAGGGCGGAGGAGGTATTTCCTCTGCGGTCGCGAGAAGGAGGAACCCGTGTCCGGACGGAGACAAGGCGAGAGACACGGCGGCGCGTGCCAGCTATCATCTAATAGAGCACGAGCGGTGCGGTGAGCCGGTGCGGTGACGCATTGCTGATCTAGTCCTACCCGCACATCTGTTGCGGTGTAGTTAGTAGTACTATTTTACTATGGTAGTACTAGCAGTTTCTACTACACCGCCACGTGGCTCCTAACTGTACTAGCACTGAGCGAGCACGTGGAGCACTATTGGGTTTACTTCCTCTAAATCTGGGAGACAAATTTCAAAATGGGTAAACGTTCATAATTAAGTTGATTAAGGGAACCAAACATTTTTTTTAAATTGAAGAAAATATAATAGAATAGAAACTCTTTATGAATAGAAACAAGAAATGCAGGAGAGCGCAAAGGCGGAGTTATCACTGCAAGTGATTTCTTCCAGTCATCATTTTTTTTTCCAGTCAATAGAGAAGAAATAACGCAGTAATGAGGTGAACGTACAATGCAGACTGGTAGGAACGCACACACACCTGACCTGACGCACTACTCGTAGGAACTGAACAAAAACAAACTTTTGTAAAAACTAAACAGGACAAATTCAAGCGTAGTGTACTACCATACGAATGATGAATAAAGAATAAAGAACGCACACACACCTGACCTGACGCACTACTAAACTCATTATTCAAATGACTATTCGATCCTAGCGCACTTTCCAGAGACTAGCCACCACCCTGGGCGCTCACTGCAACCGACCCCCCTAATATGAAGAGTGTTGTCGACCTCCGAGAACTGATTACTGGACTAATTAGCGAGAGAGGGTACTTGTATGTATGTACCTACCTGAGATACTGATAATATTGCATTTTTAAGGTTCCATAAAAAGGTAAAAAGTTAAATTACAAATTTAAAAAGCCCCCTACACATCAACATACCTTAAAAAATAAAAAATAATTTCCTTTTTTTATGTAATCCGGTATGGGTGGCTGAGTCAGAGGGGCCAAAGCACATGCTCTGACTAGCCAATATCACCTCCGAGAAGGTAGGTGCCATACCGGAACTTCCCTGCATTGCTGGCTATACTGGACTAGAGGAGAACACAACCGAGGTTGCTATGCGGCCATCTTACATCCAGTACGGTGGTACCAACCCAGTCGCCTACAATTTGAGCCTACCACCTAGTAACCTTTAGTTACTTAGAGGCGTCGAGGGACCGCTATGTATAAAAAACCGGCCAAGTGCGGATCGGACTCGCGCACCGAAGTTTCCGCACCACAAGAAAAAAAACATAGAAAAAAAAACACGTTTCTTGTATGGGAACTCCCCTTAATTTTTTTACTTTTTCTATTTTGTATTATTTGTTGTTATATCCGCCATAATAACACATATGATATGAAAATTTCAACGGGCTACCTATTACGGTTCAAGAGATACAGCCCTCGGACAGACAGACAGAGAGACAGAATAGTCTTCCGCACGGGATACGGAAGCCTAATAAAATAAAACTCAAAACAGTATAGGTACTATAGCCATCCAAATCCAAGTCTCAAGTAATTTACTCCGAAATATTTGCAAAATAGACAAAACCGTCAACGACGACGCGACGAGACGTGTTGTAAGTATTTATGCCCTCACGCATCTGCACTCTGCCCGCGTTCAGCTAGTTACAGTTTGAAGTCCGGTAAAGTTAATAATAAAAATTTATTTATTAATTACAATTACAAGTATTACAGGATTACATTACGTAGCCTGTACGAACAATACGGACAACTATCCTTACGGCAAGTTGATCTAAGAATGCTCCCAGAGACAGGGTGCGTAACACTTAAATAGTACCTACAAGTCAATTTGTTTACAAATGTAAGGGAGAGGAGATAACCTAACATAAAGATACAAGAGGGTGCATCCATTAGTGTGCACTTTAGCCTATCTAAATGACACAGATGCATATGCTTATCAACTACTTAGCCTATCTAACTTGCTCATTCGGTGACGTCGCGTCTCGTCCCCCGAACCGCGTAGCCTATCTAAATGACACAGATGCATATGTTTATCAACTACTTAGCCTATCTAACTTGCTCATTCGGTGACGTCGCGTCTCGTCCCCCGAACCGCGTAGCCTATCTAAATGACACAGATGCATATGCTTATCAACTACTTAGCCTATCTAACTTGCTCATTCGGTGACGTCGCGTCTCGTCCCCCGAACCGCGTAGCCTATCTAAATGACACAGATGCATATGCTTATCAACTACTTAGCCTATCTAACTTGCTCATTCGGTGACGTCGCGTCTCGTCCCCCGAACCGCGTAGCCTATCTAAATGACACAGATGCATATGTTTATCAACTACTTAGCCTATCTAACTTGCTCATTCGGTGACGTCGCGTCTCGTCCCCCGAACCGCGTAGCCTATCTAAATGACACAGATGCATATGCTTATCAACTACTTAGCCTATCTAACTTGCTCATTCGGTGACGTCGCGTCTCGTCCCCCGAACCGCGTAGCCTATCTAAATGACACAGATGCATATGCTTATCAACTACTTAGCCTATCTAACTTGCTCATTCGGTGACGTCGCGTCTCGTCCCCCGAACCGCGTAGCCTATCTAAATGACACAGATGCATATGTTTATCAACTACTTAGCCTATCTAACTTGCTCATTCGGTGACGTCGCGTCTCGTCCCCCGAACCGCGTAGCCTATCTAAATGACACAGATGCATATGCTTATCAACTACTTAGCCTATCTAACTTGCTCATTCGGTGACGTCGCGTCTCGTCCCCCGAACCGCGTAGCCTATCTAAATGACACAGATGCATATGCTTATCAACTACTTAGCCTATCTAACTTGCTCATTCGGTGACGTCGCGTCTCGTCCCCCGAACCGCGTAGCTCTGAGCTTTATTTAACTTTTTAAGGGTCGAGGTTTTTTTTAAATTTGTGATTTAACTTTTATTTCAAGCATTTGAAGAGACGTAATAGGAAAAGTGCCGATCATCTTCGAATCGGCTGACCTGAACTTTATCAAACATAGCTAAGAAATATCAAAAGGAGTATATATCCTTTGTCAGCAGTCAGCAGCTCCATCGCGGGGGTTTTGTTTACACTTCGCTGGGATCAACGATCCGTCCAACATAATAATTGCATGCCAATTTTAGTATCAAATCATCATGAAATTTGTTAAATGCGTTAAATGCATTATTTTCGATCGTTTATTTATTTATATAGTTATTGGCCTACAAGTAGGGTAAACACCGACAATGATTAGATGATGTACATAAGTAGGTGAGATGCTGAGATGTGCACAACCCAAAGGCAGTGAACATAATTTTATTAACATTAAAACTTGTACAAATAACACAACATAAAATACCTACGTGGACATTAAACAAACATAATAAAATTTAAAAAAAAAGCGGTCAAGTGCTAGTCGAACTCGCGCGGAGAGGGTTCCGTACCATTCCGTTTTCCGTGAGAACTTTAAGATTTAGGATTTTCGTTTAGGTTTTCCTGTGAACTATAAGAGAGATCCTATATCCGCAATGTATCGTTGAGTGGAAGTGAACTCGTGATACACCCGCTGACTGCTGAGTACTTGCAGCACGGTAGTACGGTACTGATCACTCTGCTTACCCCAATTGTCGGAATACATCTTGTGTGGTATGTAAGCTACTATCTACGAAATTCTCGAACTTGAGGAAAACTAACCTAATTAGTTCCACGTACTAATATAGCACCGGCCGGACGCGCCGTGACAGTGACAGTGACGTCACGCAGTCGGTGCGAGCGTCATTACACTCAATCGGTCAATGGTTGAATTAACTTTAAAGCAGATAACACTCAATGAATGTTCCCGGAGCGGGGCCGCGGGGCGGGGCGGGGCGGGGCGGGGCGGGGGACGGCCGACATCGCTAATGAGTGTCTAATTAGGCAGCAGCCGCCGCCGCACCTTGCGGCCGGTCCGATTGAATAACTTGGAACTAAACTCCTGATTGTTACCAGGAACTAAACCACAAATTCACCATGCTGGCGGCTCGATTAACGGAGAATTAGAGGAAAATACAGCAGTTATTATGATGTAAATATGAGTTGATGTCAGCTGATTTTTTTTAGGAAAACGTGAAGTGGGAAGCCCCCCCCCCCCCCCCCCCCCCCCCCGCGCCGCTCCGCCACCCCGGGTGGGACGGAGGCGACGCGACGTCCGGTGCGGCGGAGACGCGGAGGCAATCGGTGTGGTGGCGCAGTGGTTCCGTACCACCACTGAAGGCCGGGAGGATTGGAGAGCTGATTGGAGAGGCTTTCGCTACTGTGGACACCAACGTGACTGACTGATTTCTTCAGGACATACGTAACACATATAATTTAATCTTATCATAAATCGTTTCATGATTGGACTGAAAAGTAAATGAACTACACTAATTATAAACAGATCTATAATTTGATAATAAGTATGTGATAGATAAGACAGACGCAAAGCCGAAAATAAAGAGAATAGTTCGTCCCCGGCCGGGACTCGAACCTGGGTCTCCTGGCAGGAGCGCTGGTCGCGTTAACATATGTAGGTAGGTACTTCAAATTATAAAACTCCACATAATTCTCGCACTCTTGAAATAGGTCACTAAAGACGCATTTGTGTGTGCCATGTGAATGTGCCATGTGCATATGATTGTTAATGCCATACCGGCCGGCCTGACAGCTGTCTATTTTTGTGAAGTACTCGAAACTGTACTTGGGGGGGGGGCAAGTGTGTAATATGTGGGCAAGGAATTCCAGAATTAACAGAATTTTAAAAAGAGTTAAACGTTTTAGAAACGGAACCTAAAAAAAGGTAAATTAAGGTTTACCTTTTTTCACAGTTGCCTACTGGGTACCCACCCGCGTCCGTCCCGGGCGGAGGCGCGGCGGCGGCGGCGGCGCGCGGCGGCTCTCAACGCACCGCACCGCTCGCTCGGTCGCGTCCTTCCTTCGCCGGCACTGCTAATACACTACTCACTCACTGCACCAACCGACCCGACCAACCATTCACTTCACTTCAACCAAATGCACAACCTCTCCTCACTCCTCACGCACGCACGCGCGGGGCGGGCGGGGGCGCGGGCGGCCGCAGACGGGAGACGTTACTAAAATAGACAGACAACAAGCAACAACCTGCATCCCCCGTCCATCGGCTAAACCCCCTCCCCCACCGTCCGCCCCGCCCCGCAGACACATCTAATTAAGGTCGTTTACCTCGTGAAATGATCGACCTTGAACGATGCTCTCTCAACCAGACAATCATTCAGTTGTGTCAACTTAATCCGACTCGTAAATCGAAGACAACCGTGAAACGTGTCGGCGGCGGCGGCGCGGCGGCGGGAGCTCTGGCGGTCGATGTCGGAAATCATGTTTTTTTTTATGTAAGTATGGGCTGCTGAGTCAGAAAGGCCAAAGCACATGCTCCGACCGACCCATATCACCTCCGAGAACGTAGGTTCCATACCGGAGACTTCTCTTTTTGACGTAACTCCGAAACGATAATGTCTTCTGTAGTTACGCTTCTACCTCACTGTAGCCCACTTCGCTGGGCGCGGCCATGCCCATTGCCACGTGGTGGAGAGCGAAGCAACAGGCTACAGAAGGCCCACCCGCTCCGCCCACCACGCCGCCCGCATCACACGAGCGGGGCGGCGGCGGCGGCGGCGTAGGGCGGGACGGGCAGGAGGGTGCTTTGTCGCTCAAGGCGACCCGCGCCGCCGTTTCGAGTTGAAGAAAGTGAAACCAAAGTGAGTGGAATTCAACAATTAATCAGAAGTGTACTTTGTTGTGTCAAACAAATATATGACATATATACCAGAGTGTATAAAAAACCTATTCGGGAAATGTAGCCTAATCGGCGACAACATTTTTCTCAAGTTCAACGGGCCATAAAACGCCATTTCTGATTGTTCGATACCGCGACGGGCACCTAGGCGACATCGCCCATGGGCTGGGGACCCGGGGGGGTGGGTCCGTCCGGGAGTCGGTGAAGACATGCTCTGGCGCACACGTGTCGCCGTGCGACAGTCAGGCGAGGAGACAGTAGAGACGACACATATTAACCCGCCACTGACCCGAGCGCACCAGCCTTGCGGCCATAGCACCCGCACTGTGTCACGACTTCATCATGGAACAATCATTTGAAAGTCGTTGCACGCAGGGAGGCCTGCTGCCGGGATACCACCAATTTGGTCCCGGTGACGCGCATTGACTGCGGTCCGGCCCCCCCTTGGAGGGACTCATAAAGGCGTTCTGAGCCCCCCCCTTGGAGTGCACCGACTCCGAAGAATGTCCCCATCTACGTCTTGCGTCCGTCAGTCTGCGTCCCTGATGGGAGACAACGTCACAAACAGCGACTTGTCGCCCCGGTCCTCGCGTCCCGAATCGCCCCGGCGTCTGCGTTCGTCAGTCGGTCGTCGCGCCTCACCTGGTCATCTAGCTGTGGCGCGCCATGCCTCGCCCTGCGTCGTGGGGGCGCAGGCAGCCACCCCTCTTTTGCCGCTGCTCCTTTCGGCTACGACGTCTTCCGCTGTACTGTTTTCGGCCACTGTTCTTTTTGGCAAGGGCTGAGACAGGCGCGCCGTCACCCCTCGGGCTACACGTCGCCCTCGCGTCCCGTCCCGTCGAGTCCGTCTTGCGCTGCGTGTCCCATCCTGTCGCCGTTGTCGTGGTCCCCAGCGTGCTCGTTCCCCGTCGTTGGTTCGTCTGTAAATGTTCGGTCTGCTCCTAAGTCTGCCCGCTTCTGGAACCACCCGGCTGCGAACCTTCTGAAAGAGGAAAAGTTAGCCTCCGACGACACCAGGTCCGGGTAGTATACCGGACCGCCACTCCGCGCGGTCACCTCCACCACCATACGGTCCCTTTCGCTCTCGTAAAGCACACAGTGCCATACGGCGTGATCGGCATCCTCTCTTCCGTTCCCGCACTCACACATCTCGCTGTCAGACAGTCCAAGATCAAACAGTTTACCCCGGAAGTTCCCGTGCCCCGTGAGGAGCTGGGACGTTCTGTGGTCTGGGTGAACCCAGTGGCTTCTCAGTCTCTCCCCGACACAGGGAAAGAACCTGTGGAGGGGTCTGCCAGTGGTGGCCGTGTCCCACCGCTCCTGCCAGAGAGCTAGGATCTCTCGCCTAATGGCGAGCCCTAACCTTTGAAGCTCCTCCTTACTCTCTGCAACCTCCCTCGCGCGCCACAGTCTGCCTGCCTGAAGCACCTCCAGGTCTCCAGGCAGGACGCCCGCAAGTACCGGGAGGCCCGCCGTGCTATTGGTTCTGTAGGCCTTGGTCAGAAGGATCAATGCCTGCCTCTGCGCGCGTAACAACAGGCTGCGTACGGCGTGCTGCCCGGCTCGGTCAAACCAGCACGCAGCACCGTATGTCACCGTGGAGACCCACACGCCCTTGTATATAACCTTTAGGGCTCGATACTGGACGCCCCAAGTTGCCCTAGACACCCTTGCCATCCTGCCGAAGGACCTGTTGGCTTTCTCCCCGATGACACGCGCGTGCTGCGCGAAACTAAGCGTCTGGTCTACCTCGAGGCCAAGGAAGGTAGTGACAGTTTGGGATTTTATGCTCGTATTCGCCATGCGAATAGTCGGCGATCTATTGACGAATCTTCCCTTTAAGGTCAACGTCTTTGACTTTCCAGGCGCGAAATCGAGGCGGTTGACACGGCCCCACTCGAGCATGAGCTCGAGAGCGGCCGCAGCCTTCCCCTCGATCCCCGCCCGGGCGTCAGCTTCCACCGTTAGCACTACGTCGTCGGCGTATGCCGCGATGCAGCATCCATCTGGTAAGGGGAGACACAGCAAATCATCCAGGAGGATGTTCCAAAGCAGCGGGCCCAGCACCGATCCCTGCGGACACCCCATCGTCGAGCGCTTCCATCTCACCCGACGGCCGCAGAACAGCCCGACGCGGCGCCTTGCGAAGTACCCCAGTAACATCCGGTAGATGTTGGAGGGGCACCCCAGCCTCCGCGCCTTAACCAAGATCATCGGCCACCAGGCGTTATCGAATGCTCCGGAGATGTCCAGAAAGATCACCTGGAGGTATTTCCGTGGCGTTGTCTTCACCCTGTCCATCAGCTCTGTGATGGCTGACACGGTGGACTTTCCCTTCATAAATCCATGCTGATGAGCAGACAGCCGGTTGCTCACGCCCTCCAGTCGCCTGACCATAAGTCTCTCCAAGATTTTCCCCAGAATAGGGAGGAGTGTGACGGGCCTATAAGCCTTGGGGTCTGATGCTGGTTTCCCATTCCCCTTGGGAAGAACGATGAGCCTCCCGTCCTTCCAGCAGTCGGGAAAGATACCAGCCGCCATGCACTTATTGAACGTCATGAGCATCTCCCAGTTCATGACCTCCCAAGCCTGTTTGACGATCTTGGCCGTGATGCCGTCTATACCCGGTGCAGTGCTTGGGAGATCCTTCACTATTCGTCCCAGCTCCTCCATCGTGGCCGGCGGAGCCCCCTCACCACCCGGGGGTACTAGGGCAAGCCCACGTATCCTCGTGTGCTGGGGGGAGTCCCGCAAGGGATTATCGTCCGGACACAGCGCAAACAGCAGATTGTCCATGGCGGAGGCCACCTCAGCTGGGGCATTGCCCCCGTGGGTGACCCCTATGACGATGTTACCCATTGTTGGCCGCCTCCCTTGTGCCGTGCGGTATGCAATTCCCCAGGGTTCTTCATTACCAGCAATGGTTGCCTGCTTCCGGAGTTCCATCCTTCTCGCTTCCTCAATCGCTCTCTTATACTTCCTTCTTATCAACCTGTATACGCACAGTGCCTGATCCAGCGCTTGAGGCCTATCATTCCTCCTCTTATGCTTTTGTGCTTCCCTTCTAGCCTTCCCATTTTCCAACCTGAGTGTGTTCAGTTCTCCCGTCCACCACGGTTGGGTCCCCGGCTTCCTTTCACCCATAATGCCCAGGCACTCGGTCGCCGTTCTCGCTATCATTCCTGTCATTTCACTCGCAATTTTGCCTGGGGCCCACCTCTCATTCAGCCTTCCAGCTCTGTGTGTTAGCGTCGCTTGGAATTCGGACCAGTCCCCCCCGCGGTCCCGGAACCGCCGGAGGAGACTTCCCTCTTCAGGGTCCGGGGGTTCCTGCTGGGCGCCGAGGCGGAAGGTGATGAGCTGGTGATCGCTAATGCTGTCACCAGCCCGTACCCTCCACTCCGCCACCTGCACGCCCCTCGTGGACATGGTGAGGTCAATGTTGGATTCGCCGTTTGGTCCCGCGAAAGTGCTTGGCTGTCCATCCTCGTTCCAAACGCGCAGCATTCGCGACGCGACGAAGTCCTCCATGGACTGCCTTCGCTCTTCCGCTGCCCTTCCCCTCCCTATGTAGTGGTGGGGCTTTGAGTGCCACATGGGGGAGTGCGTGTTGGTGTCCGCACCTATTATTGTCGGCTTGCCCCTGAGCGCTTCCAGCACCGACTCCAGGTGGTTCAGGTGTGGCGAGATCTCCATTGAGTACTTGAAGTAACAGCTTATGAGGTAGAGCCCCTCTCCTCCGGAGTCCACGTGGACCACCGCGCAGAAGTTGTTGCTCAGGGACGTCAGGAGCGCGCATGGGATGTCTCTGTTCCGAACGTGAATTCCGGCAAGAGGTGACTCGCCGTGCTCTAGGATGTCTACCTGGGTGCCTTTATACTGCTCCTGGACCAGGACGAAGTCCAGCTGTCTGGCCTTGCTGACGGCGGGAAGTTCCCTCGTGGCCGCCCTCGATCCCTGTAGGTTTATTTGCCCGAACTTAAGAGCCATAGCGGGTTTGTTCCGCCTGCCGGCGTTCCGCGTGCTGCCGCGCCGGGCACTCCGGTGCGTTTGTCTTGTGCTGGGCCCCTGCATTCCTAAACCGTTTGCACGTGGCGCACGTGCTCTCCTCTGATTTGCAATCTTTCCGGTCGTGCCCGACCTCTCCGCACTTTGAGCATGTCGCCTTTTCCTCCCGACAGAACTTCGCCGGGTGCCCGAAAAGCTGGCACTTTGCGCAGCACGTTACTTGGTTGTAGTCCTCAACCCGGCAGGCAGACCATCCCACGTAGAGCCTGTCCTGGCTCAGTAGTGCTCCTCTAAGTTCGGGCGAAACCTCAAAGATCATGGACACAGTGCCCGACAGGGCCATCCGCTTCCGGAAGGCAAGCCTCAATTCCTTTCGGACACGTTCTTCGGGCCAGTCTCCTGGGGCATGCTTCAAGTTTTGGTTTGTGGTCGCCTTTATAACCGTATCGAGATCGGTGTCCGCTGCGAGGTCTCTAATCATTATTCTCGGGCTTTTCTGCCCGAGTACCTCGACTTTAAGGCCCGCAGCTTTCAGCTTTGGGCACTCTCTGAGCTGCTTTGCTCCCTCAGCGGTCGACGCCTGAACCATGATTCCCCGGCGCCCAATCTTCCGGACACGGGGGAGCTGCCATTCCGTTTCGGTCGGATTTACGGCCTTCACCATCGCCGCCTTGGTGTCTTCGCTGGTCTTCAGCTCGTCCCCTCCTTCGTCTGCCGGGTAGATCGCTAGCGCCGGGGCTCTGTTCGCGCTGATGCGCACCTCACCTGAGCCCTTGCCCAGTTTTAGGACAGTTGCGTAGTTCAGCGCAGCTTGGATGGGTGCCGAGGGTGCTGACAGTTTGTCGGCGAGAGCTTCCCTTCCGGCTCTCTCGGCG
Source organism: Nematopogon swammerdamellus (assembly GCA_946902875.1). Classification (NCBI taxonomy): domain Eukaryota; kingdom Metazoa; phylum Arthropoda; class Insecta; order Lepidoptera; family Adelidae; genus Nematopogon; species Nematopogon swammerdamellus. The sequence continues at coordinate 419,581 of OX336335.1, forward strand.
TCCAGCTCCTTCTGGAGGATCTCCGACTTCAGCTTTGATCTCTCAACCTCCCATTCCTTCCTCTCGATGGCGCCGTCCGCCGCTCTCAGGGCCAACAGCGCGATGCACAGCTGCACCGCCTCGGCCCCTTTGTGCATCGCCAAGCGCTGTTCCTTATTCACCTTGGTACCCTGGGAGTCGGCCACCTCCAGAATCTTATTTAGGGCCTCGTTTGCCCTTGTGACGAGGGCCTCCCTTGTCGTCTCTGTCGGGGTTGCGCTCTCCGGCTGTGCGATGGTCGCCCTTTTCTTCGGGATGGCGCCGGTCTCTATGCCCGCTGCCGGAGGAGCTGCGGCTTGCGACACCGACTGCTTCTTGCCAGAGCCTCTTAGTTCAGGCGACGACGCCACTCTTTTGAGAGGCCTGGTGGCCTCTCCGCTGGTGGTTTTTTCGGGCGGGGTCCTTGATAAAGAGCTTCTAGGAGCGAATGCGCTGTCGTCTTCCATAAACAGCACTTCTGGGGGGGCGTTGCGCCATGCCTGGCTTGGGGGGGGATTATTCCCGCCCCCTCCCTTCGGATCTGCCATTCGATGGTGCTCTAGTTCCTTGTTCCTTGTTCCTCTAGTTTAGACGGTTCCAGCGGTGGGTCGCACGAGCCTCTCACGCGTCCCTGTCCGAAGATATGTGGGGACAACCAAATTTCCCCTGAGGGGGGTGAGGTAAGGTGAAGTGGGGGGGGGGGGGGAGTTGCTCCCCGCGAAAGTTGGGGGGGGGGGGGTGGAGGGGCGGGGGGGGGGTGGAGGGGCGGTGGGGGGGGGGGGTATGTCCCCGGGGGCGGGGGTGCCTGCACCGCCTTCGTGTCCTTACTGCCAGCGTCAACTCAATTTGTCCACCAACACCAGTGCAGGTACACACACCTATAGGTGGTAGTAGAGACGACACAGGATGCGAGTCACTCACACTCACACCGCACCACACCATTTTTTTTTAGTTTTAGTTAGAGAGCGCCGTGCCACCCGCACCGTACGCCGATGTCTCGCCCTGCAACCCTCGCACAGGAAGTCCCCATCACGCTCTATCCCGACAATAGGGGTAAGCAGAGTAAGCAGTGTTTCAAGATCTCGAGTGAACCACAATATACCGATCACCAGTAAAGTATTAGGATAAGATGTCAAATACAAATACAAAATCATTTATTATGAACAAATACAATTCAATTCAGATACATAGTTGATAATGTTGATATGTTTAGAGAAATTGCATTTAGAACTGCGTAACTAAGTATCTTAACTTATTTTCGAGAAAGAGCAATAACAAAAAATGTTGAAAAAAAAAACACTTTTCTTGTATGGGGTTCGTGACCTCCTTAATTTTTGAATTTGTTTAATTAATTGTTAGCATATCCGCCATTATATATAACAGATAGGTATTCTGTGTACATTTCAACCGGCTACCTATTACGGTTCAATAGGTACACCCCTCGGACGGACGGACAGACATACGGACACACGGACGGCTTAGGCTTTGTAATAGTCTTCCGTAAGGATACGGAACAAAAAAGCGGACTAATAGCATGTCGCGTTCTTACACGGCGGCACCAACATGTCCTTACCTGTCTTGTAGAAAATTGTGTTTACGTACACACAATCTAAGTACTCCGATGGGCAAACTGTGTTTATACTTAGTCGTGTAACACTGTTTTCTTATTTAGCAATTTAGCTATTTACATTTCCTAAAATATAACTGAAGCGCGCGGGTGTGAGATACACTGAACAGAAGAGCAACAGTGCGGTGGGTGGGAGCGGGCGGGGGCGGGGAGGGTGACAGAACAACATTGATTGAGGAGCCGGGGGAAACGTTCAACTGCTTAAATATCTACATGCGGTGAGTAAATTGGTACACAGGTAGAGTCGGTTCACTGACACGTTTTTTTTAATGGAAACTGACACGGTTGGCTACATCACCTACAACAACCGCGATGTCAGCCCATAACACCGGGTGAACTAGATCGCATGTCAGTGCTTCCCTTCATGTCATGTCGACTGAACTGGACGGAAAACACGAGCTATTTACATAGTCGTTTCAACCGACCTATCATTCAGTGCGGTGGTACCAACCCGGTCAGGTTAAACCCCACCACCTAGTAAGGTAAGAAGGGAAGGGACCTACAGTTTTACGCGGAATCCGAACCAAGGTCAGCCTCCAACGGTGGAGCGGTCACCATCCAAGAACTGACCGCGCCCACCCAGGTGTGCTTATAATCACGGCGATAGTCGACCGTCCGCACCACTGAGCTACCGTGACTGACAAAATGGTTAGGTATGTTTCAGATTCAATATTCGGGCCGCACTACCGTTGTGTTGTGGCACTAACCCGCAGACATTCAGAATGTCACGATGACCGACTCAACTGGAATCTAATCACGTTTGACGTCACACATCTGTCGAGCTCGCCGCTCAGTATTGTTGTCCACACGAAATTTTTTTTTGTCGCCCGATAACAGAAATTCTGTTCTACTTTTCATAGATACCTCTAAAGATAAGCTGAACCCTGAACTGTGCATACATACATCTACTACCCGTCGGAAATATCTAGGCAACTTGACAGAATACGTTCCGTCTAACGGCTGCACGCTATGCTATTGTCGGCAAACAGTCGCATTCTTTCCAGATTCCGACGAAGAGTGCGACCGTTTGCCGACCATAGCGTGCATTGCTACACCTGCACCTGCTGCTTCACCGTTCGGAACCGGTGTAAAACTGTAGGTCCCTTCCCTTGCCCCTTACTAGGTGGTAGACTCAAATTGTAGCCGACTGGGTTGATACCACCATACTGGATGTAAGATGGCCGCATAGCAGCCTTGGTTGTGTTCTCCTGAATCCAAGGAAGTCTCCGGTATGGCACCTACCTTCTCGGAGGTGATATTGGCTGGTCCGACTCAGACCCCTCCGACTCAGTCACCCATACCAGATTAAATAAAAAAAAAATCATTAGACCTCATTCTGTCGAGGTGCCTAGATATTTCCGACGGGCTATACAGTTTGATTATGTATGCGTAGCTATATATTATGGTTCACTATACGGCAGTGGTGCCCATACTTTTTTCTATGAAGATTTACCTACACAAAATTAAAGGTTGTGAGATCGACACTTGTACCACAGGTTTTCGTTGTTAAATAATTTGTAGTAATTTTTGTTTGAATTGAAAACTATGTTCATTACATCTTTTATAGGTATTTGTTACTATTGCGGTCCTTGTGGAAGACGACACCACCCGGAAAATGTCAAGTCACATCAAATATGTATTATGAATTCTTCGATGTTTCTACACGTCACTTCTTGCTCTACATATTTTCAGCGATCGACCTAACAGCCTCTTGCGATCTACCGGTCGATCGCGATCGACCGTTTGGGCACCACTGCTATACGGTGTTCTGGTGCGGTAGGTCCGGTCGTCGGAAGCTGTCTCTCTCTACCGCCTGCAGTCTGCAGTCTGCAAGCTAGTCCCAAAATAGCGCACTCACTCCAGCCAGCGAGATATAAATACTTAACTCCACCGCACCGGTTCCCTCGCTCGCCCCAATAATGCACTGTTCACCAACGTTTAGGGTTCCGTACTTAAAAGAGGAAAAATAAAACCGATCCCATATAGGTTCTGTCTCGTGTCTCTCTGTCTGTCTGTCGGCCCGTCTGTCGCATGACTCGCATTGCATGACTCGGTTAATTGTCGTAAAGATCTCGGCCAATGCAATATATGAGATGAGTCGACGCGACGAGTCAGCGTCCGCGCTCGTCGCACGATCGTCTCACTACCTGCTGTGTTGAAACAAAGCAACTATTGGTGAGTGAAATTAAAACAGAGACAAAGATCCTGGGAATCTATGTCCTGGGGCAGGTAGAAATAACTCACGTCCCTTGTCACGAAATAAGAAAGTGGAGAAAAAATTAACGTAAAGATGACTGTTTTTCGTATTTCGGAATAAGCTACTAGGATAAACCATTCTTGCAGCTCATTGGTCAAGACGAGCGAGAAATCGTGCACAGACCTGTGCGTCCATAAGGGAATGCTTCCTTGCGGCAGTTACGTACGGCTGTATTCTTCAGCGTAAAGGCACAGATTACTTAATAGTTACTTCGTAACAGATAAATCACTCCATAGAAAATGTTCCTACCTTCGAGCTTTAATAGCCTACTGTTTCACGTCGCCAATCGCTGCGTGCGAAAATGTACCTTAACGATCGAGTGTAAAGTGGTTATTGCTTTGCAGCTGCGCGCAGTTGCGTGGGCGAGCGTCTATGTATACTTCGCGCGGCTGACGAATTTTTACTGAAATAGACCGCCGGCGGGCGCGGCGGCGGTGCGTCGGGCGGTAGGTAGTTAGCGCGCGCAAGTACATAGAGTGCGTGAGGCCTGGTACAGGACAGTAATATGTTAAGCCTACCTCTAAAAAGCAGTTACATTTATTATTAGTTAAGGTCGTGGATCTTGGCCAATTGGCTGCGAGAATGGTTTCTCCTAGGAGGTGACTCCCGGTTCTACGCTGGCCATCCTTTACCTATAATAAAATCCAGCGTCTGCTTTCTGTCTGAGTGTCTGAGTGTCTGAGTGTCTGAGTGTATGTCTGTCTGTCCGCTTATAACTCGAGAACCACTGAACCGATTTGAATAAAAAATAAATAATCTGCTGATAAAGAATAAAAAATCTGCGGATAGCTTGATTCTTCCCATCAACTATAGGCTACTTACTATCACGCTAAATGGCTTATGAGGTTAGCAGTGAAGTGAAATATGAGAGCGGGCGGAGCCGCGGGCACAGCTTGTAATACCATATAAAATAAAAATATAAAAACCGCCTTCAAAAATATATGAAATAAAAACCTAAAAAAAAAAACGAACCCTAGAGTTGAAGGCGGTGCTAAAAAGGCTACACAAATCACAAAGGATATTATCATCCGCTCATGTTTTCTTTCATGCATCATTTTTGCTTGCTTTAGCACCGCCTTCAACTCTAGGGTTCGTTTTTTTTTTTAGGTTTTTATTTCATATATTTTTGAAGGCGGTTTTTATATTTTTATTTTAAATAGTTTTTTAGTTTTACTTTTTTTAGGAAGTCGGTTTTATGTTTTTTAAAACTTTTTTTTTATTTCACAGTTTTTTTTAGTAATTTTTTGCTATTAATGTACTCGGCGGAATCGCTCGGCCTTCGGCCTCGCGATTCCGCCTCGCTTTCCAATCCGATCTTGACCCAATTAAAATAGGACCACGTCAGCTTCGATAGCTCAGTGGTGCAGACAGTCAACTGTCGCTATTGAATTTTAAGCAACGCTGGGTGCGGTCAGTACTTAGATGGGTGACCGCTGACCGTTGGAGGCTGACCAAGGTTCGGATTCCTCGTAAAACTGTAAGTCCCTTCCCTCGTAATTTTACTTGGTGGTAGGGTTTAACCTTCCCGGGTTGGTACCACCGCACTGAATTAAACGTCGGTCGAAACGGCTATGTAAATAGTTTGTGTTTTCCGACCAGTTCAGTGTAGTCAGCACGATCAAAGGGGGAAGCACTGACATGGCACTGGTGTTATGGGCTGACATCACGGACGTTGTAGGTGATGTTGCAGAACTTAGTAGAATGGACAGACATAAACGTGTTACGGAAGCCTACTTTTATTATAAAATAACCGTCGGAGGACCTTGGTTGAAAATTGTAAAATTTAGTAGAACGGATAGACATGCATATGTTACGGAACCCTACATTCATTTTGCAGAACTTAGTAGAATGGACAGACATAAACGTGTTACGGAACCCTACTTAACAGTTGCACTCCGGGAGTGCCGGCAGATCCCGTGCCACTCTAACTTAACCCTTAACGCAATGACTTAAGGTTTCATTTTAAAAATGACGCTGACGCGATGTCGCGAGTTATACATTTTTACCCACCTAAAAAAGTGCCAAGAGCCGCTAAAGAAGTTTTCACTTCAAAAACCTCAGGGTTATCCCCTTTCAAATAAAAAAAAAAAGAATTTTCAAAATCGGCCCACAATTGACGGAGTAATCGCGTAACAAACATCCAAAAAAAGAAAACATACCGTCGAATTGAGAATCTTTTAGGTCTAAAGTAAATTTCTCGTGAAGACAAATGCAACGAGCCCAAACACGATGGGTTTATCATGTGTAGTTTAGGAGTTCCTATGGCCACCTTCTGTCTCCATCATCAAACCAGCTCGATGGTACTCGGTACAGTAGGTACTGGCCAGGTACCATAATAAATTAAACGCCGGTCGGAAAAAATAAAAAAATTTCAAATTTAGAATATTCATGAAACAAGGGTCCGAATATGTATCACTAGTATATCGATTCATGTATTTCAACAGGACAGAGAAAATTTCAAAATATTAGGTATTTAATACTTTTTAGTTTTTTTTTTTTGTTTTTTGGAAATCGGTTTAATATTTTTTAAAACAGTTTTTATTTCATTCTTTTTAGTAATATTACATAAAAAAGAATAATCGAAATCGAATAATCGAAATCGATTGAAGTGGTACAGAATTATTCGCCATATGTGTCAGACTGCAAATTGCTGAATAAGTCCACATCACAAATGTTTTGCTGAAGGTAACCACACACCATACTAATTTATCAAACTGAAAATTGCCGAAAACGACCACATCACAAGTTTTGCTGAAGGTAACCACACACCATAGTATTATGCTGATTTTTCGAAAACCACTGAACCAATTTCGATAAAATTGAAATGGGACCACCTCGGAAGTATGACCTAACTAACAAAAAAAGAATTTTCTAAATCGGCCCTCAATTGACGGAGAAATCGTGTTACAAACATACAAAAAAATAAAAAAAATAAAAAAAAAAATAAAAAAAAAAAAAAACATACAGACGAATTGAGAACCTCCTCCTTTTTTGGAAGTCGGTTAAAAATGCGTCCATTACTATGAGAACTACATAACTGACTTGAGTGAAACATAATGGAGAGTAGACAGACCGCAGACGTCAGCTTCGGTAGCTCAGTGGTGCGGTCGGTCGACTGTTGATAGAGCAACCCTGAGCGCGGTCAGTACTTGGAGGGGCGACCGCTCGACCGTTGGAGGCTGACCGTGGTTCGAATTCCACGTAAAACTGGTAAGGTCCCTTCTCTTCATACGTTACTAGGTGTTAGTGTTCATACCGCCCGGGTTGGTACAACCGCACTGAATGAAACATGGTCGAAACGGCTATGTAAATAGTTCGTGTTTTGTGTTTTCCGTCCAGCTCAGTGTAGCCGTCATGAAATGGAAGCACTGACATGGCACCTAGTTCACCCGGTGTTATGGGCTGACATCACGGATGTTGTAGGTAATGTCGCCAACCGTGTCAGTTACCATAAAAAAAATAATTTAAAAAAAGACGGGTTGTCAAAAAAGCTTCAGATACTTCAGAGTCACCCGTTCTACTGAGATAACGGATGAACATACCCAAGAATCAGCAGGCACCTACGATCTCCAGGAATACGAGTATGCGGTTGCTATCGATGTTTTTTATTTAATCCGGTATAGTTGGCTGAGACGGAGAGGCCAAAGCGCATGCTCCGCCATACCGGAGACTTCCCTGGATCGCTGGCTATACTGGACTAGAGGAGAATACAACCGAGGCTGCTATGCGGCCATACGTCTAGTACGGTGGTACCAACCCAGTCGGCTACAATTTGAGCCAACCACCTACTACCTAGTAAGGGCCAAGGGAATGTTCTGTTTGTTCTTTATCGATCCGTCTTTACTTGTACTTGTACCTACCGGCTGCCGCAGAGCTTACAGAATTAACATTGACACTGTTATTCAAATAATGAAATCGAAAACGCTTTTATTAAATTCGTCCTCGTCAGTTGCGCGTAACGCTGTAATAGTGCGAACCTTTTTACGTACTAATAGTTACCTCACACCACAATGCCTCCAATACAATGTATACTCCCGGTGTATGTGTGTGTGTGTGACACCGATCGATCGAGTATAAACACATCGATGTCGTCATTCGCGATACACAAAAAAAAGTCTGACACACAGAGGGTTCCGTAGCTATTTCTTACTTGAACATGACCGCTGTTCGAGCCGCTTATGCGCGGACAGACAGGCGGACGTCTGACCGTTTTTTATAATGTAATTGTCCCCGCCAGAGACGCTTGCGGCGGATCCCTCAAAAGAATCCGGGATCCTCAGGTTCCCACCGGCATAGTAATGCCACCGGATGCCGCTAAAGTGTAAAATAGTATAAAGCCACTGATAGATAAGAAGTATCATGGCTAGATGGGCGAACCAGCTCCGCGTTACCGCTTATGGCGGAGGACATATTATAGTAGGGACGTAGGTATCCTCCATACAACGTTCTTGGGCTGTAGACTTGTAGAGTCGGCATGCGATCGCTGGGTCGGTGGCCGCGAAGCACAGCGGGTCCGCCGGCGCGGAGTTTACTCGCTCGAATACTTAAATACTCGCACGTTGAACCAATGGGCGGGCCGGGTGCAATTCCGAACGCTTTCTGATTGGGTGAGATCTATCATTTGTCATACTCACATCGGCGAGTTTGTAATGCCGCCGGTACAGGGGCTGGTGTTCGGATTGCTGTAAGTTGATTGGTAGTTTTCGCGGCAACACCGACCGTGTTCCCATACAGAGCGCTCTGGATGGCCGATCTAGCCATTATCTCTCTGATCTGTGGCGCTAGCCGATAAACAATAACTGTCTCTGGTCGACGAGCAGCGCCATCAGGTAATTAATTCCGGGAAAACCGCGAGACAGTCTATATGGTCTATATAGATCCGCGCGGCTAGATGTGTGTCCGAGGGAATTCCGATGTGGTCGTCTATATCGGTTTGTTTGTTGTTGGCGTCGGGGAGGGGGCGGGGGGGAAGGGGGGGGGGGGGGCTCAGCCTCTAGAGGGTACAGGGTGATGAACCATACTGAATATGCATGTCTCCATGAAATATTCTTAATGTTGTGTGTTCTTTATGGCGAAATAAATATCTGAATCTGAATCTAAAGTAGGCTAAAGATCGCGAATGCGACAATGTCGCCTAGCTATAGGTATCTTGACCTTAGTGACCTTGACCCTCCTAATCTACTGACCGAAAGTTTGACGTACCTATACGGTTTTGAACAAAAAAACATCCGTATAAAGTTCAATAAGTGATGAATCAATATCAATTAACGCGAAAGTTTGATAAATTATAACCTTTCCTTTCAGATAAGTACATAGTTATATGTATTGAAAAAAAAACCCTGAGTTTGAGTTTGAAAGATACGCAAGTTTTGTTTTAGATTTTCCGCCATATCTCAAAAAGGAATCAAATATGACTTTCTCTATAATTTTCCTTTACTCTATGTATAAATCTTATACGCATGATTTTTTACTGAATCCTAAAGGGTTCGGAGATATGGAGGGCGAAGGTCATTGGGGCCAAGATATAGGAATCAATTACGTGGAGAGTATTTAATTTTAGTCAGACTGGGCGCTCGTGTGACGAACGCGGTTCAAACATGATGGCTATAATTTTTATAACACTACTACTGGGGTGACTACACAAATGGCGTGCCGAGGAAACATTTCACTCCGCCCCTCTTTCCGAAACGTTCTATTAACTCGCTCTCAGAAAACCTAAAATGTCTAAAAATTGAAAAGGTTACGTGACCTCAATAAGTTTCACTGAAGTTTAAATAGTTAGCGGTGAGGTACCAACTAACTAAGTATTCTATCTGCATAATTATGTTATTCACGCGAACAGTTGATCCGCGTGTAGAATTTTGAACTTTCGAACAAGCGATTGGGCCAGCTACATATTTGCATAGTAATACTCGTATTATCATAGCATATGACGAACCATACTGAATATGCATATGTCTCAATGTAATATTGTTATTGTTGTGTGTTCTTTATGGCGAAATATATATCTGAATGTGAATCATAGTCAGTCAGTCAGCGTGTAAGCGTCCACTCCTGGACATACGCCTCTCCAATTTTCTTCCAGTCCTCCCGGCCTTCAGCGGTACGTAATATTATGTACACAAGTATATTAATCAAGCAATCGAAGCAAGCATACTGATCGGTGTTGGGCTGCAAGAACTCTGATTAATAACCGCACAACATCTAAATCTAAAAAAAAACCTTCAGCAAACTGTTAAAACAAGATAACTATCAAGCAGTGAGGATGGCACCGAGACACTCAGGTACCTACTGGCAGGTGCGGTGGAGGAAACTTGTCAAGGTCGTTAGCCCTTTAGCACTGCGTCTTTTTACAACATGCACAGGGAGATATGCTGTGGGACTACAATGTTTAGTACTGGAATTGACATTTTCACTCACATCACATCACAGCTATACTGAGGTGCAGTGAGCTCTGTATTCCGACTCTCTGTATTCTGGCTCTGGATGTCTCGAGGTCAGCTATCCGACAGATGAGAACATCTAGACGTCTGTGCGGAGAGATCGCTTCACAACACTCATTTCTATCGACAGACATAGTAACATTAGCACGTGCGTTACCTCACATCATACAAGCTCGCCTCCACCGCACTTTATTATCCGCGAGAGTACCGAGGGCGCTTGCGCATTAGACGATGACGGCACGACAACAACCACGGCACGAACACGGCACGACCACAACATGACCACGGCACCGTAGCAAAGGAGACAAACATCGAACCGTGTGGGGCCGGTACTTTAAAAGAATAGCCCCACTGCATCTCTCCCCGTATAATGTCGTAAAAGGCGACTAAGGGATATGACTCCCTTCTTATATTACTAGGTGGTAGGGTTTAACCCGCCCGGTACGGTTGGTACCACACCGCACTGAATGAAAGGTCGGTCGAAACGGCTATGTAAATAGTTTGTGTTTTCCGTCCAGTTCAGTGTAGCCGGCACGACCGAAGGGAAGCACTGACGTGGCACCAAGGTTCACCCGGTGTTATGGGCTGGCATCACGGATGTTGTAGGTGATGTAGCCAACCGTGTCAGTTTCCATAAAAAAAAATGAAAATATAAGGTCCCGATAAATTAGTTAGCACTACGTTAGGGTAGGTACGGTTGCACTTAAGGCGTATATACTTTGTTAATTTCAATACAATATCCAATGATAGCGACACATTTAATTCTATTCGGAACGTGTTGTGTTCAGTACCTATGTGCTAATAGTCACTACCCTTGCGTAGTGTTACTTCATTTACCAGGAACCTACATATGAACAGCTTTTGTACGGGCCGGAGACGGTAGCGACATGCATGCCGTCTCGGAACATCATAAATGTTTGTCTCCACTGCATGGTGCCGTACTATGATCGTGCCGTGCAGTTGTCGTCTAATGCGCAGGCGGCCGAATATTGGCGCACCGCAGTAATATTTTTTCAATATCCATCACCGCCAGGGCAGCGCGCGTTATGTAGGCACCTACGTCATACACAAATGTAACTATTGAGTTTACGAGCACATTAGCGATTAAGGCCACCACCTTTATTATTGAGTTCTCTCTGCATCGATTTTTAGGGTTCCGTAACCCAATCTGGCAGGCACCTAGAAGACCACTAAGAACGTTTTCTAACAATACCTACTTGATATCATAGTTTTTTTAGATAAAACTAGCTTTTGCCCGCGGCATCGCTCGCGGTAAACTCGTTTTAATAGTAAATCCTTACAGCCCAGATAGCTTCTCTTATAGCTTCTCTCTCTCTCTCCCCCCCCCCCTCCATACTTCTCAACCCTATTGCTATTTAGCGTGATGGTATATAGCCAATAGTGAGCCGGCCCTATTCCGCCGATGCAAAACTTGCGAACAATGAGCGTTTTGGCTTATATTATGTGTGCCATTTGTTAGAATAATTTTCGATACCAAATACTCATATTTTTCAATGGGATTTTTTTTTCTTTTCAATAAAAATATATGAATTATAACATGCTTAGTGATTTATTTCTTATAACATGTAACTTTTGCCAAAAAAAAAACCCACGACCGCGGGCCATAAATTACGTTTTTATAGAAGATATTATTAAGAAAATCAAGAAACATAAACACAAAATGTTCAGGAGAAGTCCAAGAAAAAGATGAGAACGAGGGTTTATCCTGCTTGTTTTTTGAGATTTTGTATAGGTTGACCCTGGAAAAAGCTGCTAAAAACACCATGTTAGCAATTGTTTACGACAAGGTGGGGTTTGAAGGGGGTTTGTTAAGTAAATAAGCCAAATTTAGAGTAAAATTTTTTTTCTAAAGTTTTCTTTATTCTAGGGTTTCGTGATCAATTTTTATATTTTTTCTGTGTGGCCTGGTTTTGAAAATTTCAAAACAAGTCGAAATTTCAATTACATTGGTGCAACCGCATCAAAATGTATTTATTTAAATACGAGTGTATTTCAATAAATGCATTAAAATGATCAGTAATTAATTAATTTCTCACCTGCCACCAAATCGAGGAGTCGCCGAGCTTATCACATTCCTTATCAGGCGCACGCGCACCTCACTCACACTACACACGAGTATTGATGCAGCGCACACGCACACCACCGCACACGTCTTACCGCGCCGCTCCTTCACTACACACTACCCCCCGCCCGCACACAGCTACACACAGCTCGAACTTCGCTGACAAACACTGTAAACACGTCTTCACCGAAACCGAACTCGCGCGCGGCACGAAGGATTAGAATCCTTCGTGCCGCGCGCGAGTTACGTAGACCTAAGGGGCAAATGTAATGTATACTTGTTGCCAAACTTTATTACCGCTCGTACTATAATCACTCTGCGCCGCCGCCGCCACGCTGAAATCAAATTTTAGGTCAGAGGGGGCCGGCTACATTGACATGCGTAAAGCTGATGGAGTGAACCTCGTATCACTTACAAACGGCATAAAAAGTTTGGAGCAAAAAGTAGAATATACATACATTCCCATTGCGTTAGAGGGATTTGGTGTATGGAAAACTGTAGTGTCAGCGATATTGTGGCGAGTGGAGCAATGTAGAGTCTGAGAGACTGTAGCGTACCTACGAGAGACTCCAATGTCCGGAAGACTGTAGGAGTGTACTAGTGGGAAGCTGTAGTGTCAGCGATATTGTGGCGAGTGGAGCAATGTAGAGTCTGAGAGACTGTAGCGTACCTACGAGAGACTCCAATGTCCGGAAGACTGTAGGAGTGTACTAGTGGGAAGCTGTAGTGTCAGCGATATTGTGACGAGTGGAGCAATGTAGAGTCTGAGAGACTGTAGCGTACCTACGAGAGACTCCAATGTCCGGAAGACTGTAGGAGTGTACTAGTGGGAAGCTGTAGTGTCAGCGATATTGTGACGACTGGAGCAATGTAGAGTCTGAGAGACTGTAGCGTACCTACGAGAGACTCCAATGTCCGGAAGACTGTAGGAGTGTACTAGTGGGAAGCTGTAGTGTCAGCGATATTGTGGCGAGTGGAGCAATGTAGAGTCTGAGAGAATGTAGCGTACCTACGAGAGACTCCAATGTCCGGAAGACTGTAGGAGTGTACTAGTGGGAAGCTGTAGTGTCAGCGATATTGTGACGAGTGGAGCAATGTAGAGTCTGAGAGCCTGTAGCGTACCTACGAGAGACTCCAATGTCCGGAAGACTGTAGGAGTGTGAAGGATTGAGAATGTAAAGTACCTACGAGAGACTCCAGGACTCTCTGGTGCTGAAACCCGTAGTGTTGAAGACACAGAACTTAATCTATCGCAGCGTCTCAAATACTGCAATACTTGAAAGACTGCAGTGTAATGTCGGAGATGCTGTAGCGCTGAAGATACTTTAGTTAGATAGAGCTAAGTCCGAGGACGACGGGGCACAGCAGAGCAAACCTCCAGCGGCGGTCGCACTCGGCCAAGGTCTGAGTAATCGCGACCTGTGTCGACCTCTCGATAAGGGTTAAGCTGGAGACAATGACCTTGCCCCCGCCACCGATACTCGTCACGCGCCCGTATCTTCTCTACTAACATAAACCGCAACGTCTGTCTGTCTGTAACAGCTAAACGCTAGAACTACTGAACTGATTCACGTTGTGTTTTCACAAATTCAATTTTTCATATCATCTCGGTATGGTTGTAGGCTAAGTAGCGTCACGGTATTATTAGGGGCTTGCGCGTGGCCCGGAAAAAAATACTACGATTTCATAGTTTTTACCCCCCATTTCATAATTTTATTTTATGTAATCCGGTATGAGTGGCTGAGTCGGAGGGGCCAAAGCACATGCTCCGACTAGCCAATATCACCTCCGAGAAGGTATGTGCCATACCGGAGACTTCCCTGAATTGCTGGCTATACTGGACTAGAGGTGAACACAACCGAAACTGCTATGCGGCCATCTTACGACGGTGGTACTGGGTTTTTGCCGGCTGAAATTTGAGCCTACCTATAGTGACATTTCTCATACATTCGGAATTCTGACCGGCTACATTGCGGCCGGTGGTGTTGAAAACGGCCGTATATGAAAATGAGGTATGTAGGAAATGTAACATTGGATCGTTCAGAATGAATTAGAATGATAGAGACAGTGACAGCACTCGCCCAACTCCTCCGCGAGCGGAGCCTCGCGGCTAACTGGCCAGCCGATGTCTGGCGCGCTGTCAACATAGTACTCGATACTCCTGCTTGTAAAATGATAAGCGTCTTGTTTACACTGTCACGATGTGTTACAGATTCTACGTTTTGCCCGGCTAGCTCAGTCGGTAGAGCATGAGACTCTTAATCCCAGGGTCGTGGGTTCGGGCCCCACGTTGGGCGCCAAAATGTCACGAACCAAAGAGGGAGTCTTCGACAAGGGTGTGAATGTATTTGAGTTCCAATTAGAACGAGGAAATTAGAATTAAATGAACCCAGTACATACAACACTTCGTTTAAAAGAAGAACATGAGTAGCCAGGGGTGGGGCTTGCCTGGCGGATTCTGTTCATTAAAACACTTAGGAGTCCGTCACAGTTTAATCAAATTAATTTAAAACTATAATAATACAGATTCGGTATTCCTGAACGCTTATTTTAAAATGTACATATCTCATATCCAATCCAATCGATGACAGCAGGAAGGATCTTCGATTCAGGAAATAGGTAGCGGTAGACAGCGGCGGTGCCCGGTGTCAGGAGGTGACAGGAGCCGGTGTCAGGAGGTGACAGGAGCCGGTGTCAGGAGGTGACAGGAGCCGGTGTCAGGGGCCGCTGTTGAAAGATGAGTAACAATAGCACGAGTTCACGACTCACCGGGATTCATTATTTTTTGGCTGAAATGAGAGAACTGAAGCCGGCTCCGACTAGAAAACCGACTGAAAAGCTGAGAGTTCACTTCATAAAAGGTGCAAATGATCTGAATGAAATGAGTGAATCTTCTCACGGTACTTACAATAATCCGCTTACCTAAACCTGAAACATTTTTTTATTTTAAGTAGGTAAACAGAGAAGTTGACACGATACACGACTTTTCTACCACATTTAAAGAGCAGTCAGCTTTACAAAATTATAAGTTGTTCATAAAAAATCTAAGTATACAACCAAAGCTCCAGATACAAATTATATACTAAAAAATAAGTAAGTATAAAAAAAAACAATTCATTAAAATTAAGGTCTAGCTTATTCGACATTTTGACAAATTTAATGACCTAAGTAACAGACATACTGTCAGGAAACTTCAACCGAGTAAGAAGACACTTTTTTTAACGAGCTATAGAGTAATGTTAGATTATATCCAGATCAGCATCATTATCCCTAATGACTTCGTGTGTACGACAAATGCTAAGACATAATGATCATACGAGTACCTTCGTATATCTGCCTAATCGCCTGCACGCATGCAGAGAGAAGTTCATTCGAATTCAAGTGTATTTCATGAACATAAGTACTTCATTACAAACGAATCCTTCTGCTTGCCGTAAAATTATAAACTTGTTTTGTACGTGTACGAGGTATGTTTTCACATAGCTGTCGTTACCACCGTGTCCTTAGAGCAGCGTGCTAATTATTTCGGTTATTCCGTCTTCCGAGCCGTGCAGTGACCGGTTAATCACTAAATTAGGTCAATAGCTTCGTTCAAAGTGCACCGTGTGTTGCGTGAAATGTGTCGTGGCCGCCGCGGAGCGGCGCGGGCGGTGTGTCAGGCCGACTGGCAATACTGACCCGTATTGTGTAGAGTAATTTTTAAGATTGACAAGTTTTCGTTAAAATATTTTCTTATTCACTACTTCGAATATTATTAGGTATTTAATAACTGTTCACGCGGCTATAAAAAATCATACGCTTATATGTGACGAAAACGGCAGTAGTGCTTTTTTTACGATATCCGCCATAATTACACATATTCTGCGAAAATTTCAACCGGCTAACTATTATGAATGAAAAGATTAAAGATAGACAGACGGACGGACGAACGGCGTAGGCTTAGTAATAATGTCCCGCGCACGGATATGGAATCTTAATATATATCCCCCCATGTACAGTCTCGGGTACTTCAAGAGAGGCAGTAATGGGCACCTGTCAGGCTGGCATGGCATTCGAAACCTCCGCATACGACCGAATGTCCACGGGCATCGTTAGACACCTTATGGGTGGCGCGGCGTAACATGTCGCGCTTTCAATAAAATTAAAAAATAAATAAAATTAAACAAGCAGACAATACTCCGGTGGTACGCGGCGGCGCGGAGGCGGCAGTGTGACGCGCTGTGTCACGTGACGCGGTGTGAGTCGCGGCGGCGCGGCGCGGTGGCGGCGCGCTACGTGCATTATTATTTATTAACGAGTGGTCGCGGGCGGTTTTTTCAGCCGCGCGCCCCGCGGCCTAATTACTTCCGCCCTGGTGGCGCACAAGTTGCGTTTAACCCTCGATGGCTCAACCACTCGGCAGTGCCGTCTCGCTTACACCGACCAGCTTCCTCGACCACTGAGCTACCGAGCTCAGCCTCGGTAGCTCAGTGGTGCGGTCGGTCGACTGTTGTTAAGCAACCCTGAGCGCGGTCAGTACTTCAATGGCTGACCGCTCGACCGTTGGAGGCTGACCGTGGTTCGGATTCCACGTTAAACTGTAGGTCCCTTCCCTTCTTACCTTACTATGGTTTATCCCGGCCGGGATGATACCACCGCACTGAATGAAACGTCGGTCGAAACGGCTATGTGTATAGTTCGTGTTTTCCGTCCAGTTCAGTGTAGCCGACATGAAATGGAGGAAAGCACTGACATAGTTCTCTTACTCGAATTTATCTAAATGAACTAGTTCTTTGTCAATGAAATACTTGACTAAATTGTTCTCAAACTCAAATTCTAACGTAGGTTGATAAAACTTGCCAAGACGCACTATATCAAAGAACATAACAAAATTTATTTTAAAGCAACTTGATTTTATTAGCGAAGCCGTTATCCGAGTTGCAAGTTTTTTTTTGTTGCGAACTTGGCTTCTTTTTTTCACATTTATGTTTTTGGTGGGATACATATCACACGCTATATCCCGAAAATCGGGGTGAGCAGAGTAATCGGTATTGTGCTGCAAGGACTCTTACTGCAAGAAAATTACAGCGCAACACCGACCGCCAAAGTATTCGGACAAGATAACTATCAGGCAGCAAGTAGGGAACGAAGACCCACCAGCTGCACGACTCGGTGGAAGGAATCTGTTCTTCTGTATCCGTAATCCTAAGATTAGTGCGAATTGTAATACGCAATTGTAATCCTAAGATTAGTGCGAATTTTAACACGCAATTGTAATCCTAAGATTAGTGCGAATTGTAGTACGCAATTGTAATACTGAGATTAGTGCAGCCAAAGACTATCATAGGTGAATCCTGCTGCTACGCGCAATTGGAATTTAGAATTATATTTATTACTTGTCGCGCACAATTCAAAAAAGTTCGGGTGCATGAAAAAAGGAGAAATCGAAATTAAAGAAGTGCGCATAGGTGATATTGTCACTATGAGTGATTTCTTCCATTAAACGTTTTTAAAGTTCTCTCTGACTTTAATTTAGTTCAATATTTGCAAACTGTGTCGCTTTGTGCCTCGCTTTGTGCATTATTTGGGTCAAATAATCCGCATCGTCCCGGAAGGATGGCGCGAGCGGTGAAGGTTTCGGCGGCGACCTGGAGCACCGACGAACCTACCTATGAGGACAATTTATCAATTATGCAAAATGTATAGTGTACAGGGACGTATTTCGGATTTCTGCGCCCTGGGCAAATACGATTGGGCGGCCCAATCGGCCAACCCGCGCGGCTGGTGGCGGTATACGCAAACAACTTGTCGCTCGCCTGACTCTAGCCCGCGTGCATGGCCCGTCACCGCCAATCGTTAATTTTTTTAATAGAGAAATAATTAATTCCAAGTACAAGTAACATTTTGGGCCAAAATGTTACTTGTACTAAAATTTTTGGCTGACTGCCATATTATATGATTATTAATTTTGTAAGTTAAGTAGTTGAAATAATTAATATTTCTCGAGACGGGCCGCCCTTCGGGACGGGCCGCCCCGGGCGATCGCCCGAATGACCCTATGGAGAATACGTCGCTGATAGTGTAGGTAGTAGTGTGCACTGTGCTGTGAGTCACGCCCCTCGGTATTAATAGCCCGCCGAGACGGTCTATTAATATCCAACAAACATCCGCGTGCTGTTTGCTTTCGTTCATATTTTTCTTTCCTTATTACGTCCTGTTTGGTAGTTTTTTTGTAATGTTATGTTTGTAAAAATCCAGTTGTGTGTGTTTTTTCCTCTTAACTACAAAAAGTATAGGTACCTACCTACTTTGTTTTCTTATTGTTTTGTTTATATTCTTACATGTTCTGTATTTGTGTGAATTAGGAAATAAACGATACGATAGTCTATAGTATTTTATTCTATTATATTCTATGTTCGAACTTGCAATAAAATATGAAATAGAAGGAAACATTAATTATAAACATATTTTATGATGTTAGCGTGCAAACATATGGATTAATGGAATTTTTTTTGTTTCGTATCCACACGAGATTGTATTATTTTTATTAAAATTTATTTACTTATGTATAATTAATAATATTAATAATAATAACTAAATAATTAAAACCTAACTAACAAATGTATAACAATGATAAAATTAACCTAATAAATAAATAAAGAAAAACTAAATACTAACATTAGTTAATGTTAGAATATAATCGTATGTATTTTCTGTTTTTATCATAAAATATACATGTTATTGCTCAGCTCATAAGTATCGGGTACAAAATCACCTTAACTGCACTGTGTGGCGCATATGGACTCAGAACTCCTGCGCCAACATCAGTGCCTCAGTGCGAACCCACCGCCTCAGTGTGACGCGCGGCGAGCGCTTCCCACCGACGCACGACGCGGCGACACCGCCGTCTCATCTTAACAAAAACGCCGCGACCGATAAGGAGGCATCTCACTCACTACTCCGCCGCCGGCCGGGCGCCCTCTTCTCTCCTCACTGGGGGGCGGGGCGGAGGCACACAACACGTGACCTATTTATCTCGACATCTTGTAGCCTTCTTACACAGTTTTTTTGACAATTGCACTTTCATTTTCCCTTAGTTAGCACTTTATTAGAACTGAACTCAATGAGCACTCAACGTATGTATTGCATACCGTACGCGTATGTTGTAGTGGGAGTTGAACTTGAAACAGAATAGCGAAGGAAACTGAAAACGGAAACGCGAAAGGCGCGCGGGCGGGGCGGCGGAGCGGCGGAGACGGTGTGTGGGCGGCGGCGCGGCGGAGCGGGTCAATGCACCACGGGAGGTTGGCGCGCGTCCGTCGCCATGGAGACCGCGGCCGCGACCGCGTGCACTCGTCTGCTGTCCGCCCCGCACCCCGCGCCGACCTTCCTGCCGCGCAACCCCCGCCCGCAGCGAGGGCGGCCCGCCCTGCCGCGCCGCCCGCCCCCGCCCTGACCGCCGCGGCTTCATGCGTAAAGTGAATTATACCGCGGTGAAGACAGATAGAGATGAATTTTAGGTTTCCCTACCCCATACGAAAGGCATTTAAGCCTGCGCCGCCGTCTGTCTGCCTATTATATATTTTTTTTTATTATTTTACATCTACTTGCGATCGGTCTTTCGACCATAAGCAGGTTTTTTCAGCGTCATTTTGGCTTTTTTTTTTTTTTTATGGAACCTGACACGGTTGGCTACATCACCTACAACATCCGTGATGTCAGCCCATAACACAGGGTGAACTAGGTGCCATGTCAGTGCTTCCCTTCATTTCATGTCGGCTACACTAAACTGGACGGAAAACACGAACTATTTACATAGCCGTTTCGACCGACGTTTCGTTCAGTGCGGTGGTACCAACCCGGCCGGGATAAACCCTACCACCTAGTAAGTTAAGAAGGGAAGGGACCTACAGTTTAACGTGGAATCCGAACCACGGTCAGCCTCCAACGGTCGAGCGGTCACCCATCCAATCACTGACCGCGCTCAGCGTTGCTTAATAACAGTTGACTAACCAACCGCGCCACTGAGCTACCGAGGCTGACGAATTTTCTTATCCCTTAGTCGACTTTTACGACATGCGACGGGGAGAGATGCAGTGGGGCTATTCTTTTTAAGTACCGACCCCACACGGTACAGTAGGTGCAGCAGTTGGCTTGTAGGTGTTGTGATCCAGTGATCAGCCACGTTCGGTGTTACTAGTCCCGTTTATTTAATTCCAGGACATCGTGGCTCCTCAGTCTAGTTACATTATTTCTGTTATGTATGAGCTGCAGGCACTGCCTGCCTAATAAAATAAAATAATTAAGTTACAGTTAAAACCGGCGTTTACCCGTGGGCCCACTACATTCTGTGCCACTACTTTGACCCACTGGTGGGTCCACGGGTAAGGGGGGGAAGCACACCTGGGCACGGTCAGTACTTGGATAGGTGACCTCTCGACCGTTGGAGGCTGACCGTGGTACGGATTTCACGTAAAACTGTAGGTAAGAGACCTTCTTACCTAACTACAATGTGGTAGGCTTTAACTCGCCCGGGTTGACACCACCGCACTGAGTGAAAAGTCTGTTGAAAAAATAGTTCGTGACGTTGGATTTCGATCGTTCATAGAATCCAAGGCGAAACTAGCATCTCGAAAATTAGGGATACTCTACCGATGTCGGCGATTTTTCACAACGGTCCAATTGCTTACACTCTATAAAGCACAAGTAAGACCGGTGATGGAATATTGCAGTCATCTTTGGGAGGGTTCCCCTGAGTACCTTCTTTCAGCCTTGGATTCTATTCAGCGACGAGCCATTCGCCTCATTGGTGACTCTGTACTCACAAAGGACCTTCAACCTCTAAAACACAGACGTATCGTTGGGTCATTGAGCCTGTTTTATCGGTACTACTATGGCCGCTGCTCTGACGAAATTGCTTCCCTTATCCCTCCTCCTCCTGTTCGCCTTCGCCAAACCCGCCATACTCTCGCGGAACACCCCTTTGTAGTGGACAGACGAGTACTTCGAACGGCACGATTCTCTAAATCGTTCTTGTGCCGCACTGCAAAGGTGTGGAACGGGCTTCCGGGGAATATCTTTCCCCACTCCTACAATCCACGGATCTTCAAATCGCGGGTAAATAGCCTTTCCCCAGCGACATTAGTCCACCTCCAAGCCGGACTGGCACCTCCTCGGGGGTGATATTGGCTGCGCCTGAGGCTTCGACCTCGGACACAGCCAGCTAGATCGGAAACAATAAAAAAAAAAAAAAAAAAAAGTTCGTGCTTTCCGTCTAGTTCAATGTGAAGTGAATCACTGACATGACACTTAATTCACCTAGGTGTTATGGGCTGACATCACGGATGTTGTAGGCAGGTGATGTAGGTAGACAACCGTGTCAAAAAAACCTAACCTCAAAATGTATAGAGAACTAAATTTGTTTTTAATTTTTTCCACACTTAATTGCCACAGTTCTACTCTGTACATACCTGGACCCCTACCGTGCTAATTTTACTCGCACGACGAGTTCGAGCTGCGCTCGACTCGATCGGTCGCACGAGGCAAATTATTTTGGTACCGGCGTGCAGGTGAGTACGTATGCGAGTGTCGACCAAGTGACGAATTCTCGATCGAGTGTCGATCTACCAGTCTTGCCACTATTACAATTTTTTCCTAAATGTATTATGCTACCTAGATTGCAAAGCGCTCATTTTGCTAGGTATCAAACGGTCAATATGGTATGTATACTATTTTTCAGAATCTTTATGTTAATTAAAAGAGAAAAAGAGTATTGACTAAGTTGAAAAACGCGTATAAATTGAACACCCCGATATTTAAGAGTAGCTATTTAGTATTAGTAAAAATTACATCGTGGCAACACACACGATGTTGTTTGTCGGTCGGTCAGCCAGCTGTGTGAGTGATGACGACATTCATTTTGAATCTCTTCCCCTCAACCCTCCGCCCTTCCTCCAGCCATATTACCTAGCCACAAAAATACCCCGATAACGGTACTAACGAGGTGGGACCGCGGTGAAGTGCAGGGGAAGCGCATTTATTCGAGGCGAGGAGGTGCCTAGCCTATAATGCCTATATAGATATTCCGACGGGTAATACATTGCTGTAGATACCTAACTATCTAAAAATAAATAACTCCTGTATGTACCTACCTATTATTACCATATTTGGTTATACATTATAGCTCCACTACCGGTCACCTATAAATTAGTTACATAGGTAGGTACATACTTAGGTAGGTACTGACAAATTGATATGAGACGTGTACTTAGAACACAAGACTTTATTACGCACTAACTACGGTACCGTGCGTGTGGGCCGGTCGGTATTAATAAGAATAGCCCCACTGCATCTCACCCCGTTCATGTCATAAAAGGCGGCTAAGGGATAAGGACACGATGCCGTGCTAAAGGGCGACAGGCTAGCCACCTGTCACATTGTCACGGTCCTTCCACCGAGTCATGCAGGAGGTGGGTCTTCATGCCTTACTTGCTGCTTGATGTAGTTAGGTATGTGTAGCACAACACCGATTACTCTGCTTACCCCGATTGTCGGGATATAGCGTGTGATATGTATGATGTGATGTATGTATGTATGTACCTAGGTACAGACTTTATTCTTATTTTATTTTAGTGATAGGTACATAAGTACCTACTTGTATTTTGTATCTATATTATTTGAGTAAATACTTAAATAAAATAAATACCTCTCCACTAAATTCAATGAAAGGAATCGTTAATTTAACATATAACCAACTTTGAGATTTTCTAAACTATCGCAAAAGTTGATCAAGATCAATCGAGTGTTTGGGTGAGCGTATACGTCAAAATGACTCGAAGTTCGAGCTCACATTTCGTACGACGGTACCAATAACTGTCAAAATGTGGTAGATCGACGTTCGAGTTCGAGTAGACCACGTGACCGTTTCGTGCACTCACTCACTTGTACATTTGACAGCTACGACGGTACCAATTATGCCTACTCGTTCATTTTGCTCGAACTCGTCGATCGAGTAAAATTACCACGGTCGGGCTGCTGTACTGTAATACTTCGTAAATCCTCACGTCACCCCACTGAGCGTTGTTTCAAGCTATGTTTCCTCGGCACAATCACCCATGCTGGTGTGCATAAACACACTAAACATTTTATATTTGTTATCTACAGAAAGTTCATAACACAGAATCCTGAAACTGAAACTTTAAATCGCTCAAAGTAACTTTTGGTTTACAAAAGTTACAAAAGTAACAAAGCATTTCCTGTTCCGCCATCTCTTAACGCGTAGTGAAAATTGGATAATTAAATTTATTGCGGCATTAAAAGCTTACAGCCGTAAGCTATACAGCCATACAGCGCCATCTCTTGTTGAGTAGCCAGAGAAACAACTATTTACAGTCTGAGCATAGCTGAAAATCATATATTTTCTGCCGCTAGATGGCACTACTAATATTATTTTGTTTGGTGGCGGTTGGGTGGGACATATCCTTACGTCCGTGGGGATTGGATATGGAAAAGTTAGATTGAAGCCCAAGTTAGTAAAATATGTGCAAGCTTAGAATTTTAATACATTTTGTTAATTACGTTTAATACATCCTTACCTATAATAAAATCCAACGTCTGCTTTCTGTATGTCTGAGTGTCTGTCTGTCCGCTTATAACTCGAGAACCACTGAACCGATTTTAATAAAACAAAATTCTACGGATAGCTTGATTCTTCCCATCAACTATAGGCTACTTACTATCACGCTAAATAGCTTATGAGGTTAGCAGTGAAGTGAAATATGAGAGCGGGCGGAGCCGCGGGCACAGCTTGTGTTTAATAAAGGCTTTTTTGTATGAACTACACTGCGAAGTTTCTTGTCGGTTCTTCTTCGTGGGTGTAATCCAACCGGATAGAACAAATTGTGACAAGTTCGAGCGCAGTCTAACTGCCATTATGATTTTTTTTTTTTTTATGGAAACTGACACGGTTGGCTACATCACCTACATCGTCCGTGATGTCAGCCCATAACACCGGGTGAACTAGGTGCCATGTCAGTGCTTCCCCCTTTGATCGTGCCGGCTACACTGAACTGGTCGGAAAACACAAACTATTTACATAGCCGTTTCGACCGACGTTTCATTCAGTGTGGTGGTACCAACCCGGGCGGGTTAAACCCTACCACCAAGTAAGATTAGGAGGGAAGGGACCTACAGTTTTACGAGGAATCCGAACCTCGGTCAGCCTCCAACGGTCAGCGGTCACCCATCCAAGTACTGACCGCACCCAGCGTTGCTTAACATTCAATAGCGACAGTTGACTGTCTGCACCACTGAGCTATCGAGGCTGACAAATAATGAATGATCAATAAACAATACAATACTGATTGGAGAATCCACTAAAGAAGGCCTAAGGCATTTTTTAGAGTTCCGCGCAGGAATGCTGACTTAATAAATACGTCAGGTATCCGTTTGTCCGTCTTCTGTATTCTATGTCCATCTATAGCTCCTAAACAGCTTGAGCGATATTCTTTAAACTTGGAATATTTTCAATTTAAATCTAGAGCTATCGGTGCCAAACACTCTGGAAATTCTTGAAAAAATAATTACTTTTTGCCCCTCAATCTCCAACAAAAGTAAACTTGCTAACTTTACCCAAAGTCTACATCCGGAAAATACACGATTCATTAACTTTTACGGTTAAGGCATTAATTCTCTGAACCTATTACAAGTAAGTACGCTGGAATGGCTATTACAAAATTACAGCAATTTTTTGCGCGATTTCATTCTGTCGCCATTTTCGCGCTGATAGCAGCGCCCAGTGAGCGTCCCGGGAAATAAATTCGACATTTAATGCAAATCGCATTAATAATTTTTTAGCGCCTCTGAATTTCAAAGTGTTGTGATTGTGATGTATTTTACATGGAGGTAAAAACCCGACGAGTCATAACTAGATGGTGTTTTGTGTATATTTCGTGTGTAATAAACTGTGTTGATGCATGATGTTTTGCGAGTTAAGAAAAATTATTTACAACAAAAAATAAAATAAAAAATCGACACTAACACTAGTTCCGTGGACGCTCACTACTACAACTATCAACTCTAAATTGGCGACAATCAAATCGGCAGAAACATAAGGACATTCCAGCGTACTAGTATGAGTTCAGTGCATTATTTTATGTAGAATGGTTTTGTAGAACGACGCCACCGCTCTCTAGGTCGAATTCAAATGTTTATTTTGAATTTTATTTCACAGTGGGTTAGTAGGTCTGGTTAAGTGTACGGTGGAACGCGTTTGCGCACAGTGCCGCCGTATAAAACGCGCCGTCTGACAGCGGAGGGTGTGTAGTGTAGGCGGCGAGTGTAATTTGAAGCCCTTCTTATTAAATATGGATATAATCTGGCGAGTGGTATTAGATTACTGCGGGCGGTCAGATTATTTCTCCCCGGGGAGAGTTTTGTTTGACGGGCCGGAGCGTAAAAGGGGAATAAAACCATTGTCAGTGAGAAAAATGTGCTAGGATGAGGTACACAGGAACAAAGTTGTGAATTAAAATTGCATTATGGTGAAGCAGTGTTTTATAAATTTAAGAGAGATATCGCTATGAAAAATGTATTTGTATGTATTACGTAAGTAAGCGGCGGGTTTACCGAGCGGTCTGGGCGTCGTCGGCTTCTCTTGCGAGAGGTCCGAGGTTCGAATCCGGTCGGCGTGTATCAATGAGTTTTTCTGACGGAAACTGAATTAAAACTAAGTCCCTTCTCATGCCACCCCTTATTAGGTGGTAGGCTCATATTGCAAACGCCTGGGTTGATACCATCGTACCGGACGTAAGTCTCTAGTTCAGTATAGCCGTTTTCCTCTAGTCCAGTATAGCCATCAATCCGAAGCAAAGTCTCCAGCATTGCACCTATCTTCTCGGAGGTGATATTGGCTGGTTGGAACACGTGCTTTGGCTCCTCTGACTCCCATACCGGATTACATAAAACCAACGTAAATAACCACAATTAAATTGCCTCGTGAGTTGTGACTGATTCGCTATCGCCCAGCGCTTGCTCGCATGACCAAATCGATACGTTATTTTGTATTTCGGATTCGCGGAAACCCTTTACCGGCTTCGGCCGAGGTGAAACCCGTTTGCAGTCAGCTAATTAATTGTACGTATCGCTATTACACCGCTGCCGGCCCCGCGCGCCGCCCCGCCCCGCGCCCCTCACGCCCGAGCTCGCGCTCCCTCGCGCCCCTCACGCCCGAGCTCGCGCCCCCTCGCGCCCCTCACGCCCGAGCTCGCGCCCCCTCGCGCCCCTCACGCCCGAGCTCGCGCCCCCTCGCGCCCCTCACGCCCGAGCTCGCGCCCCCTCGCGCCCCTCACGCCCGAGCTCGCGCCCCCTCGCGCCCCTCACGCCCGAGCTCGCGCCCCCTCGCGCCACCGTCTATTGAAAAGCCGGCCAAGAAGGAATGTAGGTACTTACTTCATTGCTGCCTACCCGCATCGTGCATTCATTATATCTCAGAACATCGATGCCACAGAAAGTTTTAAAAAATGTGACTTTCTCTATAATTTTATATACTTTCTTTGAATTATAAATGTATCTGCCTACTCGATTGAGGAACAGGCGTGATATTATATGTATGTATGGTTGCAGAATGTTTTGGGTAAATAATCTATGTGCACACCGAACTAAAAAATTTCTAGACTTCACCGTTTAAGTAATTTAAGGTGACATATACAAACAACGAAGTCTCACCACAAGCACATATTATAAAGTGATAAGGGTTCGTTTCTTACCATTTCGATACGGAACTCTAAAAATAAACACGATAAAATTAAACAGCAAATAACTGGAGGCGATGACACCCCGCACGCCCGCGACCGGCTGTAATAGCAAGTCCTTTTACTTTGCACGAATGATTCTTACTTTGCTTTTCTGCCTGAAACCTGAAATATTTTCAAATTATTTCACGGAGTCCTGAATCCTGATTGATAACAGCTACCTACTGCGACCCCGCGCCCGGAGGAGTCGCAACTGTTACCTAGTACATACGTGCGTACGAGTGTCTGCTCATTGTGTTTGATAACAGCTACCTACTGCGACCCCGCGCCCGGAGGAGTCGCAACTGTTACCTAGTACATACGTGCGTACGAGTGTCTGCTCATTGTGTTTGATAACAGCTACCTACTGCGACCCCGCGCCCGGAGGAGTCGCAACTGTTACCTAGTACATACGTGCGTACGAGTGTCTGCTCATTGTGTTTGGGCTCGTGTTGCGCCATTCTTTTGTTTTTGTCAAACATTCTTAATTGAGGAAATAATCTATACATATAATAAAATCGTAAAGGTAAGAAAGTCTGTACATTGAATGTATTCGGAAAAAAACTAACCAGGGTGGCTTAAAATTAGATACTGAACATGTTAGAACAGTTTTTAAAATTTTTTTTTGTTTGTTTGTCTGTACGCGCATCACGCAAAAACCACTGAACGGAATTAGACGAAACTTTGTATAGTGGCAGTTTATATCCCGGAATAACATAATAAATAAAAAAATATAATAAAAATTAAAATTATTAAAAATATTATTGCGCATTTGAAATCACGTAGTCCAAAGTAAAGGTTTCTTGATTATTTGATTCATCCACGATTCATCGAATGCATAACAATTTTAAATGTCAAGTTGACAACGGAGAAATGTCATTTCGACGTGAGCTGGCCGGTGACGAATTGTTTGAGAAATAAAAAAAAAAAATTTAAGTTGAAGTTATGTCGCTGTCATTGGTGCAATTTATATTTCTGTTGCCCGCGGCTTCGCTCGCGTGAAATTCGTATTTCAAAAAAGAAAGTAAGTAACTAAAGGCGGGGCCGAAGGGAAAGCTGTATTCTGGAAGATCGTAAACCTTCTCGAAGAAAATAAGTAACTATGGGCGAGGCCGCAGGCCGAGCTGCGTTCAGGAAGAAGATAAACCTTCTTGAAGAAAGTAAGCAGCTAAGGTGAGGCCGAAGGCCGAGCTACGTTCTGATAAACGATAAACCATATCGAAGAAAGCAAGTAACTAAGGGCGAGGCCGCAGGCCGAGCTGCGTTCAGGAAGAAGATAAACCGTCTTGAAAAAAGTAAGTAACTAAGGCGAGGCCGAAGGCTGAGCTACGTTCTGATAAATAATAAACCTTCTCGAAGAAAGCAAGTAACTAAGGGCGAGGCCGAAGGCCGAGCTGCGTTCAGGAAGAAGCCAAACCATCTTGAAGAAAGTAAGTAACTAAGGTGAGGCCGATTATATTCTATCGAAGAAAGCAAGTCATTAAGGGCGAGGCCCGAAGGCGGAAGCGGGTTTATGGTTTACCTGAACGCAGCTCGGCCTTCGGCCTTGCACTTTGTTACTTCCTTTCTTCCAGAAGGTTTATCGTCTTCCTGAACGCAGCTCGGCCTACGGCCTCGCACTTAATTCCTTCGTTTCTTCCAGAAGGTTTATTGTCTTCCTGAACGCAGCTCGGTCTTCTGCCTCGCCCTTAGTTACTTACATTCTTCTTTGAAATACGAATTTCACGCGAGCGAAGCCGCGGGCAACAGCTAGTGTATTAAATAAAAATGGTGAGGTCTTAAAACAAATTATAATTCTTTACCCCTGAAAATGGATTAGTTAAATCCAAAACTATATAGAATATTTCATCAAAACTATCACAAATCTAAGACAAAGTAAGCAAGTAAGTATTATTAATATAAATTATTTAATTTTTTAATTTTCGCACTACCCCTCTATCTACCTTACCCACAATCCCAGGCATAGCTGGTAGAGAATACCTCTAGGCTTTAAGTCCGGCTTGTGTCACTTTTTATATTGTGCAATAAAGTATATTTTCATGTGAGTTTTATTCATTTCATTTCATTACACACCTTCATTTGAAGGATTGCATCTCGTCACGTAAGTTTGAAATAAAAGTGTAATTACAAAACAGGGTGACTCTTAACTATGTTTGTAATCAAGTAATCAAAAGATTACATCTCTTAAAAAGCTTGAAATAAAGGCTAAGTCAATAAAATATAAAAACTCAGAGCTACGCGTTTATTTACTTAGCGGTCCCCCGACGCCTTTAAGTAACTAAAAGTAAATACATTGGTAATTTAACTTTTTTTGACTTACGTGTACTGCAGTAAAGAAGTATTGCGCGCGACGCCGCGACCGCCGCCGTTACAGCGAGAGCCGCGAAACTCTCGTAAATAAGTTCGCCCGAAGCGGTGGCGCTTTTCAGAGATTTACGCGAGAATATGAAACGGCGCGGCTGCCAACTTCCGCCACTCGGCCAAACGTAAATACCGGCTCGTACAGTTGCCGTAACGACGCACTCGCGTCTTCCAGAATCAATTTGTAGCCTCTACTAACTCGTCGTGATACATACTTTGTAACGGCGGCGGCGCGCGGTGGCGGCGGAGCGGTGGCGCGGTTTGGCTTCCAATCATATTGCACTTAAATATTGGCAGAACAAAATATGACGAACATTGAATTTAGGTAAAAACAGAAGCAAGCGATTCGCTGAATTATTATAAGTACAACCCGTCCGAAATATCTGCGGACCTGACCAAATGACGTCATACAAACTGGAGGGTCAGCAAACAAATAAAACGAGAAACATTTTATTGCAATATCTTTTTTATACCTACTTTAATTTAAAAAGCTGCATTCTACATCCCAGAAAATAAAAACTATACCTAATAATAATCTGAAATGTGCATTTGGTCAGGTCCGCAGATATTTCGGACGGGTTGTATACTAGCTTTTGCCCGCGGCTTCGCTCGCGGTAGACTCGGTTTAATAGCAAATACGTCATGCCAAATGCAAATATGACAGCCTCGGTAGCTCAGTGGTGCGGTCGGTTAACTGTTGTTAAGCAACCCTGACCGCGGTCAGTACTTGGATGGGTGACCGCTCGAAAGTTCGCGTTGGAGGCTGAACGTTGTTCAGATTCCACGTAAAACTGTAGGTCCCTTCCCTTCTTACCTTACTAGGTGGTAGGGTTTATCTGGCCCGGGTTGGTACCACTACACTGAATGAAAAGTCGGCCGAAACGGCTATGTAAATAGTTCGTGCTTTCCGTCCAGTTCAGTGTAGCGGACATGAAAATGAAGGGAAGCACTGACATGGCACCTAGTTCACCAAGGTCTTATGGGCTGACATCACGGATGTTGTAGGTGATGTAGCCAACCGTGTCAGTTTCCATAAAAAAATACGATTTAAACGCAAGCACAAAACGGTTCTTTTATATTCTCTGAGCTGTTTAACGCGATCCCGCCGTCCCCATTTCCACCTCCGCACCACGGGCACTGGGCAGGGATTGCATCCCTACACGCTGGTCATCAAGTAATCAACAAATTAATTAGCTTAAAAAGTGGGCCCATTTGCATGCGGTTTCTTAAAAAAAGCTTGGAGTACAAGTTAAATTACAAATTTAAAAACCCCGACCTAGTAATTTAAAAACCCCGACCTAGTAATTTCTGTTTAGTTACTTAAAAGAGTCGGGGGACCGCAAAGTAAATAAAATATAAAAACTCAGATCTGCTCTGGAATTTATCTTCTATCTATAACCCCGTCTTCTATCGTCATATTAACCCACGGGGGGAGCCCTACTAAGAGCCCTTTCACAGTTCCACAGTCTTCGAATATTATTCGCAGCTCGCGCGAGGCGAGGCGAGGCGAGGAGGTGAGTGTAGCAATTACGAAGACTAAGTACACTGTTCCAACCGCCCGCCACGCTTGTGTACGCTCCGCCGACGTGTAATGTCATTAGACATTTACACGCATACATATTACACAAGGAGATGAAATTGTGAGAGTTTATACCATCTCGTGAAAAGTGACGTCCATAGATTGTTTAATCAAAAGCAACGCGGGCATTGTGTGCGGAAAACTGAGTGTTATGTATATTTGAATTTAATTCATTTGCAAATATGGAACATGGAATGGTGCAGTCAGCCTCGATAGCTCAGTGGTGCAGACAGTCAACTGTCGCTATTGAATGTTAAGCAACGCTGGGTGCGGTCAGTACTTGGATGGGTGACCGCTGACCGTTGGAGGCTGACCGAGGTTCGGATTCCTCGTAAAACTGTAGGTCCCTTCCCTCCTAATCTTACTTGGTGGTAGGGTTTAACCCGCCCGGGTTGGTACCACCGCACTGAATGAAACGTCGGTCAAAACGGCTATGTAAATAGTTTGTGTTTTCCGACCAGTTCAGTGTAGCCGGCACGATCAAAGGGGGAAGCACTGACATGGCACCTAGTTCACCCGGTGTTATGGGCTGACATCACGGACGTTGCAGGTGATGTAGCCAACCGTGTCAGAATCAATAAAAAAAAAAAAAATGCAGTAACGTCGAAATATGTTAGGTAGATACGTATATGCTGGAGTTCGAAGTCAGAACCTCAGGCACAGCCAATTTCACCCTCGAGAAGGCGCCGCCAGTGCGACCTGTAGGCGGACTAGACTGAAGTCTCTGGGGCGGGGAAGGCTATTTGCACGCAATCTGAAGATCCGTAGATTGTAGGAGTGAGGAAAGAGAAGAGAGAGAGAGAAAGAGACACGTCAGCCTCGGTAGCTCGAATCGAATCGATGTGCGACCGTGAAATTAAGCAAACCCGAGCGCGGTCAGAACTTGAATGATCGCCCGACCGTGGTTCGGATTTCAAGTAAAACTGAAAAGGTCCCTTCCCTTACCTTACTAGGCGTTTAACCTGAGCGGATTGGTACCGCCAAACTGAATGAAAGGTCGATCGAAGCTATGTAAATAGTTCGTGTCCTCTGTCCAGTTCAGTGTAGCCGGCACGACCCAAGAGAAGCACTGACACGGTACCTAGTTAAAGCCAACCATGTCGGATTCCATAAAAAAACCACACCACGCCTGCGCAGTGCAACACAGGGACGGTTTAAGGCTTCTATAAACTAAATATCAAAGTATGAACGGCCTCAGAAGTCACAGACATTGCACCCGGAGGCGGCGCGTGCGCTCGCGGCGGCGCGGCGGCTTCCGCCGGAGTCTCATTAGAGGATAACATACGGTGCGCGTGCGCGAGTGCCAATAAACATGCCGCTAATAAACAGGGAATATTGAGTGCAGCCACATAACATAAATAATTGTGCCGGGCGCGCGGCGCGTGCGCACTGAGTCCGCGCCAGGAACCGCTTTGAACGGACCACGCACTTCAAGGAGATTGCCTAAAGTCATTATTTTCATTTGCGGTGGTGGTGGTTCGAAATTAAGTTTATAGCCCTTACCTCGCAGCAGAGGCACGTCCAGACGAGGCGAAACTGTAAACTGTAAACGGAAATTCCATCCCGCCTCCGCTCCCGTCAGAACCATAGATTCAGATATGAATTTTTAAGTTTCCGGATTAAGTCGATGTTTCGCCCGCTACGTCACGGGCTTCTTCAAGGACTGCGGGAGTTCCTGGAGCCGACGTCTGGTGTCCGTTGTACCAGACGTCAAACTACTACTGTTAATCCGAAAACATAAAAATGAATATAATTAATAACAGAGTAAACTTAAAAACATAAATTCAGATATTTATTTCGCAATGTTTCATTGAGACTAAATGCATATTTTTTTTTTTTTATAGACTACCGGCACGGGTGGCTGTGCCCAAAAGTTCAAAGAACGATTAAGACACAGCCAATAACCCCACTCCTCGCGAAACCACGCTCAGAGAGGCGCCATGCCAGCTACAAGGCGGACAAAGAGGTTGTTGTCTAATTTATTAACACGCCTTTTGAAGATTCCCAGGTTATAGGTGGTGGGGAACACACTCGCCGGAAGACCGTATGCACTATGGTTCATAATTTTTTGTCATGTTCCGTTCAGCAATGCAATCTATAAGGAAGAACCGGGTAAGAAACCGTATAGAGCTTTTTTTTATATAACTTACTTATGCTAAGTTTTAATTACGTTAAATATAACATACTATGCCTAACCAAAATATAAAAACAAAATTAAGTCGAGGATAAATCCATAAAAAAGGTAATAAAATACAAAGAACCATAATTAACTATATTTACTTAATTTCATGCCTATAGTTTCCGTTTCGCGAATATTAAGTATGCTACTTTATAGGCACTTCTCAAAATCAAGATGTATATCACCTACGTCAATAGACAGATAGAGATACCTACCGTACAAGTTGTTAGACAATAGGAAACCCGAAGTGTTCATTTATCAACATCTAATGTGACAAGAATGATACGAAAACTCAATTACATAACTCACATTAACATTATTACGTAACGAATTTGTCTGCGTTAGCGCCCGCCCATGCAAAGCCGCCCCCGCCCTACATTCGTCCCGGGGCGGGGCGGGGCGGGGCGGGCGGCGGCGGCGCGGCCGGTGTGACACGGAGCGGTCTAGCGTCGGACTTGCTTCTGCACTGGCCGGCTGTCTTCACAAACGAGCCGAGTGAAGCCGACTGGGCCACATATATCCAAAGTCTAGTATGCGAGTTGCTCTGATTGGTCGTCTCAACTTTGGCGGGAAATATAAATTTCGGAAGCGAACCTACTGAATCCGATATTCGTTTGGTCGTTTATGTACTTTGGTGGCTCAGTGGTAGAGTGTAGGGTTTATTTTTTCGACTCGGCCATGGGTTCGTGTCCTTTTTGCCAAATTTGTTTTTGTTTTACTTTTTTTTAACCAAAACTTTATTTTCGGAAATACTTACGAAATTTTATTTCCCGCCAAAGTTGAGACGACCAATCAGAGCAACTGGCATACTAGACTTTGGAAATATGCGACCGGGCCCGGGGGACTGCGACGCGACGAGCGGCTCATATACAACTTTAATGGATAAAAAGTGAGTCGACGAAGTTGATAGAGCTCGCTC
Source organism: Nematopogon swammerdamellus (assembly GCA_946902875.1). Lineage (NCBI taxonomy): Eukaryota > Metazoa > Arthropoda > Insecta > Lepidoptera > Adelidae > Nematopogon > Nematopogon swammerdamellus. The sequence continues at coordinate 453,815 of OX336335.1, forward strand.
GCATCACCACCCCCGCCCCCCGCAGCGCCGCCTCCTCCGCCGCCGGCTCAGGTATAATCTGCGCCATCTAAACCCAGCGAAAAAACCATATAAGGATGAACTGTATTGTTTTATTCTCTGTTATTGTTGATTTGAAGTGTTATATTTTTAAATTATGCTAAACTGAACTTTAGAGCAGTAGACACAGGGACAAATTTCACCTGGCTAATCTTACCCCTTTCGCCTCAACGAAACTCATATAGAGGACGAAGACGAAGGTATATATAATAAAGTCTCCGTAGTCAGAACTCTCAGTAAAATTTGTTAATTATTAACTTGCTCTCAAGCTGTGTTTTCGATAGACGAGATAGTAAGCGATGTTATTATGTTCCTAGTCATTGAAATACTTGTGACAATATGTATGACAAAATAACAAGTATCCTGCGAAGTTTCTTGCTGGTTCTTATTCGTGGATGTAATAGAACCGGATAGAACAAATTGTGACAAGTTCGAGGCAGTCTCACTGTCATATGAATGATCAATAAATAATAGCCGCGTACTGACTGAGCGCAGCTGCCGCGCGAGGCAGCCTCGGCTCGCAGTCGCATGGCTCGGTCAGTCAGTACGCGCCTCGCCCGAGACAAGCGCACGCGCGGCCTCGGGCGAGCGTTGCCTCTACCGATCCGCCCGCTGTCGGTTTTTTGTAGCGCTCAAAGGAGCCTCCGTCAGTTCAGTCCATTTGCCGCGCGCACTCAAGACGGACGTTATGTGCCTCGCTCGCCTCGCTCGTTCGCGACATGGATAAGAAGCTGTGCTTAAAACTTATTTCAATTATGGCGTGGCTTTTCCTCGCGACAATTGGTTTTGTAGCGGGGCAGCCTTGCGCGCCAAATCTTCGCGCGGCACACCGCCGAGGCAGCCTCACCGTATGCCGCGCTCAGTCATTACGCGGCTAATAAAGAACAATAAACAATACGTGGCAGAAGTGAGACGGACCCGTGGGGACTGGGGAAGTGGGGAGTCACCACGCTCTTGTACATACTACGACAATATACCTGCTTATACAATTTATTTATATATTTACTTTTTATTATTTTGTTTTCATGCACTCCGGTGCGGGTGGCTGAGCCAGAGGGGCTAGAGCTCAAGCACCAACCTGCAGCCAATATCACCTTCGACAGTGTGGCCTCCCTTTGGATTGCTGGCTATATCATCTTTCGTTCAGTATGGTGGTGCCAACCCAGTCGGCAACAATTTGAGCCTACCAGCTGGCTCCTTCAGATTATAGCAAAAATAGGGTAATGTTTTCGGTTAATGGAACAAATGAATACAAGTTTCGGAAACTTCGAATAACATCAAATGTTATGTTATAAAACTGAGCCCGTGGCGCCGATCGCGCGGTTTTCTTGTTTGAAAATGCCTCTAGAGAAATTAATTATACATTCAACTAAAACGAACTTTACATTCTAAAGAGTTCAAGAGTTAATTAAATAAAGTTAAATTAATATTTTATGTTTCCGACTGCGTTCACTTCCAACCTCACTGCTCAGCTCATAAGAATAATGGCGTGATGCTATTAGCCTTTATATTACTTCAATAGAGGGCCTATATTTTTCTAAAAGTTCCATCCGAATTGGATCAGTGGTTTTTAAATTATATGTAACGGGCCGTCCCCGTTCTCCGTACTAAGCACCGGAGTATAATTTTCGTTGTTTACCTCGACGAGAGCGGCCGATGACCGAACCGAGGCGCCGGCGCCGCCGCCGTCACCGATCCACATCAAGCGAAGACAACCCACTGCTGCCACGAGCGTCGATCTTTCTCAATATATACTTATTGATTTAGGAACCACCTGTAGGAACGGTCGTAACTTTCAACAATTTTCGAGAATGTTCGAAGCAGAGGCTTCATTAGAGGAGTATCGGGAAACTTGAGGGAGTTATTGAGATCGGGTTACATGGAAATGTTTCCAAAGTTGTTACGGCGCCGCCGTTGTCTGCGAGGATACTCGCGTGGCAGTTCAAGCGTCTGGCTCGGGGGTAGCTGTTCTACTTAACAATATATTGTTTATTTTATTAAGAAAGAAAACATACAGACAAATAACATTCATATAGCGCCACCAGGGAAGTTATGATGCGTGGGAAATATGCGCAACTGTCTGCGTTCCTAAGAAGGGACGTAAACTTCCGGTCGAAAGTTTGTCGATAATTGTATGACCTAATAACCTAATTATGGACCCCCCTCCCCGCGATTTTCTCCATTACCGTTTATAATACAAACTTCAAATAAGTTTTCATGACGTAAGCACCAATTCTTGGCACGAAATATTTAAATAATTTTATATTTTTTGTTAAAATTATTATCTATGCATATCGTCTTGGAATAATTGACAGAGCCATTGTAGGTACACACACTACTTACTGTAAACTTTTTATTCAATTAAAAATATTATTTTTAAATACTCATCTAGACGTTTTTAAAATACCTATTCATCGATATACTACTCAACCTGTAAAAAAATATTTTCATTTTTAACTTAGTTTTTTCGACCGCTAATTAGTTAAAGTTGAGGATCCCTGACATAGTTTACGCCTCGGTTTACGCATAAATGTCGTTATCATCCACCGGAAACAAGATGTTTGAATGAAGAAAAAATTTAGAAGCTATGTGATGCGACCAGACGGACGGACAGACACATGACAGATTCCTGATACCTAGACCTAGGTCTGATACCTACTGAAATATACAAGAGTGCAGCTAGTGGGAAAATAAATAAATAGTCCGGAATTAGTGAGAAAAATAAAATTCGCCTTAGTTCCGTTTACAAAATCTACAGAACTACTGCTAATCAAAAAAATCTCATTTGTTCCATCATGGAACTGTTCCATGGAGGAAATCTCTGCGAAATATTCCCGTGCCAGCGTCGCGTCGTTTGCGACAGAACCATCTCCGCGGCAAATAAGTGCGGTATGCTGTTCACCGACAGACAGCTTTTTTATGTACATAGGTATATATTTTATGAGTTTGAAGCCACTTCCTCTCGTATGCGTATATAACTCTCCTCCAGTTTATATTTTATGAATGTACTGCGTGCGTCAACCGACGCGCCCGCGCCCGTCTCCGCCGCAAGTGTGTACATTTTTGAAAAAAGAACCGGAGCGGGCGGTGTGTTCGGTCGCGATGCCGCGCCGCGCCGCCGCCGCCGCCGCACTTCCGCGAACTTTCCTACAATTTATGATAAGATGACGGCTTTAGTATCAACAACATTAATTTTATTTCAAAATAAAATAAACTATCAAAGAGTGTTCAAAGTAATCGCAGACTAGTAAAGTAGATGGAAGCCGTCCCCGCCCCCGCCCCGCCCCGCCCCGCCCCCGCACCACCTTCTAGTGTTTATTCCTCACCTCACTATCTCCCGCGGCTTCGCTCGAGACATTCCAGATTATTCTTGAACGCTACTTACAATCTGTCGCTGAATTTTTACAGTACGAAATAAACACAACATTTCCTTCATAATTCAATTCAGTTCCTATAAAGTATTGAATTGGTAAATAAATTTGTTACATTAATACACTTACTGCCTTATTCAGAGTCACGCGGTTAAACGAGGACTAGATCGGTATATCTTAACACTTGTATTTGATATAAAACGAACATAACATTCTTATCTATTCAGAGTGCCACATCAACCGCGAACTAAACTAACACTCGAATTTAGTTTTCGTGTGGCAACACTGCATAAAATAACCATTGTCTACGACACAAAATGGGGTTTGTTCATAATGACAGTTTGCGCGCGTATCGTGCTATCTCATTATCTGACATATGTTAGAAGAAGACAACACTACTGTTTAATTAGTTAGGTTAATTTGGGTATTCTGTGACAAAGTAGGCACTTTAGGCTCATGTTTAGTGCTAGCTATATATTAAAAATATCAAGCAATTGTATGTTGTACGTACGTATGTAGCTTACTTGTGTGTTGTACTTAAGTGGCAAAACCACTTAGGCATGCCAAAATCTTCAGAACACACAACACTTCTCGTACTCGTGAATTTCCGCGAGTTCTTCCATTACAACACTAAAACGAATCAATAACACTTGTGATCACCACAATTCACAAATTCACCAACTCGAAATCACGCTTCGAAAAATCAACACAAGCACAACAGCTGTCTAACAATCATGGCCGCCGCCATTGTAATTAATTATATGACCGCCGCTCGTTAGATAGGGTTTAAACCCGCCTCTACCTGCTTTAAACAATGAATGGAGCTAACTCGCTGCAAATATGCCGAATAAAGATAAAACTGCTCTCTGAATAGCTTTTTTGTTAACACGGTCTAAATAGCCGATATAACTCTGTGTTAACTTTAACCTGGGAACTCTGAATAAGGCAGTTAGGTTTTAGAACGACAGACAGGTATACAATTATATTTATTAAAACTTATTACAGTGTACAATTGGTGTACAAGTGTACAAGTGGGTCCGGTACCTACTTAAAAAAATAGCCCCACTGCATCTCTCCCCATGCATGTCGTAAAAGGCGACTAAGGGATAAGGACAAGATGCCGTGCTAAAGGGCGACAGGCTCGCCACCTGTCACCTTGGCACGGTACTTACACCGAGTCATGCAGCAAGTGGGTCTTCGTGCCTTACTTGCTGCTTGATCGATTGAATCTTGTTCGAATACTTTGCGAAACGTGGTGGTCGGTGTTGTGCTGTAATTTATCTGAGTTCTTGCAGCACAACACCGATTACTCTGCTTACCCCGATTTTCGGGATTCAGCGTGTGTGATATGTATGTATGTATGTAATTTTTCTTATTATATTTCGATCCAAGCAAAAATAGGCCATCGTCAAAACATCGAACAATTTATAATAAAAATAAAATACAAGTATACATTAAAATCAGAATCGTCAAACCCAACAATAAAATCCTAAAAAATATCCCTGAAAAAAAAGTAAAATTTTTAAAGAACAATAAAATAAATTATACTAAATAACATCATATATCTCTGAAGATTAGCCAGCGTAGGTTTTATGTTACGCGTTGATTTATGTTACGCGACGTCACGGGGCGTACCTATGTTGTCTTGTCGGTGCCCGCGCGAGGTTTTCGTGCGTTACTCTTCCTTGGAGAAATGACGTGATCTGATCTGATCTGATCTGATCCCGAGATATGCCAGTACCCTAATCACGAGATTTAACCCACTACGCTACGCCGCCGCCGCCGCCGTGCTCTCCGCATCATTTTGTATGGAGAAACGAAGTTCGCAAATCTATCACTAGAGGCGCTGCTCCGTTTCTCCGTACAAAATGATGCGGAGAACACGGCGGCGTAGCGATCTCGTGATTAGGGTACAGACATCTGTCGATGGGTACAGATCCCATTAGTGAAAACGTAATGTAAATCGGTACAGCCGTTTTAGAGTTTACCCGTTCACTTCGATCGTAGACAGACAGTCGTTGCGCTTTATATTAGTAGAAGAAGTAGAGAAGAAGAATATATTGAGGTATACACAGAGCAACACGCGTGGGAATACTTCGAAGAATCCGGAAAAAATGTTTCCTAGTTTTGCTTTTCAAACGTTCCGCGCCGCGCCGCACCGCGCCGCCCACAGCGTCAAGATGTTTTGTGTGGGTTTATTTATACGTGCGTGCGCAGCATCATTAGCACGAAACGATATACTCTTCCTCGGTTATTTTCCTTTTACACACGACATTAAAATTGTTTTCTTCATAATCTTCGTTTATAGCTAGCAATAATTAATCTGGGGCGTCTAGCTAGGCCGACGACAAACTGTACCTAGCTGCCTACATGGCTAGGTGTACACAGCGTAGGCGCCAGGGTTGGCGCAAAGGTAAAATTTTTGACTTTGTCGACCTATAAATCAACTTGTTGACCTTTTATCTATCTGAGCGTACTTGACCTCATCGTGAGGTCTGATTCATTTTCGTTTAGTGTATAGATTAGTTTTATCTTTGAATTAGAGAGGTGCAAAGGTATTCATAGTCCCATCCCATACGTAGACTTAATTGACCTTTAAGGTGTAGTTTAAGTTTTAACTGAACTCGGCCGAATTGTTCGGTTGTTTTTTTTTTCATAATTTTTTTTTTTTTACTAATTCAGATATCTTCTCGGGCGTGCGTGCGTGCGCACAACAAATCAACAAATTATTAGCTGTGATGAAGAAAACTGGGAACAGCAGGCAACCCTGAGAGCGGCAGATGTGGCGCCGCGCGCCGGCCGCCTCGCTCGCAGTCACATTCAATGCTGCTATTCATTGGTCCCGGCCTCAAAGTTTGGTTAAAAACCGGCCAAGTGCGAGTCGAAATGCGCACCGACGAGGGTTCCGTATTTTATTATTTGTTGTTTTACTTTAGAGTAGTAAATAATAGTTAAGTTAAGTAAGTAAACTTAACTTAACTATTATTTAGGCCCAATTGCGCCAACACGAATTTAGAGTTAAGTAGCGAGTTATGGATTTAAACGCGGTTCCCACAGTCAACGGGTACTAGCTTAACGAGTTAAACTGATTTATATCGTTAAATTCGTGTTGGCGCAATTGGCCCTTAATCTGTGTTTGCACTACAATGACAACAAGTTTGACGCTTGCATGTATTACAGTTTTTACGATACCCACCTTAACTTTTTTCTTTTTGTTTGTTTTTTAGGGTTTCGTACCTCAAACAAAAGAGTATAAAACGGATTCCTTATAGGATCACTCTTGTGTCTGCCTGCCTGTCTGTCCGTATGTGTGAGCTAATTTTCTACGAATCTACTAGTCATAGTGTGTTGTTACTTGTCTATATAGGGTCATTTTTTATTAAGTGAAGTCCCTTAAATGGTAGGTTCTATATCTGAAATGGATTTCGTTTATGATGTTAATTTTACTTTACGTACCTAAAGTTCGATTTTGTTCTGGACATGCCATATAGTAGTGGCCCATGCATACTAATACACCCTGAAACTTTCAATAAAATCGGTCCAGTACTTTCAGAATTATTAAAAAATTCAAACAATTTACATTTACGTGCGCGCATCGCATCATTCGCGCGGGACAGCTGGGTGGTCGTTGACCCATGCAAATCAAAAAGTAGATCAAGGCCGCACGCGCCAGCTGTCCCGCGCTTAGATGCACGTAAATGTAATCTTTTTGATTTATTAATAACTCTGAAAGAACTGGACCGATTTTGTTGAAATTTTCAGGGTGTATTAGTATGCATGGGCAATACTATGTGGCATGTCCAGAAAAAAATCTAACTTTAGGTACGTAAAGTAAAATTAACACCATAAACGTTATCCATTTCAGATGAATCTGCCATTTAAGGGACTTCACTTAATAAAAAATGATCCTGTATACATTCTTCAGGTTTTTCGATTGTAAAAATGTAACCGAGCCTTCATCGCCTATGAGCCATCGACTTATCTGTTCTCACTCTTACCGCCTTTAATTTGTCTGACCTGCACAAGCTTTGTGCTTGTGTGCGACCGAACTGTCGATGCTATAATTGGAGAATTGGATACCACATTGAACAAGCTGTAATCTTCCACTTGGCTACTACGGTACGAATCGACACGGTTCGCTTAAATCTCGTGCGTTATGGCGTGGCAAGTCCCTGCGCGGAGCTCTTCACACTGGCATGCAAGGCCGCCTTAGGGACCCCTGGCCCTGGGCACATTTGGGGGTCCCAAATGTGCTTTTTTTTAGAAATAAAAAAAAGTGAATGAAAACATTATCGTTATGCATTTTTATTTTGTGACTTGGATATCAATAGTTAGGTATTTATATTTTATACAATTCATTATTATGACATTTTACGCTATATATTTTTCTGAATAGTTTTTTATTTAAGTAGTAAAATTTAGTTCACTGTTTAAAAAATATTTAGAAATTTCATCGCGTTTCCGATTTACGAAAAAAAAACAAACAGTAAAAAATTGCGGGGGTACTTTAAAGTAAAAGAACACGACCGGAGGGAAGCACTGACGTGGCACCAAGTTCACCCGGTGTTGTGGGCTGACATCACGGATGTTGTAGGTGATGTGGCCAACCGTGTCAGTATCTATAAAAAAAAAATATATAATAATAATAATGAAGGATGGCACCATTGACATCTGCCGCGCCTGCCACAAACCTGGCGAATCCCTCAGACATGCAACTTGCCAACTCCGAGTATTTGCACAGGCACAACCTAGTAGCCAGGATCATCCATCAGCAACTTGCTTTGAAGTTCAACCTTGTCGGCTCGGAGGTGCCTTACTACAAGTATAACCCACAGCCAGTTCGCGAAAATGCTCACATCACGCTCTACTGGGACCGGTCGATTATCACTGATAGGACTATTATGGCTAATAGACCTGACATATGATAATCGACCGGGAGGCGCGGCGCGCAGCGCTCGTCGACATCACGGTGCCGCATGACGAGAACCTTGTGAAGGCAGAAAAAGACAAGATGTTAAAATACATCGATCTGTCTCACGAGGTTACCGACATGTGGCCCGTGGACTCGACGATCGTTGTGCCCATAGTCGTGTCTGCGCATGGGCTGATAGCGAAGAGCCTCGACCATCATCTCAAGAGGCTCTCGCTAGAGCCACTTGCTTGGATCAAGGGTCAGATGCAGAAGGCGGTCTTGCTCGACACCGCTCGAATTGTCCGGAGGTTTCTCTCTCTCGGGTCCGACCATCGGTAGCTTGGGTTCGCCCCGCCGCGCGCCGGTGGTGGAAATTCCATTTTGTTATTTTGTATTAATTTTAGATTTAAGTTTAATTTGTAAAATTAATATAAAAAAAAAGTCGGCAAGTGCGAGTTGGGCTCGCGCACCGAGGGTTCCGTATCATCAGCATCACTCAATATATTTGTATTATGTAGGTATGTACAAAAACAATTGTTTTGTAAAATGACGAAGGCCTAAATAAACACTACAGCAATGGTTTGACTGTGCGGCATTCGTGAAGTTATACAAAAATATATTTCTTATATTATGACTATGACATAACGACATAATATCTAAAATTTTCGGATTTTTTCTTTACTTGTGATGTGAGACCATGCTTCTTGCCAAATTTCATTACTCCAGGTCAACGTAAGTACCCTATAGGTTTTGATTTCATTTGAATGAGTTTGCAAGTATTAAAATTTGCCATAAATAGCCGTATGTTTTGATTATATTGATTTAGAAGCTTTCATTTTATATAACTCGAAGGGATCGCAGACGTTAGTATTCCATATTAATTTCAATTTGATATCTTGACTCGTTACTGAGAAAAAGGGTCTTGACTTGCCACACAAAACAATCAAATTTTTTTTAATATCATAACTACAAGTTTACAATTTTAGGATTTTTTCCTTTACGTGTGCTATGAGACCTTGCTTATTACCAAATTTTATGATTCTAGGTTGACGGGAAATATCCTATAGGTTTTAATTTGTTTGGAGTGAGTTTGCGAGTATGAAATCTGACATAGATGGCCGTATCTTTTGATTGCGCTGATTTAGAAACTTGCATTTTCTATACCGTAAAGAGATCGTAGCTCTTAGTATTTCGTATTAATTTCAATTTGTTATCTTGGTCCGTTCCTGAGAAAGGGGGTCCTAGACATACAAAACAATATTTTTATTTTTAATGTCAATAACTACAATTTTACAATTTTCGGATTTTTTCCTTTACTTGTGCTGTAAGACCTTGCTTCTTACCAAATTTTATGATTCTAGGTTGACGGGAAATACCCTATAGGTTTTGATTTGTTTGGAGTGAGTTTGCGAGTATGAAATCTGACATAGATGGCCGTATCTTTTGATTGCGTTGATTTAGAAGCTTGCATTTTCTATACCGTAAAGAGATCGTAGCTCTTAGTATTTCGTATTAATTTCAATTTGTTATCTTGATCCGTTCCTGAGAAAGGGGGTCCTTGACATACAAAACAATTTTTTTTTTTAATGTCAATAACTACAATTTTAAAATTTTCGGATTTTTTCCTTTACTTGTGCTGTAAGATCTTGCTACTCACCAACTTTTATGATTCTATGTTAACAGGAAATACCCTATAGGTTTTGATTTGTTTTGAGTGAGTTTGCGAGTATGAAATATGACATAGATGGCCGTATCTTTTGATTGCGTTGATTTAGAAGCTTTGGTATTCTACATCTTAAAGAGATTGGAGATCTTAGTATTTCGTTTTAATTTCAATTTGTTATCTTGATCCGTTCCTGAGAAAAAGGGACCTTGACATAGAAAACAAACAAACAATTTTTTTAATGTCACATAACTATAAATTTACAATTTTAGATTTTTTCCTTTACTTGTGCTGTGAGACCTTGCTTCTTACCAAATTTCATGATTCTAGGTTAACGGGAAGTACTCTATAGGTTTTGATTTGATTTGCCGGTAGCAAAATATGTGACTTAAATGGGCGTATCTAGTGATTCCGTTGACCTAGAAGCTTGCATTTTCTACACCTCAAAGGTTTCGTAGACCTTAGTATTTGATATTAATTTCAACTTGATACGTCTACCCGTTCCTGAGAAAAAAGGTCTTGACAGACAGACAGACAGACGGACAACAAAGTGATCCTATAAGGGTTCCGTTTTTTCCTCCTTTGAGGTACGGAACCCTAAAAAGAAAAAATGTGTAAATAAACGAATAAATAATAATAAAAACCGGCTAATTGCGACTCGCACTTGCATTTCTCCAGGGGCCTGCAGCGGTACGGAACCACTCGTTGTCTCCAAAATGCATCTACGAGTACTAATTGATGTCGTCGTCCCACCTGGCGGGGATCTTCCCACACAGCACACTCCGTTTCCCTGCCCGCGGCCGCCAGTGTAGGACGCGGTTACTCCAACAGTCGTCGTCTTGTCTTGCATTGCTGTAAGAATGGTATGAATTATGGAAACAGTGTTCCCATACAGAGCTTCTCCGTGCCCATCTAGCCTCCCTTTCTCTCATCTGAGCTTGCAACAGTTATAAAAGCGCACAGGTTCAGCTGCTGTTCGTTATTCCTCTGTTTTATACTATCGCTTTCGTTCCACTTATTGGTTTACCGCCTCCTTCGTCAAATCACCATGCTCCATAAACATTCAGCTGCGAGGAGAGAGAAGAGCCCACGGAGGAGAAAGGCAGAGGAGTTACTACTACAGTTAGCGGGTCAGATGTTATTTTTTTCAAGGACAATACGAGAGCTTTGAACATAACAACATAACAGCACAAATAATAAACAAATAAATAATAATTATTATATTCTGAAGCCTACACAACTATTGCCACAAAGTAATTAATATCACAGTAGGTACGGCTTGATTAGCAATTATTTTATTTTAATTTATTTTATAACATTTTTTATTTTTATTATTACTTATTCTAGTGAAACATGTGTCGCCAGTGTGGAGAGCTTCGGGTTGAGGCATGACTTCGCATTTCACCTATCACGCACCACCTCCGCGTGCGCGCGCTCGCCTGATGAAATGCCACGCCCACTCCGATCGATTACGTATGCGGCGTATGCCCCCAGTTGTAGGCGAATGAGTACCAGTATGCTCAGACCAACTCCTCGCTACTCTCTTCTCCGTGCAGTAGCCGCGTCGCCGCCGGGTCACGAGTTCCGGTGTCTATCTCGATCGCGAGCAGCCATCAGCCAGCCAGACTGAGGCCGCGCTTTGTGTGATGCAGAGAAAAGATAGGTATCTAGTATAAATACTCGGTAGCTTGACTATTATGCTGCGCCTACTTACTTATTTAAGCGAAAACTCAAGAATAACGTGGTACACGAGTGTCGAATAAGAAGCACCTGCGCTGCGCCAAGGCACACCCAAATGAGCGCTGGTTGCACTTTAATTAACATCGTCTACTCGATTTTGTTAGGGTGAACTACACTATTGTCGAACGGGTAGGAAAAAAGTTTTGTGAACAATTGAGTTCAACGAGCGATAGTTTAGGTAATTGTTTTTTACGGTGAAAATAATGGTTATTTTTAAAAAGTAAAAAAAATTATAAAAAAACTAAGTTAAACAGTTTTATTTAAAATCATCAGCTGTACCAAAAACTAGAAAACAATTAGTACACAAACCTGGGCCTTCTTGAGATTTTACGTCTAGGTAAGAAATCGTGCAATACTATAGCAGTGCTGTCTTCTCATGTCGGCTGCCAAGGGGCACTTTGTGTCGCTGAGGCAGCGGAATAAGTAATAAATTGGGACTTTAACAGACTAATATAAAAACGTGGCGCGCATTTGATGTATATATCATTCTAAATACTGAATACTCAGTGCAGCACTAGGTACGCAGGAGAGGATCGAAGCGGAGCGGAGGAGCAGGAGGGGAGGGTAGGGTAGAGGAGGGGACGGGGCAGGCAGGTTGTGCACCGCGGAAACTCGCCGACATCTGTCGTGGACTTCTGGTACGTTCACTGAGCAGAGTAGAACGGAGTTGTTGCTATAGCTCTAATTTCACCAATCACGCACCATTTAATTTTAATTCAACACGCGCTCTGATACAATGCAACGCCCACTTGGACGACGTAAGACCCCAGTTGGTGGGTACACGTACCCAGTTTGCTTAGACCAATCCTCTCTACTGTCTCCTCCGCGGGCCCGGTGCGACGCCATGGCGCGGGGCGCGGAGGCAGCCCGCCTGGTAAAAGTCAAGAACAGGCGCGCTCGCGCATTGCACACACATCTACCGCCTCAGGCCATTACCGACCTTTCGTCAACGAGATTAAAGTACAAGTTGGTTCGCAGCTAAAGCTGCAGTGAAAGCTGCCTCGCGGAGGGCGGTAATGAGCAAGCTCTCCCGCGCCGCGTCGAGGCCGAGGGCCGAGGGGGGATTAGTGCCCGCAGCTTTCTCGGCGATTACGCCTACGTTTGCTTTCTACTTTCCAGAACACGTCGACCGCTCCAATGTTCACAAAGCGCTCCAGAGGTTGGTAGTAATGAAAGTTCGAAACCGATCGTACGCTCCGAGAACCGATTATAGCGGACGAACCGAATCGCAATTTTTTTTTAAATTATTTTTAGTGCTCTATCAGCCCCATAGTACACATCTTCCCTATTACTTAGGGTCCAGAGTCCCTAAGGGATAGAGAACGCTCAACGAAATCCGACACAATTGCTAAATCCCTCTCACTTGGGCTCGCCAACAGTTTTCTTTCTATGATTCTATTTCTCTGAACGGACGTTAAAACATATTTTTTTACCGTTTCGGCGGGAACCCTTGAGAACAACGAAATATAATGTTGAAGCTTTAGCTTACTTATATGTTATATCGCACCGTGAAGCACAAGTCTGCATCCGTGGAGCAAACGGTCACGCTTGGAGAACAGCTGTCTAAGCGTGATGCTGTGCTGATGACGCGGTGACGTTGTTACCGTTTGTGTACTCTGTAAGCATAAACATACATACATACATACCACACGCTGTATACCAACATTTGGAGGGTACGCAGAGCTACAATAACTCACTTAAATTACAGCACAACACCGACCACTACGTTTCGCTAAGTACCTATTCGGACCAGTGAGTATTTATTCATATTAGCTATTATATTGAATACATATTAGCTCACTGATTCGGACAAGATATAACTATCAAGCAGCAATTAAGACACGAACGCTCATCTGCTGCATAAATTAGTGGATGTACCGCGCCAAGGTGAGAGGTGACTAGCCTGTCGCCCTTTAGCACGGAAAAACAATAACAACGCTACCTCGTCGGCGGCCTGAGCTGTGAGCAAAAAGTCCAGCGAAGGCGCCGTCAAAAGCTAGTTCAAAATAATTCAAATTACGTAAGCTAAGGTCATTCCTCCTTTGACCGACCGAGGCGGCCAAGCCCCCCGAGTCGACAAGATTCGGCTCCGCGGCGCGGCGGCGGCGTGACGCGGGGGCGCGGCGGAGGCGACGGGGCGGGGGCGGTGGACATTCGTGCGTGTCCGCTTGCCCGTTCAAGTCAAGCCACGTCAAGCCCCTCACTGCCGCCAGTGCCTTTGTCTCTTCGTGCGTGTCCGCCTTAGCACAGCTGAGATATTAGTGCCTTAGTCCGGAGTTTGAGGAGGTGAAATACGTGCGATAGTCGGAGCCACAGATGAGTAAGAGGTTAGATGGGCCATCACGAGCGCTCTAGTAGGGAACACGGTGTGCCGTGCGAGGTTTCGCCAAACTTCCTACCAGACCAGTCAACTAACATTATAAATCATTAAAGTTTTAATTTTTATTATAAGCTAGTGGAAATCGGAAACGTCGAACTATGCCAGTGTCAAGTGTGATAGGACCGACAATGTAAAATTTTTTTTTTTAGTAATAATAAAATAAGAAAGAAATGAAAAAAAAAGCTTAACTGCAGCGAAAATTATGAACTGATTTCTGATAATAATAAATAAATTAGCAGACAATAGAATATGTAGATCTGTCAGATATCACCCCCGCGCACCACCATTACCACGGAATAAGAGCTCGCACAGCGCCGCCTCCGCCCCGCCCGCCTCCGCGTCGTCGTCGTGTCGTCTCCAAGCCCAAGCCAGTGATACTGAGTGATAATATATAAGTCAATGCTCCAAGCGGATGCGTGTGACGCGCCGGGCGGGACTGACGGCTGGCGGCTGCAGGGAACCGGTTCCTCCGCTCTCGGGAGGGAAAGTGCAGGCTGCGAGTGGGCCTGAGCTCCGTGTTCACCTCCAGTACGACAGCATCATTCATCATCACTGCGCCTGCGCTGCCTGCAATCTGTGCTAGCGTTCAATAACCCCGCGCGCTGTAGAGCGATGCGATGCGATGCGGTTAGAACAACACGCTAATTACTTCCGACACACAGAGAAATAGAGAACATAGAGAAATATTGACTTTTTTATAATAGACCGCCACGCCCGCGCGGGCGGGTGTCTGAGTCCAATACTTCAACGGAAGATCAGACACAGCTCCGTGCACTCCTATCGAAACCACACTCAAAGAGGTACCATGCCAGCTATGAGGCGGACAAAAAGGTTGTCTAATTTATTGACACGCCTTTTGAAGATGCCCAGGTTATAGGTGGTAGGGAACACACTCACCGGAAGACCGTTCCATATTTTCGCCGTATGACACAGGAACCAGCCTTGTCAGCCTCTATAGCTCAGTGGTGCAGACAGTCAACTATCGCTATTGAATGTTAAGCAACGCTGGGTGCGGTCAGTACTTGGACGGGTGCCCGCTGACCGTTGGAGGCTGACCGAGGTTCGGATTCCTCGTAAAAAAACTGTAGGTCCTTTCCCTCCTAACCTTACTTGGACCCTACAGGAGGGATGAGGTAAGCCAATTCATTCAAACCGTTCATGGTAGTACCTGCGGCGCAATGGTTCGAGTCTCTCCGTGAGCTTGGGATCACCAATTAGGCGGATAGCGCGGCGCTGGATAGAGTGCAAGGACGCCAATAAGTAAAGAGAGCCATTCGCCTCATTGGTGACTCTGTACTCACAAAGGACCTTCAACCTCTAAAGCACAGATGTATCGTTGGGTCATTGCCTGTTTTATCGGTACTACTATGGCCGCTGCTCTGACGAACTTGCTTCCCTTATCACTCCTCCTCCTGTTCGCCTTCGCCCAACCCGCCATACTCTCGCGGAACACCCCTTTGTAGTCGACAGAAGAGTTCTTCAAACTGCACGATTCTCTAAATCGTTCCTGTGCCGCACTGCAAAGGTGTTGAACGGGCTGCCAGGGAATATCTTCCCCCACTCCTACAATCCACGGATCTTCAAATCGCGAGTTAATAGCCTTTCCCCAGCAACATTAGTCCACCTCCAAGCCGGACTGGCACCTCCTCGGGGGTGAAATTGGCTGCGCCTGAGGTTGCGACCTCGGACAGAGCCACCCAGTTCGGTAGCAATAAAAAAAAAAGAGGACATCCAAAAAGGGCTTGATTGAGTGGCTCTGTCTGTACACGGCGGCGCGTCGCCAAAATGTCTACCAATCTACGTTCAGCGCGCGCGTACAGTGCGCTTTGCAGCCACTCAGCGAGCGCACGTCTACATCAATACTGAAAGTATTGATGTCGACGTGAGTAAGGGCTTTTGACTAAGGGCAAAGCTGTCGACGCGTGTTCTGCCTTGTGGTGATGCCGAATCAATTGTGCATACATGGGTTTTTTAATTACCGTGGTACCTATAGTGAAACATTATTACAAAAAAAAAATCGGCTTTACTCACGGCTGTCGTCTCCGAGCTATGTGGCTCGACGTTTCGGGCCAAACGTACGGCCCGACCTCATGAGCGCTCTGCCTGGTGCGACGGTTGACAAAGAACTGTCAGTTTTCCGTCTGAAGGGGCTGACGAAGATTGTAGCGGTGATCAGTGCGGGTAGTCTCAGCAGACGAGGGCCCTTCCGATGCGTTCCAGATCTCGGCGGAGAGGCAGAAGGCGCTGTCGGTGTCGACTTCCGGCCGGTCGTGTCCGTCGCGTCTTCTTCTCTTCAAATCCTCCCGCTTGAAGTTGTCCTGCTTCTTGATTTCGATGGGCTGTCGGACGAGGCGTGGGATGTGCCGGGTTTCAGTCGCAGGCATTAATTAATCTGATCGAACCTCACGTTATGTATGTGTGAGAGACAAAACATTAATGTGCAACCAATTTTGGAAGTAACAATCGTGCGTTAGAGAAACATGAAAATAAATTATTGAGAACAGTAAGACAACCAACCAATGAATGAAAACATCAACATGAGACACAAGAAGAACATACATACATAACATAACAAGAGTAACAACAACATTCATTGTACTTATAGTTGTATAGAAGAAAACCGGCCAAGTTCGAATCGAACTCGCGCACCGAGGGTTCTGTTCCACCACACAATATATTTGTTTTTACCAAATTGTATTTACCAAAAAAAATGTGTTTTCTCTCATTCTGTTCGGGATCGAGCGAGCCCGACTGACATTTTCATTATTATTAGTTGTTTTACTTTAGAGTTTGCACTGACCGTTGGAGGCTGACCGAGGTTCGGATTCCTCGTAAAACTGTATGTCCCATCGCTCCTAATCTTACTAGGTGGTAGGGTTTAACCCGCCCGGGTTGGTACCACCGCACTGAATGAAACGTCGGTCGAAACGCCTATGTAAATAGTTTGTGTTTTCCGTCCAGTTCAGTGTAGCCGGCACGATCAAAGGGGGAAGCATTGACATCGGAACCGGTGTAAAACTGTAGGTCCCTTTCCTTGCCCCTTACTAGGTGGTAGGCTCAAATTGTAGCCGACTGGGTTGGTACCACCGTACTGGATGTAAGATGGCCGCATAGCAGCCTCGGTTGTGTTCTCCTCTAGTCCAGTATAGCCAGCAATCCAGGGAAGTCTCCTGTATGGCACCTACCTTCTCGGAGGTGATATTGGCTGGTCGGAGCATGCGCTTTGGCCCCTCCGACACAGCCACGCATACGGGATTACATAAAAAAAAAAAACAAAAAAAAAATGGCACCTTGTGCACCCGGTGTTATGGGCTGACATCACGGACGTTGTAGGTGATGTAGCCAACCGTGTCAGTTTCCATATAAAAAAAAACTATAATCACACCAAGTTTGACGCCCACCTCCACGAAACACCTGCTGTGTTGGTCGGGGGTCTAGGGCGGCGGCGCGGAGGCGGTGACGACGGGATCTCGCCTCGACCGGCCGGACAGGTGCAACTCTCTCCTCCCCTCACCTCACCCCTATAGCTCAGCCCTCCCTCCTCACCCGCCGCCTCCGGCGAGCGACACAGCCAGCACACAACACCGCGTTTCACCACACCACATACTGACCTCTAGGTAGGTAATATCACGGGCGCTGCTCTGAGGAACTAGCATCCCTTATTCCCTGCCACCCGTCCTATCGCCGCAGCACTAGTCGCAGAGACTCAACACCCTCTAGTTGTTGACATTAGGCTTTTGAGTACGCATCTAGTCCAGTATAGCCAGCAATCCAGGGAAGTCTCCGGTATGGCACCTACCTTCTCGGAGGTGATATTGGCTGGTCGGAGCATGTGCTTTGGCCCCTCCGACTCAGCCACCCATACCGGATTACATAAAAAAAAAAAAAAAAATCGGTTCTTAAAATTATTTCTTTATCGCACCGTGTGAAACTGTCTTCCGACCACGTTAGAGAATACGGCCACAGCGTGTTTTATGAACCTTTTAACCTGGGTCTCCTCAAACATCGTATTAACAGGCTAGACAGACAGCCTAGCAACAGTTCGAAAATCTGCTGGCATGGCATCTCACTGAGCGTGGTTTCGCGAGGACAGGTGATTTTGGTTCTGTCGACTGCACCATTTGTTTTTCGGCACAGCCACGACCATGTGGGTTTATAACACAGAGCATCAAATGCGCGCGCCCCTCCTAGAGGCGCCCTGAGCGCGATTTCTCTACAACGCCGTTGAAGCCTGTGGGCGTGGCCTATGACTTACATAATGTGTGTTGTGCTTATGCATTTGTTTTGTGCGTGTGCCTAACTTGCTCCTCTTTGTGTCTAGTGTCGATACTAGCACACACACACACACATACGAAGCGCTAGCAGCACTGCGTGTAGTTTTTGGTTTCAAATATTATCGCTTAGGGCGTCTCTAGTAGGGGGCGCGCGCGGTAGGTATTTGATGCTCTGTGGTATATAATCATTGACTTATATATACCACTGTTTATAATAAAATAAAAAGTCGCGCTCGCGTCGTAGAATTCACTCCACTACTGTCAACGGCGTTCAATTGTGAGAATTGTACTAAAACATTAGTTAGAATTAAATAGAAACTGATTGTCTCTCGACACTTATTGCGGTTCCTAACGTCTGACTGATGTGACAACAATCATCGCATTTGAAATCTTTCGAAACAACACTTGCAATGTTTCAAAACAAAGTAGATTCGGGTAGGAAAGTACGTTCTTAACGGAATGCTCTCTTTACACGTACAGAATGCAACACTTTCACCTCAGTGAATATGCATGCCCACTCAACAATGGAACGCTGTTCTAATGTCGCCACTAAGGTTGCCACTTAGCAATCGGCTGGTTGGGAGCGGCCGGGATTGGCCCCGAATTATTTAATGCATCCCGGGTCCCGGAATTGTGTAAATTGTCCCGGGTATAAATTTTAAATACGCGCCAAAGGATGAGCTAAAAACTCGGGTGAACTTCGACAAATCTTCTTTCATAAAACTGCTTGTGCCTGACCTGACGGGAGCGATCTAATAGTATCTGATAGATACTATTCTTAATACTACTTGAAATAAAGTTTGGATTTTTTTTTTATGAAATTTATTTATTTGGAGTACGGTAACATACATAGTTATTAAATAATTAACTAATCTAAAAATTATATAAACTAACTTAAGAAATAAATTAACTTAAAAAAATAAATTTCATTTAGTGCTTTTGTCCCCGGGATTGTGCCGATGATGCCAGCCGCGTTACCCCTCTGAATTGCCAGGCTTATCCTTTGGTTTGACATTATATAGTAAAATATTTCAGTTTGTATGGTTAAGTTTGTAAATACAAAGTTCTTTTTTGCCGAATAAAAAATAAAAAGAAATATTTGCCGTAATTTTTACTGACCCATCTGGCAACCCTAGTCGCGACTCGCGCCGCGCGCGCGCGACTCGTTAGGTGACCGTCCCGCGCGCCGCTGCCACCCGAGGCACAAGCACGACACACACATACACAACACGCACGCACGAGCACGACCAACAGAAGTATAGTGTACGTACTTGAAATCCAGCCAAACGACAGAAAAGCCATTGTTACCAGTAAGATAAGCCATGCGATATTTGACCTTATGAATGTTGCATTAAAGTTCGCTTTACAGACCAACAATACCTTATAACAAAATTGAAATAGTTATTCTTTTATTTCCTTTAGCTAGAGTTTTAGGGTATGCAGTATCAATGCTCTTGTCTCGTCTCAGTTCACATTCCGGTGTAATTAATTGAGGCTTACTCGTCTTTGTTATTTGAACGTTCTCAAGCAATCTACATATTCACCTCACATTCTTTCACATTCTTTAAATATTAATAAGACAAACAGTCTAGTGAGAACATAGTGAATGGCTGGCTAGAAAGAAGACATATGTACGCGACTCGCCGGCCGCGCGCGCCGCTCCGACGCGCCGCCGCCGATTTCGGCGGGCGTGACCTCCGATGCTGCGGACTGACCCCGCTCTCGCGAAGTGTCCTCAACCCCTCACCCCGCCGCCGTGTGTCGCGCGCTCGCCCGCGTCGCCGTCCCGTTGATTCGCCGTTCGCCCGACTGCCGCACTGACACGGAGCAGCCGAGTGCGCGCGTAGGGTGACGCGTACCGCTCAGCGACGATCGGCGAATCTTCTCTCTCTGTTCGACCTGTAGGCTTGAAAGGAACCTAAGGTCCTAACTGGCGACTGTTCTTTTAAAATAAAAACACGGACTTGCGACACAAACGAGCTCCCCACTCAATGTTGGACCGTCTCCAGCGTAGTCCGACGATCGCGGTATATAACGCGTGGGCAAGGTGTTTATTTATAGTCAATTTACTACAGCTATCAATCTGTTACTTTACTGGCTCCAAGACTCTACACTATATCCTATCACTTTTACTTTATGAGGTGACAATTTAACGCTAAAGGCACACTATTTCTCTTCAACTTCCAAGCTTAATTTTCAACACAATATATTTTCCTTTATCTTTCTGAGTTGACTGTTTCTCGCGGGTCCTGAAGGCAGACTAACCGTCAAACTGTTTCTTCCAAACTCAATAACTTGTACACATTGTCACTGCATACCCCCTCCGCGTGGTCCATGACCATTCCATGTATATAAGCCCCTATTGGTTCGTTACCTTTTTCTTACATAATACCCAACATTCCCGCCTACCTTTTCGTCAATGTTATTGGTTCCTTTCGTCGGTATGTCACCATTACATAACCTTGCCCCCCGCCTATATAAAACGAACCTTCGGACACGCCTTATTCCAATTTGAATGAGAAGCTCCATTTATTTACAATTTCACATACAAAACACACATATTACATTTTCAATACAACAATAATAAATCACATAAAAACTTACAATAAAATACTTCCAAACATTTCCGTAAACATTGCTATTAAACTTACTTCAATTTAATTATAAATGGTGCGGTTAGACCTTTATAATCATGTACATATTATACTTAAATACATTTTATATCAAATACTCAATCATTTCATCACATTACATCATTTTAATTCGCTCAATATGCCCAATGCTTTGACCAGGCGGTCATGGTACATTTATTTCCATATATCCACATAATCCAATAAACATAGTATAAAGTTTATTAGCTTTTTCCAATAATTCAGTTCCACTACATCCATCACCTACTTATTACGTACCTACATACTATAATGATACAATTTTACAATTATCAAACATTCTTAATACAACATATTAATTGATTGGCCGCTTTTAATTTCCTAAACACGTACATAGGAAATAACACATACGATTACATATACCTAAAAATATTTTAAGATGGTCAGCGTCTAACGGTAAATAGTTTCCGGAAAGATACTTTCTAGGCCTTTTGTCTTTCGGTTACAAAGAGCTTTGAAAGTTTATTACTGCGTTCTCATTCTATTTGCGCAATAGAGTCGTCTTACAAATTTGAATGTCTTTACCACTCTTTAGAATCCAAAATCATTCATATTTTTAAAGAATTGTCCAAATATCATTGTTTTGCGTTTTTAAATGAACTTTACAACCATCTAACATCCTGCAATTTAGCTGGTCTTTTAGCCACGCTCAACAAACTATAAAGAATACAACATTTTGTTTAACTCTATTCAGCATTTTATTTTTTAATGTTTTATCGCCTATTCATTTCAGTATGTCTTTCACTCTTTTTGAATGGATATTGCGCTTCTATTCTCATAATATTTCTACCCCAAACCTTTCGATAATTTCTCTTTTATTGCGGGCGGGTTTTCAATTTAGATTTCTCTACCATAAAGTTACTTCACACGAGAAAGACAATAATTTACTTTTACAACGTATTTGACAATACCAACATTCTAAAATCAACAATTAATATTTTCGTACGTTATTTATGGCTTCCTTCGACATTTGTATCTTGTTTGTTTTTTTTTTTTTTTTAGTAAACTTTCCAATATTCTGAATGGATGTACCAAGCCTTTCTTTCAATATTTCTAAACTATATTTCACAGTAATGGTTTTAACGAAACCTAGCCTTTGAGACGCTCCCCTTACAAATTCGTCTCGCTCGATATATTGTTCTACAATACTTAAGGCGGGTCGGCTACATACTCCCCCCTGTAACGTACGTGACGTTACACAATTATAAGCCGACACGCATATACAATCATTACATATTCAATGTTAAACAATTCTTTTCAATAGTCCTCTTTCTAACTCCAATAACCGCACCAATTATAAATCTTATCACTACATACACATTACAACTTCAAACACTTACACAATTTCAAATCAGCAACCTTTTACTTCAATCAATTCAAATCAATACGATTTACAAATCAACAATACAAACAAATTCGCTACATCATTACAAAAATAATAAACAACCGCACCTGTCCACAAAACTTTCACTTAATGTCTTTACACTCCTAGCAATCCTTATTATTTGAGTCCATTGTCCTTTTATTATCTTTCAATACTTAGGCGCCACTCTATTGTAGTGGGTCGAGTCCGTTTCGTTTGTTCTCAGACAGGTTCGTACCGCACAGCTGCACGGACCCTAACCGTTAACTTGCACTTTTAATTTGTTTATTTACATTTTTATCTTTATGGTTCCGTAACTATTTGTAATTGCCCATACACTTTCGATTTTCACTCTCGCGCACTGGTTTGACTTACGTTTTCACTTTCAATTTTACTTTTGCCCATAGACACTTTTGATTTGCACTATTACACATATTACATTTTTACCTATTTCACTCGCGGACGCTGGCTCAACGCCCGGGCGGAGCGCGTACTACCGATAACGCGAATCACTTCGACGACACTGGTGATCGCGTTTCACTTTCACACATACACAGTCGTACACGCATTTTCAGCTTTCAGGCGGCCGGGCGCCTGCTCGTTTCAGCATACTATCTTTCTTTCTCCTCTTGATCTTGTACCTTCTCTGGCCTATATATGAGTATCACCTTAGTCACTGGTCGCCTCGACCAGCCACTTGTCGTTATAACGTCGACTACTCGAACGCGCCCATCTTTCCCTTCGTGAACCGCCGCGATCCGACCTTTTGGCCATTCACTTCGCGCTGAATTTGGGTCTGCTATCAGTACAACATCATCAATTTTCAATTTTTCCTTTTCTTCTCGCCACTTCTGCCTAGTAGCCAACGTAGGCAGGTATTCCCTTAGCCACCTCTTCCAAAATAAGTCAGCCAGATGCTGTGATATCCTCCATTGTTTTCTTAAATATAAATCATCCGAACAGAATATGCCAGGCGTAGGAGCTCCGTTTGAGGATCCGAAGAGAAAATGATTTGGTGTGAGTGCTTCCGGGTCTCGCAAGTCTGGTGAAACGTGAGTGAGTGGCCTGCCATTCACTATGTGCTCAGCTTCAGCTGTCAATGTTTGCAGCACCTCTTCCCGGGGGGCTCTCTCCTTTAATGTGGCTCTTAATGCTATCTTGACGCTCTTTATTAATCGTTCCCAGCAGCCTCCCATGTGTGGAGCTGCCGGCGGTATAAAATGCCATTCTATTTTTCCTTGTTCTTTGAGAGCTTCCTTCATATTTATCAAAGCGCGCTTCAACTCTCTATCTGCACCTTTAAAATTGGTACCGTTATCCGAATATATATGCGCCGGCTGCCCCCTCTTGGCGGCCATTCGCCTGAGTGCCATAATCGTGGAGTCCGTCGATAATGACGCAACCAACTCTAAGTGAATAGCGCGCATTCATTCCGTATCTCTTCTCATGTCTTCGGCCAATTGTCACTTCGAATGGTCCGAATAGATCCACTCCACAGTGCGAGAAACATCGCTGATGATGGGCTAGTCTTGCCAATGGTAGATCTCCCATCCTCGGCGGGCACGGCTGTGCCCGGATCTGCCGACATCTGATACATTTTGCTGCTACCGACCGTAACGTAGAGCGCGCGTTCGTAATCCAATACTTTTGCCTTAATTCATTCAGTACCATCTCCGTGCTTTATACTCGCCTGCATATTGACCGTCCTTCAGGCACTTTCGTTCTACGCTTTTTAATCGTAGCATCGCATCTTTGAAGTTATCCGGCAGATGTGGCTCGTCGCATCTCCAAGTTAGCCCAGCCTCCCATCTATAGTCAGGTCCTCGCCTCGATGTCCGTTCCAAAATAGCCAAGGCTTGTGCATTGTCCTTATTTTCCCTCTTCACATTAGATATTCCGATCGAATCGATCGCGAATTCCCGTTTAACAATCTCGGCAACATTTACATCTTGTTCGTAGCAAGTTCGCACGCTTAACATTCTTTTATTTATTCTCTCATCAACATTTATTCCGTGCACACACCATCCCAATGCAGTGCGCGATGCAGCAGGTGTGTTTATTGCGCCTCTTATAATCTCCTCGGGTAACAATACAGAGCCATTGTCCTGCCCAATAAGTACCTTCGCACGTGCCTTATTGTAACAAGGTAAAAGGTTTATGATTGGCGCTAAGTGCGGGTGCGCCAGCAATTCATCTCGGCTTATTGTTTGTTCGCCGACGTCAAAATTTTTCATTGTCGTTGCTTCTAATACTATTGTTCTCTCTGCCCCAGTTACGGGTACTTTTACTCTTTGTGACTCGCGGCTTACACAGGCGTCGCTGACAGTTTTAAAACGTAGCATTACGCGAGGGCCCTTTAATCCTGCTCTCCTTGCAAATTTTTCATCAATTACCGTTATCGTAGAGCCATCATCTAATAGTGCGAAGGTATCAATATTAGCCCGCGGCCTGCGAATCGTTACCGGAATCGTTTTTAGTCATGCTGTTTGCTCTGTCTCCGTCGAATGGCGGTCTGGTCCGCCGTCAACACTGCCGTCCCGCAAGTTCCTTCTGTCCCTCTCTGCGCGGTTGCTGTCTCGCTCACTCTCTGAAGCATTATTCTCGCGACGGCGTGGGTCTTGCCTATCATTTCGCTGGTAATTGCGTGCAACCCAGGCCCCGCGACCGTTGTTATATCCGAAGTCTCTATGTAGCAACGCGTGGTGTCGTCTGTAGCATCGTCCTACGCCGCACGTCGGCGCTCGGCAGCTGGCGACGCCATGTGACTTCCCCAGGCACTGGTAGCATCTCTTCTTCCTTTTCACCCAGTCCCAGCGTTGCACTTCCGTCATATTGCGGAATCTATTGCAATATCTCAGCTGGTGTTGCTGTCCGTTGCAACAATCGCAGCGCGGCCCTCTCTCACTCTCGCTTTCTTGCCTGGCGTTGTCATTTTCATGGCGCTCTTCTGCCGTCTGAGTAGTGTTGATCCTCGCGCCCGGCCCTCTCTTGCGTTCCTCTTTGCGCGCCGCATACTCACGTAGCGGTAGCGCCTGTGCTACACCTGCCGCAATGCAATCTTTCGCTTGTCGCTGTAGAAACTCTGTTTCCATTTGTGGTGCCGCTGTCTCGTATGACGAGTGCACCCATTCTCCCGTTCTCTGCTCTATTATTTCGTCACGTACAGCGCTTTGGTTTGAGCCATCCTCTTCATCTATATCCGCCAATTCGCAATCGAGCTCCTGATCGGCCAACTCGATCTCCATTTCTAATCTCTTTTTCTGCAACGCCAACTCAGCTTTTTTCCTATTATTTGCCAGTATCGCGTGCCTCCTCCGAGACGACGTGGACCGGATACTCCGTACGCTGCCCTCTGCTGCCTCAATCGAGACACGCCGTTGTGTCAGCATTTCGCTGCTGACGGGCGGGTCTGCCCCCACTACGCCCGTACTCGACGCCTCCGGTCTTACTTCCATTGCTGTCACCTCAATGGGCGCTTCCTCCTCCATAGGCGGTGCGCCGATAATCCGCTGACTCCGACGCAGGGCTCCTGTCTTCTCTGCCATTTTATCGATTTTAATTAGACTAAATAAAATACCTTGCACGTCCGTAGGTCGCTGGTTCAGATCCGGCTCGAAGGACCATCCGATGTACGCGACTCGCCGCCCGCGCGCGCCGCTCCGACGCGCCGCCGCCGATTTCGGCGGGCGTGACCTCCGATGCTGCGGACTGACCCCGCTCTCGCGAAGTGTCCTCAACTCCTCACCCCGCCGCCGTGTGTCGCGCGCTCGCCCGCGTCGCCGTCCCGTTGATTCGCCGTTCGCCCGACTGCCGCACTGACACGGAGCAGCCGAGTGCGCGCGTAGGGTGACGCGTACCGCTCAGCGACGATCGGCGAATCTTCTCTCTTTTCGACCTGTAGGCTTGAAAGGAACCTAAGGTCCTAACTGGCGACTGTTCTTTTAAAATAAAAACACGGACTTGCGACACAAACGAGCTCCCCACTCAATGTTGGACCGTCTCCAGCGTAGTCCGACGATCGCGGTATATAACGCGTGGGCAAGGTGTTTATTTATAGTCAATTTACTACAGCTATCAATCTGTTACTTTACTGGCTCCAAGACTCTACACTATATCCTATCACTTTTACTTTATGAGGTGACAATTTAACGCTAAAGGCACACTATTTCTCTTCAACTTCCAAGCTTAATTTTCAACACAATATATTTTCCTTTATCTTTCTGAGTTGACTGTTTCTCGCGGGTCCTGAAGGCAGACTAACCGTCAAACTGTTTCTTCCAAACTCAATAACTTGTACACATTGTCACTGCATACCCCCTCCGCGTGGTCCATGACCATTCCATGTATATAAGCCCCTATTGGTTCGTTACCTTTTTCTTACATAATACCCAACATTCCCGCCTACCTTTTCGTCAATGTTATTGGTTCCTTTCGTCGGTATGTCACCATTACATAACCTTGCCCCCCGCCTATATAAAACGAACCTTCGGACACGCCTTATTCCAATTTGAATGAGAAGCTCCATTTATTTACAATTTCACATACAAAACACACATATTACATTTTCAATACAACAATAATAAATCACATAAAAACTTACAATAAAATACTTCCAAACATTTCCGTAAACATTGCTATTAAACTTACTTCAATTTAATTATAAATGGTGCGGTTAGACCTTTATAATCATGTACATATTATACTTAAATACATTTTATATCAAATACTCAATCATTTCATCACATTACATCATTTTAATTCGCTCAATATGCCCAATGCTTTGACCAGGCGGTCATGGTACATTTATTTCCATATATCCACATAATCCAATAAACATAGTATAAAGTTTATTAGCTTTTTCCAATAATTCAGTTCCACTACATCCATCACCTACTTATTACGTACCTACATACTATAATGATACAATTTTACAATTATCAAACATTCTTAATACAACATATTAATTGATTGGCCGCTTTTAATTTCCTAAACACGTACATAGGAAATAACACATACGATTACATATACCTAAAAATATTTTAAGATGGTCAGCGTCTAACGGTAAATAGTTTCCGGAAAGATACTTTCTAGGCCTTTTGTCTTTCGGTTACAAAGAGCTTTGAAAGTTTATTACTGCGTTCTCATTCTATTTGCGCAATAGAGTCGTCTTACAAATTTGAATGTCTTTACCACTCTTTAGAATCCAAAATCATTCATATTTTTAAAGAATTGTCCAAATATCATTGTTTTGCGTTTTTAAATGAACTTTACAACCATCTAACATCCTGCAATTTAGCTGGTCTTTTAGCCACGCTCAACAAACTATAAAGAATACAACATTTTGTTTAACTCTATTCAGCATTTTATTTTTTAATGTTTTATCGCCTATTCATTTCAGTATGTCTTTCACTCTTTTTGAATGGATATTGCGCTTCTATTCTCATAATATTTCTACCCCAAACCTTTCGATAATTTCTCTTTTATTGCGGGCGGGTTTTCAATTTAGATTTCTCTACCATAAAGTTACTTCACACGAGAAAGACAATAATTTACTTTTACAACGTATTTGACAATACCAACATTCTAAAATCAACAATTAATATTTTCGTACGTTATTTATGGCTTCCTTCGACATTTGTATCTTGTTTGTTTTTTTTTTTTTTTTAGTAAACTTTCCAATATTCTGAATGGATGTACCAAGCCTTTCTTTCAATATTTCTAAACTATATTTCACAGTAATGGTTTTAACGAAACCTAGCCTTTGAGACGCTCCCCTTACAAATTCGTCTCGCTCGATATATTGTTCTACAATACTTAAGGCGGGTCGGCTACAACATAGTTCACTATGTCTTCTTAAAAAAGTTGGTCGATTGAGTAAGAAATACTTAGGTCGTGTTGGAAGAATGATAGGAAATCTATGGAAAAATAATTATGAAACAGAAGTGAGTGGAAGGGTCGGGGAGGATGCACCTATCTAGATCTCAGTGTATCTAGACTAGACCAGGGCGGGCATGTGCTCAAAAATGGTCAGGTGCATAATACTGTAATTAAACTAATGAATGAGCATGTATGAAGAACATTGTGAGTGCGAACATGATGAAGGCAGAGGTGTATCGGGCAGGATGGTGGCACGCGAAGATCTCTCGTCTCTGCCTATCCAATTTGGAAGCCACTTGGAAGCATTCGTGACATTATGTATGCAGTATCCAATTATTACATCCTAATTACTTTAATTTATATATAAGCAAAGAAATATGTATTTACTTAAAATTTTTGTTATTACAATTAAAAAAAAAACCCGTCCACTGAGCTATATGTAGCTCAGTGTCCCCCGACAAAATAATTTCCGCTTAGTTAATTAAAGGCGTCGGGGTACCGATTTTTTTTAGTTAGCGATCGCCCGACCGCTTTAATTAACTAATTGGAGGTTAAAAAGAATATTTTGGAGCTGAAGATGAAGAAACGAAGGTTAGTTCTGCTTCAGTTTCTCGGAACAAAACGTCGTCAGGTCGCAACATTCGGGCCGAGACGCGACGACGGACGACACGACTTGCGCAACTCGCGTCGCCCGCCCCGGTCACTTCGCACTAATTAGTAATCAGCGTTTTGCACAACGAACGAGAAGTCTTCGGTCTGCTGTGCTGCTAGTACTTCTTGACGCGTGACTCACTTTTTTTTAATGAAACTGACACGGTTGGCTTGGCTACATCACCTTCGACATAGGTGATGTCAGCCCACAACACCTTGGTGAACTAGGTGCCATGTCAGTGTTTCCTTTCGTTCGTGCCGTCTACACAGAACTGGATGGAAAACACGAACTATTTACATAGCCGTTTCGACCGACCTTTCATTCAGTGTGGTAGTTAGCAACCCGGGCGGGTTAAACCCTACCACCTAGTAATATAAGAAGGGAGTCATATCATAACCCTTAGTCGCCTTTTACGACATACACGGGGAGAGATGAAGTGGGGCTATTCTTTTAAAGTACCGGCCCCACGCGGTAGGTACAAGTTTGGTACGATCTTTGATTACAATAGAAATCATTTGAAATAATTTGGTCTTTGAATTGATACGTAAGTAGGTAAGTAACGCATGCACTCTACCGCTAAAACCTGACGCGCTGATTGGCTGACCGTGTCAAGGTGTCACGGAGGCACTATCCGCGCTCATCCGACTATCACCACTCACAAATGCGTTTGTTTGCGGAATTCTCAAGACATATTATTACTCATCGGAACAGTTCGATGACGCCAGCACATGGCTTTGCATAAGAACAACAGGACGTAACACGACGCAACAATGCGAACGGTACGCGTTGGTTGAGTGTCGCAACTAAACGCTTCTGCAGCGACCGGCCGCCCGGCCACCGCCCCGCCGCCGTGGGTGATGTGACGCACTTTCGGTGAAAGCGATAATCTCCGCGTACGCTGATACTGTACTGGTGACTTCTCCTTATTGCATCACTGTGTTGTTGACAACATGTGAGGTTGGTGTGCGTGCGCATACAATTAATGGAATGCTTACAGCAAACAAATATTGTCATATAACTAAAGTCACCATGACGGATCTTCATTCTTTTGCATTTTGTTCTCTGGTACGAGTATTATTGAACCTTTTAAAATTGTAACAAATCTTGGAATTTCAGTCCGGTAATTCGTCAGCTTCGGTAGCTCGCCGGTGCGACGAATCGACAGCTCATTCGACCGTTGAGGCTGACCGTGGTTCGGATTCCAGGCAAACTATATGTACCTTCCGTTCTTACCTTACTAGGGGATAAGTTTTACCCGTTCTGAATTGGTGTCACCACCACCAACCCGGATGAACACTCGGCGCGGCGCAGTTCAGTTGTTACCTGGCCCAATATTATAGCAAGATAAAATAAAACCCAGGAATATAAACTAGAAGACTTTTTTTTATAGAAACTAACACTTTTGGCTGAACTGGACGGAAAACACGAACTATTTACATAGCCGTTTCGAGCGACGTTTCCCTCAGTGCGGTGGTACCAACCCGGGCGGGATAAACCCTACCACCCTAGTTCACCCTGTGTTATGGGCTGACATCACGGATGTTGTAGGTGATGTAGCCAACCGTCAGGTTCCATAAAAAAAAAAACCAAGTAAAGTAAGAAGGGAAGGTATCTACAGTTTAACGTGGAATCCGAACCACGGTCAGACAGTCGACCGACCGCACCACTGAGCTACCGAGGCTGACATTAGAAACTTAATAAATGATTATTATTATTTTTTTATATTTTTTTATTGAAACTGACACGGATGGCTACATCACCTACAACATCCGCGATGTCAGCCCATAACACCGGGTGAACTTGGTGCCACGTCAGTGCTTCCCTTCGGTCGTGCCGGCTACACTGAACTGGACGGAAAACACAAACTACATATTTACATAGCCGTTTCGACCGACCTTTCATTCAGTGCGGTGGTACCAACCCGGGCGGGTTAAACCCTACCACCTAGTAATATAAGAAGGGAGTCATATCCCATAGTCGCCTTTTACGACATACGCGGGGAGAGATGCAGTGGGGCTATTCTTTTAAAGTACCGGCCCCACACGGTACAAATTTCAATTAAATAATAATTAACTACTAGGTATGGTCTCTGGACCAGCCAGATGCAAATCCTCAGGGCGCTTTGTGTCCGCACGACGGATTCCGACCTACCTACCTACCTACTACGGAGCATGTGCTCTGACCTCTCTGACTCAGCCACCCATACCGAATTACATAAAAACAACAATACACATCACGTACCTACTGCCTCTATGTGAAACAGAGCAATGTTAATAATGATTAGAAGCAAAGAGATAACAGTTCCTCTCTATATACAATACACCACAGCCACACCGGCCGGGGACGCGCCGCGGTGAGCGCGCAATGCTGAACAATTTACCTCTACATGGGTGGCGGCACCGAGCATACCTACGGGAGTGGCAACCGTCGAGCGCTAATATATAGGAAAATTAGCCGCGTGTTAGAGCATTTGCACTAATATATAGCGCTGCTGCGGGATCGACCGTCAGTGCGCTCGCGACTTGGGAACGAAGAACACGTATATGTGCACTACGCAAAATGGCGATTTGTGCAGTTCGTGCATGTCGAAAGAGCTCAAGATCATCAGGAATGACAAAAGATGGCGTAACCTTTCATAATTAGGTCATTTTAATGATAATACAATGCTTAAAGCGTGTAAAATACAAAAATTCCGCGAGCTAGGAGCACGACTGCGCGCCATACTGGGCGCGTACACATGATAGGCAAATTTGACAGACTGGAAAGAAATTTGAAATCAATTATTGTTTATGGGTGTTGTTAGTTTTTTTATGGCAATGACATGGATGAATTCAATTTATAATATGTATTGTTATTATTTCTTTAATATTACGTTTTCTATTTTTTATAATTATAAAACAAATATACCTATACAAAACTAATATATTGTATATTATGTATTATTATAATAAGTATTATTATTATCAGTGATAGGAATAGGTAGGACTTATTTACCTAAACTTCGAGGAACAGAGTAAAAAATTGGAGACTTCCTTACGACAATATTTTTTTCCGGTTTAATAATACCTATTCATGGTGTTATAATTTCGCGATTTAAAAAAAGTGGCCGCCATTTTGAACTTTTTAGTAACTGGACAGATTGCTTTCAAAATCGACATCTGGGTGTCAGTGAATACGAATCTGTAGTCAAATTTAAAAAAAGTAGCCGCCATTTTGAAATTTTTAGTTACTGGACCGATTGCTTTCAAAATCGATATCTGGGTGTCTATGTAGGCTCTGAATACGAATCCATTGTCAAAATTTAAAAAAGTGACCGCCATTTTGAACTTTTTAGTTACTGGACCGATTACTTTCAAAATCGACATCTGGGTGTCTGTGTGGGCTCTGAATACGAATCTGTAGTCAAAATAAAAAAAAGTGGCCGCCATTTTGAACTTTTTAGTTACTGGACCGATTGCTTTCAAAATCGATATCTGGGTGTCTGTGTGGGCTCTGAATACGAATCTGTAGTCAAAATAAAAAAAAAGTGGCCGCCATTTTGAACTTTTTAGTTACTGGACCGATTGCTTTCAAAATCGATATCTGGGTGTTTATGTAGGCTCTGAATACGAATCCGTTGTCAAAATTTGAAAAAGTGACCGCCATTTTGAACTTTTTAGTTACTGGACCGATTACTTTCAAAATCGACATCTGGGTGTCTGTGTGGGCTCTGAATACGAATCTGTAGTCAAAATAAAAAAAAGTGGCCGCCATTTTGAACTTTTTAGTTACTGGACCGATTGCTTTCAAAATCGATATCTGGGTGTCTGTGTGGGCTCTGAATACGAATCTGTAGTCAAAATAAAAAAAAAAGTGGCCGCCATTTTGAACTTTTTAGTTACTGGACCGATTGCTTTCAAAATCGATATCTGGGTGTTTATGTAGGCTCTGAATACGAATCCGTTGTCAAAATTTAAAAAAGTGACCGCCATTTTGAACTTTTTAGTTACTGGACCGATTACTTTCAAAATCGATATCTGGATGTCTGTGTGGGCTCTGAATACGAATCTGTAATCAAAATAAAAAAAAAAGTGGCCGCCATTTTGAACTTTTTAGTTACTCCACCGATTGCTTTCAAAATCGATATCTGGGTGTATGTGGGGGCTCTGAATACGAATCTGTAGTAAAAATAAAAAAAAGTGGCCGCCATTTTGAACTTTTTAGTTACTGGACCGATTGCTTTCAAAATCGATATATGGGTGTCTGTGTGGGCTCTGAATACTAATCTGTAGTCAAAATTTAAAAAAAGTGGCCGCCAGTTTGAACTTTTTAGTTACTGGACCGATTGCTTTCAAAATCGATATCTGGGTGTCTGTGTGGGCTCTAAATACGAAGCCGTTGTCAAAATTTAAAAAAAGTGGCCGCCATTTTGAACTTTTTAGTTACTGGACCGATTGCTTTCAAAATCGATATCATATTTTTTATGTTAACTACATATTGTTATTCAGAGCCCACACAGACATGTAGATATGGGTTTTGAAAGTAATCAGTCCAGTAACTAAAAAGTTCAAAATGGCGGCCACTTTTTTAAGATTTTGACAACGGATTCGTATTCAGAGCCCACACAGACAAACCAATATCAATTTTAAAAGCAATCGGTCCATTAACTAATAACTTCAAAATGGCGGCCACTTTTTTTAAATTTTGACAACGGATTCGTATTCAGAGCCCACACAGACACCTAGATATCGATTTTGAAAGCAATCGGTCCAGTAACTAAAAAGTTCAAAATGGCGGCCACTTTTTTTTAATGTTTACTACAGATTCGTATTCAGAGCCCACACATACACCCAGATATCGATTTTGAAAGCAATCGGTCCAGTAACTAAAAAGTTCAAAATGGCGGTCACTTTTTAAATTTTGACAACGGATTTGTATTCAGAGCCTACATAGACACCCAGATATCGATTTTGAAAGAAATCGGTCCAGTAACTAAAAAGTTCAAAATGGCGGCCACTTCTTTTTTATTTTGACTATAGATTCGTATTCTGAGTCCACACAGACGCCTAGATATCGATTTTGAAAGCAATCGGTCCAGTAACTAAAAAGTTCAAAATGGCGGATACTTTTTTTAAATTTTGACTATAGATTCGTATCCAGAGTCCACACAGACGCCCATATATCGATTTTGAAAGAAATCGGTCCAGTAACTAAAAAGTTCAAAATGGCAGCCACTTTTTTAAATTTTTACTACAGATTCGTATTCAGAGCCCACACTGACACCCAGATATCGATTTTGAAAGCAATCGGTCCAGTAACTAAAAAGTTCAAAATGGTGGCCACTTTTTTCAAATCGCGAAATTAAAACACCATGAATATTATTAAACCGGAAAAAAATATTGTCTTAAGGAAGTCTCCAATCTTTTACTCTGTTCCTCGAAATTTAGGTAAATAAGCCCTACTTATTCCTATCACTGATTATTAGTACAACTTTTCAAAAATATTAAAACAACAGTCTTGTTTAATTTTTCAATATTTTTTTTGGGTTCAAACAATAATATTCGTTCAGTAAAAACTATTTGAAATAATATTACAAATAACAATTTCAAAATTCACAGAT
The DNA here is from genome assembly GCA_946902875.1 of Nematopogon swammerdamellus. Classification (NCBI taxonomy): domain Eukaryota; kingdom Metazoa; phylum Arthropoda; class Insecta; order Lepidoptera; family Adelidae; genus Nematopogon; species Nematopogon swammerdamellus. The sequence continues at coordinate 488,372 of OX336335.1, forward strand.
ATACCGCACCATCATTGTCCGTCAGACTGGCATTCGTAGTGATCCCGTCAAGTTGCCGTCAAGCAAGGCTTCCGATTGGTCGGACGGTCGGCTCTTACTACCAGATACCCGAGCCAAGCCAGCGATAACAAACCTGTCGCTCGCCTTGCTCGCTCTGTCTCTCTCCATATCGCGGGGCGCGATATGGGTAACGGAGATAGACAAGTCACGTCATATAAGATTAAATTGCGATTTCGATTTTCGTAGTAGTAGGGATTTTTGGCTAGCCGTGCTCCGATACAAACGCAGTAGCGTTGCGTCTCCCGTAGGTATTCTCCTTGGGTGGCGGCCACGGAGGTGTGAGTAAGCAGAAGAGTCATTGCTGTAATTTATGTGAAAGCTACAGGGAAGAAACGTGAGTTATCAATCACGGAAGCATAATTTTACAGGAGCCGATTTTTAATTTTTGAAGGTGGAAATCTTAATAAATAAAAAATATTTTGACAATGAAAATGCTTTTTCGTATTTTTTATTTTGGCGCTCAATATTTTGGAAATGAAGAATGATATAAAAAATTTTAGAAAACCTCCTCTGGACAATTTAGTCAGCTATAATTTGAGCTAAAACAAAGACGATCGGGTTTTAAGGGTTTGCCCTGTAGCTCAACCTTTTTGAAAAAATAAATTCACAGATTTAGTGCCTCACACGACTATCGAGCACATTGGAAATGAATTCTACGGAATTCGAAAGAATATTGTCGCTGAGCGACACGAGAAAGTCGGGATAAGGAAAAGGTTAGTTGGGGTCTGATGATGGAGCCGACCCTGGAAATCATATATGACAAGAGTACTTGCGAAGACAAATCCAACGAGCCCAAACACGATGGGATTATCATGTGTAGTTTAGGAGTTCCTATGGCTTCCTTCCGGCTCCATCATCAGACCCCAACTATCATCATCAGGATGATGGAGCCGGAATGAAGCCATAGGAACTCCTAAACTACACATGATAATCCACCATATTTGGGCTCGTTGGATATAGGAATATAGGTTAAGTTAAAGATGCGTTAGGAAGATGCGTCGCATTGAAAATATATCAACGAAATAAAAAAAAATATTACATTTATATATTTTTTATAATTTTTCAAAAAGACAAGCTGCTTAAAAAATGTAAACTAAAATTTAGACAGAAAAAGAGATAAGCTTGATTTTAGCTAGCTTTTATGTCTAACTAAAGTAACAAATTAATAAATATCAAATATAAAAATATAACATAAGGATATAGAAGATAAGAATATAGGTTAGGTTAGAAGATGCGTCGCGTAGCTAACTAACATAACCTATATTCCTATATCCAACGAGCCCAAATATGGTGGATTTATCATGTGTAGTTTAGGAGTTCCTATGGCTTCCTTCCGGCTCCATCATCAGGACCCTGGAAATAACATATGACTAGAGTACTTGCGACGACAAATCCAACGAGCCTCAAACACGATGGGCTTATCATGTGTAGTTTAGGAGTTCCTATGGCTTCCTTCCGGCTCCATCATCAGAACCCAACTAACCTTTTCCTTATCCCGACTTTCTCGTGTCGCTCAGTGACAATATTTTTTCGAATTCCGTAGATTCATTTTCAATGTGCTCGATAGTCGCGTAAGGCACGAAATCTGTGATTTTTTTTAACCCCCGACGAAAAAAACGGAGGGGTGTTATAAGTTTGACGTGTGTGTGTGTGTGTGTGTGTGTGTGTGTGTGTGTCTGTCTGTGGCATCGTAGCTCCCAAACGGATGGACCGATTTGGATGCGGTTTTTTTTATTAGGAAGCCTGTTTAATCGGGATGGTTCTTAGCTATGTTTGTAATCAAGTAATAAAGTAATTAAGTAATAAAAAAAATAATTATCTTAAAAAGTGGACCGATTTGCATGCGGTTTTTTTTAAAAAGCTTCAAATAAAAGTTAAATTACAAATTTAAAAAACCCCCGACTCTTAAAAAGTCAAAAATAATTTCCGTTTACTTACTTAAAGGAGTCGGGGGACCGCTAAGTAAATTAAATATAAAGACTCAAAAGTTGGCGGGAATTTACTTAGCGGTCTACCGACTCCTTTAAGTAAGTAAACGGAAATTATTTTTGACTTTTTAAGAGTCGGGGGTTTTTTAAATTTGTAATTTTTAACTCTTACCTATAATAAATGAAACAATCATCCATTATTCCATATATCTAAAGACATTACATTTTAGTTGAGCAATTTTCTAGAAATTTAATAAAAATCGACAGAAACCCATTTTTAACAGGGAGCAGCTCAAAATTTGATGCTTTTGATATTAATTCTAGGATTAGTATAATGTCGTTAGCGAACAAAAGACATAGCGCCGAGAAAACAAAATTTGGAACATCGTTAATAAAAAGAAAAAAAAATAAGGGTCCTAAGTTGCTACCTTGACTGACGACGACGCCTGAACGCGTAAAGTATAAGTTTGATCGATAAACTCCGTACTGCACGAACTGTTTCCTATCGCGGAAGTAGTCGGCGAAAAAGTAAAGCAATTTAGGTGTAAAGCCCAAAATAACTAGTCTCTGGGGCAGAATGTTGTTGTCAACTCTGTCGAAGGCCTTCTTAAAATCAAAATAGGCCACATCAACTTGATGATCTATCCACCCCAGTTGGTGGCGACGTACCCAGTTCGCTTAGACCGACTCCTCTCTACTCTCTCCTCCGTGGCAGCAGCGGAGGCGACGGAGGGCGGCGCGCTTGCGCGCCAATAGATAGACAATGTGTGCATCGCTCCGCTCACCGTTACCACAGCATTACCTTTTATGGAACCTGACACGGTAGGCTATATCACCTACTGTATCCGTGATGTCAGCCCATAACACCTTTCTGAACTAGATGTCATGTCGTGCCGGTTGCACTGAACTGAATGGAAAACACGATCTATTTGCATAGGTACCTTCAATCGACCTTTCATTCAGTGTGGTTGTATCAACCCGGGCGGGTTAAACCCTACCGCCTAGTAAGGTAAGAAGGGAAGGGACCTACTACAGTTTTACGTGGAATCGGAACGAAGGCCAGCCTCCAATGGTGGAGAAGTCACCCATCCAAGTACTCACCGCGCCCAGGTGTGCTTATGATCACGACCGATGGTCGACTCGTGAAAGCAACTGTATCTGTAGGCTATTGACCTATTACTAACTTAACTTTTTTTTTATTGCTTCCGAACTGGGTGGCTCTGTCCGAGGTCGAAGCCTCAGGCGCAGCTTATTTCACCCCCAAAAGGCTATTATCCCGCGATTTGAAGGTCCGTGGATTGTAGGAGTGGGGAAAGATATTGCCTGGGAGCCCGTTCCACACCTTTGCAGTGCGGCACAAGAACGATTTAGAGAATTGTGCAGTTCGAAGAACTCTTCTGTCGACTACAAAGGGGTGTTTCGCGAGAGTATGGCGGATTTGGCGAAGGCGAACAAGAGGAGGAGGGATAAGGGAAGCAGGTTCGTCAGAGCAGCGGCCATAGCAGTACCGATAAAACAGGTTCAATGACCCAACGATACGTCGTTGCTTTAGAGGTTGAAGGTCCTTCCTTTGTGAGTACAGAGTCATCAATGAGGCGAATGGCTCGTCGCTGAATAGAATCCAAGGCTGAAAGAAGGTACTCAGGGGTACCCTCCCAAAGATGACTGCAATATTCCATTACTTGAATGAAACAGCGTAGAGAGAGTGAGCAGACGTGAGAAAGGTCGGGGAAAACTATTGTCGTCCGTGCGGTCGGGGCCACGGGTGCTACGCAGTTGTCTACCTACTGCGGCACGATTTTGCTGTGGTTGTGCCCTCGCTCACCTCGCATCAGATGAGAGAGAGAGGGGCTAGATGGACCAACGTGAGCCCTCTGTATGGCTATTGGCTGTCATACGGCGCCGTCAAAATCCTTACAAATCAACTTACGGCTATACGCACACAGTTCTTCGTAATCTACACAAATCTTTGATCTAAACGTACTACTATCACGGACGCTGCTCTGAGAACCTTCTTATTCCCTGCCGTTCGTCTTATCTAAGCACTACTCGTCGCAAAGAGACACGGGGCGGCGGGGAGGCGCCCTTTTGTTGTGAACACTGGGCTTTTGAGAACTCATCTTCTATCGGTTCTCAAAATCGTTTGCATCTGCTGGCATGGCGTCTCACTGAGCGTGATTTCGCGAGAAGAGTTGATTTTGACTCTGTCGACAACCGGCCAAGTGCGAGTCTGACTGGGCACTGAGGTTTCCGAATAACATAAAAAAGTTGAAAAAAAAACACATTTCTTGTATGGGGAGACGCCTTATTTTTACTTTTTCTATTTTTTATTCATTATTTGTTGTTATATACTCCATTATAATTTATAATACATATTATGTGGAAATACCAACCGGCTAGCTATTACGGTTCCAATGATACAGCAGTAGGACAGACAGACAGATAGACGGTGGCGTAGGCTTTAATAAATAGGCTTCTGTACGAGGTACGGAAACCTAAAAAAGCACAACTAATGTACAACTCTGGGCATACGACAGCGACAAAGCCGCAACGCCCGGGCCCCCGCGCCGCCGCGCCGGCCATCTAGTAAATTATTGTTCGCCCATCTATTAATTATTTCTCTCATCTGTGGTCCCGGCCTCTACGTACACGTACGACATCTACGAGTAACAATGAACTCGCGCAGCCTCCGCGACCTAGTCCCGCGCGGCCGGTGGGCGCGCGACGGCGGACGCGGGGCGACAGGTGCATGAGACAAGTGGCTCGTGAGAGTGGTGTCGCGGGTCACCGCGAGACGAGAACACAAGAGCGAACAGAGAGCGGAATGCATAGCTCTGTCTCCAGTTACATAGGCCGCTTGCACACTAGACTATAGCGTCAGAGCCAGACGTTAGACTACGGCACGATCACGGCACGACCACGGCACGGGGCGGTAAAAAATTGTGTGGATATAAAAATCTACACCAAAATACATGAAGAACTTTTGCACACGCCACCGGGACGTCGCGTCGGCGTCGTTAATGATATGCTGTTACGGGGCGAGGACACCGAATTCAATGAAGGCGAGTCTCGCCCGCGGCATATTCACCCGCCACTGACCCGAGCGCACCAGCCTTGCGGCCATGGCACCCGCACTGTGTCACGACTTCATCATGGAACAATCATTTGAAAGTCGTTGGACGCAGGGAGGCCTGCTGCCGGGATACCACCAATTTGGTCCCGGTGACGCGCATTGACTGCGGTCCGGCCCCCACCCTTGGAGGGACTCATAAAGGGACAAGTCGCTGTTTGCGACGTTGTCTCCCATCAGGGACGCAGACTGACGGACGCAAGACGTAGATGGGGACAATCTTCGGAGTCGGTGCACTCCAAGAGGGGGCTCAGAACGCCTTTATGAGTCTCGCCCGCGGCAGTACATACATTTTTGTCTCCACTGCTTTCGCGCGGTGGTAGTGACGTGGACGCTGCCGTGCCGTTATAGTCTACTGTGTGTGCGGCCGCGCTCGCGCTGCGGCGAACCACGTGTAGAACCCTCTCACGACAAGGTAGTTGAACGCCGTTATGGAGTTTGAGGACGCACGGCAAATCAGTGAGTACGACGGGGTTCCGCGAGAGGCTAGCGAGTTCAGGAATGGATAGATACGCAGTTACTTCGCTACATACACTACACTGGGGCACTTGAGAGTTGAGATGAGAACAATGGGGCTCTCTGGCGCACTACACTCGCAGTGAGGCGCGGCGGCGGCGGCGCGGAGGCGCGGGCCCACCTTACCTTCAACACGCCGCCAGTAAGTGCAGGGTGCTCCAGTAAGTGCACAGCTCGCTCACCTACGCTCTGCTTAATACCAATTATTTTAACATTGAAAATGTTTTTTCGATCGCGTTGGTAGGGCATCCATTTCAAGGAAAAGTGCGACATCGCCCTGGTGTCGTGAATTTTACAGCTACGTGGATGATTGGGGTGTCAAAAGATGCGTCTCGGCGAGGGCTGGCATGGCCTAAATTTTTTTGGGAAAGTCAAAAACTTTTTTAAAAAAATAAGAAAATGTCGAAAAATGACGTGATTTTTTGGTGTCTTCTCTCATTGAATGGGCGATTTCTCGAAAACGAAAAACGATATCGAAAAAATGAAAAAAAACCCTCGGGGTATTGAGTTGGGCTACAATTTGCAAAAAACGGGATCTCGCTATCTCTCACGGTCTAGGCTGTAGCTTATCCTTTATGCGGCGGAATTTTGAATACCGCGGGAGGTATGTGCGGCGCGCGGACTAATCTGAGTAGTAGCATTAAAGTTTATGATTTTTACATATAAATATAATATTCATAAAATATAAAAATAAAATATTAGTAATATAAAATATTATTTAGGTTAGGTTAGAAGATGCGTCGCTACGCGACGCATCTTCTGACCTAACCTATATAATATTTTTATATTTGATATTTATTAATTTGTTACTTTAGTTAGACATAATGTCAAGCTTATCTCTTTTTCCGTCTAAATTTTAGTTTAAATTTTTTAAGCTGCTGTTGTTTTTGAAAAATAATAAAAAATATATAAATGTAATACTTTTTTTTTATTTTGTGTGATCTATTTCCGATACAGAACACCCCCTTAGCGTACTATTAACTAATTTTGAAAGACCTTAATAATATTTTTATATTGGATACACTCTTTGATTGGATATTTATTAATTTGTTACTTTAGTTAGACATAATGTCAAGCTATCTCTTTTTAACCAACTTCAAAAAAAGGAGGAGGCTCTCAATTCGACTGTATTTTTTTTTTCTGTCTAAATTTTAGTTTAATTTTTTTAAGCTGCTTGTGTTTTTGAAAAATAATAAAAAATATATAAATGTAATACTTTTTTTTTATTTTGTTGAGTTCATTTTCAATGTACCTCGAAGGTCGTGTAATGCACGAGATCTGTGAATTTTTTTAACCTCCGACGCAAAAATAGGGGTGTTATAAGTTTTAATTATAGTAAAAAAATCTGTCAAGTGCGAGTTTTACTCGCGCACGGAGGTTTCCGTATCTATCCGCTATCAATAACCGCCCAATCGGTGAGACGGTGGGAAAATGACAGCACCCTAATGTGACCTCAATGAGGCCGTTGGCAATTGAGCGGTTATATATCCGCCTATCTTTTGTCTTTCAACAATGCAATGTATGAAAGCCTATCTACTTAGGTCGCCAACTGACAAAATCTATAATGGTAGGTGCTTGGAAGGCTATCTCGTCTAGATTCATTTGCCACTACGCACCGCCATCGACCTGGCAGGCATTCTATGTACCTACAATTACAATACTGTACATACAACTCGAAACAGCCTGTACGTGCAAGTAAGGCGAGATCTGTGGGAAGGTTAATTAATTTAGTTTGTATGAGGTGAATGAATTGTATTGTAAGTGTTGAGTCTAAACAGGGTCAATGCTAAACCATCGAAAATATATTGAATTTGTATGGAACCTAACCATGGTTGGCTATATCACTTATAAACCATAATATCAGTATAACCTTGGTGAAATTGGTGTCATGTCAGTGCCGGCTACACTGAACTGGACATAAAACAAGAACTATTTACATAGCCGCCTCGACCGACCTTTTAACCCTTTTTTATGGAAACTGTCACGGTTGGCTACATCACCTACAACATCCATAATTTCAGCCCATAACACCGGGTGAACTAAGTGCCACGTCAGTGCTTCTCTTCGATCGTGCCGGCTACATTGAACTAGACGGAAAACACAAACTATTTACATAGCCGTTTCGATTCGACCGACCTTTCATTCAGTGCGGTGGTACCAACCCTGGCGGGTTGAACCCTACCACCTAGTAATATAAGAAGGGAGTCATATCCCTTAGTCTCCTTTTACGACATACACGGGGAGAGACGCAGTGGGGTTATTCTTTTAAAGTACCGGCCCCACACGGTACCACAGATTAGGTAATAGAAGACATCGATGAATAGAACCGGATTGTTCAAACTTAACAGGACAAATTCAAGCGTAGTGTACTACCATCCGAATGATGAATAAAGATTAAAGAATAAAGAATAAAGTTGATGTTTTACGTAGAACCCGAACCACGGCCATCCTCAACGGTCAAACGGTCACCGATCCGAGTTCTAACCGCGGCGGAGGATGTGGATTCACGATCCGAGTTAAAAACAAAATTAATCCTTAGATATTACCAAGCACTGTTGAGTATACGTGCACACAGCTGTGAGACAGGAGTGAAAACTTAAAATTATTAATTGTGTTTTCTTCCATTTATTCACTCGTTCACTCTGCCTATTTACATTATCTACCTACAGTCAACGAATTAAATTATCGGGAAGTGGCATACAACGCACCGAATTGAGGCGCGCTATTTGTGAGCATTCAGCACACTCTCCAATCGTTGTCTCCTTTATACGTATCAAATTGCCATTTAACCGTCTTACTCTATCGACGTTCACAGAGCGGAAACGTAATGTGTTGTATGAGGCGCTCGCGCACTTACGCTGTTTTAAATATTGGCAATATATAGACGAACTCCAATCGCACCTTTCTACCGGTAAAATGTATGACGAGGGCCCGTCCAGAAAGTAGAATGTCGTCCATCTCGTGAACAGTGTCATCGTCAATCATTTGACTAATAAACACTATTGTACTAATAAATAATATTTTTGTTTTCTTTCTTTCTTTTCTTTCTATTGTCAGCCTCGGTAGCTCAGTTTATTTATTTTTTATTTATTTATTTCGGAAATACAAACAAAATAGCAAGAAAAAGAGAAATTAATTAAGGTAATAATATAGCGATTACACAATATGCTACTTCAGCTACGTATTTCACATATTTAACTTAAATTATAGAACGAGAAAAAAAAATACTAATGTGTCAGTGGACTTCATAATCAAGAACACTTAGAGGAGAAAATAAAATGTATATATATATTTATATAGGTAGGTAGGTTTGTGATTCACAGCCAATGTTCACAGCAAACAAGTGTGCCATCCCGATCGCACACATTACAATCTGTCTTAATAATGATTATGTATGATGCATTAAATAGTATAGTACAGTTATTGGTTAGGGGGGCTTGGGACCAAAGCAAAATAAAACAACATTGACAGGACGGACTTGATATGTACATAATATATAATGCGAATGTGTGCGGATTTAAGATAATAATATAATAAATAAGTTATGCACAATATTCGCGATGTCAGCCCATACCACAGTGAGTACGCCACGGTGCTGTAGTGCCATGTCAGTGCGACCCACAGTCGCAGGTTATTTAGATATTAAGCTAAAATACTTACATATACTAAAAACATAATTATAAAATACAAGTACAAACTATAATATTAGTTCCTACACATTGTATTGACTCTAGACAGAAAGTATACACAAAATAGCTTTCTTAAATTGGTATGACGTCATGAAGAAGATGTCCACATCCGCATCCGAATCACTGAGTTTAGTGTTGTATGTATTGCACATGCGCCAGATCGGCATACGGAATCCTGAGTTGGTTCTACAGAGTTCCAAGTGGAAGAGATGGGTGTTTCTGGTCGAGCGTGACGGAACCCGTAAACCTATTTGATTAAGTAAATCAGGACAGTCTATTAAGTCGTTTACTATTTTAAATAAGAATGACATGTCAAGTAATAAACGTCTATTATGGAGACTTGGCAATGAGAAATGTTCTAAGTGTAACTCATACGAAAGCGAACGCCTGAACATGCGACGATGTAGTATTTTTAGGAATATGCGCTGGATTCTTTCAACTGATTGCGAGTATTTATTGTAAAAGGGATTCCAAACTGGTGTCGCGTATTCGAGTTGTGACCGGACTAGTGTCTTATATAGTAGAAGATAGGTCGAAACTCTTTTAAACTGACGAGCCGTGCGAAGTACAAATCCCATCATCATATATGCACGATTAGTTATGCTATCGACGTGTTTATCAAAATGTAGTTTAGTGTCAAATAACACACCAAGATCCCTAATAACCTCAACACGTTCTAATAAGGCACCACCAATGTGGTAATTAAAGTAGATTGGGTGTTTTTTCTTAGTAAAGGTAATGACCTTGCATTTCGAGAGACTTAAGAATAATTTGTTTTGATTACAGTAGGTGTAGAAAGAATCTAAATCAATCTGGAGTGCCTCACAATCTTCGTTAGAACGTATTTTGGCATAAATTTTCATGTCATCAGCATATATAAGAACTTTACTGTAGCGAAAATTATGAATGACATCGTTGATGAATAAAATAAATAGAAATGGGCCCAGGATGGACCCTTGGGGCACGCCAGAGGATACTGTGATGTAGTCCGAACAATAACCATTGACAACTACGCGCTGCTTTCTATTAGATATATATGAAGAGAACCATCTCAACAAATTTCCTTTTATACCATTAAAGGAGATTTTTTTGAGGAGAAGCTCATGGTCCACCTTATCGAAAGCCTTTTGAAAATCAGTGTAAATGGAGTCGACCTGCTCACCATCGTCCAGGCTGTGAAATATAAAATTGGAATAAATAGTTAGGTTAGTGATGGTCGAACGTCGTTCAACGAAGCCATGCTGTTGTGATAGAATTTGATCATGATATATTGGATAGATAGCCTGATGTACCAACCTTTCAAAAAGCTTCGACAAGGCGGACAATATAGATATAGGTCTGTAATTTTTAACTTCATTCTTGCAACCACTTTTAAAAACTGGTGTGACATTGGCGATTTTCCAAACATCAGGGAACACTCCCTCTAAGATGCATTTATTGAAAATAATATACAATGGGCAGGCAATAGTATCGGCAACTGCAACCAGGAAGAAGGGCTCAATTAGGTCAGGGCCAGCACCCTTATTTATGTCTAAATTTTTAATTTCTCTAAGGATTATGTCCGAACTGAAGTGCAGAGAGTGCAAAGAAATGTTATTTAACGCGGTCTCGGTGGGCTCCACCCACGAATCAAGGTCTAGTGACGACGGTTCATAAACGGATTTAAAAAAGTCAGAAAACATATAGCATATTTCATTAGGATTATTTGTAGTCTCGTTTCCATTTTTTAATGTAGCTGGATATGAGCTCTCCTTACGACGGTCCGACACGTATGACCAGAAACACTTAATATTAGTAGCTATTCCATTTTCAAGCCGAGAGATGTACTCCTTGTAGCAATCGGCGGACGCTTTCTTGAACCTTTTACGAATTTCAGAGAAAGCTACGTAATCAGAGATGTTCCCATATTTTTTATATTTAACCCAAGCCTTAGTTTTACATTTGTATAGCTTAAGAAGGTCGGGTGTAAACCAAGAGGCGCATTTCCTTTGTTTTTTTACTCTGAGTGGTACGTGTGTCCTTATGATATTATACAGTCTGTCATAGAAGAAGTCAACCGCACTTACTGCGGATTGCAGAGACAGCTCACCTGACCAATCTACGTCGGCTATCGCTGAGTTAACTTCAGTATAATTTGCATTGCGAAATTTGAAACGTGGAGCCGGATAGCGATCCATTGACGTTTCCAGCGCAGCGTGCAATACACACAGGAACGGTGGATGGTGCCGATCAGGAGGTACGAGAGGTTCAGGTAAAATCAGCATTTCACACGGTAAACTGCAAATGAGCAAATCCAGAATACGGCCATTTGCGTTAAAATGGGTATTATATTGCCTAGCTGAGAGAAAATGTAATGTGTTTAATAGTAAATTAGCGGGACTAGATTCGCGCACTGTGCAGCTTGATGAGCAGTATCCATCAACATTCACCGTCCAACGAATGTCAGGTATGTTGTAATCGCCGATCAGGCATAGCGTACAATCATCTGTATCAACATAGTAGCGCTGTATGGATTCAAAATGATTGACGTAGGCATCGTACGAAAATGCGGGTGGGATGTAAGACGCGCAGAGGAGGAGTCGCTCTCGCGACCGTGCACTGCCGCGGCTCGAGTCCGACGGCGGCGGCCCCTGACCGCCACCGCCGCCGCCGCGCCGCCGCCGCCTCCGCTCCGTCGTCGCAGCGACACCATGACACAGACCGTGTCGATGCCAGCGGCGGCGGCCGCGGCGGCGGCGGGGCCAGGTAACTCGCACCGCTCTGATATTAGGTCTTTGCGAACCGCGATAAGACAATGTCGCAGTGGTGCGGTCGGTCGACTGTCGGTCGGATCATAAGCACACCTGGGCGCGGTCAGGGCCTAGCGATTCCGCCGAGTACATTAATAGCAAAAAATTACTAAAAAAAACTGTGAAATAAACTTTAAAAAATAAACTGTGAAATTTCAAAAAATATAAAAACCCCCTTCAAAAATGTATGAAATAAAAAAAATCTAACCCTTGAGTTGAAGGCGGTGCTAAAGCAAGCAAAAATAACCGACCGCCTTCAACTCTAGGGTTCTATTTTTTTTATTTCATACATTTTGAAGGCGGTTTTTATATATTTTTTTCATATCCTAACTAATAAAAAATTATAAGTTGTCGTAAGCATTGTACATGAAATATATATTAATATATATTTTATATACTAGCCCAAGCGGAAGGTTCATTCGACCACTCCCCCCCCCCCCCCCCCCCCCTTCCCCCTAATGTCACGTCTAGTGCTGACCGAGCCGACCGAAGCGATCACTTCTGTAGGATCAACATTGAAAGCCCACTAAAAGCTACTGAATAAGTGAGTGAACGTCGGTCGGACACACAGACAGACACGGCGGAGCCTCCCTCGCCACATTTCCCGACCGCATTTAGAACCACGCGCGTTATATTTAATGACCTACCATTAGCGGTCACTCAAAGGTTGTGAATTTGTGTACATTTCCGTTTGAAATGGCTGCCGGCGTTCAGCAGTCCGAATGGCACGCGCTTAAAATAATAGACTGGCGTTGAAGTTGGTTTATGTAATTATGGAGAAAGGTGAAGTAATAAAGCCCAAACATGTTTTTTTTAGCGTTTATGAAGAGTGGAGAGCGGTTATTGGAGGTTCGTTCGTGCGACTTTCTGTTCTTTGACTCGCCGGCTGTTGTGGTAAAATAATTTCCGCAGAAGAGTTAGCGTCAATTTATTGTTCGCAATCCCCGTGCTCATCAGAATGTCCATGGGCATCGTTAGACACCTACTTGAAGGTGAAACAATGCCACATGTCGCGCTATCCATGAAAAAAAAAACGGCCAAGTTCGAGTCGAACTCGCGTACCGAGGGTTCCGTATCGCCTTGTCATGGTCAGCGCCACTCACGCCATCTTGTATTAGTTAAAATGCTTCAATACTCTTTTCGGTAGATGGCGCGCAAACACTTTTTAGTTTCTTCTATGGGGACCCCCGTGAATTTTTTAAATTTTCTTATTTTTATTAATTGTTGTTATGTCGGCCATAATAAATAATAACACATATTCTGTGAAAATTTCAACGGGCTACCTATTACGGTTCAAGTGATACTTACAGCCCTCGGACAGGCGGACAGACAGACATACAGACGGCGTAGGCTTAATAATAGGCTCCCGTACGGCGACGGATAAGGAACCCTAAAAAGATGTTAGCACGTTTTGCGTGTTGGTCCAAATAATGCATCAAAATGCAAATGCGTATAATGCGAAATTGTTGTTGTTGTTATTGGTCAATATGCGTCGGAACGTCATATGCTAAGGTGAGAGGTTGCTGTCCTGTCGCCCTTTAGCACGGTATCTTGTCCTTATACCTTAGTCGCCTTTTGCGTCATGAACGGGGAGAGATGCAGTGGTGGTATTAGGTACCGGCCCCACACGCACGGTACCTATATTTATGCAGTGGCATGTAGTGACAACACAATTTTATTGTCTGTCTAGCTAGCTAGACCCTTGCTTCTTTCAGGTCATCTTGCACCAACACGAATTTAACTATAAACCAGTTTAACTCGTTAAGCTAGCACCCGTTGTATGTTGGAACCGCGTTTAAACCGCGTTTAAATCCATAACTCGCTACTTAACTCTAAACTCGTGTTGGTGCAAGTGGGCCTACTCAGTTTACAAGTAACTCTTGAGACCGTGTGGGGCCGGTACTTAAAAAGAATATCCCCACTGCATCTCTCCCCATGCATGTCGTAAAAGGCGACTAAGGGATAAGGACAAGATGTCGTGCTAAAGGGCGACAGGCTCGCCACCTCTCACCTTGGCACGGTACTTCCACCGAGTCATGCAGCAGGTGGGTCTTCGTGCCTTACTTGCTGCTTAATCGATTGAATCTTGTTCGATTGAATCTTGTTCGAATACTTTGCGAAACGTGGTGGTCGGTGTTGTGCTGTAATTGACCAGAGTACTTGCAGCACAACATCGATTACTCTGCTTACCCCGATTATCGGGATTCAGCGTGTGTGATATGTATATGTATCTTGAGACAAGTACAACGTGCGTGCATGAGTGCGTCCTTGGGTTGCTGCAGTTTCCCGAGCTAACAATATTGTTTATTTATGATCTCTTGGCAGTACGTACACTGCGCTCAGATTTGTCATATTTTTTATTACATTGTAACATTCCGCCAGTTCGATTGTCACAGCGAAGAAGAACTGGCAAGAAACTTCACTAGACATTTTTTTTCAATGTGCACTTAGTCAACTTTACAAAAATGTTTGCCACTAACTAAACACGCATGCGCTATCTCTCTTGCACCAACACGAATTTAACTATAAACCAGTTTAACTCGTTAAGCTAGCACCCGTTGTATGTGGGAACCGCGTTTAAACCGCGTTTAAATCCATAACTCGCTACTTAACTCTAAACTCGTGTTGGTGCAAGTGGGCCTTACTCTCTAATTACTCATTTACTCATCATCCAAATACTGCACACTGCAATATTAATGACATAGATGAAGCAATTTCATGAAGTGATTTTTTTTAATATGAAATTACATGAAGTAATACCCACTGCACACTGTCACATGAAGCAGGCCAATCTCCACAAACAGCACACGTTCACGAGCACGACACCTGGGCCAGCCATCGCCTCCCTCAACCATATTATAGGGCGAGAGACGACCCGGACAAATAGGTAAGGATATAGGAAGATACTAGTTTATATTCTTTTAATCACTAATGCACCATCATTTACGTAATCGGTTTCACTTTGGCCCAGGGTTACCATCTTTTGGAATAAAAAAATAGGGACAATCGGTCGGTTATCGCAGATAATCGGAGTTCGAACCGATTCGAACCACCTGGCTGCAGGAAACAATAAAAACAATTTTTGTCTTTATGTTTAATTAATTTTGATTATTATTGTTCCATACATATTTTGTAGTGCTACGGGCCGCCTTTCATTCATTCCGTGTCATTTTTATATTTATTTATGAATATTAAACAAGACATGTCTACTAAGCCTAGTACGTTGACTGGCAATTCTGTTTTCATTAGATTCTACTATAGAGCAATGACTTCTGACATTAGACCATTTAAAAATTTTCAATTAGTAAAGTAACTGGAATAAAATTTATAGAAAAGGACGCGTGCGTTGCCCATTCGGCGCGTGTTATAAAAAATCGGGACAAAATTGATAGATCGTCGGGACGCGGGACAATATCATCGAAATCGGGACTGTCCCGGCAGAAAGGGGACGGGTGGCAACCCTGCTTCGGCCCGCCACGGCGGAGGAGGCGGAGGGTACGTCGCCAGTCTGAGTGTTGCAGGCGTTATCAAGGAGCCGATAACAAGTCCTCGCTGCCTGTCCGTTGCCTGGCGAGACAAGAGACTGCTGTGGCGCCAATGTGTCGTTGTCCTGCCGCCGGCGGCGCCGCCGTGACGTCAAGAGGCGCCGCGGCGGGGCGGTGACAGCTGACCGAGCTTATCGCAATTAGACGCGCTATAGCTTGTAGGATGAAGTATCGTATCTCGGAACTGACAGCTGGCACCTCTGTTCGTTACAGAACTATAGGGGTAAAAATTCAAGTCCCTACATTCCCCTTCGCTGAGATCACTATTTCCCCTAAAGAAATAAGACAGGACGATAAGCATCTGACGTGTCGCTGCTTTATGCGGAGAATCCTGCGCACTCTCATTGCACACGCGATAGCTGAATCTCCGCGCATATCCGTGTTCCCCTAAAGAGCGTTTTTGATATCTGTAGTCTAGAAGCGTCAATAATTATAGCTCCAGTACTTGGTCCTACTGCATATTATGCCGCTAATGTGAAAGTATGAGGTACTCCAAATACAATGTTCAATCGTGTAGCAGTCGTGACTCGCTCTCTCGCGGACATATCACTTTCCCCTGTCGCACCACAGGCGGATACAATGGATTATTATCCAACCGCGAGAAGCCATGCGGACACAGACCTCCTCACCTCCACGTACGAGACCCCTCCGACTCCTACCTCTGTGACTAACAGTGTTACCACGGAGATAATGGCAGCCAGTCTCGTAATTTGAAGCCGTTTTGTCCGTTCACCGGGAGCGATAGACATAGCGTGTTTTTCGATTTTGTTGTCTTCATTGAAGGTAGCGTGCGTGAGGTTTTCTCTATTCGTAGCGTTTATTGGTCGAAAGTAAAGTTGTAAGTTGTAAGCAGTATATCTGCAGACTATTTTTAACACCTTAAAATGTTTTTTTTTATTCGTGTATTTTGAGCGGTAATTCTTTACCACGTGGACCGATTTCCATTATTATTTTTTTATTAGGAAAGGGGTACCTTAGGGGTCCCAAATAATTTGATCAGGTTCTGATGATAGAATCTATTATAAAATCATCAAATTCCTATAAGTATTGCATATAAGCGTGTGCATGACAAATACCGCGCGCCGAGCCATGGCCGAGCCACACCGTGCGACATTCACACCCGGATTTGTCCGCGGCAGAGTCCTTGTCAGAGCGCGTGTGAATGGTAGGCGCTTTCTGTGTTGGTTGATGTCAGCCGGCCAGCGAGCAATGGAGCCAGCCATGCTGGGAAGGTCGCTACATGTTATGGTGCATAACTAGGTAATCCGCCGACGCACCAAATGTCACAAGAATAAATAGAGAGAGATGTGGAATTGTTCTGAGTTCAAGAAGATTACATTAAGGAACTCACATCAGATCAATCACATCACTCAAATTAAAAGGAAAAGAACATGAGAATCACAGATAAGTCAATGGGGTTGGCATGCGAGGCGAGTTCTGATGATTCAAACAATCTGTAAGAGTTTATCAATTTAATAATTAAAACGTAAACGTTTAAATGTTAATTACATGAATTCCGTATTTTACGTTTCTAATAAGTTTCACATATCTTTAAATGTAGCCCGGTGAGCTGACGAAGATCTCCGAAAGCAAAGAAATAATCTCCATCTTCGTCAATGGAATGTCGTCAAACGGCAGAGAACTGGTAGCCGGAACAGCTCTACATCCAACTGCTTAGCACATTCTTGGCAGAAGAACCGGGTATTCGGAAGGACAGTCTTACTTGGCTGATGAGCCGGTACCGGAGCGGCTGTGGAAAATGAGTAAATTAGCACCGGCTCTACGTTTTCTCGTGCTGGACTCATCTTCCTTATGAGAAAATGTGAACAGCACGCTGTGCATCAAAATTAAATGACAGATTACATAGCTACAGAATCTACATCGTGACACAAAGTAGTCGATATTGGACACAAGCCGCAGGTCGGTATCCACCAATCTCTGCCACTGCCACATACCAATCGGCGTCTGTGTGTGGGGTCACGTCTAGTCTTCGATACGTGTGAATGTATATTGTGAAAGCGATCGTCCAGCTGAAGGCCGGTAGGTCCGGTATGGTCGGAGACATATGTCCAGCACTGGACGCATGTACACTGATGATGCCAGTCAATCAGTCAGTGTTTTCGATCTACCGCTGTAACTACGCCTCTTCAATACTCTACTGTCTACTGCTGTCCCAACCGTCAACCTGTGAGGTGCCCAGCCAACTGTCACCAAGGTATTGATAAATAGCTGGAAGAAACTGTATGGAGCATAGTCTGTGGTGTCGGGGCAGCTTCCTGTTTAGTTGTAGACGGACGAGTTGAGAGATAGCGGATATTTATAGCTAGTCTTCTCGTCCGCTGCTATCGGTACGTGGCGTGTTGCGGCGTCTCGTCGCGTCGCGTCGCGTGCGCTTATAATGATGTTGCTCTGTCTCCTATCTCACAGTTACATCTCCAGACTGAAGAACGCTCTTGTCCGGGCTGCTGTGAACAGCAGACATTTATCTAAGCGCAGGCGAATGCACTTCTTGTTTATTGACTACTAGCTTTTTCCCGCAGCTTCGCTCGCGGTAAATTCAATACTGCAACGCAACGCAACAGAACTGCTAACGCTATCTAGCTACCATTCGACACTAAATACCGTTCATACTATACTTTATTTTATACTGCTAAGTACTAAAGCTTTTTTGGGTGCTGTTATATATAAGGCTATATATAAGGCTATACTATAGTGAGACTCAAGAACTACTCTTTACATTGATGCAAACTGCATCAAAATCCGTTCAGTGATTCTGGAATTTAACTCTAACATACATACATACAGACAGACGTTCCCTTTTATAAGAAGTAGGGAGGAGAGATAGAGATAGAGATTTTAGCAAAAACACCATATATTCAAAAGTTCGCGGTGAGATACGTTGAACTAACTTGGAAGTAGATTCTACTCTACATTGTTACATTTTGAGGCTTGCCCTGTACTAATAATGTAATCTATAAAAATAAATAAATATATAACTAAGCGAACTGGGTACGTCACCCACCACCAATGGGGTCATACGTCATTCAAGTGTCTACGGGTGTTTTGCGGCCCAGCGCACGTGTAGTTAAAGTGCCTCGCCACTCTACTCCCCGCATTGGTGACACATGTTTTACTAGAAATTAAATCTAGCAACCTCTCCTCTCTACTCTCCCATCCGAGGTTAATACTTCCATGATTTATTGTTTCGATAAAATATATGGTTTTATTTCGTTTGCTCAGGAACGTACATACATACAATTATCTATGTATGGAGTAGAGTGGATTCAGGATCGGCCGTGTTGGTACGTACAGTACTGACGGCGCGGCGCGTAAAAAAATGCTGAAACTCGCAAAACAACAACCGACTCTCTCGAATAATCCAACAACAGCACAGCTGTTGATTTGAAATTACTGAAGTGAACAGATGTCGGATCTGCGGATATCGGTGAGTAGGTACAGTTCGGCACATCTCTCTTGGCACATCGGAATATTGAAACCTCTGTATCTGTTAAATTAGCAGCACTCACCGCTGAGAAATTGAACAAACTTTTCAAAGATACATAGAAATTCTCAGGAGCCTTAGGTTCACCCCCTTTAGCTCGTGCGAGATACACTGAATGTTCCATCGTTTAGTGTAGCCGAACACGAATACCGACCTCCATTCAGTACGGTGTTAACAGTACAGACGTGTAAAGCCCTATCATCCAGTAAGGTAAGGGACCTCAGGATTAACGAAGAATTTATCTCTCACGCATCAGCAAAACATGCGGCCGGCTCGCGGCGGCGGCGGCGCGGCGCGGCGGCGGCGGTGGTGGCGGCACACGCACGTGTTGTGGCATCTGCAGTCAGCTAAAAATACATTAGAAATTCAACAAAAAATCATATTTCCACACTGAGAGACGCCGAATGTTGCGGGCGCCCCGCGCCGCGCCGCCGGCGGAGCGGTGGCGGCGAGGAAGGACGCGCAGCCGTCAGGGATGATTGATGTGTTTTTAATTGTCTATCAATCATCACTCCTTCGGCGACATCACTACGCCACGTGTGGATATTACACATCTTCACTGCGAACAAAAAAAAATATCCATTAAATTTATTTGACTAAAATATACACAATACACACGGTGAAGTCGGAGTTAATTAATTGTAAAGATTAATAATATAATATACCTGTCGAGAATTTTAAAGTATTTGAAAAAACCCGAGAAAGAAAAGTTGATAAAAAAATCACAATTATCTGTTTTTAAATTACAATTTGTAATACTATTTCGTATTGAATGATACCTACCTCTGAAAATTTACATTTTCATCATCATCATCATCATCATCATCATACTAATAATAAATCTGTAAGGGATGGTCATGGAGTAAGTTACTTTGTTTTAGGAAATATTGAGTTTGTAGCCTCTATGTATGATACTAATGCTAAATTGACGATTTTTAGAAATCTTTTCTGTATGTATGTATGTATGTTCCTCCATAACTCTTAAAGCCATAATCCGAATTTGATGAAACTTAGTACAAGCCCATTTTACTATACGGGACACAGGATAGGCTTACTAAAATTCACTTCCGGCTACGCTAAGATGTGGCTCCCATACAAATCGAATTGTTCCAAGCGCCGAAATAATGGGCGGCGCGGCGCGGCGGGGGTTAGTAGCGCGTCTCGCGGAGACTGGCAGCCCGGCGGCGGCGAAGGCGCGGGACGCGGCGCGGGGAGCGGTCTGGCGGAGCGCGGTGTGTGTGTGTATGCATTGTCTCGGCAGAGTTTCTTATATTTTAATTCGATTCATAATATTATGTAGGTTAACTTCGTTAGGTATCTATTTTATTAATTTTAGGTGCAAACCTATGTAAAAGTGTTATTGCGAGTCGATGTTAGCGGATATTTATTTAACTGAAGTTCCTATTTGATTTAAGTTAATTGATCGTATGTTTATTATATTGTACGTAGTGTAGTATGCGCGGTATATTAGCGAAGAGATTCTTATTTTTACCCGATTACGGCGAAGCGAAAAGGAGGTTTATGTTTTTGACCGGTATGTATGTATGTATGTATGTTCAACTGTTCCCTCATATTATCTTCGAAACTACTTATCATAATTTGACAAATGAGGTATCGTTGGATGCGTCTTGACCGTACGCTGGTCGTCAAGACGCATCCAACGTCTATAGGCTATAGGATATGGCGCCCTCTAGAGGACATAAGTAATGATAAAAAATTGCCCGCGGCTTCGCTCGCGTGAAATTCGTATTTCAAAGGAAGAAAGTAAGTAACTAAGGGCGAGCTGGGTTCAGGTAAACGATAAACCGTCTCGAAGAAAGTGAGTAACTTTTTGAGGCTGAAGGCGAAGTTGCGTTCAGGAAGACGATAAACCTTCTCGAAGACAGTAAGTAACTATGGGCGAGGCCGAAGGCCGAGCTGCGTTCAGGAAGAGGATAAACCATCTTTAAGAAAGTAAGTAACAAAGGGCGAGGCCGAAGGCCGAGCTGCGTTCAGGAAGAGGATAACCTTTTCGAAGAAAGTAAGTAATTATGGGCGAGGCCGAAGGCCGAGCTGCGTTCAGGATGAGGGTAAACTTTTCGAAGAAAGTAAGTAACAGAGGGCGAGGCTGATGGCGGAGCTGCGTTCAGGAAAACGATAAACCTTCTCGAAGACAGTAAGTAACTATGGGCGAGGCCGAAGGCCGAGCTGCGTTCAGGAAGAGGATAACCTTTTCGAAGAAAGTAAGTAATTATGGGCGAGGCCGAAGGCCGAGCTGCGTTCAGGATGAGGGTAAACTTTTCGAAGAAAGTAAGTAACAGAGGGCGAGGCCGAAGGCCGAGCTGCGTTCAGGAAAACGATAAACCTTCTCGAAGACAGTAAGTAACTATGGGCGAGGCCGAAGGCCGAGCTGCGTTCAGGAAGAGGATGACCTGTTCGGAGAAAGTAAGTAACAGAGGGCGAGGCCGAAGGCCGAGCTTCGTTCAGGAAGACGATAAACCTTTTCGAAGACAGTAAGTAACTATAGGCGAGGCCGAGATGTCTTCAGGAAGAGGATAAACCTTTTCGAAGAAAGTAAGTAACAAAGAAGTTACTTTCTTCGAGAAGATTTATGGTCTTCCTGAACGCAGCTCGGCCTTCGGACTCGCCCTCGGTTACTTACATTCTTCGAAAAGGTTATCCTCTTCCTGAACGTAGCTCGGCCTTCGGCCTCGCCTATAGTTACTTACTGTCTTCGAAAAGGTTTATCGTCTTCCTGAACGAAGCTCGGCCTTCGGCCTCGCCCTCTGTTACTTACATTCTTCGAAAAGGTTATCCTCTTCCTGAACGCAGCTCGGCCTTCGGCCTCGCCCTTTGTTACTTACTTTCTTATAGATGGTTTGTCCTCTTCCTGAACGCAGCTCGGCCTTCGGCCTCGCCCATAGTTACTTACTGTCTTCGAGAAGGTTTATCGTCTTCCTGAACGCAACTCCGCCTTCGGCCTCAAAAAGTTACTCACTTTCTTCGAGACGGTTTATCGTTTACCTGAACCCAGCTCGCCCTTAGTTACTTACTTTCTTCCTTTGAAATACAAATTTCACGCGAGCGAAGCCGCGGGCAAAAGCTAGTATTTTATAAACATTTTGAATTTTCTGAATACTCCGGGTCTACCATTTTTTAAAGGTGGCAGCCCTACTTGTAGGTGGTGTATGTAGCCATAAAAAACAATTGAATTTAGGAAGATCAAGGCCGGGCTGGCGTATGGGAAACTTAAGAGTCATAAAATGCGTCTAAGAAATAATATTGCCTATTACGCGCCGCACACCGCCGCCCCACCCCGCCCTGCCCCGCTACCCTGCCTGTCCCATCGCAAGTAGAAAGAAAGAAGGCTTTACCACAGGCTTTACGCAGGTAGCCAGAGGCGTATTCAACAATTTCCTACCCTTTCCTTCCTTCCCCCTTTTAGAGCTCCATAGCCAGCGGACTTGCGAACCGAGCTTTGAAACAAAAAAACACGTTTCTTGTATGGAGACCCCCCCCCCCCCCCCCCCCTTAATTTTTCAGTTTTTCTATTTTTTATTGTTTGTTGGAATATCCGCCAAAATTTCATTTTCTGTGAAAATTTTAACCAACTAGCTACTACGGTTCCAATATACCGTTACCCCGATTGTCGGGATACAGAGTGTGGTACGTTACGTATGTGTCTAGAAGTTCGTAAAGAATTAATTTGCAAAAATAGTTCATCGCCTCAACAATTAGACGGCCAGCACCGGGCCGCGCTGACGATCGGGCCGGATGGGCCGCGCGCTGACCTGACCCGAACATAGTAATAAATAGGCGTCTGCCGGCAGCTACCCAGCATCGCCGCAAACACTCCAGCCTCTCCTCCGACGCCGAACGCTTTTTAAAACTCTCCAGAGGCCATTAGGTCGAGCCACTCCGTACTCCTCGTCGATACGATAACGTAGCTCACTCGCCGCGTGCGATAGCTCCCTCACCCGCTTTTATTGTAAGTGTATAGAGGCTTATCTTAAGTGACACGGCTGTGTTCCACCCGAGCCCGAGTAGCTGAGCCATCATGAGCGCTCTGTGTGGGAACACGGTGTCCACTGATCTAGTATAGAACTGTCACTCCTGAAAAAACGTGCCGTTTACCAAAAGGAGCTTTTAAGCTGATTTCACAATGGCTGTTTGTTGCTTGTTTTGCATGGTTCAAATTATCGTCTAAAATGTCCGCAACAAAGAGTTTGTATTACGTCGCTGCACGTAATAAAAACTCTTTGGTCCGCAAATACGCTAGTGAGGAGCGTTAGCACATTCATAGCATGAGATGGTTGATGGAGATTGAACTGAGAGTGGTTTCGCGACGAGAGGCGATTTTGGCTTTGTCGACTGCACTGTTCGTCTCTCGGCACAGCCACCCATGTTGTATTCATGGCGACAATTTGCATGTGAAGGCATGCACATTAAATGTGCATTTTGTTTACCGACAGGTAACAAGTTTGATCGCGCTATGCCGCTTCTAGTATATAGTTAGGTGGTGTCGTCAACGTTTCTACCAATCAGCTTTTACAGCAATGTGAACACAGAGCTTTGTGGACTTTCAGCGATATCCCAACCACTTCGAAGATGTCGACATAATATGTCGGCATTATATTATAATGCCACTAGCTGTGCCCGCGGCTCCGCCCGCTCTCATATTTCACTTCACTGCTAACCTCATAAGCCATTTAGCGTGATAGTAAGTAGCCTATAGTTGATGGGAAGAATCAAGGTATCCGTAGAATTTTGTTTTATTAAAATCGGTTTAGTGGTTCTCGAGTTATAAGCGGACAGACAGACATACACTCAGACACTCAGACAGAAAGCAGACGTTGGATTTTATTATAGGTATATATATATATATATAAGGATAAGGAAAGGAATAAGGAAAGGAATAAGGAATAAGGAATAAGGAAAGGATAAGCGTTATCTCACCTTCTTTGAAGTAACAAGCTGTGTCTGTTAAATGCTTAGGTACTTTAAAATATATAAAGACTTTATTCGCTTGTTCAGCTTTTCTCCATACAAGTACAGCAAACAGGACTATCGGAAACTTTACAGTTTCTTCTTTATTAACTGGGATAGATATGCATGTGCCAAATATTGATACGTTTCAGACCAATCATGAAGGCGCTACTATTTATACCCATTGACCGAACATTATACCGCCTATATGGAACTTCACTGTAGTGGAACAGTAGAGCATGGAAGTAGCTATTATCATACAAATAACGAGACATTTTTCACCTGCCACTCTGTGCTGATACAGCTGGTCATTTACGAAATTATAGATTTTCTGCGAATTCGCAAAAACCCGAGAGCGACGATGATTTGCCAATTTGTAAATTGTCACGCGGACACAAGGTGACGCGGCGGAGGTGCCGCGCGACCTACTTTGCACATCCGTGTGTTTGTTTGTCCGGTCCGGTTGTACCGCGGACGAAACTAGACCATGTTCGTGTTTCGTGTGTCGTGCGTAGGTCCGGAGTCCGGGTGGTGCAATGAATCCAAAGTCATCGCGTCCTTGGACTCGATACAGAACCGAGCCATCCGTCTTGTTGGTGATCCGAGACCTAGTCAGCCAGATTAACTGAGTCACGCTTTTGTGAGCTCGCTCAGTCTGTTTTACAGGTACTATCACGGGCGCTGCTGCTCTGAGGAACTAGCATCCCTTATTCCCTGCCATCCCTCCTATCTCCGCAACACTTGTCGTAGATAGACTTAGCAGCATTTTTTTTTATGGAAACTGACACGGTAGGCTACATCACCTACAACATCCGTTATGTCAGCCAATAACACCGGGTGAACTAGGTGTCATGTCAGTGCTTCCCTTCATTTCATGTCGGCTACACTGATCTGGACGGAAAACACAAACTATTTACATAGCCGTTTCTACTATATTTTATTATAACTAATATTTTATTTAACGTCGAATAGATTACACTTCTCGATATCAACGGAGCTTGGTTGAATTGAAGTGCAGTTGATGGTTATTTATTAGACGTTGGCTGAATAGCGATGCGGTGTAGCGATAGCGATAGCAGACACCGGCCGCCTGATGCCCGCTTTTCATTCCGCGTCGCAATCGAAAAACGCTTTCCGCTTCGCGCGCAGTGATCGATCATTCGATAGCCGACGCGCGGAGGCTGCGTGGCGTCATAGCTTTTAATATAAAGCTTCCTCTGATTCCATTTCAGACTGGATGAGGTGGCGTAGCGTAGCGGATAAGATGCGGGAGATATGCGCTCGCTTCCTGTGGCTAGCCGTTTAAATTTGACCTTGTGTGCAATTGAAACAGAATAGTGATCGTCGGCCGCCTTCCCGCAGCCGGTCAGAGAGTGGCGCGTTTTTCGTTATGTGGCAATAAAATTGTAAAGCGAACTCGTCCCAGCAGCGTGGAGTTAATTGCGTGCCTGGAATCTGGAATCAGCATCTGAAAAAAAGGTATTAGTCGTAAGACTGTCACACCGCTACCGGTCTTTTTTTTGCGCGGTAGACCGCGCGAGGCCTGCCGTCACTTTGTCCGCCCTATATAAAATAGGGCAGTCGCCGTGGCCGGTCGGCTAGCGATTTAAGTAGTAGCGTTCACTTTGTCCGCCCTAAGTGAAGGCGGTCGCAGTGACCGACTACTGGCTAGGGGCGAGCGGCATCGGAGCCGCTCCGCTGCTGGCACGTTCTGCAGTCTCTCGACTGCTGCAGCTGCCTGTGGTGAAGTGAAAAGCGAATGAGTCGCGAATGTCGGTCGAATCGCCTGCTTGCAAGCGCTAGCGATCAGCGGATTGTCGTGTCGGTACGCCCCCTTGAAGAATCCCGTGGACAGCTTCTGGAGATACTCCTCCAGCGGTGCTATCCCTAGGTCTCTGTGCAGGTTGGCGTTTCTATGGTACCAAATTGCGTGTGTACACCACTGAATAGAAGCTGGTCGCAGCGTTAAGTTGTGGTAAAGTGACCGATGTCTCTAAAATCAGCTCAAGTAAACGACCGACGACCGACCGACCGGGTCGGTAGATCCCTGCATAGTCAACTACGCGATATATTTTTTCTAGTTTCAAAATGTATAGTTTAAAAGATAATTAATGAAAATATACCTACGCACTCCCCCCCATCTCCGAAACTACTGAGTATTACTGAATCTGAGGCTACATCACCTACTACATACGTGAAGTCAGCCCATAACACCTTTATGAACTAGGTGTCATGTCAGTGCTTCCCTTAGGTCGACGTGCCGGCGACACTGAACTGGACGGAGAACACGGACCATTACATAGCCGTTTCTACCGATCTTTCATTCATTGCGGTGGTGGTAGCAATCCGGGCGGGTCAAACCTACTAAGTAAGAAGGGAATGAACCTACGTTTTACGTGGAATCCGAACCACGGTCACGATTTATGACGGTCACCCATCCATTCACTAACCGCGCCTATGTGTGCTTATGATCAGACCGACAGTCGACCGACCGCACCACTGAGCTTCCGAGGCTGACGAAGTCTAAAATAAAAAGAATAAAAAATAGGGAATATTGAGCCTCTTGTAATTTACTTACAGGAAAACCTAAACGAAAATGCAGTGTTAAAGTCTACTTCTATGATCTGTGGTTAAAGTTCTCACGATAAACGGAATGGTACGGAACCCTCTCCGCGCGAGTTTGACTCGCACTTGTTTTTGCTGTTTCTGCTATCTGCTATCGGCTACCCTCTCTCTAGTGAGGGGCGAGGGAGGCAGGGAGGGAATTGCTTAAGTATTGAAATAGAAGACAGAAACACTCGAGCAGCGTTTATAAGGCTCATCGACCAAGCGGCACAAATATAAAGCTGACTAACGACGCGCTGACGTACAGCACGCGCCAGTTAATAATGCACATCTGGCTTTAGAAAGAGACAATCCGGTTGTAGAGCGTTGTCTCTGTCGCACGAACTCGCGCGCCACTGTGCGACAGGGACGACGCTCTACGACCGGATTGTCTCTTTCTAAATCCGATGTGCATTATTTAAACAACATGTGGAATGCACTCCCACCTGCACCTTTCCTCCAATGTCTGGGGTCCTTCAAACATAATGTGAAGGTGCAGCTAGCCGGTCGACATGGTATTCGCAGCCCCCGTAAATATCCGAATGCCCGTGGGCGCCGTCGGACCTACACCTCTGGCGCGCGCCATATGTGGTGTTTCCCATTTTTAAAAAAAGAAAAAATTTTACTGCCGCGTACACGAGACCAGGAGAGCATCGCGTCGAGAGATAAGCAACGACAGACAGACAAGAGAGCTTCTTCTTTTCTACGATCTCGTGGCGCTGCTGGTGGGCGCTGACGCACGCACAATATCCTTCCGTGTTCGATAAATGAATCGCTGAGTAATGCTCTCTTACTCACGCACGTACCAACTATCGGAGGCGATAATATCGGTGCACCAGCGGTGGAGAGGGCGCTCGGGCGGCTGTGGTGATGCGGCTCGGGCGGGCATCTGTGAGCATCGCACGCACAGTGCGCGCGCGGGCATCGGATTGTCCGCAATGCAAACGTGGTGCGGATGATGATGTCTGTAATCTGAAATGAAATGAAAATACATACTTTGTTGTTCATCAGTGTGTAAAAGGGTAAAAAATAAAAGTTAAACTACAAATTTAAAAAACCCCCGACCCTTAAAAAACCCCGACCCTTAAAAAGCCAAAAATAATTTCCGTTTACTTACTTAAAGGAGTCGGGAGACCGCTAAGTAAATTCCCGCGCAGTTCTGAGTTTTTATATTTTATTTACTTAGCGGTCCCCCGACTCCTTTAAGTAAGTAAACGGAAATTATTTTTGGCTTTTTAAGGGTCGGGGTTTTTTAAGGGTCGGGGGTTTTTTAAATTTGTAATTTAACTTTTATTTCAAGCTTTTTAAAAGAAACCGCATAAAAATCGGTCCACTTTTTAAGATAATAACTTTTTTTATTACTTAATTACTTGATTACTTGATTACAAACATAGCTAAGAACCATCCCGATTAAATAAGCTTCCTAATAAAAAAACCGCATCCAAATCGGTCCATCCGTTTGGGAGCTACGATGCCACAGACAGACACACACACACACACACACACACACACACGTCAAACTTATAACACCCCTCCGTTTTTTTCGTCGGGGGTTAAAAAGGCGAGTGCCTTGCGGCATTCTGTCTCGTCAGACTTGTGAGATGCGTTAGACGAACGCTCATCGCGGTCTGTGTGTCTGTGTGTGCGTGTCGGAGGAGGGATGGGAGGGGGATGGGGAGGGGGGGGGGGGGGGGGTATAGGCACATCGTTGTTGTAGTGTTGTAGTAATTATAGGGAACACAGGACGATTTAAAACAGGGACGCGTGTGTGTGCACACGATTTCATCCACGCCGCCAATGCCCCGATATCGGCTCGCATTTTTTTAGGGACGTGAGTAGTCAGTGTAATCGGAACTCCGAAACGAATGCGATTCGACGAACAAGATAAGCATGCGCGGTAGAAGTAGCACTCGCTGTCTGCCGGCGCGCCGCCGCCTCCGCCCCAGTCCGCTCTCGATCAACACAACCGCTGGAATTTTTGGAGCAAGGAAAAAACCAGGGCGTGACGCTACCGAGACCGTACCGTACATGAGCGTACTGTGCGGGCGGGTGGGCGGCGCCCGGCCCGGGGCGCGCCGGAACAGAAGACATTCGAAACATCAATTAACGTAAAATCGTAGCAGGCAGGTGATAAATAACCGCTGGATGCGGTACTACATACATACCACACGCTGTATCCCCACAATCGGGGTAAGCAGAGTAATCGGTGTTGTGCTGCAAGTACTCTCGTAAATTACAACACGACACCGACCTCCACGTTTAGCACAGTATTAGGGCAAGAAGCAAGCAGCAAGTAAGGCACGAATACCCACCTGCTGCAT
Source organism: Nematopogon swammerdamellus (assembly GCA_946902875.1). Taxonomy (NCBI): domain Eukaryota; kingdom Metazoa; phylum Arthropoda; class Insecta; order Lepidoptera; family Adelidae; genus Nematopogon; species Nematopogon swammerdamellus. Next base: position 517,421 of record OX336335.1, read on the forward strand.
GGCATGACTCGGTGGAAGGACCGTGCCAAGGTGAGAGGTGGCTAGTCTGTCGCCCTTTAGCACGGCATGTCGTCCTTATCCCTTAGTTGCCCTTTACGACATGCACGGGGAGAGATGCAGTGGGGCTATAATTTTTAAGTACCGACTCCAAACGATAATAGTACCGCTGGATGCGGTACTAACTACTATCGTAAATACTACCTACCATACTATAATACCAGAGTGAGTCAGTCAGTCAGTCAGTCAGCATGTAAGCGTCCACTGCTGGACATACGCCTCTCCAATTTTCCTCCAGTCCGCCCGGCCTTCAGCGATACGGAACCACTACACTGGCGGCCGTGGACAGGAAAACGGAGTGTGAGAAAACCCACCCGCCAGGTGGGACGACGACATCAAGTACGTCTGCGGAAAGCACTGGTTCCGTATCGCTGAATACCAGAGTATACGCACCTAGTATCCATACACATAGTCCCTCCCACGTTGAGTAAGTAGTAACGGAACGGATAACTCGGTTATTTTCGTGATGAGCTGTGCGTAAAGACGGAAGCGACGCGGGTTCCGCTCCGCTCACCGAGTTGAGTTGAGTGAGACGCTGAGTGAGAGAACAACAATAGCTAGAGCGCGCGTATTACGCGGAGGAGACGAACGTGAGCACGGCTATGTACGCGTCACATGTGTAAAAACAATATTATTGTGTAGTCTACGCGGCGGAGCGGCAGTGGTCAAATTGCCAATACGATGCAATTGTGAGAAGGAAGTTTAAATAAATAACACGTGAAGTTAAATAAAAGCTTGTAAAAATACGTTCGACTAGAGTGGCCATGTTATATTTCAAGCCATACATAACATAACTTATAATTTTGCCATAATAATAATCATAGAATAGAATAGAATAGAATATTTATTATAATTATTATATTATTTATATTTATATATAAATAATATAATAATTATAATATTATGAATATTATGAATATTTATTATATTATTATAATAGAATAGTATATAACTTATACAAGTCACAAACTCACATTCACACATTTTAAAATTTTACAATTTACAAAATAAAATACAATTTAACGATATTCAATTCAATTTCAATTCAAAAAATTCAAACATAATAAATAAATCCTATTCAAATTAAAATTATTAATAATAAAAATCCGACATAAAATCGCCAGTCAAATAGGTGCACATCAATAATACATTAGGTACCTATAAAAGCAAGCAGAAACTCAATATCATCATATCATCATACTCTACTGGGACCGGTCCATTATTAATTTATTACAGATAGGATCATTCTCGCGAATAGACCTGATATTGTGATGTGGACCGGGAGGTGAGGCGCGCAACGCTCGTCGATATCGCCGTGCCGCACGATGGTAAACTCGTCAGTAAGGTAGCAGAGAAGATGCTGAAGTATTTGGATCTGCAGCACGAGCAGTGGCGGCTGGTGACTTCAGTGACCGGTAGTGCGCTAAGTACCTACCTACTTAAATACCACCCAACACATTCCCAATGTTATTTTAAGATCGGGACTTCCGAATTTTTTAAACGCCTGCGTTTTATTATGTACGTATCTAGTATGAATATTCTCAAGACACTCAATGAGTAGCAATAAACAAGAAAAAAATAAACTAAACAATTTTTTTAACTCATTTTATTGTTATTTATTACATATTATTATTTATTTATTATTTTTTGAACACACCCATAAGACCACAACACAACAGCAGCTTTAAAAAAAAAGTAGTAATGTCCCAAAAATACTTCAAAAAAATATATAAAAATAAAAGCATTTGAAAAGTAGGAATTGAACCCGGGATCACCTGATTATAAAGCCTTTAACCAACTCTTAGGCAAATATCGGCACCATTTAATTCACAGTATCACGTGACAGAAAGCACAAAATCTAACCATATCCCATTTTAAATATTCGCGCGCTAACGGGTATGTGACATCACATGACAGCGCGCTGACTCTAGGTAGACGGACTCGTGCAAAACGAATCGCTCGCGACGTGTCGCACGCGCGGCTATTCACGGTATAGCGTCCTTGTTTGGCGCTCGTGCGCCGCACGCAGAACTCCATTTCGGCCCATACTAATTCTATGAAGTATATTTTGTCTCACGCGCCAGCGGTGTTTTGCCGATCCGCATACATTCAGTATGGGAGACCCGCGAGCGCGTTTCGATTCCGCTCGGGGCGCGCGTTTACTCGCAAAAAAGTGCCTTGTGATCTATAAAATAAGGTCGAATTCACATTCTTATTTATTTGGCGTACGATCTTTATGGTTTTAATGTAGGTATGTTGTAAGATATTATTTATTTTGAGTGAAGTGAAGACTTCTCGTGTTACGGTAGAGCGGCGCACGAGCGCACTTTAGGACCAGCCGCCAGTGAGCACGAGGTTACCAAAATGTGGCCCGTTGACTCGACCATCGTTGTGCCCGTAGAGTATCAGCGCATGGGCTGATAGCAAAGAGCCTCGCCGACCTCGCTGAGTGGTTGGGTCAAGGGCCAGATCCAGAAGGCTTTAGGAGGGAAATTTTAGGTTTAAATTTTTTTAAAATATAAAATGTATATAAAAAGAAATGTGGAAATAAATGAATAAAAATCATATTATATGAATTATATAAATGTATTATTATTATTTATTGTATAATTTCACCCATACCACAGGTAGGGAAGTATACGTTGGAAATTCCGCCAGTTCTATTTCAATGCGAAGAACAACTGACAAACTTCGAAGGCAAAATATTTTGTTGTTTTATTTATATGAGGCACTTACTACACGGCATTGATCATACATGATCATATAATATTGTGTACTAGACTGTGTACCCCTCCCAATGCCTAAAAGTTTACGTACTGCAGGTAGAGCTTTCACCAGGGCTACACAAGGTAATTTCTAGGATTTATTTATTTATCTTTGGACACAAGGTGCCCTCAGATAAGTCAATCAAACAATTTCATCATTTGAAGTAAACAATGTGGATTACATTTTCTCTTGGATAACTTTCTTTTTTTTCTACAAGAGCCAAAACTACCTACAACATATTTTGTAAGTTTTAATAAAAAATAAAGTTTTATTTAAAAAAATTATAACAAAAATTTCTAATATATATTTTGATATCGAATATACAGGGTGTAAAAACGGCGAGTACATTAAATTTATGAAATGATTATTGGGATCAAGCACAGATCAGAGAAGTGGGATCAAGAGTAACAAAAAAGTCAAATGACTTTTTTCTGAAGTCTCTTTAAATAAAAAGTTACAGTTTTCACACAAACCAATTGATTATTTTAGTGTAAAAATGATCTAATGACAACAGGGTGGCGATGAGGGGGGAAGAGCAGGTGAGACGTGAGCGCTTCGGACGGAGGTGTCGGCGGGAGGGGCGGGGGTTAGCTTTGTGAGTGGAGGACTGGAGGTCGGCAGGCGGAGGGTGCTGAGTGGCAACAACGCGTTAAATTACACTAGACGAAAACATACATTTTAAAAATTCATATCTCGAAAACTAGACACTTTAGAGTAAAACTTTATTTTGCTTTTTTGTCTAGGAAAAACATGAGGATTGCGCTGGCGAAATTAATGTACTCGCCGTTTTAACACCATGTATATTTTGTGTATTTGTATTGTATTGTGGATTTATAAGGTTTATAAGGGCAATATTTTACATTTTCGTCCACAAATAGGATGGGGAAAGTGCCGGTGAAAGTTTTTTTTTATGGAAACTGACATGGTCGGCTCGGCTACATCACCTACAACACCCACGATGTCATCCCATAACATCTTGGTGAACTAGTCGCCATGTCAGTGCTTCCCTACGGTCGTCCATGCTAGGTCTGTCTGTAGACATCCTCACACATTAACGCAATGTGTTTAGGTAAATCGATAGTTTAAGAGACATCTGCTTACATTTCGCAGTATGATAAAGGTAGCAGAGGCGCGCTCTATATCAAATATTGCTCTGAGTGTCTGTAAGACACACGTGTTGCGGTGCGGTGCAACTGAAGCTGCTCGAACTAATGCCACGCCTGTTCGCTCTGTCGCACTCACTCTACCCACCGTACAACAAGCATCGCCAGAAGTGGCAAAGGAGAACCGTTATAATGGCATACTCTCTCCTTATCCACACAGAGGTAAGGGATGTTTGCCCCTTACTAGGTGGTAGGCTCAAATTGTAGCCGACTGGGTTGCTTTGCTACCACCGTAATGACTAATGATAGATGACCGCATAGCAGTCACGGCTGTGTTCTTTTCTATAGTCCAGTATTCATAGCCAGCAACCCAAAGGGACGTCTCCGGGTATGGGATCTTCTGAGAGGTGAAATTAGTTGGTCGAAGAAACGCGAGCCTGGTCGTCATATAATATTGAACGCACGCAATAAATTATTATTCAAGTTACGCTCAAGGCAACGAGAAAAGGGGCTTCCAAGCTTCCTACATCATTATGTAATTAATTAACTACCAGCAACTAATGTATGCGGCCGAGGAGGCAGTGCTATGCTGAGTGGAGCCAGTGCAGGTTACGGGCTACCTGTTTTATGCTTGCACTTGACGACGATAGGCACTTAGTTAGCTACGGGCCATGCTAAATGGCCTACATTGCAAAGAAAAAAGGTCGAAATGCATGACCTGTTTCTTAGGCCCGTATAATACATAAAAAATTATCAATCTTAGCACGGCAAAAACTCGGCCTCAAGTCGTAATTTGACATACACAGACAATGTTTCAGACTAGACTCACAATAATCTCGGCTCAGCCGAATCGAACCCAAATCTAGAAACGTCACGCACAACTTAGCAAAATCCTTTTTTTTTATGGAAACTGACACGGTTGGCTACATCACCTACCACATCCGTGATGTCAGCCCATAACACCGGGTTATCTTGGTGCCACGTCAGTGCTTCCCTTCGGTCGTGCCGGCTACACTGAACAGGACGGAAAATACATTATACACACGGAAACTATTTACATAGCCGTTTCGACCGACCTTTCATTCAGAGCGGTGGTACCAACCCGGGCGGGTTAAACCCTACCACCTAGTAATATAAGAAGGGAGTCATATCATAACCCTTAGTCGCCTTTTACGACATACACGGGGAGAGATGCAGTGGGGCTATTCTTTTAAAGTACGGATCCTACGACTCGAAGTAATCATAGCGTTTCAAACATCGCAAAATTTGCATTATAATTTATAATTGAATACATATGATTGAGAAAAAAAATGGAACGCAGGCAGCAAAAAGACGTTGACAACATTTTGTCTATGTATACGATTGAGTACGCTCGCCCGTAACATTGGAGAACGACTTAACTGAGTTGGGCGTGAGAGAAACGTGAGTACGCTTTATGTATACGGACCTTACTTTGAATATGTAATTAGTAATTAAGTACAATAAAGTATGACTACATACATGACCACTCCATCCGTTTAATGGTCTGTCGAAGTTTTTCTTTGTAAAATATTATAATAAAGTATATATTTTTGTTGAAATTATATTTTTCTTTCTTCGCCATCGGTTCTAGTTTTTATTTATTTCTTTATAATAAAAAGAATCTTTCAATTAATTGTAGTGATGAAGGCCTTGGTCTAGCTCGGCCCGAAAAAAATACATTTATTTTATTCCTCGGTAATAAATATCTTTACCCGGCCAGGGGCGGGGCGGAGGCGCGGCGGAGGGGCAGCGTCGCTCCCCCGGGAGGGAATTCCTTCAATATTTTTTTTATTGTGATTGCGTAGCGTTTCTTTTATGAAGCATTGGCGACGGAATAACGTCTACGGTTACTGTCTATTTCATTTCACTGTCTGTCGGGCCGAGATGAGTGCCATACCGCCGACTTTCCCAGAGAAAACTCTTGGGTTTTATAGCTAACTATGAAAGCTTCTCTCTCTCTCTCTCTCTTTCTCTCTCTCTTTCTCTTTCTCTCTCTCTCTCTCTCTCTCTCTCTCTCTCTCTCTCTCTCTCTCTCTCTCTCTCTCTCTCTCTCTCTCTCTCTCTCTCTCTCTCTCTCTCTCTCTCTCTCTCTCTCTCTCTCTCTCTCTATCTATCTTTCTCTTAATTTCGACACGGCTTGCTTCTGTCGAAATGGCAGATATCTTATTGGAACCCTTACCGCATGGAAAGCGCGACATGTGTTTTCGTTACGTAGGTGTCTAACGATACCCATAGACATTCTAGAATAGAACGCTAGGTTGGGACTATATCGCCTATCCCGGAGGGGCTGGGGGGAATTACCTGCTGCCGTCGTCTACTCCCTGCTCATGGTGGTCCAGTCTGCCCGTCTTCGCTATATACTCCAATAATTTCTTCCAGTCGATTCCTCGAAGTTCTTCCTCACTGTAGTGGTCTTTCCCCAGTGTCTTCCATCGCGGTCCTGCATACATGGTGCACTGGCCGACGTAGTGAGCACTGGTTTCTGCCTCCCCACATTGAGCGCACAGTGGGTCGTCACTTAGGCCCATTATGTGGAGTAAACGGGGTAAGCGTAGTGATAGGGTCCCGTACGTACGGTGCGAAACCCTAATAAAAAGTTATTTGTTACCTAGTGGTCCCAACCCAGCTACCAACCTTGCTCTACTGCAAGCAATATAAAATATATAAACCAGACTAACTAAAACACTACACAGACACAGTACAGACTAAGTCAGACTTAATAAACTAGGCTAAATTCTCGGCTCGGCTGAATAGGATATTCGAGTACCTTGGTACCTAACAGAAAAGGGAAAGGAAGAAATCTTTAAAGATAATGAAATAAACTTTCCTCGTCTAATAGTCAAATTACAATTGGACTTCTCTGAGCCGAAATTAATTGCTAATATTGAGATTCCATTGTGCTAAACTGTCGAACATTTCAAGGCTCAAATTAATGGGCGGCGTTATAAGACGGGTTCTAATTTTAACATTCCATTACTCGGTTGACAAGAAAGTTGATAGGATTCCACTCTATAAAATGTTGAAAAATCAGGAGGCTTAATTGTAATTTCACCTTTTTTTTTTACAAATGATTGGATATTTTAATGTGATTAACGCAAATAATTCCTCAATTGACAAGAAAAAAAATTATTCATACTCTTTTCGGTAGATTGCGCGCATACACTTTTTAGTTTCTTGTATGCCTTGGGAGAGGCCTATGTCCAGCAGTGGACCGATACAGGCTGATGATGATGGTGATGTATGGGGACACCCGTGAATTTATTACTTTTTCTTATTTGTTGTATGGAAGCCCCCCTTAATTTTTAATATTTTCTTATTTTTATTATTAGTTGTTATATCGGCCTTAATAAATAACACATATTCTGTGAAAATTTCAACAACCTATTACGATTCAAGAGATACAGCCCTCGGACAGACGAACAGACAGACAGACAGACGGCGTAAGCTTAGTAATAGGGTCCCGTACGACGGATGCGGACCCCTAAAAATAAACACCAACCCAGTCGGCTACAAATTTGAGCCTACCCCCTAGTAAGGGGCAAGGGAAGGGACCTACAGTTTTATACACCGGTTACGAACGGTGAAGCAGCATTATGGACGACCCTAATTAAACTACTCCTCGTTGTGACGAACACCAAACTGTGTTGTCGTCTCAGTATGCCAAGATCATTTTGTGCTGGATGCTATTAGAAGAGATCGCGGCCGACCATCGAATCTATAACAGTCTCCGGTCATCCGACGAGGAACGAACGGTTCTCCTCTTATTTATGATGACAATAAAATATGGAGACCGACAAAATATAAGAATAATGAGATAGCGGAATAGTCTCAACCTATGTGGCGTGGTGTCTTGGTATTTTTTACCCGACTAATTTTACATTTAGTTAGAATGAAAAACATGCAGTATGTTAGAACTTGTATGTAGATACAATATGCTCTACTTTACACAACCATAGCGGCGCGGGTGGTCGGCGCTGTCTCGACTTGGACTCTTAATCTCAATGAAGGTTTGATTGCAGCCGACATTCACCGATGACTTTTTAGGGTTCCGTATCCGGTACGGGACCCTATTACTAAGCCTACGCCGTCTGTCTGTCTGTCTGTCCGTCTGTCCGTCCGAGGGCTGTATCTCTTGAACCGTAATAGAAAACCCGTTGAAATTTTCACAGAATAACATGTGTTATTGAAGCATTTCATAAAACACGCCATAGATGGCATGAGTGGCGCTGACCATTACATGGCGATGCGGAACCCTCGGTGCGCGAGTTCGACTCGCACTTGGCCGGGTTTTTTTTTCTGATGGCATACCCCGGTGTTATGGGCTGACATCACGGATGTTGTAGGTGATGTAGCCAACCGTGTCAGTTTCCATAAAAAAAAAAAAAGCTAGGTTCCTCGCTCGAAAATTCACAAAATGAGGTAACACCACGGAGGAAATAGGTAGAGAGGATTTGATCCAAGCGAACTGTGTACGTCGCCACCAGCGCGAGGTGCGTGCGTAATCGAAGTGGGAGTGATATTGCATCAGTCGCGTCCGCTGAGTGTTTATTGATTGATTGATTGATGATGCTGATTACGAGTAATTTTCAGGTGATTCATTCTTTTTGTGGCCAATTAGATATCAACTAACAACGCAAGAGTTATTTAAAAATAATGAAACGTAGCTACCTAAGTGTTAATAATGGCAACATATGTTTTCGTTGCTTTTCTAACTTTCAGTTACCTACTGGGTAGTGGGAACGGAGGCCTGACAAAACGTAGTCCAAAGTTCAAGACCCTCGAAACGGCGAGGAGGGCTTCCGAAAGAGAAACACAACAATTTCAAAGTTCACCACCAACTCGATGAAAGCGATCCCACATTAATTCCAATATGAATACACATAAAGAAAAAAAAAGAGAATAAATGAATAAAAACGAGAACGTTATTTTGAAAAATTGTAAAATACCTACTAGTACTGAAATAACGTATACAAACGGTAGGTAGAGACATATTGTGTGTGGTGGGGTCTGTGGGGTGGGGTGTGAGTGTGTTTGGTGTTTGACCAAACATTTGATTTTTTTTTATCGAAACTGACACGGTTGGCTACATCACCTACAACATCCGTGATGTCAGCCCATAATACCGGGTGAACTAGGTGCCATGTCAGTGCTTCCCTTCATTTCATGTCGGCTACACTGAACTGGACGGAAAACACGAACTATTTACATAGCCGTTTCGACCGACGTTTCGCTCAGTGCGGTGCTATCAACCCGGCCGGGATAAACCCTACAACCTAGTAATGTAAGTAGGGAAGGGACCTACAGTTTTAACATGGAATCCGAACCACGGTCAGCCTCCAACGGTCTAGCGGTCACCCATCCAATCCAAGTACTGACCACGCTCAGCGTTGCTTTAACAACAGTCGACCGACCGCACCACTGAGCTACCGAGGCTGATTTGAGTCAACTTGACCCTTTACACAGATAGTTTGTTATGCCATCCGGCATGTACGGCGGAGTCAGAGGGGCCAAAGCAAATGCTCCGACCAGCCATTAGCTGCCGTACCGGAGAATGCCCTTTCAATTGCTGTTTTATTACTGGACTAGAGGAGAACACAGCCGATGCTCCTATGCGGCAATGTTCAGTCCAGTACTTTGATACCAATCCAGTCGGGTACAGTTTGAGCCTACCATCAAGTTAGGGGCAAGGGAAGGGGTCCCCCCTTCCCTTGCCCTACTAAGTAAGTGTAGTGTAGGTACATTTTTTCATCAGATCAGAATATTTAAAACCAATTAAAACATTGTACAGATCCCGACAGCAATGAATGCGCTTCGAACTTTAGAAAGAGACCATTTTGTACCGTGTGGGGTCGGTACTTAAAAAGAATAGCCCCACTGCATCTCTCCCCGTCGCATGTCGTAAAAGTCGACTAAGGGATAAGAAAATTTCGTCAGCCTCGGTAGCTCAGTGGCGCGGTTGGTTAGTCAACTGTTATTAAGCAACGCTGAGCGCGGTCAGTGATTGGATGGGTGACCGCTCGACCGTTGGAGGCTGACCGTGGTTCGGATTCCACGTTAAACTGTAGGTCCCTTCCCTTCTTACCTTACTAGGTGGTAGGGTTTATCCCGGCCGGGTTGGTACCACCGCACTGAACGAAACGTCGTCGGTCGAAACGGCTATGTAAATATTTCGTGTTTTCCGTCCAGTTTAGTGTAGCCGACATGAAATGAAGGGAAGCACTGACATGGCACCTAGTTCACCCTGTGTTATGGGCTGACATCACGGATGTTGTAGGTGATGTAGCCAACCGTGTCAGGTTCCATAAAAAAAAAAAAAACATCGGGTTGTAGAGCATCACCCTGTCGCACGAACTGTCGTCGGCACGACCGAAGGGAAGCACTGACACGGCACCTAGTTCACCAAGGTGTTATGTGCTGACATCACGGATGTAGTAGGCGATGTAACCAACCGTCAGTTTCCATATAAATAACCGGCCAAGTGCGAGTCGGACTCGCGCACCTAGGTTTCCGCACCACAAAAAAAACTTTGAAAAAAAAAACACGTTTCTTTTATGGGGACCCCCCTAATTATTTTACCTTTTCTATATTTTATTATTTGTTGTTATATCCACCATTACAAATAAAATAACACATATTCTGTGAAAATTTCAACCGGCTACCTATGACGATTCCAAAGATAGATCAGTAGGACAGACAGACAGACAGACAGACGGGGCGTAGGCTTACTAATAGGATTCCGTACAGGATACGGAAACCTAAAAACTTCTCTGAGCGACAGGAACGACGCTCTACAACCGGATTGTCTCTGTCTAAAACTCGACACGCATTATTTGCTGTCGGGAACTGTACCGGGTGTGACCGCTACTTGAACATATATAATAATAAATTATAATAAAAAAATAGAATAGAAAAGAACAGGCCAACTTCATCTCTCCCCGTGCATGTCGTAAAGGGCGACTAAGCAATAAGGTCTTGTTGGTCCGTGCTAAAGGGCGATGTGTAGCTACCTCGGCACGATATTTCCACAGTCACGCCGCCGCCCCTCCCCGCAGCTACCGTCGCGTGACGTCATCGCCTGCCCGCTCGCCGCGCGGTGCGGTTGCGGCGCGGCGAGCGGGCGGGCGCGTGCGGTCGAGCGCGCTTTTGATCCAGACCGCAGATTCCCGCTACTCGGATCTTCTTTAATCTCACTGTTTATTTGCGTAGGTATCTGTTTACCAGTGACTAATCACAACGCGCGTCCGCCTGTTTACACAGCGAAGCTTCGCTGAACCGGTTCGCGGTTTTCTTCATCTCGAGTGGAAACCTCCGTGTTCGCGTGTTTATTTTAATTAGAGCAAGGTTGCGGCGAAGGAAGGTTTGAATTTCGAATCAAGATTCTCGTCGATGGAGCGAGCGTTTAAACAAACACACGATTAAGAAAATGTGTGCGAATTACGATTACGGTGTGTGTGTGTGTGTGGCCACTTGTACACCTATGTACTTATGTTTTTCCATTCCAATTACGAATAAATTGGTTTTCCATACTTCTGCAAGCTCTGCAGTTTGAATTTCGAACGGACATTCTCATCCTTTCGATTGGTGTTTCGAATGTAAAGACCAGAAAATACACGAAGAGCGTTTGACGCGACACGATACGATGACGCGAGGCTAGCTAGCTAGAACGGTGGCGGTGGTGGTGGCGGAGGAGGTGGAGGGAGACGGCACGCAGACGGGTGTCAGTGACCCAGTGACCGGCACCGTGAGGGCCGGGCGCGGAGGGAGGTGGCGCTTGGAGCGTGTGATGTCACGACATTTAATTCGTGTGTTGTCGGTTGTCGGACGTCATGTCATGACATGACGCCTCGCGCAACGGGATAGAGGAGGTAGAAGAACTATTCATTTTGTTTGTTTTAAATTTGTTGTTGCGGCAGCGGCGTTGTAATGTCTGTGAAGACGCGTGTGGGTGGGTAGGTGGGATGATAGATAAGGTAAACATATTTAACACAATTCCAGCACCCAGAGATACAATGAGACAAGACAGACAGATGGATCGGCCGACAGATTGTGGGCGAACATCGATGTGGCCGAATGACTGCGAAGATATTCGGTGCAGACAGGCGCCGATCTGCACTGGTGAATTGTGTGTTTTTAGGTTTCCGTATCCCATACGGAAGCCTATTACTAAGCCTACGCCGCCGTCTGTCTGTCCGTCTATCTGTATGTCCTACTACTGTATCTTTAGAACCGTAATAGCCAGCCCAGCCGATTAAAATGTTCACAGAATATGTGTCATTGTGGCGGATACAACAAATAATAAAAAAAAATTTAGAGTAAAAAATTAATTAAATTAAAAAAATACAACGTTTTCTTTTTTGTGGTGCGGAAAACTCGTTTAGCGATTCTGACTCGCACTTGGCCGGTTTTCTTTCATTATCTTTCGTTTGGCTATCGGCACGTCAAGCGTGTGTGTGTGTGCATGTGTGAGTGGGTGTGTGTGAGAGGGTGTGTCTGTATGTCAGCGTGTATACCTAAAGAGTAAAGATCTAGATCGAGATCTTCAACGAGCGAGCGAACGGAGAGATGTATCTTCCGATCACATCGCTGCGAGCTCTACAACACATTATCCGAGTTAATTTCGCATTCCTCGTGCGAATAAAACTCATTTGCCTCGCGAATAAATTTACGAGAGCGGTGTTTATTTTCACATTTCCTACGATTTATAAACGTTAACAATACGTTTATACAAGCATTTGCATTTTAAAGCGTGTTTACCTCCAACCAAACAGCAGACGCTTCGAAGACGTGACGTGACGTGACTCAGTCGCTCACACCTTGCTATTCCTACCTAGTAGTACGTGTCATCTGTCCGGTCTGCCTGCACTAGACAGCTGTACATATCATCAATCATCAATCAATCATCAATCATCATCATCATACTCATACTAATTATAAATCTGTAAGGTATTGTCATGGAGTAAGTTACTTGGTTTTATCAAAGAGTTTGTATTACGTCGCTAGCGACGTAATACAAACTCTTTGGGTTTTATGAGATACTGAATTTGTAGACTCTATGTATGATACTAAAACTAAATTGATGATTTCTAGAAATGTTTTCTGTATGTATGTATGTTCCTCTATAACTCTTAAACCGATCATCCGAATTCGATTAAACTTAGTGCAAACAAATATTACTATACGGGACACAGGATAGGCTAAATAAAATTTGGTTCCAGTTACGCTGAAGATGTGGCTCTCATACAAACGTTAGTAATATATAAGACAATGCATACAAACCGAATTGTTCCGCGCGCGGAAATAAATTACTTTCTTACGAAATACGAATTTCACGCGAGCGAAGCCGCGGGCAAAAGCTAGTTATTATAATAACTATATTATATATAATATATAATAACATGAGACTACCTACGCATTGTATCGTACGCGTGTCTTCACGATTATAGCACAGATTATTAGACAGAGACAGCGCGCCGGTGCTTCGGTGACAACCATGAGCTCGTAACATCATCGCTTTCGCGCCGTCTACTCAGTTTCAGCATTTCAGTTCCAGCAATATTTGACAGAAATACGCCGCCTGCATTGGCAGTAATTTTTTTTTATGAAAACTGACACGTTTGGCTACATCATCTACAATATCCGTGATGTCAGCCCATAACACTGGGTGAACTAGGTGCCATGTCAGTGCTTCCCTTTATTTCATGCCGGCTACACTGAACTGGACGAAAAACACGAACTATTTACATAGCCGTTTCGACCGACGTTACATTCAGTGCGGTGGTATCAGCCCGGGCGGGATAAACCCTACCACCTAGTAAGGTAAGAAGGGAAGAGACCTACAGTTTTACGCGGAATCGAAGCACGGTCACCCTCCAACGGTCGAGCTGTATTACACCAATTCAATTTCATTCAGACCAAAAATCTTTCGTCAAATTCTGTGGCTTGTTAGACCAGGTCACAGAAGCTCGAGAGACGAATTCATCCTGGTCGGGGTGCCTTCGGAAAGTTCTAATTCACCCTGATGTCTGACCTGCTTGGGTGCGTTAACGAGGCAATCCGTCGACGCAGCAAAGTACCTAGTCGACGTTGTAGTGGCTAAGCTCAAGTGGCAGAGGGCTGGACACGCCAGCCGAAGATACGACGGCTGTTATAGTAACCGTGTCCTACACTGGCGGCCGTGGAAAGGGAAACGGATTGTGTTAAGAGAAACCGCCAGGTGAGACGAGGACATTTAAGGTTACGTCATTGAGAGGTTCCGTACCACTGAAGGCCGGGAGGGCTGGAGAAACATTGCAGAGGCGTATGTCCAGCAGTGGACGCATACACGCTGACTGACATAATCTTTCTTCTGTGACACACAACTCTCATCTCTATCTCTAATATCTTCTCTATCTTCTTCTCTATCTCTTCTTATCTACTCTCTATCTTCTTCTCTATCCCTTCTTCTCTACTCTCTATCTTCTTCTCTATCTCTATCTCTATCTTCTCTATCTCTATCTCTACTCTCTACTTCTTATAAAAGGTAACGTCTGTCTGTATGTATGTATGCGTGTATGTATGTTTGAGGTAACTCCGGAACCGCTGAATAGATTTTGTTGCGGTTTGCACCAAAACGTAAAGAGTAGTTCTTGGGGCTCATTATAAGCTATACCACCATCACGCTAAATAGCAATGGGGCTGAGTAGTATTATATAAAGTATAGTATGAACGGAATTTTGTGTCGAATGGTAGTTCCGGATGGAGAGGGGAGAGGACGGACGGAGGGGAGGGGGTGGGAGGGGAAGAGGTGAGGGAGGGAAGGAGGGGAGAGAGGGAGAGCGAAATAAGAGAAGCGATGGTTTATCATATTTGCATTTGAATATATGCTGTTAAACCGAGTCTACCGCGAGCGAAGTCGCGGGCCAATACTTAATAAATATTATATTATATTACTAGCTTTTGCCCGCGGCTTCGCTCGCGTGAGCACGGACCAATTCCGTTTGTATGAGAGCCACATACACCGGAACTGAATTTGATTGTGTCACGTATGGTTAAATGTGCTTGTACTGAGTTTCATCGGATTCGGATGATCGGTTTAAGAGTTAAGGAGGAATATACATACATACATACAGAAAATATTTCTAAAAATCTTCAATTTAGTTTTAGTACCATACATAGAGTCTACAGACGCAGTATCTCATAAAACAAAGTACCTAACTTACTCCATGACCATCCCTTACAGATTTATTATTAGTATTGATGTGATGAAATATTATAGGACGTTCGTAGCCAGTGCTCGTGTAGGTGTAGATGGACGGACACTGCATAATATTGTGCACCAAGTAGTAACAAGATTAAAACAATGGGGTGTTCTGTGCTCACTCTGTGCTAGTGAGATGTGTTGACGGCGGCGTGGTGGCGGCGGGGCAGAGGCGGGGCGGGGCTGGGGGTGAGCGAACGAGCTGCCGATCGGCTGAACAAGACACCTCTTTCATTCATATTGTTTTCTTGAAGTGCACATTCCGATGTCGCGCCCGTCGACATTATGTTCTCCAGCGTGTCCTCTTGTAATATTCTCAGATTATTCTTCTACTCTCGAGTCTCGACGTCGTCTACGTATCATGGAAACTGAAACTGCACTCGTCAGCCTGTGAGCGTGTATGAAATGAGACTGCACGATTCTCTAACTCGTTCTTGTGCCGCACTGCAAAGGTGTGGAACGGGCTCCCAGGGAATATCCTCCCCCACTCCTACAATCCACGGATCTTCAAATCGCGGGCCACCTCCAAGCCAGACTGGCACCTCCTCGGGGCTGAAATTGGCTGCGCCTGAGGTTGCTACTTCGGGCAGAGCCACCCAGTTCGGTAGCAATAAAAAAATGAAATGAAACGGTTTTATTTCTCATCTAACACACACACACACACACACAATATATGAATATAATACATACAGTACAATAACAATACAATACAAACAATACAAAAATTTGTGCACACAAATTAATTTGTTCTAAGTGCTTAAAATTTTAATAATTACCTTTTTATATATTTCACTTCTTTTATTTATTTTTTATTATGTACTAGTGTTGAAAATAACTTTTGTAGTTTTGTTTAATAGTGGAAGTTTTTTTTGATTTTTTTTTTATGGAAACTGACACGGTTAGCTACATCACCTACAACATCCGTGATGTCAGCCCATAACACCGGGTGAACTTGGTGCCACGTCAGCCTTCCCTTCGGTCGTGACGGCTACACTGAACTGGACGGAAAACACAAACTACATATTTACATAGCCGTTTCGACCGACCTTTCATTCAGTGCGGTGGTACCAATCCGGGCGGGTTAAACCCTACCACCTAGTAATATAAGAAGGGAGTCATATCCCTTAGTCGCCTTTTACGACACACACGGGGAGAGATGCAGTGGGGCTATTCTTTTAAAGTACCGGCCCCACACAGTACAAAAGGAAGTGTTTATAGTGGGTGAGCCCTCTCACGAGCTGATGATTTTTTAAGTTAGGCCCAGGTACACAATACAACATACAAGCATAAACCCTAAACTAACCTAACTTAACCACAATATAAAAGTTAAAAAACCCCGACTCCTAAGATGTCAAAAATAATTTCCGTTTATTTGGTTAAAGGCGACGACGGGGGGACCGCTCAGTACATAACTGCAGAGCTCTCAGTTTTATTTTATTTACTTAGCGGCCCTCCGACGCCTCAGTATTCTCCAGATGGGCGATCAAGATCTACCCTGTCCCCGCATTATGCGCTGTTAGAGTTATCGCTTTGATGGCAGAGCATGTTGACATATTTTGAGCGTTTTCATTGGCTGTATTGTCGAGTGTTGACATGCGATCACCTCGGCGATCGCCGAATGGTTGTGTGCTGTAAGTTATTGTTAGCGGCATCACCGTGTGACAATATTCCCGTACAGAGCGCTCATCAAGCGACTTGATGACTTATCTATAGTATAGTCAATAGTGTATATTAACCTACAGGAGAGCATACAGAACAGACGGCAAAGCCTGTATAAAAAGTGCAGTAACTTTGCACTACTGTGTCGGCGCCGCGGCGGCGGCGGCGATGCGGTGCCGTGCGGTACCCCGAGCGGGACGAGGCTACAGCCCCGGATCTACATATTTTTGGACCTTTTTGCCCTCGTTAATTTTTATAGTAAAATGGGTGACATTCCCGAAAGAAAGGGGGTTATTCTAGGTCATTTACTAATACTAATGCCAAAAAGGTATGTATTTTTTTTCGAGGTTTGGAAAACATAAAAAATATCGAAAAAAGGATTTTTTTTTATTAATGAAAAAAATTCACTCTTTTATAGTGTCCATAATCTACGGACGCCGCGTTTTATTGAGTATTTATTCTGCCACATAATAAGTACATAACTAATAGGTAAACTCTGGAATGCTCTCCCTGCCCATATATTTTCCCCCAAGTACAGTCTCGGGTCCTTCTAGAGGGAGTGAATGGGCACCTGTCAGGCCGACATGGCATTCGCAACCCCCGCATACGACCGAATGTCCACGGGCGTCGTTAGACACCTTATGTGTGGATTGGAGCCATATGTCGCGTTGTCAATAAAAAAAATAAAATAAAAAAAATAACTCAAATCTTTTTGCATATGCAAAAAACTAATTATATATTTTACAGCTTTTTTATACACTAAATAGTAGTACACTAAAAATAGTCTAGAGGTATTTATTTTGTATGTAGCACAAAAGATCAGTACACAAAATAGTATATGCAGGCTGTTTCAGGATAAGCTTGAGAAACTTCAGGAATAGAAAGTACTCATTATTAGAAGAAAAAAATCTTTATCACTCAAATCGAAATTTAGTATTTTTTGTTTCATACAAAAATTTAAAATTGTCATAAAAACTCGATGGACAGTGAGATTTGTCAACAGTGCTGTCTAGGTCAAGGGAGTGAAATGACCTAGTCCAGTGCCCTTTTTTTTTTCTTTTGATGTCATTCAAATTTAAGTGTTTGCATTTACCTACATGCAGTACAATTCTACTAGTTAAGCATGTAAGTTAGTCATTTTATTTTTATTTAAATAAAGGTGGACGTTAACCGTCAACCAAAGCTCGATGAAACGATTTTCACCAAAAAGTACTATAAAATGACCGAATCTGGGTAAAAGTTTTAGAGCTTTTCGTCTTCAAATATGGACCGCTTTCGTACCCTGAAGTTACGAAACCCTATCATGAAACATCCTGTATATCGGTATTAAAAAAGAAATGTCTGGAAAAATGAAATACAGGAATGAATAAAATAAAAATTAAACCATAATTTCATTTTTTATTGAATGTATACGAGCAAAATAATACTGACTGGATTGACCTAAGGCGATGCGTGCGGGCGCGGAGTAGAGCCACCTCCGCCGCGCCGCCGATCAATATCGGTATATCAATATCAATCAATCAATATCACACCAATTAATACAGGTGCGCACGCCACGCCGATATTAAGGCAATCACATACCTTGGAAAATCATATAATAAAAAAAAATCGAAGTTTTTCGATTTTTAAATACCTAAAAAAGTAGTGATGTTAACTTCTTCAAAAAGCAAAAACAAAACCTACATCCTTTGTAAAGTGAATTTGGTAGTTTGACATTTAAGTTCCAATTATTAATGTACAAAACATATTTTTTTAACCGACTTCAAAAAAAGGAGGAGGTTTTCAATTCGACTCTATTTTTTTATATTTGTCCCGTCAGAACTTTCGACTGGGTGAACCGATTTTGATGATTCTTTTTTTATTTGAAAGCTGATGCTTCCCGTGTTTGCTTGCTTTAGCACCGCCTTCAACTCTAGGGTTCGATTTTTTTTATTTCTAGGTTCCTTTATAGAGACATTAAAACAATTACCTCGAAAATCAATTAGATATATTTTTTTTCTAAAAATATAAATAGAACTGATTGGGCGTGCGATCCAACCACGCGCGCGAGCGCAGCGGGTGCCGCTCTACCGCCGCGCCGCTGCCGAACACGTATGCCCAAAGAATATAATGTATGCCGTTCGTTCGGCCGACCGACCGACTACGCTACGGCGCGAGGCGACGGCGACGCTCGCTTACTATCAGACAGGGGCAGGGGGCGGCGCAGACTAGCCGCTGCGCCCCCCCCTGCCCCCTCCGCCGCGCCGTCCGGATCAACGCCTCCGCTCCTTTACCATTACACGAATTATTTCGCGACCATTCTTATCGAATCGAAATCAAATACATATTTTATAAGTAATTTACAATTTATATTTATGTTTATGGGTGTGATTTTGCCGCCCCCCAATCTTGCCGCCCGGGGCAAATGCCCCTTCCCGCCCCCCCCTAGATCCGGCCCTGCGAGGCTAGCAACATAATCTTTAGCTTTTTGTTTATCTAAGGTCTTACTCGAGTTCTTACTCTACATTCCTCAAATTTGATCGGAGCGAATATTTGGAGTCTCAACTCTCAAGGCTGCGGCGGCGCGGAGGTCTGGTTGCTCCTGTATTAAAATAGCTGTCAATAGTTGAACCTGAGTTGAACGCTCCGCAGACACAATCGGCGAACTCTTAACAAAGGATTTGAATAAAGAATCAGTCGGAGTATTTGTGGAAATTGAGCCGCCGCCGTGCCGCCCCCGTGCCGCCCCCGCGCCGCCCTCGAGCTGCCCCCGCCGTGTGGGTGTAGAATGAGTTTGGCCGGACGAGTGCTTCTGTCGAGGCGGCGGCGTGCGTACGTATACAGTATACAAGTATGAGAATACCGTCTTCACGCAGTGGCTCTTTCTGTACCTCAAGCAGATGTTGTTTTGAAAAAAAAATCATTTTCTCCATAATCATTTACCCTCCTTTTGGCTTCGCCGTCGTCGAAAAGTGAGCACTTACCCCTATAGGGCATTTTATTCTAGCTAACATAATTTGAGATGTGTGAATGGTGCTTGTAAGCGAACACGAGAGACGTGAAAAATGCCTAATCCTGATCACATTTAAAACTGACTATGTATCCCAATATGTTGTCCTGTGTCGCGACTGCGCTCACTTCCCACCCCAACCACAGCCCACTGTGCAGTATATACTTACTAATGAACTAACGTTTCTTGGGGTAATAATTGATAAAAGTTTTACTTGGAAAGCCCACATAAACTCTTTAGCTGGTTAGTGAGTTCCGCTTGTTATTCTATCAAAAAAATTAAAGAGCTATGCATACTCATGCTGCAAACACGGTTTATCATGCCTATTTTGAGAACTTCACCTATTTTATCTAAGAGTCTGACTACTGTTTTCACCACTAAAACTTTGTATCTTTAGATTTTCAATATGACTTATTTATTACATTTCTTTGTAATAAACTTATACTAATTGTTTTTTATTTGACTTGATGTATGAAGTATCAAAATTGACGATGGCACTATACACCAGATATAGGTAGAGTGGTCAGATTGTTGAGTATTCATGTTTATGCTGTAAATATTAATGCTCTTGTGTGCGGTAGTACGGGTTATTATTGTAAGTTACTTTAATATAATACTTATACTTATAAGGTACTAACAAAACATTGTGACTTACGAAGTTTGTTTGTCAGTTCTTCTTCGCATTGAATTTAGAGATGACAAACTGACACAAACTGTAGTGACAGTACCGCACAGTGGGGTGACGACGACGCGGACTGAGGCGACGACGCGACGACGACGTACCAGATAGTTAGTAGTTCTTTGCACTTTTGTATCGGATTTAACTCTAATTTTAAACACGTTTGTAAAAGATTATTTTTTTTGGCACACTGCCTCTAGCCATCTCCAGTTCCAATTATAAAAAAATCAAATGACACTTTTCTCTATCTAGATTGATGTACCTACACGTAAGCGGAATGCCTGGCACAGCTGGCACTCTGCCATCTTGACCAGCGGTTCCCAAATAGTGGCTATACAGCATCACGCCATTATTCATATGAGCCGAGCAGTGGGCTCGCAAGTGAAAGCAGTCGCACACACAATCTATCAATTCCTTTACAGCGAGTGGAGCGGCTGGCTGTAGCTTTTTCCCGTGACTTTTTGCTCACAGCTCAGGCTACCGATGACGTAGCGTTATGATTTGTCAGTGGTGCCCATACTTTTTGTTTATTAAAGTGTGAGATCGACACTTGTATTAAAAATTTTCGTTGTTCAATAACGTGTAAAATGTTTTGTTAGATATAAATTATAATCATAAATTATTTATGCGCATTGTTTCTAAGTTACAATTAGAATAATTCTATCAATGAAACTGCATTGGGAGTAATATGTTCTTTGAATTAATACAATTAATCAAATCTAGCTAAAATCACATCATTGAAATTTATGCTCACCTTTATATTTGTTACTATTGCGGTCCTTACGGAAGACGACACCACCCGAAATATTATGAGTTCTTTGATGTTTCTACATAGTCACTTTTTGCTCTACATATTTTTAGCGATCGACCTAAAAGTCTCTTAGTATCGACCGGTCGATCACGATCGACCGTTTGGGCACCACTGATTTATAGCCTAAAACCATCTTGAGAAATGACAGAAAATAAGGCCGAGATAAAGTGGTTCTCGAGTTACATGGATATTCATTTCGTTATACGGCCGCTGCCGGTCGCCCGAATAAACTTGGCTTGATTTATTAGGATGAATAACTGCTGAAGCACGCGTGCTTATTTCACATTCGTAAAGTAGATTCGACTACAGAAACACAAGGAAGTAGCGTCATCGGGTCAGCAACACTTCAGCCCCAGGCGGGGCGCGGGGGACGTCTCGTCGCACCGACGGACGAGTCGTTCTATTCGCGGAGAGAAATGCCCTGGAAAATACTCGCCTATTGAGCACACAGCGTGGAAAATAACCGACTCCAGTGCTGACGAACCATGCATCATAATAAGTTTGTGGCAATACTTATTTCCGTACCCAAAGTCATAATTTACAAAGTCTCACTACGCTACGCTACACTAGTCTACACACGCCGTAGGTACTAGGTATTCAAACTGTGAAGCAGGCGGCGGCGGGGCGCGGGGCGCAGGGCGCAGGGGAGCGCTTCTCCGGTGTCGGTGCAGATTGGAAGTCGGTGTAGTGCGGTAATGAAACCTTGTTCCACCCTGTCGCATCCCCCGGCCCCGCCCCGCCCCGCGGGACGACGACGAGCTGTCTCTCTGGCCATGTACAGCGCAGCGAGTTATGTAAAATACGAGAGAGTACACTTTCCTGCTTTTTTATGATGTTTTTTTTATAGTAATCGCCACATGTGGCGGCGAGCCACCCATAAGGTGTCAAACGACGCCCATGGACATACGGACGCTTGCAAGGGTTGCGAATGCCATGCCGACCTGACAGGTTCCTATTCACGCCCCGCTTCAACCAGCCGAGAGTGTACTTGGGGGAAAATATGTGGTCAGGGAGAGCGTTCCAGAGTTAACCAGTTCTGTGGAGTGTGGAGGAGAGATTTGCTGAACCGATTGGTATGTATGCAATCCCAGCCCATGAGCATACTGCAGTATGCGTCGTGCGGAGGTTGAGAGAAAGGGGGCCGCGGGATCACGTCAAACATCTCCTTTGAGTACTCCCTGTGGATTAAGCGATAGAACAGAGTTAGGGCGCCGACATCCCTACGAAGTGGCTGTGATTCTAAACCTCGGGGTCACCCACTAGTCGCACGACTCGACTCTGGATCGAGTCCAGAAGCGCAAGCTAGTGTTGGCTGAGCCATCCCACAAGTGCGAGCAGTATTACTCCAAGCCCGGCGTGTTTTAGAAGCCAGCTTAACCTTGTCCTCGATATTGCACCGGAAGTTTAGGTCGTGTAACAGTTCGACTCCTAGGACCCCGAGGTGGTCGCTTAATTTAAGCGACGTTCCCGGAAAGGGAGGAGTGGACGCCGCTCTCTTCGCACTGAACGCGCAAACTTATGTCTTGAAATAGACTGAAGTGTCTGTTCGAATTCAGACACAAGTTTCGACTCTTCTCATCTTCTGGTTGAAGAGTGGCTGGTGTAGGATCCGTGTGCTGTCATTGTATGTTGCCGAGAGGCAGCACATGAAATGAAATGAAATAGTTAGATATGTAGAAACAGTGTGTGCGACAACACAGATCCCTGCGGTACGCCGGTATTTACTGACATGGTGGGTGCCCCAAGAGCGACCGTTCACTAGGACCTGAATGCTACATCGTGTAGGAATTCGGCGACCCAGTGTTACCAAGTGAATTTTCATTTTATAATTTCAGCGAGGCGGCGAAACATTCACAAACTATCCTGAAAGCAATAACAAATTTCGGATACACACCTCACCTCGCCGCTTCCACTCCACATTCCGTTCAAGAAGTTGATAAATTACCTGTGTAAACATCTCGTGTGATAAATGAGCAGGCCGCTAGAGTTTCCTAGTTCCTAGCCGTGGCAAGCAGAAATTATTAATTTCACGCTCGCCGTCTTATACTCGGCTCTATTTAGTTTAGCCGAACGAGATTCACTAATTTAATTAAAAGATAATTGAAGCGAAATCGTCTATCTTCTCTACCATACACGTCTGCGGTCGCAGCCATAGATCAGAGACTAAATGGCTATATCGAGAGCGCTCTGTATGTGAACACGGTGTCGACAAAATTCCCACCAATCAACTTCTCTCTCTACTGCCGTAAGCGGTAACTCTCCGCATAATGCAGCGACACAAGACACAACTGATATTTGACCGCCAGTTCAGCAATTATTATCTTTTTATCTGTGGAGGCCGCCGCCGCGCCGCCTCCGCGCCGTCGCGCGTCGCGTCGTCGTGTCGTCGCACCGCAAGCCGGTCCTTCAGGGACCAAGCCTGTCACCGCCTAACCGCATGCGTGATGCGACGACCACACACGCTTCACTCTACTCGAGGTTACAGTTTGCATAGGTACACTACGACCACGGGCTCCGAATGAAACGTCGCACGAGAGCAGCGCCCGCCGCCCCGCCTCCCCTCCGCCGCCTCGCACTCCACGGAACAGGCGACGCGTCGTGTATCGACTGATGGGAAACTTGTTCAGTCGAACACACGGTGGAGATACTAGCGAGGAGGTTGAGATAGCCATGTTGTCATTTCTGACTTTTTTATTACAAACGTCCGCTCGTACACATGCCAATACGAACTCACACGATATACACGTTTAGATAGATAGATAGAAAATGTTTTATTGCACCAGTAAACTTTCTGTTTTACGCATCCACGCAACGCACTTTGAACCACACGTCGTCGTCGTCGCTGCCGCACCGCCACGCCGCTTTCACCCGAATTAGTCTTGTGACAATGTAACGTCTAGGCTGTTTGTCTGTTGCTCTAAATACATTTCAATAATCTCACAAGAGTTTTATTTAACGTCCACCATAGGGTTAGCTACCCTGTAAACCTATATCTACTCGTATATATCTCCCGATATAACTAAACTTTAAAATAAATCATAACTCTTCTTTTGGTTTCGCAGTAGTCGAGTAAACAGAGAAGCACTAATAAAGAGTACAATGTTGCTCACCTAAGGTCGGTGCGCGCACCGGTTGTTAATTAAATGCAGCTAGCCCAACTGGGTACGACGCGACGCCGCGCGCCGCTAACCTGGGGACATAAATACGCCTCGGAAGTGGACGTGGCATTGCATCAGTCGCGCACGTCCAAGGAGTGTCGAATTTAAAAATAGTGCGTGGCGTGAATCTTCAAAGTCGTACCCCGCTATTGGCCGAACGGGCGAAACAAGCATTACTAGAAATTAGAGTTAGCACCGACTCCTCTCTACTCCTCTCATCTCATCCGTGCGCTGATGGAAAACTTGTTCAGCAGAAGCACACACTGCACCGCGCACCACACCACAGGCGGCGGCATCTGTTCCGCTGCGCATTTAGTGGGTGTAGTGCAGGGGTCACCAAATGGCGGACCGCGGTCCGGATCCGGACCGCCGACCCATTTTTTGCGGACCCAGAAGAATTTAAGAATATCAATATAAACATTTCTTCAATATAAAGATGAACTTCATTAGAAGTAAATTCCGATCTCGTCTTACCAATGACCATCTCCAGGATTTAATGGCAATAGCTTGCACTAACTTAACTCCAGACTTTAAACAGATTGTTCATAGTAAAAAATGCCATTTTTCACATTAATATTAGGGACTTAATTTTTTTATTAAATGTATTCTTAATAAAAAAAAAATGTGAATTGTTCAGAGTAAAAAATTCAATTTTTCTCATTAATATTAGGTACGTACTTTGTTATTTTTTAGTTAGAAGTATCCCTAATAAAAAATATTTTCGTATTTCTTTTCGTTTTATATAGGTACTTATTAATTGACATTTTAAATCTTGGTTTCTAGTCATCATCTACCAAACGGACCGCGACAGATATATATTTTTTTAAACGGACCCCCAATGAAACTAATTGCTGATCCCTGAGTGTAGTGTTTTAGTACCTATTTTTAGTAAATTACACGCTAAACTGACGATTTTCCTGCCTGACAAAACATTCGTATTCTTGAAATCCGCGGAACGCAGTCTAGGCCTGCAGGCTGTCAAATTCCATTTAGCCACGTATTACGCCGTTATTTTGAATGGGATGTCAATCATTTCGTATTTTTGAAACACTTTTGACAACTATCACTGAGAGTTCTCAGAGATTTCGCCTGATATTCATCCGCTACTCTAGGGGACCCCTAGTAGGGGTAACTTATGTCGTTGTCTATAACCTGTAAAATTTCGTCGAGTTCTTATAAATCAGAAAAAGAGATTTTGAAGGAGATGGTTGGATATAGGCATCCCTTCCTATTTGTCTTGGGGGTATGTAATCGAACCGGATAGAATAAATTGTGACAAGTTCGAGTGCAGTCTAACTGCCATATGAATGCTCAAGAAACAATACAATACAATACAATAAGTATTTCGTTTTTACCTTTTAAGGTACGGAACCCTAAAAATAAATTTGTGTACGCATATTTCGAACGACACGTGACGCTTTTAATTTAAAAATGTTTCATCATAAAATGTTCGCAACGGCTAAGCCCTCGCCTCCACCGATCTATAGGTACTAGATGACCCTTTCTGATACATCACTCTCGAAAAAACATGTCATCGACTAAAGCAGCTTATAAGCTTTTGTCAGCCTCGATAGCTCAGTGGTGCAGACAGTCAACTGTCGCAATTGAATGTTAAGCAACGCTGGGCGCGGTCAGTACTTGGATGGGTGACCGCTGACCGTTGGAGGCTGACCGAGGTTCGGATTCCTCGTAAAAATGTAGGTCCCTTCCCTCCTAATCTTACTTGGTGGTAGGGTTTAACCCGCCCGGGGTGGTACCACCGCACTGAATGAAACGTCGGTTGAAACAGCTATGTAAATAGTTTGTGTTTTCCGACCAGTTCAGTGTAGCCGGCACGATCAAAGGGGGGAAGCACTGACATGGCACCTAGTTCACCCGGTGTTATGGGCTGACATTACGGACTATGTAGGTGATGTAGCCAACCGTGTCAGTTCCCATAAAAAAAAAACCACAGTTGCACTCCGGGAGTGCCGGCAGAAGTGAAAATAACACCGTAACATTGCTTAAAAAAATTTTTTAAATAAATTTATGGAAAAAAAAAAAAAAATTTAAATAAAAAAAAAAATAAAAATAAATTAATGGGAAAAAAATATTTAAAAAAAAAAGTTTAATTTAGTAGGACGGACAGACATGGATTTGTTACGGAACCCTACATTCATTTTGCAGAACTTAGTAGAATGGACAGACATAAACGTGTTACGGAACCCTACCTTTATTATAAAATAACCGTCGGAGGTCCTTGGTTGAAAATTGTAAAATTTAGTAGAACGGACAGACATGCATTTGTTACGGAACCCTACATTCATTTTGAAATAAATGTTAAATTTAGTAGAACGGACAGACATGCATTTGTTACGGAACCCTACATTTATTTTGCAGAACTTTGAGATGTCATGTATTGAGCGTTGTCATAGTAACGATATATTGTTACCTGACGCGGTTGTCATAGCAACTATAGATTGTTATCTGACGCGGTTGTCATAGCAACTATAGATTTTTATTTGACGCGGTTGTCATAGCAACGATATATTGTTACCTGACGCGGTTGTCATAGCAACTATAGATTTTTATCTGACGCGGTTGTCATAGCAACTATAGATTGTTATCTGACGCGGTTGTCATAGCAACTATAGATTGTTATCTGACGCGGTTGTCATAGCAACTATAGATTTTTATTTGACGCGGTTGTCATAGCAACTATAGATTGTTATCTGACGCGGTTGTCATAGCAACTATAGATTTTTATTTGACGCGGTTGTCATAGCAACGATATATTGTTACCTGACGCGGTTGTCATAGCAACTATAGATTTTTATCTGACGCGGTTGTCATAGCAACTATAGATTGTTATCTGACGCGGTTGTCATAGCAACTATAGATTGTTATCTGACGCGGTTGTCATAGCAACTATAGATTTTTATTTGACGCGGTTGTCATAGCAACTATAGATTGTTATCTGACGCGGTTGTCATAGCAACTATAGATTTTTATTTGACGCGGTTGTCATAGCAACGATATATTGTTACCTGACGCGGTTGTCATAGCAACTATAGATTTTTATTTGACGCGGTTGTCATAGCAACGATAGATTGTTATCTGACGCGCTGAAGCCAACATAGATTTTTTTTCCCCATATAAAAAGTGCCAAGCGCCGCTAAAGAAGTTTTCACTTCAAAAAAAAGCATCTTTCACAATGACCGATGCTTGTGTGATATGTCTCACCATATCGTATTATGTCCTCTGTGGTGTAATCGAACCGGATAGAACAAATTGTGACAAGTTCGAGTGCAGGCTAACTGCCATTAATAAACAATACAATACAATCGCATGTGAAGGAGCGCACATTTGTTAACACGTTTCTTGCGTTATGTCGCTTCTAGCATTTAGTTCGGCGCTCGCCTCCAGTTAAAAGCTTTTTAAACGGAACGAAACCGGGCTCTTAAAAAATAAACAGCGATCGTTTTGCTACCAGCCCGTGTCCGAGTCCGCGCCACCTCTCGCTGGCAGCCTTATTTACCTAATTAGCATGCGTCAAAAGCTCTAAATGTAACAGTTGACATTCGCTAATAAATAACCAAACACCTACGGACCCCTCTAGCAAGCTTCTCTCGCACCGACCTCGAACCCTTTTCCAGGGGAATGTTATGTGAAAATTGAAAAATATATATAATCAGGACATGGAAATACACATACATACCATCGGTGTTGTGCTGCAAGTAGGTACTCTTTTAAATTACAGCACAACACCGACCACCACGTCTGGGTAGGATATTGTACGAGTATTAGGACAAGACAACTATCAAGCAGCAAGTAAGGCACCTGCTACATGACTCGGTGAAAGGATTGTGCCAAGGTGAGATTTGGCTAACCTGTCGCCATTTAGCACGGCATCTTGTCCTTATCCCTTAGTGGCCCTTTACGAGATGCACGGGGTGAGATGCAGTGATCGATGATAATACATTTTATGTATTGTATAATTTTATTTAATCATTTTTTTGACGTGATGATGTCACGTCTTATAAATTGATGAACACCGGCTGCATGCACGAAGAAGTGTAACGTTCCATCTAAACCTGTGTGTGCAAGCGAGAGCGCGATAGAGAGGCATATACAATAGTAGGAAATACAAAATATTTTTCTCCGTCTTTTGCGAGCCTCGAACCCGCGGTCCCTGCCACCATCACTGACCAGACGTGTTATACACGCGGGCTATCGACCGTCTACTTATCGCTGCAAATTTTCTCAACAGTATGTGACAACAGTATGTGAATTTCATGGAGCGACATCTAGCGTCAATATTAAATTAAATACTTCAGCCAGCGGTATACTTGATTTAGCAGTTAGGTAATTGTTGCAACGTTGAACATGTAGATGGCGTAATGTAGGTTTTTTAAATTTAATTAATAGTCGTTATTTTCTCATATTTTTTATTAGTTATTATCACATCTTTATCATGTACTTAAATTAATTTTACATGGTAAATATCCGCCGGAACTGATTTACTTTATGACGTCATCACGTAAAACTATCGTCCGTAAACCAACTTTACAGACAACAATTTTTTTTTATAGAAAGCTCGACATGTGGCGTTGAGCCACCCATACAGTGTCTAACGACGCCCATGGACATTCCTTCGTATGCGGGGGTTGCGAATGCCATGCCGGCCTGACAGGTGTCTATTAATTTAATTATGAGTTTATTCATGATTATTTTTTTTATAGCTAAAGTGTTAGTGGACCAATCTATCGAACTTGGCGCCCATGTTCTGTCCGTAGTTGGTCATATTTTCTGGAGGCTAAGGCTAAGATATTAGATATATTAATATATATATATATTTTTTTTTTATTTCATATTCTAGGAAGGTAAGTAGGTACAAGATAAGTCACATATTACCGAAAGTCACATTCGATATAGATTTTTATGATGTGATGTGAGTGAGTGCTCGTATTCACGACCGACACTAAAAGCGCGATCCTTCCACTCGCTCTGTCGACTCCGCTTATTTGATTTGATTGTACCAGCCATCGCAGTAGTAGTGTAGCAGCAGCCGCTCGAACCCCGACCTCCCATCATGCAAACCCCAGTCGCTCGTCACACGATTCAGTATCTAGATAGGTAGCGTCAATATAATCACTGGATTTCATTTTGGCCTCTCTTGACAACGAGGGTGGAACGTAGTAGTTCTGAATCTAGAAGACATTTTGCGTTGTTTACCAGAACTATTGTTAAATATTTGGTTATACACGGTGTTGCAGTTGCCCCCGTAATATTTTTAACTGACATAAGGGGGTTATTCTATACTTATGTGAAACTAAACAACTTCTGTGAAGAAAAAAAATTTTTTGAAACAAAACAAACTTATTTTTTCCGTACAAATTTTAAATACCTATTCTCAAAATGTATGGAGAAAAAAAATTTTTTTCTTTAATTAAAAAAGGCATACAACAAAAGTTGTTCTATTTCACGTATTTCGAGTTTTACGGTTGGGGCTGCAACACCGTGTATAATGAATGATAATTATTTGGTTTAAAAGAATTGGATGGATTAAGAAATTTTAACTATCGTGGGTTCGATACTAAAGTTCGGGCACTAAAGTTATTCAGTCATTTTCTTGCTATTCCGAGCCTCATAATGAAAATATTTACGGAAATAAGCTGCATTCTGCGCTCGGTCCGTCTCGCCCGCCCGGACTCAGATCCTCGAACCCGAAAATCAGGTAGCCCAAGGCCCAAGGTACTTTTTACGGTACACCCTCTCCTTCTTAGCGCGGGCGAGACTGGATTACCTACTGGTGCCTATCTTACCAGGTAAGATAGGCATTAATACAAACTACATCCTTTTCAGAATTTATGGCTCAATTTTCTCAAACATACACACAAGATCGAATTTCAAATCCTCCAGAAAGTGTGAGACGTCCGACTCAAGAGTTTAAAAAAATTAGAGAGAAGAGATCAAATCTCGGGAATCTATTACTATTTAATAGCAGTCTTACTTAGCAGTATTTTCAGTATGTAAGTGGACGGCAGCGAGCGACTGGAGGGTGTGAGATGGATGTGAGAATCCGCTCCGCGCCGAGCCGGCCGGCCGGGGCCCAGCGCAGGCGTCAGACGAGCTCCGTCCGAGCATTACTTATCTCGTTCGCTCTCAAATTGTTTCTCAATAAAACGAGAAAGTAATCCTCTCCGCGCCGAGTCAAGTGCCCGCGTCGACGCCACCGCCGCCACCGTCTGCCGCGCCCAACCTACACCACACCACACTACATCGCTCCGATCCGATCCGATTTAGCTGGGTAGTCAATTCACATAGCGTAAGCGTAGCATAGCGTAAGTAGCGCAATAAGCGTCGGGTGGCCGAGTGGTTTGGGCATCGGCTTCTCGTGCGAGAGGTCCGAGGTTCGAATCCGGTCGGCGTGTACCAATGAGTTTTTTTTACGAAAAAATTTACGTGCATACCTACAACTGCTGCTTCACCGTTCGGAACCGGTATAAAACTATAGGTCCGTTCCCTTGCCCCTTACTAGGTGGTAGGCTCAAATTGTAACCGACTGGGTTGGTACCACCGTACTGGATGTAAGATGGCCGCATAGCAGCCTCG
Source organism: Nematopogon swammerdamellus (assembly GCA_946902875.1). Classification (NCBI taxonomy): domain Eukaryota; kingdom Metazoa; phylum Arthropoda; class Insecta; order Lepidoptera; family Adelidae; genus Nematopogon; species Nematopogon swammerdamellus. Next base: position 548,494 of record OX336335.1, read on the forward strand.
GTTGTGTTCTCCTCAAGTCCAGTATAGCCAGCAATCCAGGGAAGTCTCTGGTATGGCACCTACCTTTTCAGAGGTGATATTGGCTGGTCGGAGCATGTGCTTTGGCCCCTCCGACTCAGCCAACCATACCGGATTCCATAAAAAAAAAGCGTACTCTGTACTTCACTCAGGACAGTGTCCGTACGCACACTTTCACCTTCTTCTGCAACACATTATTTAGAGATTTTCTGGGCAATTGAGGTGTTGCCTCGTTGTTCTACAATGGACACGCTGCTGCTGCAGCGTCGAAGCGCACACCTCCTCAGATCGCTGGACCAGCTTGAAGGTTCTCCGCACGCTCCTCTCGCTGGTGCCTGCTCTCCAATTCAACAGTCTTCGTGGCTTAACGGAACGTAGCCGGTGCACTGCCACATGAGAGATGCTGTTTTTTTTTTTTATGTGAATCAGCATGTGTGGCAGTGGCGAGAGACCAATGGTGCAGTCGACAGAGCCAAAATCACCTCTCCTCGCGAAACCACGCTCAGTTAGGTGCTATGCCAGCAGATTTGCGGACTATTGCTAGGCTGTCTAGCCCGTTAATACGACGCTTGAAGACACCCAGGTTAATGGAATCAGGAAATACACTCGCCGGAAAACAGTTCCATACACTAGCGGTGCGACAAAGAAACGATTTAGAGAACCGATGGGTTCTCAAAAGCCCAATGTCAACAACAAAAGGGTGCTGAGTCTCTCTGCGACGAGTCATGCGAAGATAGGACGGGTGGCAGGGAATAAGGGATACTAGTTCCGCAGAGCAGAGTCCGTGATAGTATCTGTAAAACAGACTAAGCGAACCCACAAATCTTCTGTGACTCAGGGACTCCAGACGATCTGTAAGTTTCGGGTCACCAACAAGACGGATGGCTCGGCGCTGTATCGAGTCCAAGGATGCTAGCAGATAATGGGGACTACCCTCCCAGATGTGACTGCAGTACTCCATCACCGGCCTAATCTGCGTTTTGTACCGCAGGAATAGTTATGCCGGTGAGAAGAACCGCCGATTGCGAAAAAGTATTCCCAATTTTCTGGATGCAGTTTTGGCCTTAGACTCGATTAGTTGCCGGAAACTCACGTCTTTGGAAATAGTGGTGCCCAGGAGGTCCTGGTGTTCCGACACAGGTACGACGCTGCTAGCTGCAAGAGTCTCTGCTATTACTTATATGTAGTATTCGTTTGTAGTTTATAATATTGCTTTACTGCTTAATACATTGCCACAAACTATTCTTGTTCGCCTGCATATACTTCTCCCATATCCCAAAGGTTAGTTAGAATAGAATGCCTCGCGGCATTAAGCTCACCTATTGTGTCTAATTTGTATAAAATTGTGTTCAATAAAGAATATATACATAACACAAAAGTATGTTTGTGTTATTTAGAGTTTCCTCCCCGCGTGCAGCATGCTTAACTCAAGAGCAGTAACTTCCTCTCGCAGAATGTTCTTTATTATCTCCCGATCTTGAGCCATTCGTTGTCATCCGGATCGGAGGTGGTCTCATGATTTCAATGGCTTTAATTATGTGCAATATGTACGCTCTTGTGAAATAAAGTTGTTTTCCTTGCAACCCGATACTGAACTGACTTCATTGAATCAAGCAAGGGTTCGTCTATGAAAGTAATTAAGAATTTTCTGAACCTTAACGAATCCAGTGATATGAAAAATGTCTTCTGATATGTTGTGTTTGTATTTTCGCAACACACACACACACACGCACGCACGGATGTCATGTCAAGTCTTGCATGCAAGCCGTCAGCGTTCTTCGAACTTACTTCACATTTAGTTGGACATGATGGATATTAATTATCTCTGAATGCCACAGCAGCGTCGCCGCCGCCGCCGTCGTCGCCGTCACGCGATGAGACCGCTGTGCAATCTGAATTCTTCCATTCATTTATCATCTCAACTAGACATCTGAATTTACCTAAACAGCTCTATCATATTTAGTAAAGGTATAGAAATCGTAAAATAGGAGCGGTGAGGCTGAGGTAAGGGCGGCGGGAGTGGATGGGGTGCATAGGAATGCGGCGTGAACCAATCACAAGTTGGAGGGAGTTGTTGCGGGTGTTAGGAATTTGAATAGATGCAAACACGCGGACGCTTTTGGGCGTCCCAGCTTGTACGAGCGGAGCTGCGATTAACACCACATATTTAGCAATAATGACTGATATATCACCGTACGTCACAGAAGCTGCTGGTGGATCGGATCCACAGACGAATTAATTCGTCTGTGGATCCGATCAGATGACCGGACTGATTGTACCGTGCGCGTGTGAGGGAGGACTGAGGAGTGGCGGCGCGGCGCCAGGCCGGACGACTGGCGACGGGCTTTTTGCATTCTGTTTCACTTATTTACTTTAATGCTATTTATAAACGGTAGTAAGTGCAGCTCGAGTGCGTGTCGACGTACTGCGCGCCGCCGCTCCTCCGCCTCCTCCGCGCCGCGCCGCCCCTCCGCCTCAGCCGCCACTACCAAATTCACCGCTGATGTCGATGCTGAAGTAACCAAGGATATTGAAAGTAACTACAGTATAGCCTTGATAATCCGAACTACCAAAAAACTACCCCTGTTCGGTCGGACTCACGAAGCGTTCGGATCATAGTATGTCTATCCTAGATTAGTCAGCGAGAGGGGGTCACTTGGCGCTATTCGGATTGTAGAGGCGTTCGGATTAGCCTGAGTACGGATTATCGAGGCTTTACTGTACTTACAAAGTCACGGGTGCGCCCAGGATTTTTTGTTTGCTGCCGATAACATAATTTTTCGGGACGATGTATGAGTACGATCAGTCTATAGATAGGATGTCAAATTGACATCCTATCGCATAATTGTCAATGTATACCTATAGCGTCTGATTAGAAATTAAAATAGGCAAGCTGCTCGGGCCTTCGTTATAAATTGGATTGCTGTTGAACGGGACAAATTATTAATATGATACATTATTATGTATGACGAACCATACTGATATGCAATTGTTGATATTAATTAAGTAATTAGATTAAAGATTATGTCATTTTATTTAGAATTGCTTGAAATGGATCGTCATGCCTTGTAATGTGGTGTTACCGACGAGTTTTTTAAATAAATAAATAAATAAAGATGCATTTATGTCAATGAAATATTGTTAACATTGTGTATTCTTTATCCCAAAATAAATATTCGAATGCGAATGATGCAAGGATAAGCTAGCGAACACTGTTTACTTTCTATGCGCAGGCGCCGCGGCGCCGACGCGTGCAGTGCACGTGCACGGCACAGCACAGAACAGACTTGACTATTCAGCATTATTGTATTTACATCCAGCTCAAGAGTATTACATAGGTCAGTGCCGCCGGGAGTAATACTGCGGCGGCGCCTACACTTTGCCGCTTGTTACACGTTGCTAACGTTACATACACGACACTTATCCAATTTGGAGCCAATTGATCGACTCGTGTGGTGACAGCGCGACTCACATCTCCCGCCGCTGCTCCCTTCACTCCGCTACAGCCCCGTGGCTAACTTCGCACGCAACGCAATACGCATGCTGCACGGTATTTGTGATTCACTTGACTCCCATCTTAGGTCTAGCTAGGCCCTAGAGGCCTTCTCAGGTCATATTCGGGCTATACGGGTTATCGGAATAACCCGCATAGCCCGGAATAAATTTAAATATGATTGTAGGAATAAAAGTATGCATTTACATAATATGATAAAATAAGCTTTAATATTGTATTTCATTACGAGTTATCTTTACGAGAAATAAAACAGTTAACCCAAATAAACAGGTAAGTTTATTTGGGTTAATTTAAACTGTACGTAAGTAATATGTACGCTGTAATGAATTTTATTGAAAATATCCCTAAATATTCTGGTTTCGCAGTGTGAACTCTACGCGTGGGCATAATCACAGAGTTATCAAGTTTAGCTGTCTACCCTCCCACCTACTAGAGATGCCTTGTTTGTTACCCGATTCTCATACATGGAGAATTATATCAAATGTGTATTTAGCTTTTAAAATAAGCAAAACAAAATTATTATTTACTACTCACCGATAGTAATTTTCGTTTATTACTTAAAGGAGTCGGCGGAAAGCAGCGGTTCCGTATCGCTGAAGGCCGAGTGGACTGGAGGAAAATTGGAGAGGCGTATGTCCAGCAGTGGACGCTTACACGCTGACTGACTGACTGACTGACTTAAAGGAGTCGGGAGACCGCTAAATAAATAAATAAAATTTAAAAACTCAGAGCTGCGCGGGTATTTACTTAGCGCTCCCCCGACTTCTTTAAATAACTAAACTAAAATTATTTTTAACTTTTTAAGGGATTGGTAATTTTTTAAATTTGTAATTTAACTTTTTTCCTATCGTATCATATAGGTAGATTGCATCAAGTGCGAGTTGTCTTCACGGAGTTTGCGTCATCGTTCGTCCTGATTGAAGCGAAGCTCTAGAGCGTCACGTGGGTGGCGGGTGGTCGCAGACGAGGTCGCCTCGAGGAGCACTCGCTGGTCTAGCGGGCTCGAGCTCGATACGCGATATATCTCTCCTTATCTCCGCACTGTATCGCGACTCTATCCAACAGTTTTATGGAATAATTTGTGTCCTCTTCCGCGTGGCGGTGTGGACATAGATAGAGCACAGATCGGCAAGCAGGAGCAACATCTTAGTGATCGCATGTCAACAGCCAATGAGAACGCGTATATACATAGACATACTGTGCCATATACGCTCAATCTCCGCATAATGCAGCGACACCACATGGCGACACGCCAGGTGTCCATCTAGCCATTACTTTTCCGATCTGTGATATGGAAGAGGCAATCGGTCATGGAGCAGGGGCAAAATAATGCACGGCCTTAAATTATCAATTCTATATCTCCTAGCTTTCTATAAATGCACTAGGCAGGTGTGTAATATTTGAATACCTAAAGCACATACACAGGTTAGCACAGTTTTGTCTGGTGCAATAAAACCAATTAATAAAAAAATATATAAAGAAAAAATATATCACGTTGTCTAAAGTATGGTGAGGTTAACACGCTGCGAGGCGCACACACACCTTTATAGGTGGAGAGCGTGGGCGGGTGGAAAGGAATTTTATCTTTCGAGAAAATGTCAACAAGGCTTGATGCGAAGTGAAACATAGCATGATCACATCCCACGCACCCCGCCCCCGCCCCGCCCCGCCTCCGCCGCACCGTCACAATCCTATTGAGCTACTCGAGCAAGAAAGACGTAGTCTCTCAGATGTTCACATCAAGTGCATAATACATTTTTCAGTACTAACCACATATAATTTCCAACATTTCAGGAATAGTTAGGCACGTCACGTATAAAATCCATCCAACCTGCGAGCTCAAGCCGTGGGCAGAAATGGCTTATTTCAGTTATTTCCCTACTCGTCGTCAGCCCAAAAAACGTCGACAATAATTATTTTAAATTCTCGAACTAGCGCACCGAGGATACCGTATCGCCATGTCACGGTCAGCGCCACTCACGCCATCTATGGAGTGTTTTATGAAATGCTTCATATTAGTTAAAATTCATGATTAGTTAAAATGCTTCATACTCTTTTCGGTAGGTAGATGGCGCGCATACACTTTTTAGTTTCTTCTATGGGAAGCCCCGTGATTTTTTTACTTTTTCTTATTTTTATTATTTGTTGTTATTATCGGCCATAATAAATAATACATATTCTGTGAAAATTTCAACGGGCTACCTATTACGGTTCAAGAGATACAGCCCTCGGACAGACAGACGGACGGACGGACAGACAGACAGACAGACAGACCGACGACGGTGTAGGCTTAGTAATAGGGTCCCGTATCGGATTCGGAACCCTAAAAATCGAGACGGACGAGGAGGGTTGCGGGCGACGACAGCAGCGCAGCGGCAGCGGGGCGACACGCGGGCACAGATTACTTAATAGTTACGTACTTCGTAACAGATAAATCTCTCCATAGAAAAAGTTCCATACCTACGGCTCGCCAATCGCTGTGTACGAAAATGTACCTAAACGATCGAGTGTAAAGTGGTTATTGCTTTGCAGCTGCGCGCAGTAGCGTGGGCGCGCGTGTAGGTATGCTCCGCGCGGCTGACGAATCTCCACTGAATTATACTCTCCGGCCCACCAGGTCCGCGGAGCGCGTGTGAACTTAGCATTAGGCATTAGCGTACCGAGTGTACTACTAGTAGAGTAGTACCCCTACCCCCGCGCCCGCGTCTCGCCGCGATCCCAGACCCTACAAGATAAGCAGATTTGTATCGTCATAAATAATTCACTTTATTGCATAAAATGTAAAGTGGCTACGCGCGGAGCGGGGCTTATCTGCTCGCTCGAGAGTCGAGCTGGAGGCGATTCCTTGCGCCAACACAAACACTGGATAATGTAGACGGCATCGGAGCCTCGTGTTTGTTCACGTTATAGCTTACTAGCTTTTGCCGGCGGCTTCGCTCGCGTGAAATTCGTATTTTAAAAGAAGAAAGTAAGTAAGCCCGCTAACCTACCTTTATTTCAGCGTGCGGAACAATTCGGTTTGTATGAGAGTCCGAGAGCCACATCTTAGCGTATCCGGAACTGGATTTTATTTAGCCTATCCTGTGTCCCGTATAGTTAAATGTGCTTGTCCTAAGTTTCATAGAATTCGGATGATCTGTTTAAGAGTTATGGAGGAACATACATGCATACATACATACAGAAAAGATTTCTAAAAATCGTCAATTTAGTTTTAGTATCATACATAGAGTTTACAAACGCAATATCTCATAAAACAAAGTAACTAACTCCTTGATCATCCCTTACAGATTTATTATTAGTATGATGATATGATATTGATTGATACATAGCAGATAGGCAGTGAGTGTTGACATATCGGTCAATATCCATATTATGTCAGATAGGTAACAAACAAAGTCGCATTTATACTGTTCCCCACTGTCAAATTTGTGAGCCTTGTTTACTGGATGGCACTGTGCATCGGCGTTCGTTCGTCGAAGCTAAGCACACCGGGCGCGGTTTAATTTTGTATGGGTGACGATCGACTGTTGGGGCTGCCCTTGGTTAGGATTCCGCGTAACATTTCGGGTCCTTTATATCAAACTGGGTGGTAGTGGATTCACCGCGTTGGATGAAGGTCGGTCGAAACGATAAGTGTAAAACGTTCAGTGTAGCCGGCACGCCAAAATGTAAGCACTGACATAGTACCTGATATCGAGGCGTGATGGGCTGACATCACGGGTGAGTTGAGTATGTGATGTGGTCAAAAAAAAAAATTCAGTACCTACCTATTGAATTTTTTTTAGATTTTCTCAAAATTAGTTTATATCCAAATACTACGTGCATACATACATACAGGATAACTTATCAAGCAGCAAGTAACGCACGAAGACCCACCTGCTGCATGACTCGGTGGAAGGACCGTGCCTAGGTGAGGGTGGCTAGCCTGTCGCCCTTTAGCACAGCATATTGTCCTAAATCTCTTAGTCGCCTTTTACGACATGCACGGGGAGTGATGCAGTGGGACTATTCTTTTCAAGTACCGGCCCCAAACGGTACTTTCAAGTACCCGCCCACACAGTACCTGTACCGGTATCCAAATACTGCCGCCCTCCATTCAGAAATCTTAATTAACTTGGCACGACTACACCCACGAAGAAGAACCGCCTAGAAACTTCGCAGGTTCATTTTTATATAAATGTTATTACAAGTATTTCAGTAACTCTCCACATGTTATTTTATTTATTATACATCACTTACAGTTTAGCGAAAATACCGTTTGAGAACAAAACAATATTAACAATTTAAATGAGAGTTCTGATTACAAAAAAGCCGCCAAGTGCGAGTCGGACTAGCGCACAATATATTTGTGCTACCAAAATAAATATCTTTTCGAAAATACCGAAACGCCTAAATAAAAACTACAGCAATGGTTGGACTGTTAGACAAACCATTGCTTCTTGTATTTAAAATATTTTTTTTTTTGCAGCAACATTGTCGAAAAAAAATCCTGTAATCTATGGATTAATATCTATTAACCCTATCAAAAAAAATTTAGCATTAGAAACCTAGGAGATAAAAGGGAAATATTTTGCACATTTTTAACTATATCATTAAGACCACTGAACTTTAAAATTGTAAAACTACTAGTCCTTAATCAAGATTGTCGTCACCTCAGACTTTCCGGTACCGCTGGTGCCGGTACTCGGTAGCCAGCCCGCCGAGTTTAATTATAACTCGAGCGCGGAGCAGTTCTAGTGAGTCGGTAAGCTGAGTCGTCAGAATGTTTTCGCCTCGCTTCCTATGAACTGGTTGGCGCATGCAGCTCGCAAGACCGACGACGACAGTTCTAGGAAGTGTATACATGCAGTCTACAGCGCGGAGATAGTATGCAGGAGTTGTTGTTAGCTATAAATGAGCAAAACATCAGCCAAGTGCGAGTCGGGCTCGAGCACCGAGGGTTCCTTACCACCACGTATTTGGTCAGTTTTTATTGTTTGTTCTTTTACTTTAGAGTTTCCACATAACCACACCAAGTTGGACACTTGTATGTATTAGAACGTTACAAGTAGAAAAAAAAAACCACGTTTTTTAAGGGAACCTTATTTTTTTACTTTTTTATTAAGTATATTTTTTTAGGATATCCACAGTAATAACAATATGCATGCCAATCTCTTTCTAACTTATGTGTAATTAATTAATAATTCATGAAAGAACAGGCCAACACATGAAAGAATAGTTTAAGACTTCTCTATGCCTGTGTCACTTGAAAATAATGCTTGAAAAACTATCTCGCTCATTCATGCTCTTTGAGTGCGCGGAGTGCCCGCTTGTTTTCGATTAAAATCAAATAAAATTTGTGAAATTGTGATGTTTCTTGGGCAAAAACAATGGACGGGTAAGTAAGCTTCATTTTACAATCGTTTCTAGCAGTTGAGGAACGATATTTGCGAAATATCGTGAGTTTTCGAGTCGAGGCGAAAATTTTTCGACTCGACTCGATTTTTTTTTTCTATTGATGACTATTCATTGAAACGGTCGCATTCCTAGACATGTTACTAATGCAATGACTAGTAAATTTAACGTACATTTCGAAAATATAGGCTTTTCATATAGGTTTCATATAAAAAAGTCTAGAAATATGGTCTAGAACGCGCGGCGGAGGGCGGCGGCGGGCGCCCGCACTTTTTCGAAAAGTGCCTGGCAACCGGGCTGACATTTCGCTCCGGCACTTGAAACATAGTAAAATAAGTCTGTTCAAACTATGCTTGAAGGGAGGGCTATGAAACTATAATTATTTATTTCATACGTCAATTCCGTTTCTTGAAACTCCAGTATGTGACTCTATTGTATAGTCAGTTCACGTAACCCGACATCTCTGTGCCAACATTTTTAAAAGACGAATCCAAGCTTAAGTACCTCTTAGGTTCCCAAAGGAGAATAAGAAATGCAAATAGCAAGAGTACCTAGAGGAACTTGTACATAATATATAACACGCACGACGTGCCCTCCTATCTACCTGCACGTGTACAATGTACTGTGTACAAACCTACCTACTAAAATACGAGCAGATATATTCAGACGCCAAATGTATATTTGGTATTCGAAGAAAAACATAATTCCGTGAACCTACTCGTATATAGCGCCGTAATGCGGGCGCAGAGTGCAGAGCGCAGAGTGCAGAGTAGGGCCGACGACACAGATCTGAATAATATTGACAAGATGCGCCAGCAAGGGCGCTCTCATGGGAGCACGTGGGATGTCGGCGCCCTAGGTGCACTATCGGTTCTTCCATGGGGAGTGCTCGGAGGAGCTGTTTGACGCGATCCCGCCATCCCTTTTTTACATCTGCACAACGCGCACTGGGCAGGGATTGCATTCCTACACGCTGGACTTACCGCGCATCTCATCTGTGCAGCGGATGCGTACCAATCGGTTCTTCAGATCTTTCCTCCATTTGGGACTCTCTCCCTACCCTGTCCACATCTTTCCCCTCAATTGTAGAATCTGGTCCTTCAAGCCGGGCGTGAATAGGCACCTGTCAGGCAGGCAGGGCATTCGCAACCCCCGCATGCGCCCGAATGTCCATGGGCGCCATTAGACACCATATGGTTGGCTCGGCGCCACAAGTCGCGCTTTCTATAAATAAAAAAAAATAACGCTGTCTCGATAAAATTCCTACCAATCAACTTACAGCAATCCGCGGCCACACAGCGAGCGCATGTCGACATCTAAAGCCAATGAGAGCACGCAAAGATGAACATAGACGTGGTCTGCTATAAGCGGTAACACTCCGCGTAAGCGGGGCGGCGCGCGGGCGGAGCAGGGCTTCCTGCCCATTTAGCCATTATTTATCTGTTCTGTGGTCGACATTAACAGGAAGGTTAAGAAACGGAAACGTAGGTGCTGGGAACACATTACCGCTGGTACCGTTCCGAGAATAAAACTTTTGCAAATGCGAATAAACACTAACATTGGATGTGGTAACCGTTCGATTCTCTTTTTTTATTCGGAAATTAATTTGGAATAAAAAACTGGTCAAGTGTGAACCATGTTCGCGTGCCGAGCGTCCCACAGGTCTATTCTTGTAAATTCTGACAGCGGAATCAGCGCTGTTATGGCGCTGAGAGCCACTTACCAAAGCGGCTCTCAGCGCTACAACAGCGCTGATTCCGCTGTCAGAATTTACAAGAATGGGTACACCGTACTCCCGTCATCATTGTTCCTTACAAGCTGCGCCTTTCGTCGGCCGTGCGACTCAAGTTATCGTCACCAATGTCTTCCCCGGGCTTTGCTTTTCAGCATTTTCAGCATTCTTTAAATCAGCACGTTAGCAGCTTTCACTCAGCATCCATAAATCCTACTTCCGCTCTAGGTACAAGCAATGTAATCGATGTTGTGCTGCAAGGCAGACAGCACAGCATCGACCTCCACAAATCTATCTAGCTTCAGATCAAATCCTAGGAGTTATTGGGAAACTCAATATTATTTTGCACAACTGCATAAATGTATCTAGTATGAATTGTTTTAAAAAAGTTCAAATATAATGCAAATTATAATAAGAAAAGTCCGGCGACACCATTTTTGCATATGATTTTGTGTCTTTTTTCGAAATTTTTCGGCGTGGCGGCGCGGCGTGACCCTAAAAACAACCAATTATACATAATTGACGTTTTAAACCACTGAATGAATGCAAGCAATACAAGATAGACATCTACGCTAATGTCAGAACAAGAAACCTCTTTTCTAAAAAACTAAAGCTTATTACCTACTTCTAAAACTTAAGCGAAGGGAAGGGAATTATAAAGTATTTTGTCACAGTCTGTCTGCCTGTCATCCTGTATGTACACTGTGTACGCATCTCCGGTCTTGTGCCTTGGGGCTTCGCGGGCTCGCGAGAGACAGCCGTTCGTCATTCAAACTCGTCACGCGAAAACAACGGAGTTTGAAAATAGAATTCGCCGACGTGTCCTCTAAAAGGTTGCGGTTCAGCCTACGTTCGCATAATATGGCAGATATTTTTTCCTTGATGACTTTTCCCAACACGTTCGCTCTCCCGCTTTTAGCTTGACAAATAGACAGGCGAACTGACTTCGCATTTTTTAGGATTTAGAAATAATAAATCAAGGGGACGAAAGGAAGAAGTCATATTAACCGTGAACAGACGGTAAAAATGATTTATTCGGGGGTTTTGTAGGATCCGCTCCCCGCCCGAGCGCTCCCTTGAGACGCTTCTGCACTGCCCCGAAGGATGCGATTTTCACTAAATGGACTACCTACTTCAATATATTTTTTAACTTTTATATAGATAAATTAATCGCCTGAGAAACTTTTACATATTTGAAGCTATACCTTTTTATACAATTAAAAATACTAAATTAGGTAATATTGTTTTAATTGTATCAATCTAGATCCAAGGCGTGACTTGATGCCTTTAGAACTTAAGTCCGCCTTTTGTCACTTTTGATTGTGCAATAAAGTATATTTGCATTACTTAATTTAATTTAATAGAATTTAATTTAATTAATATACCTACAACTCGATCTATTAGAAAATTAAAATAATTTTCAACTATATTTTCAGCTGTCCTTATTAAATTATAGATGTAGACGCCTGACTTTGGTTACCCTACCCCTCAAATGTAGCTGCCTACCGCCCGCATATCTATAAACATTGCAAGTTTCAAGAATATCGCTCTAACCGTTTAGGAGCTGCAGGCTTCGACTGACGGACGGATGGAAAGACAATCCGGTCGATTTTATAAAAGTCCCTGCCAGCGTTGCTGGTTACGTACGGAACCCTAAAAAGCATTTTTTTACTGCTGCTCAAGCCCCGCATAGTCTGAATAATCTCGTCTAAGTTGTTCGCTTCAATCTCTGCTAGAACGAGATGAATGTGGGCAGCTCGGACCATAATTAATAACATGGCGTGGCTCTCGTCTGTCAACCGGGCGAGATCGATAAAACCGTAGACAAACTATACCGATTGGGCGTTATCGATACTAAGCGTCTCAGAAAGTGTTCGGAATGCGACAATTATGACCTCTCGTCACTCTACCGCCAAATCGAATCTCGCTCTCTTTTTCAGAGATCGACGACCGTGTCGCGTGCCGGCCGGAGTGATGAGGATGTCTCCTACGACACGACGACGCGACGCGACGGGGTGGGTAATCCGTCTGTCACTGTGTCGCGGCGGCGGCGCGGCCGCGTCCGAGGCTGTACCGCCGCTGACAGGAGGACACATGCCACACCCACCCCCGCCCGTCCCCCGCCACCACAGGATACGCGTCAGAGGCCGCATTAGCTCCGCTCCTGCCAGCAGTCCGTTGTCAGAGCGGACATTAGTGAACTTTGAAGTTGCGAGGTCCGAGGCTGACCCTGCTCTGAACACATCTATTTTGATTAACTTATCTCTCGGCGCTCGGCTCCCAATCATCGACCTACGAGCGACCTATATGTCTATGTATGTATATATGTAGGTATGTATGTATGTAAAAGAATAAATTAATTGTATGGAACAGAGACCCAAATTAATACTAAAAATACATAATAAGTACAAGATTTAGAAATAAAAATAACTAAATTAACAATAAAAAGAAATATACCTATAAATAAAAATAATCGTCTATCTATAGGGACCATCAACATGGTCCGCATGACTGAAGCGACGTTCTCCCTCTGAATCGCCAGGCTGATCCGCTGCTTGAAATGCGCCCGGGCACAGCGGTCCCCAGACACGTCAATTAGTAGTTTTCCCAGTTTCTTGGAAAAAATTATAGCGTCCGGTCTGCGTCGCGACTCCACGCCCCAAGCTGGAGTATCTAGAGTAAAGGCCACAGAACTCACAGTTGTTCTTGAGTTGGTTATATTTGGCATGTTTAACTTATTGGGTCTTTGCTTCACATGGACAATTTATTGTCCAAGTTGCTTCAGAATGACAAAGGAACTCGAAGTGAGCATAACATTAGTACGAAAACGTATTCAGTCTGCTTATAAGGGTTCACTGCTGGACCTACGCCTCTCTACGGAACCACTGCTTTACGCCGACCCACTCGGTGCCCACCTATGGCGGGTGGTGTTTCTGCACACTCCATTTTCCTGTCCGCGGCCGCCAGTGTGGGACCGTTTCTCCAGCGGTGGTCGTCTCGTCGGCCGGCGTGCCCAGCCCACTGCCACTTGAGCTTATCCACACGGTGTCAACCAACTTTGGTAATCGATGCGTAACTAAGAGTACCTGTTCTGATGATTCACTAAATCAATACCTACCTGCACCATCACAATTCACAACACAATGTGGCTGATCCATGTATGTACGTCCCAGGGGAGGAGGGCACACACGACGTGACTACGCGTGACAATGACGAAGGGTCAGTGTTAATAGTGACGACCCACACGCAGAAACGAGAAGTAATTTCGAAGAGAGCCCTCCCTCGCATAATACTCACTCCCAGTGAGTCCTAATAAGTCGCAATAATACTCGTACACACTGGAAGAAGCACTGAAAACGTTCTAATGCGAATCTAGTGCTGTGGAATCAGTGATAGTGTCAAATAAAATTTGGGGTGCCGACGGCGACGAGATTAGGCAAGATGTTGCGGTCATACTACGAGGCGCGCAGGTGCCGAAGTCGAATCTGTCCACGGGTGAATGGCGCGCGTTACGGGAGCTGCGCCAAGATAACAGTATTGTTATTCTTCCTGCGGACAAAGGGAACGCCACCGTGGTACTGGACAAGGAGAAGTACGACGAGAAAATCTGTGCGATGCTAAGCACGGATAAGTACGAGCTGCTCAAGAAGTCACCCACGCCCGGTGTCCTGCGAAAAACGATGCAACTCACGTGTGACAACAATTCGCCTATTCCGCATGAGGTAAAGATAAAAATGCGCACAAGTAATGTTCAGCCGCCTCGGCTATATGGTTTACCCAAAATACACAAAGAAGGCACTCCACTTCGACCGATAGTCAGCCAAATTGATTCTCCGACATACGCGCTCTCTAAACATCTTGCAGCTGTACTAAGCCCGCTAGTGGGCGGGACCTCGTCTTATGTTAAGGATTCGAGCCATTTTCTGGAAATACTGTCGAACATAAATGCTGAGCCAGACCATATCATTGTGAGTTTTGATGTCGAATCACTGTACACTAATGTGCCTATTGGAGACGCACTACAGGTCATTTAACAATTACTAAAAGAAAATGACATATCCATAGGTTACATAGCACTCTTAAAACATGTACTAGAGACAACATATTTTTTATGGAATGGCCAATATTACAGACAAACAGACGGCGTGGCGATGGGCTCTCCGGTGGCCCCAGTAGTGGCGAACCTCTATATGGAGTTTTTTGAACAACTCGCCCTCGGGACAGCAGAAAAGACACCGAGCCTATGGATCCGGTATGTGGATGATGTTTTTGCCATCTGGACACACGGCATGGATGAGCTACAGGCATTCCTGGAACACCTAAACACAGTACATGCACAAATAAAATTCACGATGGAATTAGAGAAAAACTGTGCTCTGGCGTTCCTGGATGTGCTGGTAATTCGGAAGGAGGACGGTTCTTTCGGCAGTACAGTGTACAGGAAACCCACCCACACAAACCGGTATTTACACGCAACTTCGCACCACCACCCGGCGCATCTGCAGTCTGTGGCGAAGTCACTATTACAGCGTGCACAACGGCTGTGTGATGCTGACCATCTGACCGAGGAAACCACATTAGTTCATCGTGTCCTAAAAGAAAATGGATATGGCTCACAGTTTAGAAAAATGAAGACGCGAAAAAAGAAACTGGTGGCGGATGTGAAGCGACTTTCTGCCTACATGCCGTACGTACGTGGTGTAACAGACCGAATAGCGAAACTTCTTAGGAAGAAGAGCATACAGACGGTGTTACACCCGCATCGCAAGATTTCAAGCATGCTGCGATCGGCTAAGGACAGGCTGCCGCTACAATCATCAGGGGTATACAAGATACCGTGTTCCTGCGGAAAATCTTACATAGGACAGACAAAACGGAGTGTCAGTACAAGGGTTACCGAACATATTCGAGCGGTCAAGAAAGGTCAAGCGGATAAGTCAGCGATTTGTGACCACATCGACTCCGGACAAAATCATTGGATTAGATTCGATCAGGTGAAGATTCTCGCCACCGAAAAACGACATCTGCCACGTATTGTCCGTGAGTCGATAGAAATTGCCAAACACGACAACTTTAACCGCGAAGACTCGTTCAAGATCTCGCCGATATGGAAGCCGGTACTGGCTACGCTGCAGTCAAGACAGAACCGAAGCGACGATGTCATAGAGCTCGACACCGTCAGCAATTTCTGTAGGTCCGAAGAAGCAAGGAACGCAGCGAATCCGGAAGTGATACCTACCCACCACTACAATTTGCGAAGCAGGCGAGCTCCTGTCAGTCACGTGCTGGCTGCCGGAGGAGCTAGCACGTCCTCTTGAGAACGGGTCCCATAGAGGACTCGAAACGTCGAGCTGCAGCGATGCGCTCGCCATTATCGCACCGGTAAGCCGAGTTCATTATTTAGTTCTAATGCGAATTTGCTTAAATGTTTTTCTAACGTACAATACCGTGTAGTGGCTAATCAATCATAATAATATTGTAATGTAGATAGCCTAATGTAAGGAATTAAAGCCATTTTAACCCTTGACGCTAAAAACGGAGGGGTGTTATAAGTTTGACGTGTGTTTGTGTGTTTGTCCGTGGCATCGTAGCTCCCAAACGGATGGACTGATTTGGATGCGGTTTTTTATTAGGAAGGTTGTTTAATCGGGATGGTTCTTAGCTATGTTTGTAATCAAGTAATTGAGTAATAAAAACAATTATTATCATAAAAAGTGGACCGATTTGCAGGGTTTTTTTTTTAAGTTTGAAATAAAATTTAAATTACAAATTAAAAACACCCCCGACCCTTAAAAAGTCAAAAATAATTTCAGTTTACTCACGTAAAGGAGTCGGGGGACCATTAAGTAAATCGCCGCGCAACTCTGAGTTTTTATATTTTATTTACTCAGCGGTCCCCCGACTCATTTAATTAAGTCAACGGAAATTATTTTTAACTTTTTAAGGGTCGGGGGTTTTTTTATATGTAATTAAACTTTTATTCCAAGCTTTTAAAAAAAAACCTCATACAAATCGGTCCAATTAAAGATAATTACTTTTCTGATTACTTGATTACAAACATAGCTAAGAACCATCTCGATTAAACCAGCTTTCTAATAAAAAACCGCATCCCAATCGGTCCATCCGTTTGGGAGCTACGATGCCACAGACAGACACACCCATTCACACATAGACACACACGTTAAACTTATAACACCCCTCTTTTTTCGTCGGGGGTTAAAAAAGCAGCTTTGAAACAATGTCGATGCTTTGAAAATGTTTGTACACTAAATGTTGTTGTACTCATCGACATCTATTGTTGCACTGCGTACCCGCTGCTGCGGTCTGCGATCGGTCAAGCAAGCCCGAGCGACTCTTGATTGTTGAATCACATTGTGTTCTCTACGACGACGCGGACGACGCGACGGTGTTACATGTGTTACATGGGATGTATGTGAAATGCAATCACTCGTCGTCGCTCCGCCCCGCGCGCCGCCGCCGCGCCACTATGTAGCATTCGATGATCATCAGATCACGTACGTACTTAAATTGTACATACATAAATCAAGACAAGAAGCAGTCACAGACACAGCCTCCCCATCATGCCGTGCTGAAGGGCGACAGGTCAGCCACCTCTCACCTAGGCAGTTAGGTCTTCGTGCTTTAGTTGTTGCTTGATATAGTTATCTGGTCCAAATATTTTGCTAAACATTTTTTGGCCTGTGTTGTGCTGTAATTTCCCTGAGTTCTTGCAGCACAACACCGATCAAGCGCTTTGCTCAATCTGATTTTCTGCGTACAGCTTGATGATACGGCATATATTTAGGTACCTACCACAGATCATCGAATCGCGTGCTACCACAGATTACTTAATAGTGTCCTACTACTGGAATGCGTTTCATCAAAGAATTCCCTTCGCCGTTATGTTGGCTCCACTGTCTATCTGTCAAAAACAGCGTGGAGGGTTGCTTTTTGTACATATTTACCCGTAATTATCGGTATTTACCGTATTTATTATACGGTAAATACGGTTATTAGGTAGTATATTCTTCACAATCTGGCAACACAAATTTAAGCACTACCAACATAACGGCGAAGGGAATTCTTTGATGAAACGCTCTATACTTCACTGCTCTGTGGTATATATACGTATATATGTATGTATATAGCTCGGTAGGTAGGTAGGTACCGAATCGTCTCGGCATACATACATAATACATTACAAGCAGGTGACTAAGTGGAGAAGGTAATAACTAGCAAAACGCCAACCAAGGCCGAGCGATAACAGTTAATTTAGTTCTGCGATTTAGTTCAACCACTCACCCATAATATCCATCAAGCATTCGCGCCGCTGATTCTGCGTTGATATTGAAACTAACTATACCTACGTCTATGGTACGTCGTTAGTTAGCGTTGACATCATATCCAATCCACTATGCACAACTCAATTTATTTAGTTGAGCGGATCGGCGGCGCGGCGGCGGCGGAGGCGAATGTGTTTCCTGCATTGCATCCACATTGCATCCTCTAACAAAACATTGTGACCTGCAAAGTTTGTTTGTCAGTTCATCTTCGCATTGAATTAGAACTGGCAAATTTACAACGTATCCAAGTGTAGGTTACCTACATACATACATATAACACACGCTGAATCCCGACAATCGGGATAAGCAGAGTAATCGGTGTTGTGCTGCAAAAAACAATTTAGTAGTCCTTTGCGACTGGGACAGCGCTGTACAGCTTACCTATGGATAGAATTTTGCAGTAAACGATAAAGCTTTTGAGGCTTTTGAGGTGTGTTCGCCCCTGTATGCGCCGCCGCACCGCACTGCAATACTGCAAAACTGAAAACGGGATCCCGGAAGGAATACTCGAATTGGACTTTTCGAACAAAACGATGCGGTAGGTACAACCGAGAGCGCTCGCTTTACTCATGCCGGTCACGTAGGAGTGGTTGCAGCGCCTCGCAGACTATTCCAATCATTGACTTGTACCTATATTGCTAACGCAAGGACATGCCCATACGAACTCAACAAATGTCTTACTAAAGTGCTGGTCGAACCATAGTGCATGAAATGACCATGAAACTATTTGTAAACGAAATAACGCATAATATAATTACAAATATTTAATATTTTTTGGCAAATTAGTTAGTTTATTTATTTTTATTTTATTTGACACGGAAATTCAAGAGC
Organism: Nematopogon swammerdamellus; assembly: GCA_946902875.1. NCBI lineage: Eukaryota > Metazoa > Arthropoda > Insecta > Lepidoptera > Adelidae > Nematopogon > Nematopogon swammerdamellus. The sequence continues at coordinate 567,326 of OX336335.1, forward strand.
TTATAGCAAAATATAATGTTTAAAAAAAAATTACATAAATTATTAAATGTTATAGCGTAAACAAGAATTCCTGCAATTTAAATGCCTTACATTACATAATAGCGCATAAATCATATACTCAATGAAAGAAATAAATTAATTTCAGATTAGAGACTAATATTAATAATTTTTTATAAGTATTATTTTTGGACCAACACTTTAGTGAGATCATTATTATTATCCTATGGGCGCGTCCTTACGTTAGTAAATTATATATGATTATGTAAGTGAATGATTCCAGCGCGCCTGCACAGCGACCACTGCGACCCGCACACAGAACACTGGACCCGCACAACCGCCGCGCCGAGAAGATAGATCGAGAGGAGGAAACTGGAAAAGTCGCCACCAACTGGGGCATACTTACGTCATCGAAGTGGGCACGGTATTGCATCAGTTTGATCAACGGGGGGATTAATTTCCCCTTTATTCAGAAGTTGCCGCAAAGTTCGTTTTATGAGACTTGCGCGCCCATTTGAAAGTGTATAAACAATGCATAATGGATACTACCTATACTACTTTTATTTACTTGTTTTTTTTTTATATTTCTCGCAAAGACACATGCGAGTTCGCGCGACTGGGACAACGCTCTACAACCGGACGATCCTCTTTCTAAAGCTCGACGTTCATTATTTACTGCTGCTTTGGCCATATGTACCATATGTATTATTTACTGCTGCTTTGGCCATATGTACCATATGTATTATTTACTGCTGCTTTGGCCATATGTACCATATGTATTATTTACTGCTGCTTTGGCCATATGTACCATATGTATTATTTACTGCTGCTTTGGCCATATGTACCATATGTATTATTTACTGCTGCTTCGGCCATATGTACCATATGTATTATTTACTGCTGCTTCGGCCATATGTACCATATGTATTATTTACTGCTGCTTCGGCCATATGTACCATATGTATTATTTACTGCTGCTTTGGCCATATGTACCATATGTATTATTTACTGCTGCTTTGGCCATATGTACCATATGTATTATTTACTGCTGCTTTGGCCATATGTACCATATGTATTATTTACTGCTGCTTTGGCCATATGTACCATATGTATTATTTACTGCTGCTTTGGCCATATGTACCATATGTATTATTTACTGCTGCTTTGGCCATATGTACCATATGTATTATTTACTGCTGCTTCGGCCATATGTACCATATGTATTATTTACTGCTGCTTCGGCCATATGTACCATATGTATTATTTACTGCTGCTTCGGCCATATGTACCATATGTATTATTTACTGCTGCTTCGGCCATATGTACCATATGTATTATTTACTGCTGCTTCGGCCATATGTACCATATGTATTATTTACTGCTGCTTCGGCCATATGTACCATATGTATTATTTACTGCTGCTTCGGCCATATGTACCATATGTATTATTTACTGCTGCTTCGGCCATATGTACCATATGTATTATTTACTGCTGCTTCGGCCATATGTACCATATGTATTATTTACTGCTGCTTCGGCCATATGTACCATATGTATTATTTACTGCTGCTTCGGCCATATGTACCATATGTATTATTTACTGCTGCTTCGGCCATATGTACCATATGTATTATTTACTGCTGCTTCGGCCATATGTACCATATGTATTATTTACTGCTGCTTCGGCCATATGTACCATATGTATTATTTACTGCTGCTTTGGCCATATGTAACATATGTATTATTTACTGCTGCTTTGGCCATAAGTACCATATGTATTATTTACTGCTGCTTTGGCCATATGTACCATATGTATTATTTACTGCTGCTTTGGCCATATGTACCATATGTATTATTTACTGCTGCTTTGGCCATATGTACCATATGTATTATTTACTGCTGCTTTGGCCATATGTACCATATGTATTATTTACTGCTGCTTTGGCCATATGTACCATATGTATTATTTACTGCTGCTTTGGCCATATGTACCATATGTATTATTTACTGCTGCTTTGGCCATATGTACCATATGTATTATTTACTGCTGCTTTGGCCATATGTACCATATGTATTATTTACTGCTGCTTTGGCCATATGTACCATATGTATTATTTACTGCTGCTTTGGCCATATGTACCATATGTATTATTTACTGCTGCTTCGGCCATATGTACCATATGTATTATTTACTGCTGCTTCGGCCATATGTACCATATGTATTATTTACTGCTGCTTCGGCCATATGTACCATATGTATTATTTACTGCTGCTTTGGCCATATGTACCATATGTATTATTTACTGCTGCTTCGGCCATATGTACCATATGTATTATTTACTGCTGCTTCGGCCATATGTACCATATGTATTATTTACTGTTGCTTTGGCCATATGTACCATATGTATTATTTACTGCTGCTTCGGCCATATGTACCATATGTATTATTTACTGCTGCTTCGGCCATATGTACCATATGTATTATTTACTGCTGCTTTGGCCATATGTACCATATGTATTATTTACTGCTGCTTTGGCCATATGTACCATATGTATTATTTACTGCTGCTTTGGCCATATGTACCATATGTATTATTTACTGCTGCTTTGGCCATATGTACCATATGTATTATTTACTGCTGCTTTGGCCATATGTACCATATGTATTATTTACTGCTGCTTTGGCCATATGTACCATATGTATTATTTACTGCTGCTTTGGCCATATGTACCATATGTATTATTTACTGCTGCTTTGGCCATATGTACCATATGTATTATTTACTGCTGCTTTGGCCATATGTACCATATGTATTATTTACTGCTGCTTTGGCCATATGTACCATATGTATTATTTACTGCTGCTTTGGCCATATGTACCATATGTATTATTTACTGCTGCTTTGGCCATATGTACCATATGTATTATTTACTGCTGCTTTGGCCATATGTACCATATGTATTATTTACTGCTGCTTTGGCCATATGTACCATATGTATTATTTACTGCTGCTTTGGCCATATGTACCATATGTATTATTTACTGCTGCTTTGGCCATATGTACCATATGTATTATTTACTGCTGCTTCGGCCATATGTACCATATGTATTATTTACTGCTGCTTCGGCCATATGTACCATATGTATTATTTACTGCTGCTTCGGCCATATGTACCATATGTATTATTTACTGCTGCTTCGGCCATATGTACCATATGTATTATTTACTGCTGCTTCGGCCATATGTACCATATGTATTATTTACTGCTGCTTCGGCCATATGTACCATATGTATTATTTACTGCTGCTTCGGCCATATGTACCATATGTATTATTTACTGCTGCTTCGGCCATATGTACCATATGTATTATTTACTGCTGCTTTGGCCATATGTACCATATGTATTATTTACTGCTGCTTCGGCCATATGTACCACATGTATTATTTACTGCTGCTTTGGCCATATGTACCATATGTATTATTTACTGCTGCTTTGGCCATATGTACCATATGTATTATTTACTGCTGCTTCCGCCATATGTACCATATGTATTATTTACTGCTGCTTTGGCCATATGTACCATATGTATTATTTACTGCTGCTTTGGCCATATGTACCATATGTATTATTTACTGCTGCTTTGGCCATATGTACCATATGTATTATTTACTGCTGCTTCGGCCATATGTACCATATGTATTATTTACTGCTGCTTTGGCCATATGTACCATATGTATTATTTACTGCTGCTTCGGCCATATGTACCATATGTATTATTTACTGCTGCTTCGGCCATATGTACCATATGTATTATTTACTGCTGCTTCGGCCATATGTACCATATGTATTATTTACTGCTGCTTTGGCCATATGTACCATATGTATTATTTACTGCTGCTTTGGCCATATGTACCATATGTATTATTTACTGCTGCTTCGGCCATATGTACCATATGTATTATTTACTGCTGCTTTGGCCATATGTACCATATGTATTATTTACTGCTGCTTTGGCCATATGTACCATATGTATTATTTACTGCTGCTTTGGCCATATGTACCATATGTATTATTTACTGCTGCTTTGGCCATATGTACCATATGTATTATTTACTGCTGCTTTGGCCATATGTACCATATGTATTATTTACTGCTGCTTTGGCCATATGTACCATATGTATTATTTACTGCTGCTTTGGCCATATGTACCATATGTATTATTTACTGCTGCTTTGGCCATATGTACCATATGTATTATTTACTGCTGCTTTGGCCATATGTACCATATGTATTATTTACTGCTGCTTTGGCCATATGTACCATATGTATTATTTACTGCTGCTTTGGCCATATGTACCATATGTATTATTTACTGCTGCTTTGGCCATATGTACCATATGTATTATTTACTGCTGCTTTGGCCATATGTACCATATGTATTATTTACTGCTGCTTTGGCCATATGTACCATATGTATTATTTACTGCTGCTTTGGCCATATGTACCATATGTATTATTTACTGCTGCTTTGGCCATATGTACCATATGTATTATTTACTGCTGCTTTGGCCATATGTACCATATGTATTATTTACTGCTGCTTTGGCCATATGTACCATATGTATTATTTACTGCTGCTTTGGCCATATGTACCATATGTATTATTTACTGCTGCTTCGGCCATATGTACCATATGTATTATTTACTGCTGCTTTGGCCATATGTACCATATGTATTATTTACTGCTGCTTCGGCCATATGTACCATATGTATTATTTACTGCTGCTTTGGCCATATGTACCATATGTATTATTTACTGCTGCTTTGGCCATATGTACCATATGTATTATTTACTGCTGCTTTGGCCATATGTACCATATGTATTATTTACTGCTGCTTTGGCCATATGTACCATATGTATTATTTACTGCTGCTTTGGCCATATGTACCATATGTATTATTTACTGCTGCTTTGGCCATATGTACCATATGTATTATTTACTGCTGCTTTGGCCATATGTACCATATGTATTATTTACTGCTGCTTTGGCCATATGTACCATATGTATTATTTACTGCTGCTTTGGCCATATGTACCATATGTATTATTTACTGCTGCTTTGGCCATATGTACCATATGTATTATTTACTGCTGCTTCGGCCATATGTACCATATGTATTATTTACTGCTGCTTTGGCCATATGTACCATATGTATTATTTACTGCTGCTTCGGCCATATGTACCATATGTATTATTTACTGCTGCTTCGGCCATATGTACCATATGTATTATTTACTGCTGCTTCGGCCATATGTACCATATGTATTATTTACTGCTGCTTTGGCCATATGTACCATATGTATTATTTACTGCTGCTTCGGCCATATGTACCATATGTATTATTTACTGCTGCTTCGGCCATATGTACCATATGTATTATTTACTGCTGCTTCGGCCATATGCACCATATGTATTATTTACTGCTGCTTTGGCCATATGTACCATATGTATTATTTACTGCTGCTTTGGCCATATGTACCATATGTATTATTTACTGCTGCTTTGGCCATATGTACCATATGTATTATTTACTGCTGCTTCGGCCATATGTACCATATGTATTATTTACTGCTGCTTCGGCCATATGCACCATATGTATTATTTACTGCTGCTTTGGCCATATGTACCATATGTATTATTTACTGCTGCTTTGGCCATATGTACCATATGTATTATTTACTGCTGCTTTGGCCATATGTACCATATGTATTATTTACTGCTGCTTTGGCCATATGTACCATATGTATTATTTACTGCTGCTTTGGCCATATGTACCATATGTATTTTCAGAAAGCGACCGACATATCAGTCGGCCTACACTAGCGTGTTGCTCCCTCTCCCTTCCTCTTCGATCGATCCTTAATGTGCCGGGAGACGTCAGTGAAAACATAATCTAAATTTATTGAGTAACTAGTTCTTGACTAATTAATAAGATAAGCGAACATTGAATAGACAACGGCACGGCACGCCGCGCCCGCGCCGCGCCGGTTGATAGGATTTGGAAAGGAAACCTATGATTTAAATGATTAATTAATAAATACTTTGTTACACCAATATTTGGATTTATTTATTTTTATAATATATATTTTGTACATTAGAAATTAAAATATATATATATAAAAATAATTTAAATAAAGTAAGTACTATGCACTTATTAGTTTTAAACCAATTACATGTTTTATTTACAACTTTTGTTAACTTACATATTGCTTTTACAGACTTATGCGAGTGACGCGTTCACACCCGTGCTTACTGTTCATACTAGGATACGCATAGTTCTCTGTGGGTTGACGATTCTCGATGCGGTACAGGGGCGGGGCGCCGCCGCGCGCAGTGTCGCCGGCAGAGAATGTTAATGCAGTGGCCGGCCCCGGCCGCTAAATAAACTGCACCGCTCAGCTCACCGAAAGCCAGTCACATCCCGTCTGCTTCTCACCTTTTTTTTTATTTTTTTTTTTATGGAAACTGACACGGTTGGCTACATCACCTACAACATCCGTGATGTCAGCCCATAACACCGGGTGAACTAGGTCCTATGTCAGTGCTTCCCTTCATTTCGCGCCGGCTACACTGAACTGGACGGAAAACACGAACTATTTACATAGCCGTTTCGACCGACGTTTCGCTCAGTGTGGTGGTACCAACCCGGCCGGGATAAACCCTACCACCCAGTAAGGTAAGAAGGGAAGGGACCTACAGTTTAACGTGGAATCCGAACCACGGTCAGCCTCCAACGGTCGAGCGGTCACCCATCCAATAACTGACCGCACCACTGAGCTGCCGAGGCTGACGATCCCTTAGTCGACTTTTACGACATGCGACGGGGAGAGATGCAGTGGGGCTATTCTTTTTAAGTACCGACCCCACACGGTAGCTCCCCTTCGCCCCGCGTACGTAATCGTAGGTCGTAGCGGCGTAGCCACAGACAGTTCACATCGTATAAGCCTTGTGCAGGGCAGGCATTCTCTAACGTCCTACCGTCAACGTCGGTGACGCTGACTAGTTAATGTCTCTGTCTAATTATATGAACTAGACAGAGACATAACTAGTCAGCGTCACCGACGTTGACGGTAGGACGTAGAGAATGCATGCCCTGGCCAACTGAGCTGCATTGACTGCTCGCTTCAGAGATTTCGTAGATAAGAACGTCGTCGCATCGCTTGCTCTTGCTAGTGTTGCTAGCTACCGGGCTTAACGTTTTTTATTAAATCTGGCTTATTCAGAGTGGCCAGAGCTCATAATCCGACCGGCCAATACCACCTGCGAGAAGGTGCCTTAACGGAGACTTTTCTTTGAATTCCCCGCTATAGTGGACTAGAGAAGAACACGGCGGCGCCGCGGCGTACAGGAAGGATAGTGAAGTGGCCAGTATAATTCATTTATTAATTAAGAGGTTTATTAGTCCCAACATACTGTAACGGACTCATCGGATGCGTCTGCCACACGGTTATATTAATTCCATTCAACGTATCAATACTAATTTTTTGAGATAACAGGCATTTTGTACACCGGGCATTTTGATATACATACATATCACACACGTTGAATCCCGCCAATCGGGGTAAGCAGAGTAATCGGTGTTGTGCTGCAAGAACTCTGTTAAGTTACAGCATAACACCGAACAGCGCGTTTCTCAAAGTAGTCGAACAAGATTCAATAGATACTCTGGTCATTTTGTACAACTGGACTTTTTGATACTCGGCTACACTGAACTGGACGGAAAACACGAACTATTTACAAAGCCGTTTCGACCGACGTTTCATTCAGTGCGGTGGTACCAAACCGGTCGGAATAAACCCCACCACCTAGTAAGATAAGAAGGGAAGGGACCTACAGTTTTAACGTGGAATCCGAACCACGGTCAACCCCCAACGGTCGAGCGGTTACCCATCCAAGTTCCTCATCACGTGGTCGATCGAGGATACTAACTAATAAATTGGATGTAGCGATCCGATTCGAAAATATTTCTCGCGTGAAATGTACCCGCTACAGGTTTTTACTTTTCTTTCATTCGAGACAGTTGCCAGTAAGTTGGCACTTCACGGCGCGGCGCGGCGAGGTGGCGGCGCGGCACGCTAGATGTGGCGCGCTGTCAGCGAGTTGGGAACATTTCTAATTGACGTGTCCTTCACGCCCGCGCCGCCTGCGCACCCCCCGCACCGCTGCGTCAGCTAAACTTAGAGCTGGCCCAACTTGATAAATACCTAATGGCGAGACCACAGATGAGAGATACACTGGCTAGATCGACGATCAAGAATCTGGCGTGTTCCTTGTCCCATGATGGGGTTCCGTGTGCCTTGCGCACTTCCAAATTCTATACTGAAGCATCCCTAAATCGGGCGTCTTTGATAGAGGATTTTTCATATTGCACCCGAACTGGGTGGCTATGCTCCAGGTCGGAGCCTCAAACACAGTCATTTTCGCCCCCGAGGAGGTACCAGTCCGCCTTGAGGGCTAACTAAAGTCGCTGGGGAAAGGCTATCAATCCGCGGTTTGAAGATCCGCCGATTGTAGGAGTAGGGAAAAATAATCGGTAGATGTCGCGCGCGCATACACTTTTTTAGTTTCATATATGGGGAACCCCGTGAATTTTTACCGTGAAAATTTCAACGTGCTACCTATTACGGTTTAAGAGATACAGCCCTCGGACAGACAGACAGACAGACGGCGTAGGCTTAGTAATAGGGTCCCGTACGACGGATACGAAATACTAAAAATGAAAACGAGGGAGAATAATTGCAGGAGCGTATCAGCTAGAATTGTTTCACGTTTTTACGGCCGCTTCACTGAAAGAATTCAATTTCTTTCTTTTACAAATTGAAAGTGGAAATTATTTTATTTTTAAACTTACACCTATAAGCGCCAGCTGAGAAAAATAAAAACAGGAGAAATAAATCACGCGAGATGTTAAAACGCTCTTGCGGACAATTTAATAGGCAATGAAACGTCTCATTTGCCCGAGCACATCCGCTAGAGTTAATAACGAGTCGTCGAAAGAAAGACGCAACGGAAACTCGCTGACGATGCGACGTAGCGAGTCGAGACGCCACCACCGCACCGGCGCGGCGCGGGCGGCCAGGCTCGTCGCGCGCCCGACACAACAAGCTACAAATCAGCGCGCGCTGAAGTCCACGAGGCGGGCGGCGGCGGCGGCGTAGGGCGGGCGGCGCGGCGCCGGCGGCGGTTCGCCACACACACATAGTATAAGATCCGGCATAAGAAGTTTATACCCTCATCTCTTATTCCGACAAAATATTGCTGGTATAAAAGTACGTATTTTATACCCACCTCTCTTATTCTGACAAAATATTGCTGGTATAAAAGTACGTATTTTATACCAACATCTCTTATTCTGACAAAATATTGCTGGTATAAAAGTACGTATTTTATACCCACATCTCTTATTCCGACAAAATATTGCTGGTATAAAAGTACGTATTTTATACCCACATCTCTTATTCCGACAAAATATTGCTGGTATAAAAGTACGTATTTTATACCCACATCTCTTATTCTGACAAAATATTGCTGGTATAAAAGTACGTATTTTATACCCACATCTCTTATTCCGACAAAATATTGCTGGTATAAAAGTACGTATTTTATACCCACATCTCTTATTCCGACAAAATATTGCTGGTATAAAAGTACGTATTTTATACCCACATCTCTTATTCTGACAAAATATTGCTGGTATAAAAGTACGTATTTTATACCCACATCTCTTATTCCGACAAAATATTGCTGGTATAAAAGTACGTATTTTATACCCACATCTCTTATTCTGACAAAATATTGCTGGTATAAAAGTACGTATTTTATACCCACATCTCTTATTCCGACAAAATATTGCTGGTATAAAAGTACGTATTTTATACCCACATCTCTTATTCCGACAAAATATTGCTGGTATAAAAGTACGTATTTTATACCCACATCTCTTATTCCGACAAAATATTGCTGGTATAAAAGTACGTATTTTATACCCACATCTCTTATTCCGACAAAATATTGCTGGTATAAAAGTACGTATTTTATACCCACATCTCTTATTCTGACAAAATATTGCTGGTATAAAAGTACGTATTTTATACCCACATCTCTTATTCCGACAAAATATTGCTGGTATAAAAGTACGTATTTTATACCCACATCTCTTATTCCGACAAAATATTGCTGGTATAAAAGTACGTATTTTATACCCACATCTCTTATTCCGACAAAATATTGCTGGTATAAAAGTACGTATTTTATACCCACATCTCTTATTCCGACAAAATATTGCTGGTATAAAAGTACGTATTTTATACCCACATCTCTTATTCCGACAAAATATTGCTGGTATAAAAGTACGTATTTTATACCCACATCTCTTATTCTGACAAAATATTGCTGGTATAAAAGTACGTATTTTATACCAACATCTCTTATTCTGACAAAATATTGCTGGTATAAAAGTACGTATTTTATACCCACATCTCTTATTCCGACAAAATATTGCTGGTATAAAAGTACGTATTTTATACCCACATCTCTTATTCCGACAAAATATTGCTGGTATAAAAGTACGTATTTTATACCCACATCTCTTATTCTGACAAAATATTGCTGGTATAAAAGTACGTATTTTATACCCACATCTCTTATTCCGACAAAATATTGCTGGTATAAAAGTACGTATTTTATACCCACATCTCTTATTCCGACAAAATATTGCTGGTATAAAAGTACGTATTTTATACCCACATCTCTTATTCTGACAAAATATTGCTGGTATAAAAGTACGTATTTTATACCCACATCTCTTATTCCGACAAAATATTGCTGGTATAAAAGTACGTATTTTATACCCACATCTCTTATTCCGACAAAATATTGCTGGTATAAAAGTACGTACAGGCTCCCGATTAGGTTGGTTAGATACATCGTAACTCGTTTAATTACAAAAAAGTGCGAGTCTAACTCGCGTGGAGGGGGTTCCCTACCATTCGGTTTGTTTTCTGTGAGAACTTTCTTTCAAAATTTTAGACTCAGTAATTTCGGATGTGCAGGTACTGGGATGAGCTCGTGGGGTAAGGGCTCGGTAGCTCAGCAACTTAGCCGCGATTACTAGCCTACATACACAATATTATTTTTTATATAAACTGCGTTAGTCGTTCCGTACCGCTGGAGGCCGGGAGGACTGGAGACAATGTTGAGAGGCTCATATCCAGCAGTGGACGCATAAACGCTGACTGGCTTGTTTTGAGTATTCGAATAACACGCGAGGGTAAAAAAACCAAGCTGGTTATGTAGGTATGAACTTCATATGAATGTATCACCTATGGTTAAGTAGGTATTCATGTTTTAGTGTGTTGGTTTTAGTTAGTTTTTTTAATGTTATGTTTTAAATATGTATATGCACCACAGAGCATGAAATGCTCGCGCCCCTCCTAGAGGCGCCCTGAGCGCGATTTCTCTACAACGCCGTTGAAGCCTGTGGGCGTGGCCTATGACTTACATATGTGTGTTGTGCGTGTGCATTTGTTTTGTGCGTATGTGCCTAACTTGCTCCTCTTTGTAAGTAGTGTCGATACTAGCACACACATACACATACGAAGCGCTAGCAGCACTGCGTGTAGTTTTTGGGTTTCAAATATTATCGCTTAGGGCGTCTCTAGTAGGGGGCGCGCGCGGTAGGTATTTGATGCTCTGTGATATGCACGCACAATACGGATAGCTATAAGTAGAAAAATTTATTGGGCTTTGTGAAATTAATCTAAGTACCTATTCCTTTTACGATGACTGTATGTTTTCCAAATATTACAAAATAAAAATTAAAATCTTTTAAACTACTAACTCTCTCCTTCGAAGCGCGCCGCTCCGCCGCACGGCCGGGCCGGACCACACGGAATATAAGCAGCGACAAACTTCCACGATTCTAAAATAAGGTGTGACCGTGAGGTCGGGACCGGGAGCGGGCGGTGGCTGGAAGCGTAAGCGACACTCGCTAAATGAAATATGTAAAGAATCTGAAGGCTGAGGACGTCCCGCCCGCGACGCCACTACAGCGCGTGCGCGTCACGCTGCGCTGGAGAGACGTAAACACACAAACATTGTGCAATGGTTCCTCTTCTGATAGAAGGTCTTCTTTCACAATCCTATACTATACGCTATGCTATATCTCTATCTCTATTTCTTATAAAAGGGAACGTCTGTCTGTATGTGTCTGTACGTATAAAGTAAACTCCGGAACAATTGAACAGATTTTGATGAGGTTTGCACCAATGGATAGAGTAGTTCTTGAGGCTCGCTATATACCATCACGCTAAATAGCTTTAGGGCTGAGCAGTATCAAAGAAAGCATAGTATGAACGGGAGAGAGAGAATATAATAGAAGCGATAGTTCAGTATTTAAATCGGATTTGCTTTACTATTAAACTGCGAGCGAAGCCGCGGGCAACAGCTATAGTATGTAAATAAATAGGTGTTTATTATACACGTGTGCCTAGTATATTTTAACATCTTCATTTTTTTTTTCTTTTCTCACGCATCTCGCGTTCGCCTACCTACATATGCACGTACATACATACATACACCACGAGATACGAGATAAAGATACTGTAAGCATTAGAAGTCACCTTTGTACGTGAGATGTGAACTTCGTTATTTTTTCGCCTTATTTTTCTGTGTTGTTTTCTCAATATTTTGTTGGTTCATGTTTATGTTGTTAGTATATTGAAGTTTGAGTGTTTGTACTGTTTTTCTCGTGAATAAAATATAAAAACAATTTAAATAAACACTTGACCGTAATATCTCAGTTTGAATTCTAATTTTCTCTCCTACTTCGCCGCGCCACCTCGCTCTATCCCGCTCGCACACTGGCGTTTGCGGTCACGCGACTCACGCGAGGCATACTACACTAATTATGTATGATCTTGATCATCCTATTGTCGGGCAATGAAATTGTGTGCAAAAATGAGTGCAACGCGCGATAGTTTATTAGATAAATTGTTTTTTGCTGTTCCGTATCCCGTACGGAAGCCTATTACTAAGCCTACGCCGTCTGTCTGTCCGTCTGTCTGTCTGTCTGTCCGAGGGCTGTATCTCTTGAACCGTAATAGGTAGCCCGTTGAAATTTTTAAAGAATATGTGTTATTATGGCGGATATAACAACAAATAATAAAAATATAAAAAGTAAAAAATTAAGGGGGGTTCCCATACAAGAAACGTATTATTTTTTCAATGTTTTTTTTTTTTTGTGGTGTGGAAACCTCGGTGCCCTAGTCCAACTCGCACTTGGCCGGTTTTTTTATCATATAAAACCTGCTTTATATTAAGATCTGTTATTATGTAAAGTTGAATGATCTAATTTAAAGTATCTATTGAATACTATAGGTTTTATGGTACGGTTTGGAGGTAGATTTGCAATTTTTTTCTGTCGACAAAATGTAATGCAATCATGTTTTTTGCCAAACATAACACCAGCAGTACTCAACTGTACTATATATTTATAACAGAGTGATCATGCGAAGCTATGTGAGGTATTACAGACTGTGGCGGCCACTGAGAATATTCTCGACTAGCTTTTGACCGCGGCTTCGCTCGCGTGAAATTCGTATTTAAAAATAAGAAAGTAAGTAAGCCCGCTACCGTACGTTTATTTCGGCGCGCGGAACAATTCGGTTTGTACGAGAGCCACATCTTAGCGTAACCGGAATTTTATTTAGCCTATCCTGTGTCTCGTACAGGTAAATGTGCTTGTCCTAAGTTTCATCCAATTCGGTTGATCGGTTAAGGAGTTTTGGAGGAACATAAATACATACAGGAAATATTTCTAAAAATCATCAATTTAGTTTTAGTATCATACATAGAGTCTACAAACTCAGTATCTCATAAAACAAAGTAACTCACTCCATGCGACCATCCCTTACAGATTTATTATTAGTATTGATGATGATTGATATTGATGGTGGCGGCCAACCACCGAGCGTTGGGAATGCACGTAACGATTTTTTCAAGATTTCACGTCTTCGATCGACTTCGTTCGATTTACTTTACATATTTGCAATCTACGATTTTACCAAACAAGTGTTCCGCGTCTGCACGTGCGCTCGTTGAACACGCTCGTGTTGTAAAGCTGGCAAACTTTATTGCCTCTCGTACGACGTCCACGCTCTCGTTCAGGCTACTGCGCAGGAGTCGAATTATAGGTGAGAGGTGAGAGCGTGCGCGGGAGAGCGTTCAGCGCAAAGCAAATGTGTGAACGTCTTACGAGCTGTTACGAGCGACAATAAAATTTGGCGCCAAGAGTACTGGAGTTGAGACAGACGCGGCGTGTTGTGGACGTCGCGTCGCCGCGTGATGTGATGACTGATGAGCATACATCGGAATCCGCGGGGCACGAATACGACCTTGTTAGGGATTGACTACGGCGATCAATAAACAATCGACACAGTTATCGATACTCATATTTATTTGTTTATTGTATTTTATTCATGTCATATTTCAGACCTGAATACTTATATACCTACAGTACTTATATAAACATGTATACTTTATGTTAACGATTAAGTAAATATAATACATATTTATATAAGGTCCTCAAAATTAGTTCGTAGTACGCTAAGGGGGGGGGGGGGGGGGGGGGGGGGGGGGGGGGGGGGTTCTGTATCATAGGGAGTAAAACCTATATAAATTTTTTTGGACCTTGGGCTTTTTTTTTAAGTAAAAAAATTTTTTATGTAGGTATTTAAATAAAAAAATAGGTGGTTGATTTTTATAACCTAATCGATTCAGTTTCATAACAGTAACAAAAAAGTCTTCACGACCATTATGATGTAACATGTGTAAGTTGGTAAAAAAAATTAAATTCTTTCTATTCCATACTAATAAAACTAAAATTGTGGTTTTTCACAATTTCTGAAAAAAAGAGATATACGTGTTGGAAGACTTTTTTGTTCCTGGCATGAAACCGAAACGATTAAGAAAAAAAATTTTTTTACATTTAACATTAAAAAAAAAATTTTTGTAAAAAGAAAAAAATTCTTTGTTCTTTAAAAGTGATCTATTTCCGATACAGAACCCCCCCTTAGCGTACTATGAACTAATTTTGTAAGACCAATTTTTTTGGACCTTGGCCTTTTTTTTATATAAAATATTTTTTTATGTGTTTAAATAAAAAAATAGGTGGTTGATTTTTATAGCCTAATCGATTCAGTTTCATAACAGTAACAAAAAAGTCTTCAATATCATTATGATGTAACACGTGTAAGTTGGTAAAAAAAATCAAATTCTTTCTATTCCATACTAATAAAACTATATTGTGGTTTGAACAGATTTGTATTGTACCTACAGAGTAAATACAACATTTGTTTATTATATTTTATTTTCTATAGAAATACTCTTAGTTTTAATAATCGACATTATTCCATATTATTCTAAAATAACGATCGATTTTCGATATTTGTGGATACATTGTCCCATCACTAAACAACCTTGAATCATTCGTGCCCCGCGGATTCCGATGTATGCTGATGAGTGATACACCTGGAGATGAGTAGGGATGTAAACGAGCAACAAATTAGTGACAAGTGACATTCACACCGGCCGGCTGGCTGGCGGCACGGCCGGGATCGCTCACACTGTCACACACGTTCAAATTCAGTTGTACCGGTGGTGGTATTGGGTAAGAGTTTGTCGTCCGCAACTGCAGCGGGCGACGCGACCCCGCCGCCGCATAGAAGTAAATACCGAGACACCGTGTTTTTGAGAGAGCTCTCAATAATAATGTTATATCTGTATGCTCCCTTTCTGTTTGATTGTTTTATTATTGGTGTGTATTAAGCAATTTCTATAAATCCATAAAAATATGTGAAATTATTTTTCAGCGAACGGATTTTATTTTATTTTTTATTTTTATGGAAACTGTCACGTTTGGCTACATCACCTACAACATCCGTGATGTCAGCCCATAACACCGGGTGAACTAGATGCCATGTCAGTGCTTACCTTCATTTCATGTCGGCTACAATGAACTGGACTGAAAACACTAACTATTTACATAGCCGTTTCGACCGAGCGACATTTCGTTCGATGCGGTGGTACCAACCCGGCCGGGATAAACACCACCACCTAGTAAGGTAAGAAGGGAAGGGACCTACCTACAGTTTAACGTGAATCGTGGAACCACGGTCAGCCTTAAACGGTCGAGCGGTCACCCATCCAAGCACCGACCGCGCCCAGCGTTGTTTAACAACAGTCGACTGACCGCACCACTGAGCTACCGAGGCTGACGAATTTCCTTGTCCCTTAGTCGACTTTTACGACATGCGACGGGGAGAGATGCATCGGGGCTTTTCTTTTTAAGTACCGGCTCCACACAGTACAAATTGAGTGTCGAGCTGTTCTCCAACAGTTTATCTTACATAATTTATGTATTTCAGAGAAGCGACCGGTCGATACGTGGTTTATCGATATCCCGCAAAAGGGCGCCCCAAACTGAAATTTTAAAACACAACAAAATTATAAAAACAAAATTAAGATTTAACATAATAATAAAGGTTGACTGGGAGAAATCCCTGCACGGGATAAGTCCGCCTTTGCGCCTCATGTAAATTACTTATCGTTTAAAATGTTTTGGAGCAATAAAGTATTTCTATCTATCTATAATTACTATATTAGGTGTTTTTAATGTTATACATAACGTTTATAACTAAACATTTTTGGCGGTTCTTCTGTAGAGAGAATGAGCGACTATCGCTTAAGTGGTGGTTACCTATGTGGTATATGTGCGTGGGTGGGTAGTATAGTAACACTTTGAAGTAGTTAGAAGAGCTCGCATCTTGTTTATTTATTGACAAGCTGTGCCCGCGGCTCCGCCCGCTCTCATATTTCACTTCACTGCTAACCTCATAAGCCATTTAGCGTGATAGTAAGTAGCCTATAGTTGATTGGAAGAATCAAGCTATCTGTAGAATTTTTTTTTATTAAAATCGGTTCAGTGGTTCTCGAGTTATAAGCGGACAGACAGACACTCAGACAGAAAGCAGACGTTGGATTTTATTATAGGTAAGGATGTAACGCGCTTAGACATCTCCACCGCGCCGCGTCGTCCCGTCACCGCGGACTGGGCGGTGGCTCTCTGGGCGGAAAAATCTCCTGTAAATACTGTCAAAGCATACTACATGCATCTGCGAAACCCTGCCTGTTGCTCTCGCGTGTACTTACTGCTCGCTTACTGTGCGCGCGCACACATAGATATCGAACACGGACTGTGACCGGGCGGCTAAACTAAAGTGACAGTGGGCTGGGCACGTCATCCGTCGAGACGATCTGTTAGATAGGATAACCGTGACCCACACTGACTGTGACGTAGATACACCGAATATATAATATACTAGCTAACTTTCAGAAGCGACACTCTTGAATGTTAGCTCGTGCGTAGCGTGAGCGCTCGGCTATGTGTGTGTGAGTGTGGAGCGCCGCGGGGTGGCCACGTAAGGTTCGCTCGGGCGACGCGGACGAGCAAATGCGGCGTGATTTGTTTTTAAATTTTTATATTAAAATTTTTATCCGAATTGTATACACGATATAAAAACAAATAAGTTCTGTTCTGGGCAATCTTCACTCACTAAATCCTTTATTTTCGGAGAAACATATAAAAATATATTATTATTTTTTTTATTTTATTCCATCTGTTGAATGAGGTGACGCCAACCTACACCCACACGGAGTATCGTATGTGTGGTTGGTAGAAGTGACTGAAGTCTAGTTACAGTACCGCGCGCGCGCCCCGTGTCGCCGCGCCGCCAGAAGATGAGAGGAGCACGCGACGCGGACGCGGAAGCCGAGTGCCGACAGCAAGCGAGCCAAGTGGGTCGCCCGCACGCCCGCCCCTCGCTCGCTCGCAGCAATAATAGCTGTAGAGTGCGCATATCGGGGTATGAACATAACAGTATGCACGGGTATGAACGCTTCACATATATAATGACCACAGTACCACAGAAGAGAGATATAGGGCTAACGCCCAGAAGCCACACGAGCCTGTGTGTGTGAGTTTAGTTGATCTATAGATACGCACGGAGATGTGTATGTAGCTTGAGCCCGCTTTGAACGATAGGGTTGGTAAACGCACAGTACGGGTGGAATGAGCGAGCGAGAGAGTTCGGTTCGAGAAAGAGAAAGATGAACAGCGGGCGAACGCCGCGACACCGCATCGCTTGCTAAACGAAAGAACAATAAATAAATGCTAGCTCGCAGCAAGCAGCAGCCCGTGCGACGAGTCACCTCCCGTGAGTTCGTCCGACCGCTCCCGTTCACCCGCACCCACCCCGGAACACACACATGCGCACGCGCGGTTGCTTACACAATACATTCAACCGTGTCGCCAGCCTGACAGTACCTATCGTACATGTAATGCAAAAGAAGATTAAAAGATAATTATTATTCTTATTATATACAACCTCTACATAAAACTTGTCATTATTAAAAAAAATTGCATTGTTTAAGTTTTCTTTTATTTGTTTTGATTATATTTTCAGTTACTTATTGACAAAAATAGTTTTGTTAATAACTGAAAATATAATAAATGGTTTTTCGCCTTTTGTCAGCGCAATGGGGCATTCTCCATCTGGTTACACAATGCAGGTTCGCAGTAAGAACAATGGAGCATTAGCGCGCTCTAAAGATATTATTGCTCTGAGTCCCCACACGCGCCACGCAGCGCAGCAAACTCCGCGCGCGCGCTCGCGTCCGTTTTACGATGATTGCTGCCGCCAAATGTATTGGAAATTATGATCGATCCTCCGTTTCGAGTTATTTATTGCGACGACGCAGCCCGCTCGCACACATCATCACCTGCACGTACCACAACCGTAGAGATAAGAGGTCAGAGAGTCGTATAGTTCCAGAACCCGCCAACTCCGTTTCGGACGATTTTACAGTAAGACGAAAAAACTAGACCTCGATAAATAGCCGCCCATACAAACTACAAGGGAGCTGGAAAGAATGTTAATTTTTTATGCGATTCACTCTGGATTGGACCGTGTTAGGAACATAATGTCTTTACAGATAAGTGACAAATTTAATACTTTATCCGAAACTGTTCATAAGTACTTTTTTTTAACCGACTTCAAAAAAGGAGGAGGTTCTATGTTCGGCTGTATGTATTTTTTTTTATGTATGTTCAGCAATATCTTCCCCAATTGTGAACCGATTTCGATGATTCTTTTTGTGTTCGGTTCAGTCTAGCTCCAAGGTGGTCCCATTTTTTTTTTGGTCAAGATCGGATTGGAAAGCGACGCGGAATCGCGAGGCCGAAAGCCGAGCGATTCCGCCGAGTACATTAATAGCAAATAAAAATTACTAAAAAAACTGTGAAATAAAAAACTATTTAAAAAAATATAAAAACCGCCTTCAAAAATGTATGAAATAAAAAAATAAAAATCGAACCCTAGAGTTGAAGGCGGTGGTGCTAAAGCAAGCAAAAATAACCGACCGCCTTCAACTCTAGGGTTCGATTTTTATTTTTTTATTTCATAAATTTTTTAGAGAAATGGATTTGGCGGGTTCTGGAACTATACGACTCCAGATGTACTGTGCACCTGTGTCGAGCAGGGCCGCCTTTTCTGTCTGCCTGGTATAGTGCCACCAGGAAGTTATGATGCGTGGGAAATATGCGAAACTGTCTGCATTCCTAAGAAGGGACGTGAACTTTCGTTGGAAAGTTTGTCGATGAATTGTATGCCTTAATAACCTAAATTATCGACAAACTTTCGATGGAAAGTTCACGTCCCTTCTTAGGAATGCAGACAGTTTCGCATATTTCCCACGCATCAACTTCCTGGTGGCACTATTTGGCCCTTGACTCAACCACGCAGCGAGAGCCTCTCAAGGTGGTCGTCGAGGCTCTTCGCTATGAGCCCATGCGTAGATACGACTATGGACACAACGAACGTCAAGTCGACGGGCCACATTATTCCTTTGCTCATAGTTCCGTTGGAGGCTGACCGTGGTTTCGATTCCACGTTAAACTGTAGGTCCCTTCCCTTCTTACCTTACTGGGTGGTAGGGTTTATCCCGCCCGGGTTAATACCACCGCACTGAGCGAAACGTCGCGTCGGTCGAAATGGCTATGCAAATAATTCGTGTTTTCCGTCCGGTTTAGTATAGCCGACATGAAATGAAGGGAAGCACTGACATGACACCTAGTTCACCCGGTGTTATGGGCTCACATCACGGATGTTGTAGGTGATGTAGCCAACCGTGTCAGTTTCCATAAAATAAAAAGTTTCCCGATTTTCCGCGAATACGCAAAATTTCACGCGAGCGAAGCGGCGGGCTAAAGCTAGTAATTAATATGACCGGGGCGGGTATGCGCGGAGCGTAGATACAACGCGGATTGCCATCTCCGCCGCCCCGTGCGTCATGCCGCCACATCAACAATGCACAATGCAGGACGATGCGGTGCAGTATCTGTCTACCCGCGGGCGGGAGTCGGTTGCTTCGCCATTCAATAGATAAAATGTATCAACGCAATTTATTGGCAGAGCTTGCCGGGCGGGTCGCGAGCCGGGGGGTGCGCGGTGCCGCCGCGCCGCCGCCGGGGGTGCGCCGACAGCACACTGCTGGATTAAAATTCCTTCCTCTGCATTGTGCAGCATTCTCCCCTCCGCCCGGGCACGCCTTCCCGCCCGTTCCGTTGTAATGTAAATTTCTCTATGCAGCGAATCCCCGATCTTTTTGTTGTTGTTTTAATTCAGAACGGAACCATTTTATAGTGGTCGATGCAGAGATGTATTCCGCAAGTGCAGCGTGATCCATGTAAAGTAAGGCGACCACATTGTTTGTGTTCACGCACTAATAGTTGGCTCACGCGCTTGTAGCGCCTACATGCTTCCTCAACTATTTCTGTTTTCAAGGCTCTCCCTTGGGAAGTTATGTAGGTAATAGAAAACTCCTCCATACCTACTAGTGCTTAAGGGCCAAATACACCTATTATTATATATACATACTAGCTGTTGCCCGCGGCTTCGCTCGCGTGAAATTCGTATTTCAAAGAAGAATCTACGTAATTAAGGGCCGAAGGCCGAGCTGCGTTCAGGTAAACGATAAATCTTCTCAAATAAAGTAAGCAACTAACGGCGAGGCCGAAGGCCCAGCTGCATCCTGGGAGACAATAAACCTTCGCGAAGAAAGTAAGTAACTAAGGGCGAGGCCGAAGACCGAGCTGCGTTCAGGAAGACGATAAACCTTCTCGAAGAAAGTAAGTAACTAAGGGCGAGGCCGAAGGCCGAGCTACGTTCTAATAAGCAATAAACCATCTCGAAGAAAGCAAGTAACTAAGGGCGAGGCCGAAGGCCGAGCTGCGCTCAGGAAGAAGGTAAACCTTCTTGAAGAAAGTAATTAATAAGCGATATTAACGAATGAACGAACGAAGCTCGGCCTTCGGCATCGCCTTAGTTACTTACTTTCTTCAATATGGTTTAGTTACTTCCTGAACGCAGCTCGGCCTTCGGCCTCGCCCTTAGTTACTTGCTTTGTTCGATATGGTTTATTATTTATCAGAATGTAGCTCGGCCTTTGGACTCGCCTTAGTTACTTGCTTTCTTCAAGATGGTTCAGCTTCTTCCTGAACGCAGCTCGGCCTTCGGCCTCGCCCTTTCTTACTTGCTTTCTTTACTTTGCTTACGAGCGAAGCCGCGGGCAACAGAAATATAAATTGCCCCAATGACAGCGACATAGTTTGCCTTCAATTTTTTTTTTATTTATCAAACATTTTGTCACCGGCCAGGTCACGTCGAGATGACAGTTCTCCGTTGTCAACTTGACATTTAAAATTGGTTCTCACCTTTACTTTGGATTACGTGATTTTAAATGCGCAATAATATATTTTATAATAATTTTAATTTTTATTATATTTTTTTGTTTATTATGTTAATCCGGGATATACACTGGCACTATACAATGTTTCGTCAAATTCCGTTTAGTGGTTTTTGCGTGATGCGCGTACAGAAAAAGGGAGATTATTAATTTAACGATTTTATTATATGTACTAGCTGTTGCCCGCGGCTTCGCTCGCGTGAAATTCGTATTCCAAAGAAGAATGTAAGTAACTAAGGGCGAGGCCGAAGGCCAAGCTGCGTTCAGGTAATCGATAAACCTCCTCAAAGAAAGTAACTAACTAAGGGCGAGGCCGAAGGCCGAGCTGCTTTCAGGTAAACGATAAACCTTTCTCAAATAAAAGAAGTAAGTAAGGGCGAGGCCGAAGGCCGAGCTGCGTTCAGGAAGACGATAAACCTTCCGGAAGAAAGGAAGGAACTAAGTGCGACGCCGAAGGCCGAGCTGCGTTCAGGTAAACCAAAAACCCTCTTCCGCCTTCGGCCCTCGCCCTTAAAGACTTCCTTTCTTCTATAGAATATAATAACGTTTACTCAATCTATTTATTTCATAAAAATAAAAAAGTAATATTAATAACTAAAGAATTAAAACCTACCTAACAAACATTAAAATAACTATCAAAACGGGCATTTTCAAATGTTCTTAGAGCACTTGCGGCATTACCCCGCTGGATGGCAAGGCTTACCCTTTGAATGAAGTACATAAGCCCTTGATGGCGGGACACCAGTTGCGTCAACCAGCAGAGGCCCAAGCCTCTTTTGGCTTCACTGCTCCACGGACCGGGGGTTTCAACCGCAAACGCAACAAATTCGAAATATTGAATTATATTTCTATATTTGTTGCGTTTGAGGCTCTCCGCCCTAGCCTCGGCCGCGCCAGCCTCTCTTGAAGATGTCCTAACGTGACTTGGAGCCAATGTGAGAACACAAGTGGCGTCCCACATCAAAGAACTACCCTTAGTCCATGGCACTAAGGTGATAGCATGGGGCCTCTTGCCATCCAGCCGGGAATAACCGCGAGGTTCTAGGATGCACGGTATATTTGCCGTCAGAAGCGTGGACTTTATAATAAAATTTAAATTAAATTAACTCAATCTTAATGTTAATTAACTTTATTCGAGATGGTTTAGCTTCTTCCTGAACGAAGCTCGGCCTTCGGCCTCGCCCTTAGTTACTTGCTTTCTTCGAGATGGTTTATCATTTGTCAGAACGTAGCTCGGCCTTCGGCCTCGCCTTAGTTACTTACTTTCTTCAAAAATGTTTACCTTCTTCCTCAACGCAGCTCGGCCTACGGCCTCGCCCTTAGTTACTTGCTTTCTTCAAGATGTTTTATGGTCTTCCCGAATAGAGCACGGCCTTCGGCCTCGCCCTTAATTACTTACTTTCTTCAAGATGGCTTAGCTTCTTTCTGAACGCAGCTCGGCCTTCGTTCTCGCCCTTAGTTACTTGCTTTCTTCGAGATGGTTTTTCAATTATCAGAACGTAGCTCGGCCTTCGGCCTCGCCTTAGTTACTAACTTTCTTCAAGATGGTTTAGCTTCTTTCTGAACACAGCTCGGCCTTCGGCTTCCCCCTTAGTTGCTTGCTTTCTTCGAGATGGTTTTTCAATTATTCGAACTTAGCTCGGCCTTCGGCCTCGCCTTAGTTACTTACATTCTTCAAGATGGTTTAGCTTCTTCCTGAACGCAGCTCGGCCTGCGGCCTCGCCCATAGTTACTTACTTTCTTCGAGAAGGTTTATGGTCTTCCAGAATAGAGCTCGGCCTTCGGCCTAGCCCTTAGTTACTTACTTTCTTCAAGAATGTTTTTCTTCTTCCTGAACTCAGCTCCGCCTTCCGCCTCGCCCTTAGTTACTATCATCGAGAAAGAATATCGTTTACGTGAGCGCAGATCCGCCATCGGGCCCCCCTTTAGTTACTTACTTTCTTTTTTTTAAATACGACTTTCACGCGAGCGAAGCCGCGGGCAACAGATATATAAATTTTTATTGCACCAATGACAGCGACATAACTTCGACTTTCAATAATTTTTTTTATTTATCAAACAATTTGTCACCGGCCAGCTCACGTCGAGATGACAGTTCTCCGTTGTCAACATGACATTTAAAATTGTTTTTTACCATTACTTTGGATTGCGTGATTTTTATTATATTTTTTAATTATTATGTTAATCCGGGATATACACTGTCACTATAAAAAGTTTCGTCAAATTCCGTTCAGTGGTTTTTGCGAGATGCGCGTACAAATAGACATTTTTGCATTTACGATTTTATTATATGTATAGAAAGAATAGATATGTTATAGACTATTGTGTTCAAGTTATAAAAAAGAAGAACTTGTCATTTTCGTTGTATCTGCTTATTTTTAAATTTCGAATGAATATTTTATTCAAATTGTATTTGCTGCCAGTTCTCAAGATATAATTATGTACTTTGGACTACGTGATTTTAAACGCGCAATAATGTTTAAAATTGTTTAATTTTTTTTTTATTTTTGTTAATTTTTTTTACGTATTATGTTAACCCGGCATATAAACTGCCACTATACAAAGTTTCGTCTAATTCTGTTCAGTAGTTTTTGCGTGATGCGCATACAGACAAACAAACAAACAAACAAAAATTTTAAAAACTGTTCTAAAATGTTCAGTATCTCATTTTAAGCCACCCTGGTTAGTTTTTTTTCCGAATACATTCAATGTACAGACTTTCTTACCTTTACGATTTTATTATATGTATAGATAATAATAATAGATAATAGACTAGCTTTTGCCCGCGGCTTCGCTCGCGTGAAATTCGTATTTCAAAGGAATAAAGTAAGTAACTAAGGCCAATCTGCGTTAAGGTAAACAATAAACCTTCTCAACTAAAGTAAGTAACTAACGGCGAGGCTTCAGGCTGAGCTGCATTCTGGAAGACAATAAACCTTCTCGAAGAAAGTAAGTAACTAAGGGCGAGGCCGAAGGCCGAGCTGCGTTCAGGAAGACTATAAACCTTCTCGAAGAAAGTAAGTAACTGAGGGCGAGGCCGAAGGCCGAGCTGCGTTCAGGAAGACTATAAACCTTCTTGATGAAAGTAAGTAACTGAGGGCGAGGCCGAAGGCCGAGCTGCGTTCAGGAAGACTATAAACCTTCTCGAAGAAATGAAGTAATTGAGGACGAGGCCGAAGGCCGAGCTGCGTTCAGGAAGACGATAACCTTTTCGAAGAAAGTAAGTAACAGAAGGCGAGGCCGTAGGCCGAGCTACGTTCAGGAAGACCATAAACCTTCTCGAAGAAAGTAAGTAACTGAGGGCGAGGCCGAAGGCCGAGCTGCGTTCAGGAAGACGATAACCTTTTCGAAGAAAGTAAGTAAATAAGAGCGAGGCCGAAGGCCGAGCTGCGTTCAGGAAGACCATAAACCTTCTCGAAGAAAGTAAGTAAATAAGAGCGAGGCCGGAGGCCGAGCTGCGTTCAGGAAGACTATAAACCTTTTCGAAGAAATCAAGTAATTGAGGGCGAGGCCGAAAGCCGAGCTGCGTTCAGGAAGACTATAAACCGTCTTGAAGAAAGTAAGTAACTATCGCCCATAGTTACTTACTGTCAGCGTCTTCCAGGATACAGCTCGGCCTTCGGCCAGGCCCTTAGTTACTTACTTTCTTCGGGAAAGATTATAGTCTTCCTGAACGCAGCTCGACCTTAGGCCTCGCCCTTTGTTACTTACTTTCTTCGAAAAGGTTTATACTCTTCCTGAACGCAGCTCGGCCTTCGGCCTCGCCTTTAGTATGTTACTTACTTCCTTTGAGAATGTTTATTGTTTATCTGAATCCAGTTCACCCTCCGGCCCGGCCTAAGTTAAGTAACTTTCTTCTTTTGAAATACGAAATTCACGCGAGCGAATCCGCGGGAGAAAACTATCGTTATTAAAATAAGAAACTTCAGTTAAAATAAATGAAATACTAAAGTAAAATATTCCACCTATTAGCGTAACCGGAACTGAATTTTATTTAGCCTATTCTGTGTCACGTATAGTTAAATGTGCATGTACTAATTTTAATTGAATTTAGATGAATTGAATTTAGATGATCGGCTCGGATGATCGGGCTTAAATTTTATGGAGGATAGCTTTTGCCCGCGGCTTCGCTCGCTGTAGACTCGATCTAACAGTAAATCCGATTTAAACGCAAATATGATAATAAACTGTCGTTTCTCTTATATTCTCCCTCTCCCTCTCCCTCTTCCCTCTCCCTCTCCCTCCCTCTCCCTCTCCCTCTCCCTCTCCCTCTCCCTCTCCCTCTCCCTCTCCCTCTCCCTCTCCCTCTCCCTCTCCCTCTCCCTCTCCCTCTCCCTCTCCCTCTCCCTCTCCCTCTCCCTCTCCCTCTCCCTCTCCCTCTCCCTCTCCCTCTCCCTCTCCCTCTCCCTCTCCCTCTCCCTCTCCTCCTCTCCCTCTCCCTCTCCCTCTCCCTCTCCCTCTCCCTCTCCCTCTCCCTCTCCCTCTCCCTCTCCCTCTCCCTCTCCTCTCCCTCTCCCTCTCCCTCTCCCTCTCCCTCTCCCTCTCCTCTCCCTCTCCCTCTCCCTCTCCCTCTCCCTCTCCCTCTCCCTCTCCCTCTCCCTCTCCCTCTCCCTCTCCCGCTCCCTCTCCCTCTCCCTCTCCCTCTCCTTCTCCCCCACCCTCCTTCCCCTTCCTTCATCTCCTTACCTCCGCTCCTCTCCCGACCCTTGCTCCTTCCCCTCCCCCCTCCCTTCCATCTCTCTACGTCAACCTCTCCTCTCGGCCCTCCCTCACCTCCCTCCACCTCCCTCCACCTCCCCTCTCGCCCCTCTCTCACCTCCCTCCATCTATGCCTCTATTTACCCCCACCCCCTTTCCCCCTTCGTTCCGCGTTCATAGCTCCCCCTCGCTCCCTCCCTCTCTCCCTAATCGAAAATCCTAATATACACTTCATTTACAGGAAAACCTAAACAAAAATCCTAAGCCTTCAAGTTCTCACAGAAAACAGGATGGTACGGAACCCTCTTTACGCAAGGTCGACTCGAACTTGACCACTTTTTTTTCAAAATTATCTTACCATGGGATATACACTTAATTTACAGGATAACCTAAACGAAAATCCTAAGTTTTTTAGTTCTCACAGAAATCGGGATGGTACGGAACCCTCTTTACGCGAGCTCGTCTCGAACTTGACCACTTTTTTTCAAAATTATGTTACTCCGGGATATACACTACCACTATACAAAGTTTCGTCAAAATCCGTCCAGCCGTTCAGGCGTGAAAGAGGAACAAACAAACAAACAAACAAACAAACATACTTTCACATTTATGATATTAGTGAGATAATAGATATATGTAGAACAGACGTACAGGCGGTGGCATAGACTTAGTAATAGGGTCCCGTATGAACCCATAGAATGGTCGTTTGCTTCGTTCACGCAGAAGACATGAAATGAAGGAAAGCGCTGACATGGCACCTAGTTCACCCGGTGTTATGGGCTGACATCACGGATGTTGTAGGTGATGTAGCCAACCGTGTCAGTATCCATAAAAAAAAGAAGATATCACATCGCTCTCGAGCCGTTGCCGCATAGCGTGGGAGGCAGGCGGGAGGCCGTGATCAAGGTTACACTAAGAATTTAGATTCTCGAGAATGGAGCAACATGTGCGGACTACAATTTATATGCGGATACGCGTTCTCGTCTCTATATACTATATTCTATCGGTCCGGTCATACTGGGTGTTCTAGCATGTTCTAGCTAGCTATCAGCGTCTGACCGGTGGTGGTGCGGGACGGGGCAGGCGGGGACCGGCCGCAAATCAAATGTGCTTTGATGTGAGAGCGGGCGTGGATAATCACGTCCGCGCACTGCCTGCACTGCAGCCCGGCTTCCCTTCCCCCTCTCCCTCCGCTCTACTCTACCTACATACTGCGGCCGGGGCCGATAGACGTTCGATAAAGCGGCGTGTTGATGAAGCGCTACCTGAGGCTATCCGATGTCTAACTAGGCCGTAGGCGCGTCGCTCTAACTAAACATCTCGCTCCATGCACTGACATATCGTTTGTGCCACTCGACTCCTATCAAATAAAGTAAGAACCCACAGATCAGAGAAACTATGGCTAGATGCTGCTCGGAAGAACTTGCATTCTTTATTCCTTGCCATCCAACCTACCTCCGCAGCACTCGTCGCAGAGAGACTGAGCATCCTTTTGTTGTTGACATTGTGATTTTGAGTACCCATCGTTTCTCAAAATCGTTCCGTTTTTTATTTTTTGACAATTATGCTATTACAACATCCGTTATGTCAGCCCCAACACCTTGGTGAACTAGGTGCCATGTCAGTGCTTCCCTTCAGTCGTGCCGGCTACACTGACTGAACTGGACGGAAAACGCGAACTATTTACATAGACGTTTCGACCGACTTTTTATTCAGTGCGGTGATACCAACCCGGGCGGGTTAAACCCTACCACCTGGTAAGGTATAAGAAGGGAAGGGACCTACAGTTTTACGTGGAATCCGAACCACGGTCAGCCGCCAACGGCCGAGCGGTCATCCATTCAAAACTGGCCGCGCCCAGGTGTGCCTATGAATATGATCGACAGTCGACCGACCGCACCACCGAGCTACCGAGGCTGACTATTTAGTTAGAGTACCAAACTTGAACGCAAACTTTTCGTCTCTACGTTGTTTGTAGCAACAACACAATAATCTAAAAATGCTCGTAGCTACATAGACGATGCTGCTCGGAAGTAGAGTTAACTAGTTAATAGACAGCGGTTGATGTGCTCGCTAGAACTTTATACTTTCCAATTATAATTTATGAATCTGCTCCCGTCTAACTCTCCCCGTGCGTCGAGGCGAGCTAGGGTTCCATATCCGTCGTACGGGACCCTATTACTAAGTTTACGCCGTCTGTCTGTCTGTCTGTCTGTCCGTCTGTCCGAGGGCTGTAACGTTGAAATTTTCACAGAATATGTGTTATTACTTATTAGTTATTATGGCCAATATAACAACAAATAATAAAAATAAGAAAAAGTAAAAAATTCACGGGGTCCCCATATAAGAACCTAAAAAGGTATCGCCATCTACCGAAAAAAGTATGAAGCATTTCACTAATCATGAATT
Organism: Nematopogon swammerdamellus; assembly: GCA_946902875.1. NCBI lineage: Eukaryota > Metazoa > Arthropoda > Insecta > Lepidoptera > Adelidae > Nematopogon > Nematopogon swammerdamellus. The sequence continues at coordinate 596,356 of OX336335.1, forward strand.
TTAACTAATATGAAGCATTTCATAAAACATGCCATAGATGGCGTGAGTGGCGCTGACTATGACATCCATAGATGGCGTGAGTGGCGCTGACCATGATATGGCAATACGGAACCCTCGGTGCGCGAGTTCGACTCGCACTTGTTCTATGAATACAAAAAATTCAAGGTGCGTAAGATCGACACTTCTATTAAAACGCTTCGGTCAAGTGATGATAATATCTTAGCCATTTCCACTCATAAAACTGGATATTACACAAACTCCTTTTCTGTGCACGCAGCTCGGCTGTGGAATCTACTACCTTACTGTATACGGCACTGCAAGTCGCTTCCGTTATTCAAAAAACACTTAAAGTTGTACTATCTCCGTCAGTGTGAAGTCAAAAGCTAAAAAATCCTTTAATTCTGAATGGACAAGTATGTATGTATATATTTAGGTATTATGTATTATATAAATTGTAATTCATATGTATTTAATTTAATCTATAAATAGTAATTTATACGTATAATTAACTTATATGTAGTGTATATTATAGTATATTATAGTTATTTTCCTTATATTATATTTTACATTCCCACACTCAAGTCTTTTGCTACTACCTACTTATATCTCGCAACATACGACTCTCAAACATCCAAAGGTTGACTGGGAGAAATCCCTGTAAGGGATAAGTCCGCCTTTGCCCCTCATGTAAATTTCTTATTGTGTGTTTATGTTAAATGTTTTTTGGAGCAATAAAGTATTTCTATCTATCTATCTAACTTTTCGTTGTTCAATAATTTGTAGTTATTATTGTTTGAATTGAAAGCTATGTTGTTCATGACATCCCCTTTATATTTGTTACTATTGCGGACCGCAAGGATGACGACACCACCCGGAAAATGTTAGTCACATCAAATATTATGAATTCTTTGATGTTTCTACAAGTCACTTCTTGCTCTACATATTTTCAGCGATCGACCTAAAAACCTCTTGCGATCAACCGGTCGATCGCGATCGACCGTTGGTCAAAACTAGTCGATGTGATGTGTTAACAACCCATAATGATGTATTCCCGCAAAAAAAAGTATCACCGCAATGCAAGTACGATAAAACTGATTCGTTTCACAGATTAATGAAAGTATTGATGATTTTGTTAATTAGGCACGTTTTTTTTTATGGAATACGACACGGTTGGCTACATCACCTACAACGTCCGTGATGTCAGCCCATAACACCGGGTGAACTAGGTGCCATGCCAGTGCTTCCCCCTTTGATCGTGCCGGCTACACTGAACTGGTCGGAAGACACAAACTATTTACATAGCCGTTTCGACCGACGTTTCATTCAGTGTGGTGGTACCAACCCGGGCGGGTTGAACCCTACCACCAAGTAAGATTAGGAGGAAAGGGACCTACAGTTTTACGAGGAATCCGAACCTCGGTCAGCCTCCATCGGTCAGCGGTCACCCATCCAAGTACTGACCGCACCCAGCGTTGCTTAATATTCAATAGCGACTGTTGACTGTCTGCACCACTGAGCTATCGAGGCTGACGTTGATTTGTAATATTATCCAAAGAAGATTACTTATGTTTTTGTTTATGCTGATTTTAACATTCTAATAAAAAAAATCTGATATATCTACTTTGCTTTATTTTAAAATCAACAAATCCGGAAATTCCCAAAATCCGACCGCAATCCTGTCAGGAGCCTAAAAATCCTGAAATGTCAAGACAAAGACAAATCCTGAGATATGGAAACCCTAGCCGCGCCGTGCCGCACTGCTGTACAATACACGTCGAACAGTGAACAAGTAACTAGTGGGTGAGTGCAGGACGCAGGAGCCCATAGTTCAACCATCATCTACTGTCCACTGTCTACCAAATGAATCACTGGCTATTACTTTAACATCGGCTTCAACTTGTGCACTCATGATACCCGTGTCTCTCCTAGCTCAGCAACTCGGTGTGACTTTTTACCTGACAAAATTGAAACAATGTGATCCACCGGACGAGAGACCCTGTTTAAATTCCTATAGCTCGGGGAATCCTCTTTTGGGAAACAGGGATCATTTGAAAGTGCTCTATTATGTATGTACAATAAAAACAAATCTTTCTTTCTTTCTTCTTCAATAGTAGGTACCTACCTGCGTAAGTATTTATGTGGTATTCGTTTGTAGTTTATCATATTGCTTTTTCTTCTTTAATACATTGCCACAAACTATTCTTGTTGGCCTGCATATACTTCTCCCACATCCCAAAGGTTGGTTAGAATATAATACCTCATGGCATTAAGCTCACCTATTGTGCCTAGTTTGTATAAATTGGTGTTCAATAAAGAAGTATATATATACATATATATATAGCTGTATTCGAATTCGTTCGTAAGTACAGGAATCCTAATAAAATGTATTGATTGGCAATTACCAGTAAAAAGTATTTTTAGTATCAAAGGTTGTCGATCTATTTATACCTTCATACTTATTAAGCGTGTATTCAGAATTTCAGGGGGCGTTTCCTTCGACAAGTCAATTCCATTTAGTTCTTCCTGTTATGTAGGTATACCTCACAGAGCATCGGATAGCGCGCGCGGCCTACTAACTACATCACTTCACTGCTCTGTGTGCGGTATACATACACACACACCCTCGCATGACCTGCAAACTGTAGGTCCCTTCTCTTGCTCCTTATAATCAAAATGTAGCCGGCTGGATTGGTACCACCGTACTGGATGTTAGATGACCGCATATAGCAGCCTCGGCTGTGTTCTCCTCTTAGTCCAATATAGCCAGCAATCCAAGGGGTAGTCTCCGGTATGGCACTCTCTCGGAGGCCAAAGGCTGGCGGAACAAAGACCCATCTGGGCGCGGTCAGCACTTGGATGGGTGACCGCTCGACCGTTAAAGGCTGACCGTGGTTCAGATTCCACGTTAAACTGTAGATACCTTCCCTTCTTACCTTACTAGGTGGTAGGGTTTATCCCAGCCGGGCTGGTACCACCGCACTGAGCGAAAAGTCGGTCGAAACGGCTATGTAAATATTATGTAGTTCGTGTTTTCCGTCCGCAGTTGAGTGTAGCTGACATGAAATGAAGAGAAGCACTGACAAGGCACCTAGTTCACCCGGTGTTATGGGCTGACATCACGGATGTTGTAGGTGATGTAGCCAACCGTGTCAGTTTCCAGAAAAAAAAAACGTTGTACTACGGTCTTCATAGGTTTCAGCTATGCTACAGACAATCCATTTTATTGCCTCAAAACTTCCAGCACAACCCCGATTATTCTGCCTACCCAGATTATCGGGATTCAGCGTGTGTGATATGTATGTATGTATGCTTCCAAAATGTATGGCTGGGTTCGAGGTCGGAGCCTCAGGGACAGCCAATTTCACCCCCGGGAAAGGCTATTAACGCGCGATTTGAAGATGCATGGATTGTAGGAGCAGGGAGAGTTATTCACCGAAGCCCAATCCATATCTTTGGGTGCGACACCAGAACTTGAGAATAGATTTTGCTTTTATACCTGCAAAAATTGAAATGTCCGTAAGAAGTCTCGCCACATTGTATGATATTGTATGAACCAAACAGCACCACGCCAATCGAATTGACAGTAGTCAGTCGCTCGCTCTTACGTAATGTAAGCCGAGGACAGGCGCCAGGCGGGGGGACTACGGGACGGAGCGCTGACGCTGAGGAATGAATAAAATCGAGTACTTACAAATTATTATTGGAATTTTATTTATTGTGAATATATAAAAGGCAAATTTAAATCGTGCGTCATGCATGAACCCACTTTGATTTTAATCGACATTTTAATGTACCTAGTTTCGTTTTGATGATTGCTCTTGCTTGCGGTACCTATATTGCTAAATTACTAAACACAGGTAGAGGGTGCATCTTTGAATACCTACATCACTTCGGGGAGTTCTGTGAATTGTAAAGAAATAAAAAAAACTATCCACTACCATCATACATTAGGGTTAGAAATTTATAAAAACCATGAATATTATTTTTGTTATTTGTATTTTCACAAAAGCTGTATGTGTGAGGGAGAAGAAATATGTGAGTATGAGTATATGGAGGTGTGAGTGGGCATCACTTCCTGAAGCGTTGCAGATTTCACAAAATCACGCATACACATACATACCTACACTACAATTAATATATAATATTTTATTTCAAATAAAATAATTAAATCTAGACCTAAAAATAACTAAATTAACCATATAAATAAAACTAACCATAAATAAAAATAATCTTCCATAGGGACAATCAGCATGGTGTGTGTGTGTGTGTCCCCCCCCCCCCCCCCCCCCCCCCCCCCCCGCCCACAGCGGTCCCCAGACGCGTCAATTAGTAGTTTTCCCAGTTTCTTGGAAAAATTTATCGCGTCCGGTCTCCATGCCATACACTATAATTAATACCAATGTAGATATGTAGGTAGCGACCGGACTACGCTTCGTTCGTGTAAATAATTTGTAGTACCTATACATATCCGTTTATTTGTAGTTTCAAAAGCTTTTTCGTATGAATTATGCTTTCAAATACTCTTTGATCATTTGCGCATATAGCTCGGTATCGAGGAACGGGCCGACCAAGAATTTTTGATAGAATTTCCGGTGAGGTGTTGGTGGGCGGCGGCGGGGCGGGGCGGGCGGTGCGGCGCGGCGCGCGGAGCGGAGCGGAGACTTCGACTTCGACGCCGAGTCGTCGGATGGACGACTCGGCGTGGTTAGAATAGTGATTCAGCAATGATAACCAACATTCTAGGGTGATCCTCGGATTCAGTTGAACCGCTTGTTGGCTTTTATGAGGTTTTAAAATAAAAATAAAAATTATATTTCCCCAAATGTTTACGAAAAATGTATGTGAAATATTAATTGTTTATTTTATTTTATTTTGAAATAAAAACAATGTCCAAAGTTGATTTTGATTAATTTAAGTTTCAGAATCGTGCCTTAAAATGTATTAAAGTATTTGATGAACCATTCTGTATATAATGTATATTCCTTCTGCTGATCAATAACAAAAGCATTTTAAGAAGAAAAACATTTCAATGAGCTACCTATTACGGTTCAAGAGACACAGCCCTCGGACAAACAGAGATTTTTCACGCCGGCCCAACTGCTTACACTCTACAAAGCACAAGTAAGACCGGTGATGGAATATTGCAGTCATCTTTGGGAGGGTTCCCCTGAGTACCTTCTTTCAGCCTTGGATTCTATTCAGCGACGAGCCATTCGCCTCATTGGTGACTCTGTACTGACAAAGGACCTTCAACCTCTAAAGCACAGACGTATCGTTGGGTCATTGGGCCTGTTTTATCGGTACTACTATGGCCGCTGCTCTGACGAACTTGCTTCCCTTATCCCTCCTCCTCCTGTTCGCCTTCGCCAAACCCGCCGTACTCTCGCGGAACACCCCTTTGTAGTCGACAGAAGAGTTCTTCGAACTGCACGATTCTCTAAATCGTTCTTGTGCCGCACTGCAAAGGTGTGGAACGGGCTCTCAGGGAATATCTTCCCCTACTCCGCTACAATCCACGGATCTTCAAATCGCGGGTTAATAGCCTTTCCCCAGCAACATTAGTCCACCTCCAAGCCGGACTGGCACCCCCTCGAGGGTGAAATTGGCTGCGCCTGAGGTTGCGACCTCGGACAGAGCCACCCAGTTCGGTAGCAATATAAAAAAAAAACAGACAGACAGACGGCGTAGGCTTAGTAATAGGACCCCGTATACAACGGATACGGAACCCTAAAAAACAGAAACACAATGTTCGATACGTAATCAAATTCAGGCGTGTTGATGCGAAACTGTATGTATATTTAGAACATGGAGAAGTTTATATTGTAATTAATCTGTAATTTTCACTCATGTATTCCAGTACAGGAATGATTACAAACAAATCAATAAACACAACTTATAAATAAAAGATTTCCTCTACATAGGGGCCAAACACATTGTCCCTAGGACGGACGCAGCATTTCCCCTCTGAATGGCGATAGAAACACGCTGACGTATAAACATATCAACAGCCGCAGGATGCTCGCCATTGTGTCTACGAAATCCTGAAAAATCACACATGCAGCGGTGACTTGCGGCGGGCGACGACGGAATATCTATATCAGGACGTGGGGTTGGGTGGGGCGGTGCGGCGGCGGCGGGGGTAGGGGTTGCGCGCAGGAGCGTATCTGCATTCTGCATCCAGGAGACGGATGTAACAATTAGTAAAGTTCGTGCACTCTGCTCTAATGTACCGCTACCGACCACCGGACCGAACGGTCGTCGTCCTCACCGCCACCGCCCCCGCTCCCGCCCCGACGTCTCTGCACCGCAGTCGCGCCACAGAGACGCGCACACAGAGACGCGGCATCCAATTGATTAGAGACAAGAAGGAAGCAATCAGGCTCGCAGGAAGAGCATTCCGTACAGGGGGTCTACCGGCGTTAATTCACTCGCTAACTCACACAAATACTCGCTTATTTCACCCAATAGCCGGGCAGGATGTCTCAGCGAACGCCTTCTGATTGGTTGAGTGAGATCGTTTCTCATACTCACATCGGCGAGTGAGTAACGCCGCTGGTACAGTACCAGACCTGCTAGCGCTGTATGTAGGTGGGTCTGCCGCGCCGCCCCGCCTCCGCACCGCTTGCTATTAGTTCAGTAAGTACTGCAAATAAGGACTGTCTGGCGCACATTCTCATCGTCCTTGTAACATACATACATACATACTCGTACATACATAAATAAATACATAAATAACGTCACGCCTGTTTGGCAGTGGGGTAGGCAGAGACAACTGATCTCGACGTGCCACGATCGCGCTTTATACACGATTCAAATGGAGATTATTCACAATTCAGTATTCCAAAGATAAAAAGCAGACTCAAGAAGCGCATACCACGTGGTGGGGCCACTGAGTCACAAGCCGCGCCGGTGCATTCCGTCGACGACGAAGATGGAGCGTTGACGTCGGCCGAGCCACAACTATGGCGAGGGCGACGTACACCATCGGCAGCTTGGGGTCATCGGGACCTCGCGTCCCGTCTAGTGCCCCCGCTACAGGTGGTGCAATGCAACCATCAGGCGATGCGCGCGCAGATGCAGACGTTTCAAAGAGCTGTGCGACGATGTCGCCGTGCAGCCCGGCAGATACGGAGCTCTCCGAGATGAGGATGGTGGTGGCCTACGTGTCTAGTACCATAGTTGTTGGCTCGTTCCTCATTCTCGACTTGTAGCACCGCGGGGGCGGGCGGGGGCTCGGGGCGGTGTTCGCGTTGCACTCTCCATCTTAAGGTACGAGGTTCGAATCCGATCGGAAATCAAAACAAACGAGATTTAGTTTTTTTTTGTTTTTTTTTCATTGAAACTGACACGTTTAATACATCACCTACAACATCCGTGATGTCAGCCCATAACACCGGGTGAACTTGGTGCCACGTCAGCCTTCCCTTCGGTCGTGTCGGCTACACTGAACTGGATGGAAAACACAAACTATTTACATAGCCGTTTCGACCGACCTTTCATTCAGTGGGGGGGTACCAACCCGGGTGGGTTAAACCCTACCACCTAGTAATATAAGAAGGGAGTCATATCCCTTAGTCGCCTTCCTTGCACTCGATAAAACTAGTGCAAGGAAGGTTGTAAACAGCTGCTCAGTATGGGGCGGCGCGGAGGGCGGCGGCGCGGCGGCGCGGAGCTACCGTTCTTTCTTAGAATCTTCTTAGTTTTCGATACAGATTAACACGACCCAAAGAGTTTGTATTAAGTCGCTAAGTCGCTAATTACCTGTATACAATACAGCCAGAATTCTAAATGGAAACTCCAATTTGGCACCACCTCGGAGGTGATATTGTCTGTGCTCGGGCCTCTCTGACTCAGCCTCAAATACCGAATGGAATAAAACAAGATCGTGCCATATTCAGGACTGCCAAGTGCGGGTAGCGTCGAATAGTTTTTGCTGCAAGGATCGCGCACTTCTCGCACCATTGATGGAGGCGGTGGCGGCGCGGTGACGGCTCGCTGGCCGTGACCTGATCCAAAATTTCACGCATGCGCCGCGGTCCTAATATGGCGACCACGCTGCGAGCACGTCAAGTTTCTCTTTTTCAAGTCACTTAACCCTCTATACCTTTCGTGGAAGTACTCACGACCAAAACAATTACTTGAAATCGATTCAACCGCATGACTTTTTGGCTCATTCAGTTTCATTAACCTATAAAAAAAATTAACATGTTCTTGCAACCTATAGGTACCTACAGCTTATAACGTTAAACGAATGCCATGTTAAGGCTAGGCGTATGCTGGCGCGCAGGCGGCACAGGCACAGACAACGCAGACATCGTAGCTACAGATGTTGCGTGAGGCAGGTGATGCAGACGCAGCACTCTGCGTATGCTGCGGCAGTGTGTTTTCGTCTTTTGATGTAGCAAGTGGCAAGAAATACAAGAAAACAACTTGGAGCTGTGTCGCCTGCGCGCAGAAACTGTACACTGAGTACAACTCGGCGCAGACGCAGAAACTGCGCGAAGCAGGCGCGTGCCTGTGCGGCACGCGCCTGCCGAGCAGCATACGCAGGTTCATACATGTCTGTAGAATACAAAATCTGTGCGGCCTGTGCCGCACAGATCTACGTCGCGCAGAAATGTCTGGGCGCCAGCATACGCCTAGCCTAAAGGTAGGTCATTTGTCCCCCGCCCGGCCGAGGCGACCGAAAGCTGCAGCTGCAGGTCACGTGACCACCTGGCGCTGCCTCCGCGCCGCCACCGCCGCCGCGCCGAACTGCCGCCGATACTACATCTATTACAACATGGTAACCAGAAAAACGGTCCTCCATCGATAGTAACCTCCTCGACAAATATGCCGAACGCACTAGCATTCTCGACGAGAAGTTTGGCTATTCGGTGTGCATCATGAGTATTCCTGTGACTTCGAAATTGTTGCAGCCTGAATTTGAAGTTACAGATAAACTAGCATAACAGATTCAGATATTTATTTCGCCATAAAGAACATAATTGTATCTCGGACGGATCTGTGTTCTCTTCAACAGCATTGCAGGAAGTGGGCGGCTGTTGCAGGCGCCTTCGTGAAATAGTTGTATGTACTACCCACCCAGTAGTGCTGTAGTTCAGAGGAGCTTGTTAGCTCGGCGTACACTAACCGGCTCGCGACCTACTGCCACCAGATCTAATCAAATCTCAAGCGAACTAACGGAAGCTCCTCCCCTCCGCGCCGCGCCGCCCGCCCAGCCGCGCCGCCCGCCCAGCCGCGCCGCCGCTACTCTCATTAGTTAGCTGTTATACAATTATGATCGTAAACCGCCCGCCATCTCTTGGATGATTATTAATTACTGGTTAGCAACGTACATTACAATTTAATGTATTTTCTCTGCACTATTAATGTGATAGATAGATAGATAGAAATACTTTATTGCTCCAAAAAACATTTAACATAAACAAACAATAAGAAATTTACATGAGGTGCAAAGGCGGACTTATCCCGCCTACCTATCGTTCTCACATGAAGACAGCGAGCGAATGTTGTGCAATATTTTGCAATAGTATAATAATAAGAATAATAGTACAATAGTACAATTCTGCAATGACAGTCGTGTTCATTATATTCATAGAATCTTTATTTATTTATTTTTATTTTTTGTTTTAATAACATTTTTTTTTTAAGTCAATGACTAAATTGAAAAAAAAAATAATACGATAGCCGGTTCTCACTTTTTTCTTCATTTTTATTCTAATTTCTTCACACTTTTATTTATATTTTTTCATAATTATTATTTTCTGTACATTATAAATAATTAAAAAAAAACACATATTTCACGTATCTACACATATTACGTTTGCGTAGGTTTATAAATATTTATTGTATTACTAACTAGCTGTTGCCCGCGGCTTCGCTCGCGTGAAATTCGTATTCCAAAGAAGAATGTAAGTAACTAAGGGCGAGGCCGAAGGCCAAGCTGCGTTCAGGTAATCGATAAACCTCCTCAAAGAAAGTAACTAACTAAGGGCGAGGCCGAAGGCCGAGCTGCTTTCAGGTAAACGATAAACCTTTCTCAAATAAAAGAAGTAAGTAAGGGCGAGGCCGAAGGCCGAGCTGCGTTCAGGAAGACGATAAACCTTCCGGAAGAAAGGAAGGAACTAAGTGCGACGCCGAAGGCCGAGCTGCGTTCAGGTAAACCAAAAACCCTCTTCCGCCTTCGGCCCTCGCCCTTAAAGACTTCCTTTCTTCTATAGAATATAATAACGTTTACTCAATCTATTTATTTCATAAAAATAAAAAAGTAATATTAATAACTAAAGAATTAAAACCTACCTAACAAACATTAAAATAACTATCAAAACGGGCATTTTCAAATGTTCTTAGAGCACTTGCGGCATTACCCCGCTGGATGGCAAGGCTTACCCTTTGAATGAAGTACATAAGCCCTTGATGGCGGGACACCAGTTGCGTCAACCAGCAGAGGCCCAAGCCTCTTTTGGCTTCACTGCTCCACGGACCGGGGGTTTCAACCGCAAACGCAACAAATTCGAAATATTGAATTATATTTCTATATTTGTTGCGTTTGAGGCTCTCCGCCCTAGCCTCGGCCGCGCCAGCCTCTCTTGAAGATGTCCTAACGTGACTTGGAGCCAATGTGAGAACACAAGTGGCGTCCCACATCAAAGAACTACCCTTAGTCCATGGCACTAAGGTGATAGCATGGGGCCTCTTGCCATCCAGCCGGGAATAACCGCGAGGTTCTAGGATGCACGGTATATTTGCCGTCAGAAGCGTGGACTTTATAATAAAATTTAAATTAAATTAACTCAATCTTAATGTTAATTAACTTTATTCGAGATGGTTTAGCTTCTTCCTGAACGAAGCTCGGCCTTCGGCCTCGCCCTTAGTTACTTGCTTTCTTCGAGATGGTTTATCATTTGTCAGAACGTAGCTCGGCCTTCGGCCTCGCCTTAGTTACTTACTTTCTTCAAAAATGTTTACCTTCTTCCTCAACGCAGCTCGGCCTACGGCCTCGCCCTTAGTTACTTGCTTTCTTCAAGATGTTTTATGGTCTTCCCGAATAGAGCACGGCCTTCGGCCTCGCCCTTAATTACTTACTTTCTTCAAGATGGCTTAGCTTCTTTCTGAACGCAGCTCGGCCTTCGTTCTCGCCCTTAGTTACTTGCTTTCTTCGAGATGGTTTTTCAATTATCAGAACGTAGCTCGGCCTTCGGCCTCGCCTTAGTTACTAACTTTCTTCAAGATGGTTTAGCTTCTTTCTGAACACAGCTCGGCCTTCGGCTTCCCCCTTAGTTGCTTGCTTTCTTCGAGATGGTTTTTCAATTATTCGAACTTAGCTCGGCCTTCGGCCTCGCCTTAGTTACTTACATTCTTCAAGATGGTTTAGCTTCTTCCTGAACGCAGCTCGGCCTGCGGCCTCGCCCATAGTTACTTACTTTCTTCGAGAAGGTTTATGGTCTTCCAGAATAGAGCTCGGCCTTCGGCCTAGCCCTTAGTTACTTACTTTCTTCAAGAATGTTTTTCTTCTTCCTGAACTCAGCTCCGCCTTCCGCCTCGCCCTTAGTTACTATCATCGAGAAAGAATATCGTTTACGTGAGCGCAGATCCGCCATCGGGCCCCCCTTTAGTTACTTACTTTCTTTTTTTTAAATACGACTTTCACGCGAGCGAAGCCGCGGGCAACAGATATATAAATTTTTATTGCACCAATGACAGCGACATAACTTCGACTTTCAATAATTTTTTTTATTTATCAAACAATTTGTCACCGGCCAGCTCACGTCGAGATGACAGTTCTCCGTTGTCAACATGACATTTAAAATTGTTTTTTACCATTACTTTGGATTGCGTGATTTTTATTATATTTTTTAATTATTATGTTAATCCGGGATATACACTGTCACTATAAAAAGTTTCGTCAAATTCCGTTCAGTGGTTTTTGCGAGATGCGCGTACAAATAGACATTTTTGCATTTACGATTTTATTATATGTATAGAAAGAATAGATATGTTATAGACTATTGTGTTCAAGTTATAAAAAAGAAGAACTTGTCATTTTCGTTGTATCTGCTTATTTTTAAATTTCGAATGAATATTTTATTCAAATTGTATTTGCTGCCAGTTCTCAAGATATAATTATGTACTTTGGACTACGTGATTTTAAACGCGCAATAATGTTTAAAATTGTTTAATTTTTTTTTTATTTTTGTTAATTTTTTTTACGTATTATGTTAACCCGGCATATAAACTGCCACTATACAAAGTTTCGTCTAATTCTGTTCAGTAGTTTTTGCGTGATGCGCGTACAGACAAACAAACAAACAAAAATTTTAAAAACTGTTCTAAAATGTTCAGTATCTCATTTTAAGCCACCCTGGTTAGTTTTTTTCCGAATACATTCAATGTACAGACTTTCTTACCTTTACGATTTTATTATATGTATAGATATGTATACTCTTATGTAACTACATGTATATATACGTGGTTTTTATATGTAATATAATACAAGTATACATATTATATACTGGTTTACTAACACGTCAAAGTATTTTTCTTTTTTCTTTCTGATTATTATTGGTATCAATCTTTAAAGTACCTAACACCTGTACCACACCAAACAGAACGAAGAATAGGCAATACGGATGAAAGTCTAGTGCCTTCTTCGAGCATAGCTACATACACATCATTTTTAAAATTCTAGTAAATTACGTAGATAAGATAAACAAGTGTATAAACACCTATATTATGTAATTTGTTAAAATTTTCAATAAAATATTTGGAATTTGGAATCCCTTACAGGGATTTCTCCCCGTCAACCTTTGGATGTTTGAGCGTCGTATGTTGCGAGATATAAATAGGTAGTAGCAAAAGACTTGAGTGTGGTTTAAGAGTCTTGGTTTAAGAGTGAGGTTTAAAAGGTTTAAGAGAGTTATGTGTATTTAAGAGTATGCAATACCTCACACGCCTCAACGTTGCCTCAACGGTCGGTCGGACCACAGATAATTTGTTCTGTGGGTCGGACGGTCGCCCTTCGTCTTCTTCTTTTTTTAACCCCCGACGCAAAAAACGGAGAGTTGTGTGTGTATGTGTGTGTCTGTGACATCGTAACTCCCAAACGGATGGACCGATTTGGATGCGGTCTTTTTTATTACGAAGCTTGTTTAATCGGGATGGTTCTTAGCTATGTTTGTAATCAAGTAATTAAGTAATAAAAAAAAATATTATCTTAAAAAGTGGACTGATTTGCGTGCGGTTTTTTTTAAAAGCTTGAAATAAAAGTTTAATTACAAATTTAAAAAACCCCCGACCCTTAGAAAGTCAAAAATAATATCCGTCGACTTACTTAAAGGAGTCGGGGGACCGCTAATTAAATAAAATATAAAACTCAGAGCTGCGCGGAAATTTACTTAAAACGATCCAACGACTCCTTTAAATAAGTCGACGGAAATTATTTTTGACTTTTTAATGGTTTTTTTATTCGTGGCAACCAAACGACGAACGTTCAAAGTCCGACCGCGCCCGGTCTGTTCAACTTCAACTTTGAAAATTGGCAGCGCCACCGAGCTACCTAGGCAGACCTAAATAACAGCTTCGAATTGTCTATTTTTCTCTAAGTAATTAACATAAAATATGACGGTCTATTGCAAAAGGACAAATTAGATTGTAGAGAAAGGTGAATAAAATTGAACTAAATTAAATAAAAATATTCATACGTCCTACCTACGGGACATTACTCATTGCCTCGAGGACGAAGACGACCGCCGCCGCCGCCGCCTCCGCGTCGCTGGAAGCCGGGATTAGAATAGAATAAATAAAGGAATAAAATAGAATAGTAATTTATTCAATTGTTTCTAGGTAGGTTAATTTAATTTATTTATTTAGTTTTAGTTGTTTAATTTTAGATTTATTTTAGATTTAGTATAGTTTTTAATTTATTGTTATTATTTGTTAGTTGTATTAAAAAAAAAAAATATTAAAATGTAAACATTAAAACTTACATTGTACAATGTACATACATTATCATCTCACACATTAACACATATAGATTATATATATTTGTCTTGGGGAACGCTTCGGCACAGCACGACGACGCGACGTTCCCCGGACCGGACTCTCTATTGAAATAATATGTATTGTTTATTTTCTTATCACAATCGAGAATTAACTTATTTACTTTGTTCTTGTTGTATTTTCTTTTATTTTTTTAGGTTTCCGTATCCCGTACGGTAGCCGGAATAATAGCCTAAGAAACTAAGCCTACGCCGTCTGTCCGTCCGTCCGTCCGTCTGTATCTCTTGAACCGTAATAGGTAGCCGGTTTAAATTTTCACAGAATATGTGTTACTATGGCGAATATAACAACAAATAATAAAAAAGAAAAATGTTAAAAATTAAGGAGGGCTCCCATACAACAAACGTACAATAAAATCGATTAGTCACACTATTGAATAATAGATGGCGCCACAGGCTTTTATGCATTGCAATGTTGAAACACAAAAGATAGGCGGATAATAGCGGATAGATACGGAAACCTCCGTGCGCGAGTAAAACTCGCACTTAACAGATATTTTTTTTTCTTACAACATGAGAGATTCGAAGAAAAACTGCAGTGCTGCAACAGTTAGTCCGAATATATAATGTAGTCAGCGCTGACAAAGTATAAATAAATGGTAATGAGGTTTATGCTGATAGAGCTGGTAAGTGCTGAGCTGAATACGCATTCAACCGAAAAACACGGTTGCAGTGACTTGCACATTGTCACTCGGTGCTACTAAGTAACGCTGATAATATAAAATTTCCTATTAATTTACTAATGACGGTACCTACAAGCAGATATGGGATCATGCAATACAATATTACGCAGTATAGTTATGCGTTAGATCAGGGATAAGTAAAGTTTTTTCTACGCGGGCAAATATTTACAAACATAATCTATTGCAGGTTTTTGAATTTTTGACTATAATATAATTCTTTATTGAAATAAAAATATTTGTATTTTCCGAAATAAAGTTATTTATTGACTCATAGGTTTCGCCACATTAAAAGTTCTCGTATTTACACAAAATTAAATTATGTGAACATCTATAGATATGCGAATCGGGTACAGTGTACCTGGTACACTATGAAATAAGGAAATTTATATTTATTGCAGGTAATCTATCAAATCTATAACAAAGCTTTATTAGTTTATATAACCAAGTACACTATTTAATGTATAAAATAGTGTAATGTATAAAATAAATGTATAATAAATGTATCTACATACTTCTGGGTTGATTGTTGCGGGCCGGAATGCAACCGTTCGCGGGCCGGAGATGGCCCGCGGGCCGTAGTTTGCCCATCCCTGCTTTAGATAGATAGCCAGTGTGCAGTAGCTGTGACGGACATCACGTTCGCCCGCAGTGTGTATCTACCTACTCGTAAGAGACATGTTCACTGCGTGGCTGTTGTGTTGTGGTAGATAATTTTCTAGGTAGGTGCTGTGCTTTAGGTTGTTTCTATGGTAGGTACCTACGTGCTTTCCCAACAAACTAATTGGTGCCAACGGTAGGTTGTTTTAGATCTTATAGTGGTATATTGGATTAATATAATGCGTCACTACTGTAGAGCTCTTGTCCCAATATTGTAAAGTCACTAAAGAACCTTAACCTGTATAAGAATGGGCCTCTATTAAACAGCTCTTATAACGCCTGTCTTAACACCATAATGTTAGTTGGGTTAGGTAGGAGCTGCACGATGCGATCCCTCCATCCCCATTATACCATCCTTGATACCATCGTTCCACGCGAAACGGGTTGGGGAATGCATCCACACCAATCCACACACTGTCGACATCCCCCCACTTAGGACGAATCGATCCTGTAAATCCTTTATTTACAGGATGTGGAATTCACTCGCACCGGGTGTTCCCCCCCGTGAATTTTTTACTTTTTCTTATTATTTGTTGTTATATCGGCCATAATAACACACATTCTGTGAACATTTTAACGGGCTACCTATTACGGTTCAAGAGATACAGCTACAGCCCTCGGACAGACGGACGGACGGACGGACAGACAGACAGACAGACGGCGTAGGCTTAGTAATAGGGTCCCGTACTGGCTGTGCTATCTTTGGCAAATAAACACCTTATTTCTTCTGCTTCAAGAGCAGCTGTTACCTGACGTTTCCCATTGAGTCCCCTGTGAGAGTCAGGACATGTTCCTAAGAGCACGAATGTGCGATACGAAGGTCGCTATATTAAATGGCCCCTCCCCGCCCCGCGGAGCGGCGCAGCGTCGTGTCTGGTCTCCCGCCCCGCCCCGCCCCGCCTCGGGAGCAGCTGCCTTTTGCGGCGGACGATAAACCTGATTCATTCATTTCATTACCCTCGCATGCCCTCGCTGTCTGCCTTCCGTCATCGTCAATCTGTTGGTACCTACTTGCTCTGTTGATGTAGAAACTTGCACAGCATACGTGCAAGCGTCGTCGCAAATTAGAACTGAAAATCTCGAAAAACAATGTGAGCCCATATCAGGTGATGTAGAGTGGGCGGTGTGAGATAATAATTATATTCATGGAACAATAAGTAACATTTTATTCAGCCACTTTGAGTTGTATAGAGTTTGAAATGAAATAAATAATTATGCCCATGACACAATAAGTAACATTTTATTCAGCCACTTTGAGTTGTATAGAGTTTGAAATGAAATAAATAATTATGCCCATGACACAATAAGTAACATTTTATTCAGCCACTTTGAGTTATATAGAGTTTGAAATGAAATAAATAATTATGCCCATGACACAATAAGTAACATTTTATTCAGCCACTTTGAGTTGTATAGAGTTTGAAATGAAATAAATAATTATGCCCATGACACAATAAGTAACATTTTATTCAGCCACTTTGAGTTATATAGAGTTTGAAATGAAATAAATAATTATGCCCATGACACAATAAGTAACATTTTATTCAGCCACTTTGAGTTGTATAGAGTTTGAAATGAAATAAATAATTATGTCCATGGCACAATAAGTAACATTTTATTCAGCCACTTTGAGTTGTATAGAGTTTGAAATGAAATAAATAATTATGTCCATGGCACAATAAGTAACATTTTATTCAGCCACTTTGAGTTATATAGAGTTTGAAATGAAATAAATAATTATGTCCATGGCACAATAAGTAACATTTTATTCAGCCACTTTGAGTTGTATAGAGTTTGAAATGAAATAAATAATTATGCCCATGACACAATAAGTAACATTTTATTCAGCCACTTTGAGTTATATAGAGTTTGAAATGAAATAAATAATTATGCCCATGACACAATAAGTAACATTTTATTCAGCCACTTTGAGTTGTATAGAGTTTGAAATGAAATAAATAATTATGCCCATGACACAATAAGTAACATTTTATTCAGCCACTTTGAGTTATATAGAGTTTGAAATGAAATAAATAATTATGCCCATGACACAATAAGTAACATTTTATTCAGCCACTTTGAGTTATATAGAGTTTGAAATGAAATAAATAATTATGCCCATGACACAATAAGTAACATTTTATTCAGCCACTTTGAGTTATATAGAGTTTGAAATGAAATAAATAATTATGCCCATGACACAATAAGTAACATTTTATTCAGCCACTTTGAGTTATATAGAGTTTGAAATGAAATAAATAATTATGCCCATGACACAATAAGTAACATTTTATTCAGCCACTTTGAGTTGTATAGAGTTTGAAATGAAATAAATAATTATGCCCATGACACAATAAGTAACATTTTATTCAGCCACTTTGAGTTATATAGAGTTTGAAATGAAATAAATAATTATGCCCATGACACAATAAGTAACATTTTATTCAGCCACTTTGAGTTGTATAGAGTTTGAAATGAAATAAATAATTATGCCCATGACACAATAAGTAACATTTTATTCAGCCACTTTGAGTTGTATAGAGTTTGAAATGAAATAAATAATTATGCCCATGACACAATAAGTAACATTTTATTCAGCCACTTTGAGTTGTATAGAGTTTGAAATGAAATAAATAATTATGCCCATGACACAATAAGTAACATTTTATTCAGCCACTTTGAGTTGTATAGAGTTTGAAATGAAATAAATAATTATGCCCATGACACAATAAGTAACATTTTATTCAGCCACTTTGAGTTGTATAGAGTTTGAAATGAAATAAATAATTATGCCCATGACACAATAAGTAACATTTTATTCAGCCACTTTGAGTTATATAGAGTTTGAAATGAAATAAATAATTATGCCCATGACACAATAAGTAACATTTTATTCAGCCACTTTGAGTTATATAGAGTTTGAAATGAAATAAATAATTATGTCCATGGCACAATAAGTAACATTTTATTCAGCCACTTTGAGTTGTATAGAGTTTGAAATGAAATAAATAATTATGCCCATGACACAATAAGTAACATTTTATTCAGCCACTTTGAGTTATATAGAGTTTGAAATGAAATAAATAATTATGCCCATGACACAATAAGTAACATTTTATTCAGCCACTTTGAGTTATATAGAGTTTGAAATGAAATAAATAATTATGCCCATGACACAATAAGTAACATTTTATTCAGCCACTTTGAGTTGTATAGAGTTTGAAATGAAATAAATAATTATGCCCATGACACAATAAGTAACATTTTATTCAGCCACTTTGAGTTATATAGAGTTTGAAATGAAATAAATAATTATGCCCATGGCACAATAAGTAACATTTTATTCAGCCACTTTGAGTTATATAGAGTTTGAAATGAAATAAATAATTATGCCCATGACACAATAAGTAACATTTTATTCAGCCACTTTGAGTTATATAGAGTTTGAAATGAAATAAATAATTATGCCCATGACACAATAAGTAACATTTTATTCAGCCACTTTGAGTTGTATAGAGTTTGAAATGAAATAAATAATTATGCCCATGACACAATAAGTAACATTTTATTCAGCCACTTTGAGTTGTATAGAGTTTGAAATGAAATAAATAATTATGCCCATGACACAATAAGTAACATTTTATTCAGCCACTTTGAGTTGTATAGAGTTTGAAATGAAATAAATAATTATGCCCATGACACAATAAGTAACATTTTATTCAGCCACTTTGAGTTATATAGAGTTTGAAATGAAATAAATAATTATGCCCATGACACAATAAGTAACATTTTATTCAGCCACTTTGAGTTGTATAGAGTTTGAAATGAAATAAATAATTATGCCAATGACACAATAAGTAACATTTTATTCAGCCACTTTGAGTTATATAGAGTTTGAAATGAAATAAATAATTATGCCCATGACACAATAAGTAACATTTTATTCAGCCACTTTGAGTTATATAGAGTTTGAAATGAAATAAATAATTATGCCCATGACACAATAAGTAACATTTTATTCAGCCACTTTGAGTTGTATAGAGTTTGAAATGAAATAAATAATTATGCCCATGACACAATAAGTAACATTTTATTCAGCCACTTTGAGTTATATAGAGTTTGAAATGAAATAAATAATTATGCCCATGGCACAATAAGTAACATTTTATTCAGCCACTTTGAGTTATATAGAGTTTGAAATGAAATAAATAATTATGCCCATGACACAATAAGTAACATTTTATTCAGCCACTTTGAGTTATATAGAGTTTGAAATGAAATAAATAATTATGCCCATGGCACAATAAGTAACATTTTATTCAGCCACTTTGAGTTATATATAGAGTTTGAAATGAAATAAATAATTATGCCCATGACACAATAAGTAACATTTCATTCAGCCACTTTGAGTTATATAGAGTTTGAAATGAAATAAATAATTATGCCCATGACACAATAAGTAACATTTTATTCAGCCACTTTGAGTTATATAGAGTTTGAAATGAAATAAATAATTATGCCCATGACACAATAAGTAACATTTTATTCAGCCACTTTGAGTTGTATAGAGTTTGAAATGAAATAAATAATTATGCCCATGACACAATAAGTAACATTTTATTCAGCCACTTTGAGTTATATAGAGTTTGAAATGAAATAAATAATTATGCCCATGACACAATAAGTAACATTTTATTCAGCCACTTTGAGTTGTATAGAGTTTGAAATGAAATAAATGAAGACTCGGTTATTGTACTGTACGATTTCATGTGATAATAAATATTTTTTCATTTCATTTTATTTATTTCATTTCATTTCATTTCATTTAAATAATTATGCCCATGACACAATAAGTAACATTTTATTCAGCCACTTTGAGTTATATAGAGTTTGAAATGAAATAAATAATTATGCCCATGACACAATATGTAACATTTTATTCAGCCACTTTGAGTTATATAGAGTTTGAAATGAAATAAATAATTATGTCCATGGCACAATAAGTAACATTTTATTCAGCCACTTTGAGTTATATAGAGTTTGAAATGAAATAAATAATTATGCCCATGACACAATAAGTAACATTTTATTCAGCCACTTTGAGTTATATAGAGTTTGAAATGAAATAAATAATTATGCCCATGACACAATAAGTAACATTTTATTCAGCCACTTTGAGTAATATAGAGTTTGAAATGAAATAAATAATTATGCCCATGACACAATAAGTAACATTTTATTCAGCCACTTTGAGTTGTATAGAGTTTGAAATGAAATAAATAATTATGCCCATGGCACAATAAGTAACATTTTATTCAGCCACTTTGAGTTATATAGAGTTTGAAATGAAATAAATAATTATGCCCATGACACAATAAGTAACATTTTATTCAGCCACTTTGAGTTGTATAGAGTTTGAAATGAAATAAATAATTATGCCCATGACACAATAAGTAACATTTTATTCAGCCACTTTGAGTTATATAGAGTTTGAAATGAAATAAATAATTATGCCCATGGCACAATAAGTAACATTTTATTCAGCCACTTTGAGTTATATAGAGTTTGAAATGAAATAAATAATTATGCCCATGACACAATAAGTAACATTTTATTCAGCCACTTTGAGTTATATAGAGTTTGAAATGAAATAAATAATTATGCCCATGACACAATAAGTAACATTTTATTCAGCCACTTTGAGTTATATAGAGTTTGAAATGAAATAAATAATTATGCCCATGGCACAATAAGTAACATTTTATTCAGCCACTTTGAGTTGTATAGAGTTTGAAATGAAATAAATAATTATGTCCATGGCACAATAAGTAACATTTTATTCAGCCACTTTGAGTTGTATAGAGTTTGAAATGAAATA
Source organism: Nematopogon swammerdamellus (assembly GCA_946902875.1). Taxonomy (NCBI): domain Eukaryota; kingdom Metazoa; phylum Arthropoda; class Insecta; order Lepidoptera; family Adelidae; genus Nematopogon; species Nematopogon swammerdamellus. The sequence continues at coordinate 617,634 of OX336335.1, forward strand.
AATAATTATGTCCATGGCACAATAAGTAACATTTTATTCAGCCACTTTGAGTTATATAGAGTTTGAAATGAAATAAATAATTATGTCCATGGCACAATAAGTAACATTTTATTCAGCCACTTTGAGTTGTATAGAGTTTGAAATGAAATAAATAATTATGCCCATGACACAATAAGTAACATTTTATTCAGCCACTTTGAGTTGTATAGAGTTTGAAATGAAATAAATAATTATGCCCATGACACAATAAGTAACATTTTATTCAGCCACTTTGAGTTGTATAGAGTTTGAAATGAAATAAATAATTATGCCCATGACACAATAAGTAACATTTTATTCAGCCACTTTGAGTTATATAGAGTTTGAAATGAAATAAATAATTATGCCCATGACACAATAAGTAACATTTTATTCAGCCACTTTGAGTTGTATAGAGTTTGAAATGAAATAAATAATTATGCCCATGACACAATAAGTAACATTTTATTCAGCCACTTTGAGTTATATAGAGTTTGAAATGAAATAAATAATTATGCCCATGACACAATAAGTAACATTTTATTCAGCCACTTTGAGTTATATAGAGTTTGAAATGAAATAAATAATTATGCCCATGACACAATAAGTAACATTTTATTCAGCCACTTTGAGTTGTATAGAGTTTGAAATGAAATAAATAATTATGCCCATGACACAATAAGTAACATTTTATTCAGCCACTTTGAGTTATATAGAGTTTGAAATGAAATAAATAATTATGCCCATGACACAATAAGTAACATTTTATTCAGCCACTTTGAGTTATATAGAGTTTGAAATGAAATAAATAATTATGCCCATGACACAATAAGTAACATTTTATTCAGCCACTTTGAGTTATATAGAGTTTGAAATGAAATAAATAATTATGCCCATGACACAATAAGTAACGTTTTATTCAGCCACTTTGAGTTATATAGAGTTTGAAATGAAATAAATAATTATGCCCATGACACAATAAGTAACATTTTATTCAGCCACTTTGAGTTGTATAGAGTTTGAAATGAAATAAATAATTATGCCCATGACACAATAAGTAACATTTTATTCAGCCACTTTGAGTTATATAGAGTTTGAAATGAAATAAATAATTATGCCCATGGCACAATAAGTAACATTTTATTCAGCCACTTTGAGTTATATAGAGTTTGAAATTAAATAAATAATTATGCCCATGGCACAATAAGTAACATTTTATTCAGCCACTTTGAGTTATATAGAGTTTGAAATGAAATAAATAATTATGCCCATGACACAATAAGTAACATTTTATTCAGCCACTTTGAGTTATATAGAGTTTGAAATGAAATAAATAATTATGCCCATGACACAATAAGTAACATTTTATTCAGCCACTTTGAGTTGTATAGAGTTTGAAATGAAATAAATAATTATGCCCATGACACAATAAGTAACATTTTATTCAGCCACTTTGAGTTATATAGAGTTTGAAATGAAATAAATAATTATGCCCATGACACAATAAGTAACATTTTATTCAGCCACTTTGAGTTATATAGAGTTTGAAATGAAATAAATAATTATGCCCATGGCACAATAAGTAACATTTTATTCAGCCACTTTGAGTTATATAGAGTTTGAAATGAAATAAATAATTATGCCCATGACACAATAAGTAACATTTTATTCAGCCACTTTGAGTTGTATAGAGTTTGAAATGAAATAAATAATTATGCCCATGACACAATAAGTAACATTTTATTCAGCCACTTTGAGTTATATAGAGTTTGAAATGAAATAAATAATTATGCCCATGGCACAATAAGTAACATTTTATTCAGCCACTTTGAGTTATATAGAGGTTGAAATGAAATAAATAATTATGTCCATGGCACAATAAGTAACATTTTATTCAGCCACTTTGAGTTGTATAGAGTTTGAAATGAAATAAATAATTATGCCCATGACACAATAAGTAACATTTTATTCAGCCACTTTGAGTTATATAGAGTTTGAAATGAAATAAATAATTATGCCCATGACACAATAAGTAACATTTTATTCAGCCACTTTGAGTTATATAGAGTTTGAAATGAAATAAATAATTATGCCCATGACACAATAAGTAACATTTTATTCAGCCACTTTGAGTTATATAGAGTTTGAAATGAAATAAATAATTATGCCCATGACACAATAAGTAACATTTTATTCAGCCACTTTGAGTTATATAGAGTTTGAAATGAAATAAATAATTATGCCCATGACACAATAAGTAACATTTTATTCTGCCACTTTGAGTTGTATAGAGTTTGAAATGAAATAAATAATTATGCCCATGGCACAATAAGTAACATTTTATTCAGCCACTTTGAGTTATATAGAGTTTGAAATGAAATAAATAATTATGCCCATGGCACAATAAGTAACATTTTATTCAGCCACTTTGAGTTATATAGAGTTTGAAATGAAATAAATAATTATGCCCATGACACAATAAGTAACATTTTATTCAGCCACTTTGAGTTGTATAGAGTTTGAAATGAAATAAATAATTATGCCCATGACACAATAAGTAACATTTTATTCAGCCACTTTGAGTTATATAGAGTTTGAAATTAAATAAATAATTATGCCCATGACATAATAAGTAACATTTTATTCAGCCACTTTGAGTTATATAGAGTTTGAAATGAAATAAATAATTATGCCCATGGCACAATAAGTAACATTTTATTCAGCCACTTTGAGTTATATAGAGTTTGAAATTAAATAAATAATTATGCCCATGACACAATAAGTAACATTTTATTCAGCCACTTTGAGTTGTATAGAGTTTGAAATTAAATAAATAATTATGCCCATGACACAATAAGTAACATTTTATTCAGCCACTTTGAGTTATATAGAGTTTGAAATGAAATAAATAATTATGCCCATGGCACAATAAGTAACATTTTATTCAGCCACTTTGAGTTATATAGAGTTTGAAATGAAATAAATAATTATGTCCATGGCACAATAAGTAACATTTTATTCAGCCACTTTGAGTTGTATAGAGTTTGAAATGAAATAAATAATTATGCCCATGACACAATAAGTAACATTTTATTCAGCCACTTTGAGTTATATAGAGTTTGAAATGAAATAAATAATTATGCCCATGACACAATAAGTAACATTTTATTCAGCCACTTTGAGTTATATAGAGTTTGAAATGAAATAAATAATTATGCCCATGACACAATAAGTAACATTTTATTCAGCCACTTTGAGTTGTATAGAGTTTGAAATGAAATAAATAATTATGCCCATGACACAATAAGTAACATTTTATTCAGCCACTTTGAGTTATATAGAGTTTGAAATGAAATAAATAATTATGCCCATGGCACAATAAGTAACATTTTATTCAGCCACTTTGAGTTATATAGAGTTTGAAATGAAATAAATAATTATGCCCATGACACAATAAGTAACATTTTATTCAGCCACTTTGAGTTATATAGAGTTTGAAATGAAATAAATAATTATGCCCATGACACAATAAGTAACATTTTATTCAGCCACTTTGAGTTATATAGAGTTTGAAATGAAATAAATAATTATGCCCATGACACAATAAGTAACATTTTATTCAGCCACTTTGAGTTATATAGAGTTTGAAATGAAATAAATAATTATGCCCATGGCACAATAAGTAACATTTTATTCAGCCACTTTGAGTTATATAGAGTTTGAAATGAAATAAATAATTATGCCCATGACACAATAAGTAACATTTTATTCAGCCACTTTGAGTTATATAGAGTTTGAAATGAAATAAATAATTATGCCCATGACACAATAAGTAACATTTTATTCAGCCACTTTGAGTTGTATAGAGTTTGAAATAAAATAAAAAATTAATAAAGTGAAAATTCGTAAACCATTCATCCGATTACGATGAAACTGTGGCGGGTTGTTGTACGCGCGGCCGCGAAGGTAAAAAAATCACACAAATAGCTAGTAATAATAGTTTGCACATCTACAAGTACCTACCATACAATCAACTTAGAGCAATGTGCACACAACGCTTCGCGTAACCTCCGCGTGAAGCTCGATCGCCCATCTTGATACTTAACTTATCTGACCTGTGGGTCATACAAGTATCAACAATAGATCATGATGAAAATACGAGTGACTACCTACATTATCCTTTCTCCTCGAGACATATTTCATTTCGTCATCGTTCAAACTCGCTGATTCAATCTCAACATATTGTTACCAGCCAATCGAATGACAAATCAGATATCCTGCTATACATAGGTCCCTAAGAATAAGGAGAAAGGTGGGCGGCAGACACGCGTGGGTAGATATGCACGGCGAAGAAAGGGAGAGAGTAGTCGGTGCGAACTGGGTACGTCACCACACCACCAACTGGGGGCAGATGTCATCGAAGTGGGCGTGACGCTGCGTAAGTCGCGTCCATGCAGTGGTGGCAACTGGCAACCCAGAGCACGTGGAGTTAAATTTTGCGCGATTTGTAGACTGCGAAGTCTTGCCTCCTTCCGCGGCCCCCGTTATTCCCCGCACTTATGACATTATTGTGTGGGGTCGGTACTTTAATAAGAATTGTCCCACTGCATCTCTCACCGTGCATGTCGTAAAAGGCGACTAAGGGATAAGGACAAGATGCCGTGCCGGGTGACAGGCTATAACCAGTAACCACCTCTCACCTTGGCACAGTCCTTCCACCGAGTCATGCAGCAGGTGGGCCTTCGTGTCTTACTTGCTGCCTGATAGTTATCTTATCCGAATACTTTGCTAAACGTGTTGGTCGGTGTTGTGCTGTAATTTACCAGAGTACTTGCAGCACAACACCGATTTACTCTGCTTACCCCGATTGTCGGGATACTGCGTGTGGTGTGCATATGTTTTACTAGAAATTATAACTAGCACCAACCACTCCCTACCTAATTTATCCGTGGTATGTATCGATGGCCCTTTCTCTATGCTTCACTACCACGCCTGATTGACAAAGAGCCGCGCGCTCGTCCTCTACATAATCTCATCTTCCTTCGCATCCTGTCCCTACCTGAACTGTTTCGTATTAGAATACCCTGCGAGCATTTTGGGACTCTATAATATAATAACATTACGTGTAATCCTGTATGGATGGCTGAGTGAGAGAAGCGAGAGCGCTCCGAACAGCAAATATCACCTATAAGAAGGTGGGTGCCATACCGGCGACTTCACTTTGGATTGATGTGAGAAATGGGCTATTTGATAAGTACCATAAGTTTATCATACATATTTCTTTACAATCTAACTGTTAGACTCTAATACATTGCCACAAATTATTCTTGTTCGCCTGCATGTACTTCTCCCACATCCCAAAAGTTAGTTAGAATAGAATGCCGCGCAGCATTAAGCTCACCTGTTGTTCAATAAAGAATATACATACACCTCTGGCTTGTGCTTTGGCGCCTGAGGGAACACAGCCGTAGCTGATATGCGCTGTCATCTTACATCCAGTACGGTGGTATCAACCCAGTCGGCTACAGTGTGAGTCTAATACCTAGTAGGTAAGGGACACTTTTTTTTAATTAACCGAAAACTGATTCAGTATGTGAAACTGAATTATTTTTGGATGGTAACTTTTTGAAACATTCCCAAAATAATGTCGTAGAAAGTCGTGCAGTGTCAGTGTTAGAATCACCCCTTGTCGGGTATTACCTACCTATTCTATTATTGTAGCACCACCCTGTATAAGTCAAGTGCTCGCATTGTTAGTCGTTGCCCGGCTTAGATAATTCATAAGATAATAAGTGGGGTCGGCCCCACCCCCACCGCATCTCTCACCGTGCATATATATCGCAAAAGGCTACTAAGAGATAATACCCAAGATGCCGTCATAAAGGGCGACAGGATGGGCACCTATCAGCTTGGCACGGTCCTTCCGCCGAGTCATGTCATGCAGCAGGTGGGTTTTCGTGTCTCACTTGCTACGAGTACTTGATAGTTATCTTGTCCAAATACTTTGCGAGATGTGGTGGTCGGTGTTGTGCTGAAATGTACCAGTCATTGCAGCTCAACACCGATTACGCTGACTACCCCGATTGTCGGGATACAGCGTGTGGTATGCATGTATGCAATAAATAAAACATACTGATTTTAAAAATTGAATTATTTTCGAATTAATTCCGAATGTACTATTGTGTATTTTCCGATGAGAGTAGCTACGCTACTGTGCACTGAATAGCCGTGAACGGTGAAAGAAGTCTGAAGAAGCGTTTAGCAGTAAGATCCGCTGAAGGGGGCGCGCGGCACGTATTGTAGTGAGGGGTCTTCATCCGAGATTCCTTCACCTTTTCCAGCACCCTTCCCGCCCCGCCTCACCCTTCTATTTGATCCCCAAGAGTGCTATTCTAATCCTGCAGTATTTCCAACATTTTCACTGTTCTGCTTTAAGTAAGAAAATCGTCGGAGAGACACAAAGTTTTTAAGTTTAGCTACTATCAAGCAAGCAACCAATCTTGTTCTGTGAGGAGACATGAGATGAGATAGATTTGCACAAAAAGATAGATAATTTCTATTCAAAAACACAATAATTATTATACATTTTAAGTTAAATATAAGTAAACTAAAATCAATCAAAATTCATATAAACGTTAAAAAAATTCACAGATTTAGTGCCTCACACGACTATCGAGCACATTCAAATATCATCGCTTAGGGCGCCTCTAGTAGGGGGCGCGGGCGGTAGGTATTTGATGCTCCGTGGAATCTACGGAATTCGAAAAAATATTGTCGCTGAGCGACACGAGAAAGTCGGGATAAGGAAAAGGTTAGTTGGGTTCTGATGATGGAGCCGGAAGGAAGCCATAGGAACTCCTGAACTACACATGATCACATGATAAGCTCATCGTGTTTGGTTGGGCTCGTTGGATTTGTCTTCGCAAGTACTCTTGTCATATATGATGTCCAGGGTCTTGATGATGGAGCCGGAAGGAAGCCATAGGAACTCCTAAACTACACATGATAAGCCCATCGTGTTTAGGCTCGTTGGATTTGTCTTCGCAAGTACTCTTGTCATATATGATGTCCAGGGTCCTGATGATGGAGCCGGAAGGAAGCCATAGGAACTCTTAAACTACACATGATAAGCCCATCGTATTTGGGCTCGTTGGATTTGTCTTCGCAAGTACTCTTGTCATATATGATGTCCAGGGTCCTGATGATGCAGCCGGAAGGAAGCCATAGTAACTCCTAAATTACACATGATAAATCCACCATATTTGGGCTCGTTGGATATATATATTTTTGAATATCATATCTTCACAACTCTCCAAGATCTAAGGAGATCGCACTTTTTCGTGAAATCGGGGCCTATACTGGAACGAACGAAAAGACGCTTTCAATGTCAAAACATTCCCAGATATTTAGTCAATCTACAATATAAAAATATAAAAGTTTAAAATATATATTTAGAAATATGTTTAAAAGTGCCCTTTTTAAACCCCCTAAAAACGGCTATTTTAAGCGGTTTTTTGCGATTTTCTCAAAAACTCTTAAATTTTTTAAATATTTATTATTCACAACCTTCTAGATCTCGTCGATACGCGTCATTTGACACCCTAAATATTCACGTAACCTTAAAACTCACGACACCAGGGCCAATTCGCACTTTTTCTGGAAATCGGGGCCTATACTGAAGCGATCGAAAAGACATTTCCAATGTCAAAAAGCTCTATACTATAAGGTTTATTACCCGGTTCTTCCTTATAGATTGCATTGCTGAACGGGACATGACAAAAAAAATTATGACAAACCATACTGAATATGCATATTATGTCTCAATGAAATATTGTTAATGTTGTGTGTTCTTTATGGCGAAATAAATATCTGAATCTGAATCTAGTGTGTGTGTGTCGTGTGTGAGTCATGCATGAGTTGTGGTGTGCGTGATATGGTGTGAAACTGTGAAGAAATGGAATAGGGCAGCAGGTGTTAGCCTCGGTTCGTTACTCAGCGGAGCGGAGCGGACGCGACACAATGCACGAATCAAGAGTAAATCGTTTGCTCGTTCCACTCCTCCCTCACCCCCTCTCTCTCCCCTCCACTCCACTCCTCTCAGACTCTACCAGCTAGGCTGATCCCATTATTCCCACTGGACCTTAGCTAGACCCACGCACGGGATAGACCAACCGGTAAATAATAATACGAAAACGATAATAATACTCACTAAAGTGGTGGTCAATAAATAAATAATGCTTATAACATTTTTCATTTAAACTCATTGACTTATACTGTTTAAACTAGTCTCAACTATATTTCAATCTTTGAGTTTAAATAAAAAACAATCATTATTTGCCAAATAAAAATATACGAAATATAACATAATGTACTTAATTATAATATGCCATATTCAGTTACCAAATAGTTTTTAGGGTTCCGTATCCGTCGTACGGGAGCCTATTACTAAGCCTACGCCGTCTGTCTGTCCGTCTGTCCGAGGGCTGCAACTCTTGAACCGTAGTAGGTAACCCGTTGAAATTTTCACAGAATATTTTTTATTATAGCCGCGATATAACAACAAATAATAAAAATAAGAAAAAGTAAAAAATTCACGGGGGTCCCCATACAAGAAACTAAAAAGTGTATGCGCGCCATCTACCGAAAACAGTATGAAGCATTTTAACTAATCATGAATTTTTACGTATATGAAGCATTTCATAAAACACGCCATAGATGGCGTGAGTGGCGCTGACCATGACATGGCGATACGGAACCCTCATTGCGCGAGTTCGACTCACACTTGTTTTGGTCATTTAAGGCGTTCTTACTATGGTTTGACCAGCACCTATCTCGGAACACCTGGACCTCCTGGGCACCACTATTTCCAAAGTCTAAGGCCAAAACTGCATCCAGAAAATTGGGGATACTTTTCCGCAATCGACGGTTCTTCTCACCGGCACAACTATTCCTGTTGTACAAAACACAGATTAGGCCGGTGATGGAGTTCTGCAGTCACATCTGGGAGGGTAGTCACCATTATCTGCTAGCATCCTTGGACTCGATACAGCGCCGAGCCATCCGTCTTGTTGGTGACCCGAAACTTACAGATGGTCTGGAGTCCCTGAGTCACAGACGATTTGTGGGTTCGCTTAGTCTGTTTTACAGATACTATCACGGACGCTGCTCTGCGGAACTAGCATCCCTTATTCCCTGCCACCCGTCCTATCTCCGCATGACTCGTCGCAGAGAGACTCAACACCCTTTTGTTGTTGACATTGGGCTTTTGAGAACCCATCGGTTCTCTAAATCGTTTCTTTGTCGCACCGCTAGAGTATGGAACTGTCTTCCAGCGAGTGTATTTCCTGAATCCTTTAACCTGGGTTAACCTTCAAGCGTCGTATTAACGGGCTAGACAGCCTAGCAACAATCCGCAAATCTGCTGCTGCAAATCGCGAGGAGAGGTGATTTTGGCTCTGGCGACTGCACCATTGGTCCCTCGGCACAGCCACCCATGCTGGTTTACATAAAAAAAAAACTGAATTGAGGATGTCTTATTTAGTTCGTATGGGCATGTCCCACAGAACAACGATCGGGCCACGCCGCTGCTGGTTCAAATCTCCTTGGCATTGGCATGCTGTAAGGGATGGTCATGGAGTAAGTTACTTTGTTTTATGAGATACTGTGTCTGTAGACTCTATGTATGATACTAAAACAAAATTTACGATTTTTAGAAATATTTTCTGTATGTATGTATGTTCCTCCATAACTCTTAAACCGATCATCCGAATTCGATGAAACTTAGTACCAGCACATTTATATACGGGACACAGGATAGGCTAAATAAAATTCAGTTCCGGTTACGCTAAGATGTGGCTCTCATACAAATCGAATTGTTCCGCGCGCCGAAATAAAGGCACAATAGCGGTCTTTTAAATACGAATTTTACGCTAGCGAAGCCGCGGCAAATTAATAAGGCAAATAGACAATTGCGGCGCGAGGAAAAGAAGCTTGTCGTAAAAATGTTGTATGTTGTTTTTAGGGTTCCGCGGCAAAATTGCGAAAGAATGGGCTTTTATTTCCACGAAACGTGAGATCAACCTGCCCTACTACACTTTGTTCATATACATACAGCACGGTGGACTGGCTTTCCCTTTGTCTTGCCGGCTACTGTACACTGAACGTAAATCTGAAATATTTATTTTTTTTATTTATTTATATTAGAAAACATACAGCCATTCACAATATTGATACACTTATTTTTTTTATGCCTAAAGTATGGCCAATTACATGTTTCCCTGATTGGTTTTTTTTATTTATGTTTGCGTAGGGCATAAACTTAGGTGTCTAAAGGTGTGTGAGGTGTGGTGTTTTGTGGTGTGTTGTTGTGTGGTGTGGTGCGTAGTGTGTGTGTGTGTGTTTGTGTCTCTTTATGTATTTAATTTGTATTAAATATTATCGGCTATTATCATAGCCGTTTCGTTCGACCGACCATTTTTCAGTGCGGTGGTACAGTACCAATCCAGTTGGGTTACCCTAACGTCTAGAACCGAACCACGGCCAGCCTCTGCGGTCAACCTATCAAAAAGTCTGAACCCTTTCGATACATACCTGGATGGATAAGTATGTAGGTATGTATATCATCAATCAATCAATCAATACTAATAATAAATCTGTAAGGAATGGTCATGGCATGGAGTAAGTTACTTTGTTTTATGATATATTGCGTTTGTTTGTAGACTCTATGTATGATACTAAAACTAAATTGAGGGTTTTTAGAATTGTTCTCTGTATGTATGTATGTATGTATGTTCCTCCATAGCTCTTAAACCGATCATCCGAATTCAATGAAACTTAGTACAAGCACATTTAACTATACGTGACACAGGATAGGCTAAATAAAATTCAGTTCCGGTTACGCTAAGATGTGGCTCTCATACAAACTGAATTGTTCCGCGCGCCAAAATAAAGGTACAGTAGCGGCGGGCTTACTTGCTTTCTTCTATTTAAATACGAATTTCAAGCGAGCGAAGCCGCAGGCAAAAGCTAGTATTTTATACTAGTCGTCTGTTTCTGGTGTGCACTTACCTCGGCCCATATATTTTAGTAATTCATAAGTATTAACATAACACAAGTATGACTTTTATTATGTACTAACATGTATTATTATTTATTAATAATAAGTAATATTCTTATTTACATTACACTATACGTATATTATTTGAATCTCAAACATCCAAAGGTTGTACTGTAAGAAATCTCTGTAAGGGATAGTCCGCCTTTGCACCTTATACTATAAATGTTCTAATGTTGTTAATGCTTCTTCATTTACTTTACAATTATTATATTCTATCCTACATAATTACTAAATAACTCACTTATTATAATGGTTTATGAGAGCGAGACATTTTCGATAAGTTTTACGATATATCGCACCGCTTCCCTGCGCGCTCGCTGACAGATCATTCCCTTCCCGAGTGCGAGTGTGATCCCGAGTTTGATAGCCGACCGACTCGCGCACGCGCGCGGAGGCGGCGCGCGGTGCGGACGGCGCGGCGGCAGCGGTGCACTTGCCACTTTCCGACGATGTTTTGACTTCTGATGCAGTCTGGAACGTCTCAAACGGGGCAAGTGTAAATATTTTGTTCCAGGAGTGAATGAAGATAAATCCAAATAGATTCGTATTGATGGCCAGCGAAGTTATCGTCAGCCTCGGTAGCTCAGTGGTGCGATCAGTCGACTGTCGGTCGTGATCTTAAGCACACCAGGCTGCGGTCAGTGGTTGGATTGGTGACCGCTCGACCGCTGGAGGCTGACCGTGGTTCGGTTTCACGTAAAACTGTAGGTCCTTCCCCTTCTTCGAATTCTTTGCGCGACGTCGAAGTCGTGTGCACACACATATTTTTCTTCCTGGGACAACTTGCACTCCCCGGGACAAAATGACCCTTCGCTCGGGACACGGGACATTGTAGCCTGGCCCGGGACAATCCCGGAAATCTCAGGCAGCTGGCAAGCCTGGCACCACCACACCACACCTCACTGCATCGGTCGGTGACGCTGACGCCTGCGCGCCGCCGCGCGCCGCCACCGCCCCGCGCCGCGCCCCGCCACCGCTCGCAAATCGCAAGGCCGTCTGTGCCCGCGCCCGCGCACACCGCGCGCGGTGTAACGAACTCGCGCGAGGTGAGCGAGTGACTCATACACTGTCAACTCAAACTTGACACGCACGCCCTTCCTTATCGGACATCTCAGCGTCTCAGCCTCACGCGCGGTTGTAGTGGAGAGTGCGCGCCACCTTCCAATAGACGAACAAGCCGTACCAATACAAATCTTACCTTCCATTAACTAAGGAGACAAGACAAGACAACACGACAGTGGAGCCGCGGTGACCTTTAGCGCGCATTCCTGACGGCGCGGCGGCGGCGGAGGTGCGGAGGCGCGGCGCGGGCGGCGGCCAATCATGCAATTAGCTTGATCGTTTCGCTTTATCTACAAGTCGCCCACACCCGCGCCGCCGCCTCCGCCGCTGGATCTCAATATAGTGACATAGATAGCTTTTATTTTTATATTTTATTGTAAGCGCGACATATGGCGCCGAGCCACCCATAAGGTGTCTAGCGACGCCCATGGACATTCGGTCGCATGCGGGAGTTGCGAATGCCATGCCGCCGGCCTGACAGGTGCCCATTCACGGCCCTCTTGAAGGACCAGTTGTGGAGGGGTGTTATAATAAGTTTAACATGTGTATGTATGGATGTGTCTGCTGTGGCATCGTAGCTCCCAAACGGATGGACCAATTAGCATGCGTTTTGTTTTAATAAGAAGATTGAAATAAAAGTTAAATTAGACATTTAAAAAACCCCGACCCTTAAAAAGTCGAACATAATTTCCGTTTAAGTACTTACTTAAAGGAATCGGAAGACCACTAAACTAAGTAAATAAAATACAAAAACTCAGAGCTGCACGGGAATTTACTTAGCGGTCCACTTCCGGTCCACGGACTCCTTTAAGTAAGTCAACGGAAATTATTTTTGACTTTTTAAGGGTCGGCGGTTTTAACTAATATGAATCATTTCATAAAACACACCATAGATGGCGTGAGTGGCGCTGACCATGACATGGCGATACGGAACCCTCGGTGCGCGAGTTCGACTCGCACTTGGCCGGTTTTTTCCTTCTTTATTTAAATAGGGCTTTAGAGCTAAAGACTTGAGTGTGAGAATTGAAGATAAAATAATATCGTTGCCTACTTGCCACTTGGAATGATTGCGTTTGAAGCTCGGAGGAGTTCCAAATCTGAATCTGACAATTAAGCAGAAGTTTCGAAATGTTGGACACGATCAAGAATAATTCTATCAAAACTTTCAGAATCAGGAGTTTACCTGCGTAATGATGAGTTAAACTTGTGATACTTAGCGCGTCTTGCACCAACACGAGTTTAAAGTTAAGTAGCGAGTTATGGATTTAAACGCGGTTCACACATACAACGGGTGCTAGTTTAACGAGTTAAACTGGTTTATATATTAAATTTGTGTTGGTGCAAGTGGGCCTTAGTTGTTCATTACCACTGAGAGCACCTAGACTTTGGGACTTGGATATCTGAGACATGACATCTTCAGAACTACAATTATTTTATTATAGGGGCTAGTTAGGTATACAGTACTCGGATATCAATAGTGTTAGTTAGATAGTATCACCGACACGGACGCTGCTCTGTAGAACTAGCATCCCTTTTCCCTGATACCCGTCCTATCTCGGCATGACTCATCGCAGAGTTGACTCAGCACCATAGTTGTTGACATTGGGCTCTTGAGAACCCATCGGTTCTCTAAATCGTTTCTTTGTCGAACCGCTAGGAGTGTGGAACTGTCTTCCGGCTAGGGCAGTGGTTCTCAAACTTTTTTAGCTGACGGCGCCCTTAACCCGTTCAAGAAATTGTGCGGCACATCGCTTCAATATTCGGTTGGTGTCTTTCATAGGCATCATATCTGAACTGTGATAAACGAATCATGCAAATATGTAAATCAAGTAATATTTCCGAAAGGAATAAAAAACACAATTTTGCGATGCGTAAAAGTTACGCATCGAAATGTAAATGTTTCATTATTATTTCGATTAAGTATGTAGGTATGTAAGTATGTAGGTATAAATAATTAAATTCAAAATAAGTATAAAAGTACACCGTGGTCCAAAATAACGTTGACAAAATTTAAAAGATCATATTTCAAAAATGGAATGCGTTCCATTTTATTTTTGTCTATGGTTTTTTCATTCGTTGGCGATATTTTAATATTGTTTGTTGGCTAAAAAGTGTTAAAATATATTTATTACGCTATGTCAGAGCAGCGTGGAGCCATAATTTCATTGTATGAACGTGGAAAGCGGCAGTGTGAGATAGTGAACATTCTTGGTGTTAGTCGTCAGCTAGTTTCTTTGGCAATTAAACGCTATGTTGAGCTCGGCAACATCGGAGACCGTCCTGGGAGAGGACGTAAGCGCACTGTTCGAACTTCTAGGAACCAACACATTATCAAACAAAGATTAGTCCGGAATCCACAGACAAAGGTGAGAAAAATGTCGCGAGACATGGGGATAAGTCGCTCCACCGTGCAGCGTATAGTGAAATATGATCTCCATTTGGTACCATACAAACTCAGAAAAGCGCAATTGCTTACAGAGAAAGACAAAAAAGTTCGCCTTGAGAGATGTCGTTTGCTTAAACAACGCTCCGCTGCTTCGAATTGGAAAAATATCGTATTCTCTGACGAAATTTTTTTTTTGATAGAACAAGCCCATAATCACCGAAATGACAGGATCTGGTCTTCCCCTCGTCCTGGAGCTGCTGCAGTTGTTCCACGACGCCAAAACGCGAAAACAGATATGGTTTGGGGTGCAATTTGCGCCACTGGCAAAACTCCCCTCGTTTTTGTAGAAAAAGGTATCAAAATTAACCAAGAAAATTATCGACGAGACATCCTTGAATCTGTGGTTCTTCCTTGGAGTCAACAGCACTTTGGTAACCATCCATGGATATTCCAACAAGACTCTGCTCCAGCTCCAGCAGGGCCTTAAGTGTTCAACAGTGGTGCAAAAGCAATTTCCCTGATTTCATCAGCTCAAAAGAATGGCCTCGCCTGATCTGAATCCCATGGATTACAGTTTATGGTCAATGTTAGAGGCAAGAACCTGTACTACACCTCATAGAACTGTTGATGACCTGAAGGCTTCTCTTACACGCGAGTGGGACAAAATATCTGTTGATGAGGTGCGGAAAATTGTGGAAAATTTTACCAAGCGTTTGACTCTTTGTATTCGCGCTAAAGGAGGTTATTTTGAAGACAAATAGGAATTCTTGTATAAAATAAGTTGTATTTTTATAATTTATAAATTAATTTAATTCAAGTTTAAAGGTAGTAAAATTATTTCAAAAATCACTTGTCAACGTTATTTTGGGCCACCCTGTAATGTACCTACATTACTTTTATACTTATTTTGAATTTAATTATTTACTACTAGTGAGTGGCTCTGTGAGCTGTAGACCTCGCGAGTCTGTTTTTGTATAGCTTAAAACTGAATAAATGTTCACCGGCGCACCTCGACCCCCATGGCTCAGCGATTTTGAAAAATTACCAAAAACTTGTTGAGAAACAGCCGGACATACGTACGCATTTTTGCCCAAGCTGAAACGGAGACGCTTCGCTCGCGCTTCGCGCTCGCTCGGTCAAATAATGTCCACTTTTTCGCGGCACCCCTGGCGTAGGTTCGCGGCACCCCGGGGTGCCGCGGCACCCAGTTTGCGAATCACTGGGCTAGGGTATTTCCCGAATCCTCTAACCTGGGTGTTTTCAAACGTAGACAGCCTAGCAACGGTGCCAACGGTCCGCAAATCTGCTGGTATGGCACCTAACTGAGCATGGTGATGATCATGATGCCGCGGATACAAGCAACCGACCATATATGAACGGTACTCTAACTCATAAATCCACGTTCCATGCTTGCTTGAGACTAATCTACTAGTACTGGTACTGATATCTTGTTCTATTTGCACGAGCGATGAGCGACGACAACGCCGAGCGAAAGCTGGCTCGGCCCAGCATGGCCGCGGCAGGCAACAATACTGCTCGCTCATACACTACACTGAACTCTATTCTAGTAGGTACGCCGGAATGGTTTTAAACTGCAATTTTATGACGATTTGATTGTTGCGATTTTATTTTGACTATGAGGTAGCAGTAGTGAGCGTCGGCGTAATTAATGTTAGTATGGGATTTTTAGGTTTCCGTATCCCGTACGGAAGCCTATTACTAAGCCTACACTGTCTGTCTGTCCGTCCGTCCGTCTGTCCGAGGGCTGTATCTCTTGAACCGTAATAGGTAGCCCGTTGAAATTTTCACAGAATATGTGTTATTATGGCGGATATAACAACAAATAATAAAAAATAGAAAAAGTAAAAAATTCAGAGGGGATCCCATAAAAGAAACGTGTTTTTTTCAATGTTTTTTTTTTTGTGGTGCGGAAACCTTGGTGCGCGAGTCCGACTCGCACTTGGCTGGTTTTTTTTTTTAATATATATCAGCGGTTACGTTCTGGGTACTGGAGGGAATAAAAGATCCGGCGTGTGTAAATCCGTTTATTGAGCCAGGCTTCATTTATTATTTAGATATAAGACGAGTCGTAGGTTCTTCGGTGGTAGCGAGGCGGCGGTAGCGAGGCGGCCTTACAAGCTAGGTCTGTACTAACCTAACTACCTAGGAACCTTCAGGAGACGAAGCTTCAGGAGACTAATTGGCCAGATTTTTTTTTTATGTAATCCGGTACGGGTGGCCGAGTCGGATGGGCCAAAGCGCATGCTCCGACCAGCCAATATCACCTCCAAGAAGGTAGGTACCATACCGGAGACTTCCCTGGATTGCTGGCTATACTGGACCAGCGGTGAACACAACCGAGGTTGCTATATGCGGTCATCTTACATCCAGTACGGTGGTACCAACCCAGTCGGCTACAATTTGAGCCCACCACCTAGTAAGGGGCAAGGGAAGGGACCTACAGTTTTGGCACCTAAGTCATTATTAGAACGTAACTAGGAACCTAACTGAGACCGCATCTTAGGCTCACACGACGACGACGTTGCGCATTGTGTTCTAGCAAAAAGGGGTAACAAAAACAGGTGACACTCAGCGGAGAGCCACGAAACTGCAGTGGCCGAGGGTCCGCACCATGCCGGACGCGTCACCGCCAGCTGACACCTCGCCAGAGCCGCTCGAGTGGCACTCTAATGTCATGGCTCAGGTTATTTGCAAACCCAACCTCGACCGTTCGGTGGGTAGAGTCCAGCCGCCTGGTTTCTACAGTGGTAAGTTTAAGAGCTATTTACTATACAAACCCACGTAATTTTTTTCATTTTATATGAGATTGTGGGATGAGATGAAGATTTTATATTAGATGTAGATTGTGTCTTACAATTTATGACACGCTTATGCCTTGCAATAATAAGTGATACTATCAAAAGTAGGTTGTTTCACCGTGCAGGGGTCGGAAGTTAGAAAGTAACCTATTCGGTTAAGCCGGTTACGATCAGTATATAATAACCTCAACTCAATTTCACAAAGCGACGCCATATTACGTACCTACCTTCACAGGAATCAGCACGCAACCTCTCAGCCGCGAATCGCCACTGATAGTTCGCCCGTGTACACGAGTACAGGGGTCCGATGCCGTTTGGTTTTATTTAATACAATTTGTTATGAACGATGCGCTTTCTATCGTCCGAGATCCGTGTCTTATGTCAGTCTTTTCCCTCCGCTTCGCGCCTGTGAGTCTGTGACACTCTCCAGTCATGCAATATTATTTTAAATAAAATTACAGCAGTGGACGAAGTTCTTGTTCGGCGGATTTTCCCCCCGTAACACAGCCTTTTAATTCCCTGTGGAAGTTGTGAAATGTTACGGCACTCCCCTTTTGGAAACACGCACATTCATGTTTGAAACAATGAATCCATAAATTATAAAATACAATCACAATCACGAAACACACTTTAAAATGCGTAGACACCAAACTGCACGGCGTAAATCGCCACGCCATCGTAGTCGCCACAATGGCGACAATCAAATCGGCATAAAATGGATTTGATTTTGTAAGGTATAGCCATTCCAGCGCACTAGTATAACAAACTTCAGTGACTGCATAGTACACGCAAGAAAGAAACGCGACAAGTGCAAAGAAAGACCGGTTCCATGGAGCGGGCGGTGCGGAGACCGGTTGCCAACCGCAGCTCGTCAAATAGAAACTGCATTCTGAGTTCACTTCACTCGTCTGTCTAGCTGCTTGTGTCTCTGCCTGCGTACAAGCAGATTATAGTGCCGTGCAGGTATATACATACATACAGCACGCTGTGTTCCGACAATCGGGGTAAAGCAGAGCGATCGGTGTTGTGCTGCAAGTATTCTGGTAAATTACAGCACAACACCGACCATCACGTTTCGCAAAGTATTCGGACACAAAAGAACTATCAAGCACCAAGTAAGGCACCGCGTGTTGAGCCAATCACAACACACGGATGCTTTTGGACGTCCGAGCTTACTCTGTCTTGTAGTAAAGTTTGTACTTGCGCGTTTGTACTCGAATAGAAAGAAAAATTTACAAACTACGTTACAAGGCTACCTCTTCGTTTTCGTATTTTATTCTTCCGATTAGTATATAATATTATCTGCTTCATGCATGAATGAAACATTTGAGCTTGGTGTACTATATGTCGCCTTTCATATTGTACCAAAATACCTACCTAGATATTTACCTGTCACATTTAGTTTGGTACTACCGATCAGAAGATTGATCTCTGGAACTCTGGAACTCGACTATTGTTTGGTTGGGAAATGGCTACGGGAGTGTGTAGGTAGAGTGTAGACACGCGGCTGCGTTCTGGAACAGAGGGGCGCGGTGGCGGGCGGCAACCAACAGATGAGAGAAAGGAAGGCTAGATAGGCCAAGCGCTCTGTGCCTGGGAACACGGTGCGTCAAAATTCCTACCAAACAATTTTCAGCATTCACGTGGCGTTTTCGCAAGAGCAAGCAAATATACCTACGTCGACGTGCTCTGTCATCTGAAATAAGAACCGGCCAAGTGCGAGTTGAAATCGCGCACCGAGGGTTCCGTATCGCCATGTCATGGTTAGCGCCACTCACGCCATCTATGGCGTGTTTATGAAATGTTTCATATTAGTTCAAATTCATGATTAGTTAAAATGATTCACCTCTAGTCGGACTAGGTGCCATGTCAGTGCTTCCCTTCATTTCATGTCGGCTACACTGAACTGGACGGAAAACACGAACTATTTACATAGCCGTTTCGACCGACGTTTCGCTCAGGACGGTGGTACCAACCCGGCCGGGATAAACCCTACCACCTAGTAAGGTAAGAAGGGAAGGGACCTACAGTTTAATGTGGAATCCGAACCACGGTCAGCCTCCACCGGTCGAGCGATGATCGATCACCCATCCAAGTACTGACCGCGCTCAGCGTTGCTTAACAACAGTCGACCGACCGCTCCACTGAGCTACCGAGGCTGACAAACAAGTTTCGACAAACAGTTTTGACAACAAGGCAACAAGTTTCATCGCGCTGTGCCGCGCCTAGTATATAGTTCAGTACAACTCATCTGCTTTTCTTCTTAATACATTGCCACAAACTATTTTTGTTCGCCTGCATATACATCTCCCACAACCCAAAGGTTGGTTAGAATAGAATGCCTCACGGCATTAAGCTCACCTCTTGTGCCTATTTTGTATAAATTGGTGTTCAATAAAGAATTACATACATACAAAATCTGGGCATAAAATCAGTTCGCGCATCTAGCCACTACACTCAGATCTGCGCTGCCGTCGGACGGTAAAACGATGTATGAGCACATATAGCGTTTTTACGTAACACGGCTCAATCGAAAGTTCTTGGCGTGCCCTATCACCCAATATAAATGTTATCTTTGTAGGACCTTCACTGAAGAAGTTATGAAGATCGATATGATGATGTATGTCCAAAAACATACGATTCTGTGCGGTAGAAGAATGTATTTTTTTCCAGAACCCTCCATTTAAGTATGCCACGACGATGTAATATCCAATACATCGTTTCACCATAACACCGCCTAGTTACAGCGTTTAGCCATAACACAAATCCTTCAAACGCGTTTATCTCAAAACAATACTTTTGAACATACATCGTTTTACCGTTCGACGGCAGTGCGGTGATAGGTATGTTTCATCCATCAGCGGGGCGCGGGGGCGGCAGCGCCACCACCTGAGTCCTTTATCTTGTTGGGGCGGATTTGGGAAATTGGATAATTTTATATATTCCAATTTTCACTCCACACCTACATATCCTATCGCTTATTTCACTACAAAAATGAACTATAGGAACAGCAGGCCAGTCAGACTATAAGTAGTTGCTATGTCGCACCGCTAGAGTGTGGAATTGTCTACCCGGCGAGTGTGTTTCCCAGGTTCAGTCAGCAGGTTAGGTCTTGCTTGGAGTAGGTACTGCTCGCACCTGCGGGATGGCTCTGCCAAATACCAGCTTGTGCCTGTGGACTCAATCCAGCGTCTCGTGCCGTGCGACTGGTAGGTGATCCTGCGGTGTCCCGCGACTTAGAACCGCTGCAACTCCGTAGGGACGTCGGCTCCCTAAGTGTGTTCTATCGTCTATTTCATGGGGAGTATTCGGAGGAGCTATTTAACGCAATTTCGCCGTCCCCATTCCACCTCCGCACTACGCGTACTAGGCAGGGGATGCACCCTTATTCAATCGACCTACCACGGATAAGCACCAACCGGTTCTGTAGGTCTTCCGGTTCTGTAGGATTCACAGAACCGGGAAAGTGTGGAACGCACTTCCTGCCCATCTATTTCCTCCCAAGTACAGCCTGGGGTCTTTCAAAAGGGGCGTAAAAAGGCTCCTGTCAGGCAGGCATGACATTCGCAATCCCCGTGCATCACAGAATGTCCATGGGTATCGTTAGACACCTACTTGTAACGTGAAACGATGTCACATTTCGCCTTATCCATAAAAAAATTCACAGATTTCGTGCCTTACACGACTATCGAGCACATTGAAAATGAATCTACGGAATTCGAAAAAATATTGTCGCTGAGCGACACGAGAAAGTCGGGATAAGGAAAAGTTTAGTTGGGTTCTGATGATGGAGCCGGAAGGAAGCCATAGGAACTCCTAAACTACACATGATAAGCCCATCGTGTTTGGGCTCGTTGGATTTGTCTTCGCAAGTACTCTAGTCATATGTTATTTCCAGGGTCCTGATGATGGAGCCGGAAGGAAGCCATAGGAACTCCTAAACTACACATCATGATAAATCAACCATATTTGGGCTCTTTGGATATAGGAATATAGGAATATAGGATAGGTTAGAAGATGCGTCGCTACGCTACGCGACGCATCTTCTAACCTAACCTATATTCTTATCTTCTATATATCCTTATATTATATTTTTATATTTGATATTTATTAATTTGTTACTTTAGTTAGACATAATGTCAAGCTTATCTCTTTTTCTGTCTAAATTTTAGTTTACATTTTTAAGCTGCTTGTGTTTTTGAAAAATAATGAAAAATATATAAATGTAATATAATTTTTTTTATTTTGTTGCATTCATTTTCAATGCGACGCATCTTCTAACCTAACCTATATTCCTATATTCCTATATCCAACGAGCCCAAATATGGTGGATTTATCATGTGTAGTTTAGGAGTTCCTATGGCTTCCTTCCGGCTCCATCATCAGGACCCTGGACATCATATATGACAAGAGTACTTGCGAAGACAAATCCAACGAGCCCAAACACTATGGGCTTATCATGTGTACTTTAGGAGTTCCTATGGCTTCCTTCCGGCTCCATCATCAGACCCCAACTAACCTTTTCCTTATCCCAACTTTCTCGTGTCGCTCAGTGACAATATTTTTTTCGAATTCCGTAGACTCATTTGCAATGTGCTCGATAGTCGTGTGAGGCACGAAATCTGTGAATTTCTTTTTTCAGAAAGGTTGAGCTACAGGGCAAACCCTTAACCCGATCGTCTTTGTTTTAGGCTCAAATTATAGCTGACTAAACTGTCCAGAGGAGATTTTCTCAAATTTTTGATATCATTCTTCGTTTCCAAAATATCGAGCGCCAAAATCAAAAATTCGGAAAAAAATATTTTTTTTTTTCACTATTTCGGCCATAACTTTTTTAGTTTTTTACTTTCTCGAATAATTATTTTTGTACCTTATAGCTCTCGTGAATACGCGTCTTTTGAGATTTTTGAATATCATATCTTCACAATTCTCCGAGATATAAGGGGATCGCACTTTTTCGTGAAATCGGGGCCTATACTGAAACGAACCAAAAGACATTTTCAATGTCAAAATAATAATTTCAACCAGGTCTCCGGTTCTTCAAACGTTGTATTAACAAGTTGAATAGCGCCTCTATTTATTAGTCCGAAAATCTGCTGGTATTATTTTTCGTAAATCGACATGGGTGGCTGTGCTGGGGGACCAATGGTGTAGTCGATACAGCCAAAAACACATTTCCTCGCGAAACGACGCTCACAGACTCAGCTGGACGCAAAACACGAACTATTTACTTCGGCCGGCATTTCATTCAGTGCCATCTAGTAAGATAAGAAGGGAATGAACCTACAGTTTTACGTGTAATCCGAACCACTGTCCGCCTATCACGGGCGAGCGGTTAACCATCCAAGTACTGACCGCGTCTAGGTGTGCTTTTGATCACGATCCACAGTCAACCGACCGCACCACTGACCACTGAGCCTGAGCTGCCATGCCGAGGCTGACAAATGCATCAAGTAAACATAATATGATGCTAGCTCCCGGGCTATATGTGCATACGGCACGGCGCACACAATGGCTCGCAGTCTGCACTGCGTCCACCGCGTCCACCCTCGTCACCCTATTCGGTGTGCGGCGGAGCTACACTTACCGCATGCAGATTAGCAAAGAAAAGCGGGCGAGAGCGGCGGAGTCGCGGCGCGGAGCGTGAGGTTGGGGAAGAGCGGTAGCGCAATGTGACTGCGGCCTGCGGTCAGTCAGTTCTGCGGTTCTGCCCGTAACTGAAGAACCACACCACGCGACAACGCATTTTGGCTTTGTGGTTTTACGATTTTGTTGCATTGGATGGAGCTCACGAGCGAAAGTGGCGGCGCGGGGCGACGAGCGGTTTTTGCACTTCCGGTATATTATATTGACGGATGGTGCTCGCGCTGCGGTATTGGATCGGGTACTGCCACGTTCACGTGCAATTTACTTTAGTATCACATATAAACAATAATTATATAATAATTAATAGTGATAAATTAAATGTTTATTTATAAACATTTAATTTCATTCAACTCGGCTGGTTAACTCGTAAAATGTAAAGAATTTCTTAATTTAATGTCCCACTGTCATTTATGCACGCACACTCTTGATCAGATGAGATAAGATCATAATATAATAGGATCGTCACGTGACCGGATGATATACAACTCAGGCGCGTGTCGTCGCTCGTCGGTAGTGTTAAACCCAACAGCCGTTGAAGATAAATCTCGCTGCGAGTTGCGGAAGCACGAGCCAACCGTCTCGCCGTGTCGCCTTTCGCACACTGGACGATAACGGCACGGCACGGCACTGCAACGGCAACGGCAACGGCACAACCACGGAACGGCAGCATGGGAGACAAAACATGTATGAAATTATGAAACAGCTTTCGCATGGGCCTGCGAGGCTGCGACTCACGGTAACGACGACGACGACGACGTGTCGTTGCCGTCACTGAACGCGGCAGTTCATACATTTTTGTATCCACTGCTGCCGTGCCGTGGTCGTTTCCCTGCCGTTATCACTGATCTAGTACCTAGATGAGCCTTTAGTCATATATCACTGCAGGAAAAGCATGTCACCAACCAAACCAGCTTACAAGCTGAGTTCATATGACTGACGCTTGTGTTGTATGTAAGGCTCATCTTATCGTCTTGTGTTCGCAAATAGGTGAGTGAGAGCGTTAGCGCATTAATGCGATCCTTTGAATGAATTCGTGATGATAATTGGGTTTCGGTTTAAAGAATCTTTATTGATCTCAAAGAACGTTATAAGTATATAACATTCGCTTATAAAGATTGGTAGGTACATTTTTGCGGTTACATTTAAGTATAAAATAGAAAGTTTAAACTATTAGTAAAATAAAAATATTGTAGGTACAATATACAAGGTTAGATAATCTTATAAATATTCCGAAGACATACGGACAGACAGACAGACGTATAGAACTGAAGACAAGTACGTAAATAATTCTAAAATATTGACACGTTTTAATTAATTATTCAAGAAGTATATTTTGGCAGCCGTTTTGAACATAGTGTTTGATTCTAAAAAAAAATTCACGTTTACCGACAGGTACTAACATGTTTCATCGCATTTTGCCACTTCTAGTATTTAGTTAGTTAGGCCGTAGTAGTCTAATCGGCCTCTGGCCTCTTGTGCATTCAACTCATCACATTACATGCCGAGAGTGGCCTTACTAATTGCATTTCGTCGATGGGCGCGCCTTTGAAAAAGAAAGGGCAAAGCAATTACACAGCCATCTGAGCAGAGAATAAATAAAGAGACATAACGAGCGATAGGAAGGACTACCAGCACAGCGTGCGGCATTGACATTCATTCATAGATCCGTGAAATAGTGGCTGGATGGGACGTCAACATGCTACAGCAATGCACAGTGATTCGCGGCCAATCAACAAGCGGTGGGTGGCCGAGTAGTTTGCGCATCGGCTTCTCATGCGAGAGGTCCGAGGTTCGAATGAATTTTTTCTGACGAAAAAATTTACGTGCATACCTACACCTGTTGCTTCATCGTTCAGAACCGGTGTAAAACTGTAGGTCCCTTCCCTTGCCCCTTACTAGGTGGTAGGCTCAAATTGTAGCCGATTGGGTTGTTACCATCGTACTGGATGTAAGATGGCCGCATGCCGCATAGTCATAGCAGCTTCGGTTGTGGTCTTCTCTAGTCCTCTAGGCTATACTCGCGAGCAATCCAGGGCAGTCTCCGGTATGGCACCTGCCTTCTCTGATGTGATATTGGCTGGTCGGACCATGTGCTTTAGCCCCTCCGACTCAGCCACCCATACCGGATTACAAAAAAAAAAGTACAGCCAATGACAGCACCAAATATTTCGGATCATCTAGTCGGCGCGGCGTTCGCCTCCGCACGCGACATGCGCGTGCGTGCTCCCACCGCATTGATGTCGGCCGCGCACGCGCAAACCGCATGCAGCCTTCCCATAAAAGCCCGACATGACTATCCGCATAATGTCGCGACACGGCAGATGCTTCATCGCTCATCTAGCTATTATGTCTCTGATCTGTGTTGACATTAGTGCGCAATATGAGGGAGGACATGGAGGGCGCTGGGCGGGGGTGCGGGGAGGCCTCCGGCGAGGTCCCTCGCCTCGGCGCGGCGTCGCCGATGATACAATGTCAAGGCAACAGGCAGCAGGCTTCAACACTACTACAGGCAGACTGGGCTCGTCCGCCCCGCCCGCCCGACGTCGCGTCCTACAAAGGAAGCTAAAGGCTGGTCGATCAGTGACACTACTTCTATGTTCCAACGAGTTGAGGCCATCCAGCCGCACGTGAGCTAGTCGATCGCGATCCGCCGAAGACGTCGCTACACTCGCATTCCGCGCGCACCGCCCGCCTCAAACTCCACTTCCCCTCTCCCGCTCGTACCCCGCGCACGCACACCACTCTACACTACTCGGCTCTGGCGCCTCCGCGTCCTTTTCCTCAGTTATTGCGACTTCATTTCTTAGTACTGCCCTAGTGAGCTTGACGGCCAAGAAGTACTGATTTCCCATACTTTGACAATCTGTCTGAAGCTAACAGGGCTTCAGGAGTAGCCTCACCAGGAAGTAAAACGCTTTCGGCCAGACCAATTCTTTAATTTCAAGAAGAAGAACTCATTTTATAAAAATCATTCTGTGAATTTAGATGGTAGAGCCGAGAATGAATAGCATGTTCGATGGTCAAGTGTGCATCAAATAACATCGGTCGTCATTATGTTTATCGCCTCTATTCCGTTAGTAGTAGATTTACCTACTCGTCGGTGCGCGGCCAAGTCGCCAGTGCAGTACCTAGTGCAGCCTCTAGTAATAATCTCGAGTAGCCGAATGAATACTCATATAGATAGAGTACGTGTAATGTAAATCGAACGAAATAAATTTTAACACAAGGAAAGCCTTGCCTTCATTACCTACTCAAATTAATCATACATTTTAATTATGTACCTACTTCTATAGGTAGAAACTTCACTGGTTTAGTTTTTCTATTTTATGTTTATTTTATTATGTATTTTCAAACTAACTAGGCTTCAAACTGTATGTTTCTTTAATAAATAAATAAAAAATAACAATGTAAGTATAGTAAAAGTGTATGGAGTGTCATGCGCATGAATGACCTAGCTACCACGCAGTATTAATACAAGTTTATATTATCTGCTGTAACAGATAGCTGCAACATAAATTTGCAACTATATAATGAAACATTCGCATAATAGCATATGCACTTCGCCTGCCACAGAACCAGTAGAGTTTAGGCTGCCTGCACTTCTGCCTCCAACGCTAGAGGCAATATTCGCTTGCACCGGATGTTACATATATGTGTGTGGATGGAGTGTTGCAGAGTAGGGAAGGCGTGATAGTCCTGCATGTGTGCGTTGTTGGAAACTCTCGCGGGCGACGACACAGCAGAACAGAGCTGCAGACGTCAGCTATCGAGTTTGTGCATCGGATATTTCCGACGCGTCCGTTGCCTCTGCCGCCGCGTCGCCCCGCGCCGCCGCGTCGCCCCGCGCCGCCGCCGCCGTTGCCGCCTCCGCCGCCGACACGGCAGGCAGGCTGCGGGATACTGCTGCGGGCGCGCTTCTATTTCCTGAAACTGTCGTGTCGGGTTCTGCTTGCTCGCTCGCGGTCTGATGTCCGACTTTCCGACTCCTTCCGCACTAGAGAGTCCTCTGCACGAGGCATTGTTAGAACTGCGAAAAGTTGTACAGAGGGGTTGTGAAAAACATGTGTCGCCAGTGCGGGGAGTAGCGGCGGGGGGCACGCCTTCGTAGTCCACCTATCACGCACCATCTATATTGTTGATTGTTTATTGATCATTCATACGGCAGTAAGACTGCACTCGAACTTGTCACAATTTGATCGATCCGGTTCGATTACACCCATGAAGAAGAACCGACAAGAAACTTCACAGGGTTTTTTGGAGTGAAAACTTCTTTAGCGGCGCTTGGCACTTTTTTAGGTGGGTAAAAAATGTATAACTCGCGACATCGCGACAATGTCGCGTCCGCGTCATTTTTAAAATGAAACCTTAAGTCATTGCATTAAGGGTTAAGTTAGAGTGGCACGGGATCTGCCGGCACTCCCGGAGTGCAACTGTTAAGTAGGGTTCGGTAACACGTTTATGTCTGTCCATTCTACTAAGTTCTGCAAAATGAATTTAGGTTTCCGTAACAAATGCATGTCTGTCCGTTCTACTAAATTTAACATTTATTTCAAAATGAATGTAGGGTTCCGTAACAGATGCATGTCTGTCCGTTCTACTATATTTTACAATTTTCAACCAAGGTCCTCCGACGGTTATTTTATAATAAAAGTAGGGTTCCGTAACACGTTTATGTCTGTCCATTCTACGAAGTTCTGCAAAATGAATGTAGGGTTCCGTAACAAATGCATGTCTGTCCGTTCTACAAAATTTAACATTTATTTCAAAATGAATGTAGGGTTCCGTAACAAATGCATGTCTGT
The DNA here is from genome assembly GCA_946902875.1 of Nematopogon swammerdamellus. Lineage (NCBI taxonomy): Eukaryota > Metazoa > Arthropoda > Insecta > Lepidoptera > Adelidae > Nematopogon > Nematopogon swammerdamellus. The sequence goes on from OX336335.1 coordinate 645,483, forward strand.
CCGTTCTACTAAATTTTACAATTTTCAACCAAGGTCCTCCGACGGTTATTTTATAATAAATGTAGGGTTCCGTAACAAATGCATGTCTGTGCGCTCTACTAAATTTATCATAAATTTTTTTTTACGTGATAACGTCTTATAAATTAATGAATACCGGCTGCACGCACGAATATCACGTCACGTTCCATCTGAGCCTGTGTGTGCAAGGGTGAGCGCGTAACAAGCGGTAGAGAGGCACAATCGGCCCAACCGTCGGCTTGTAAAAGTACCAGGGCAGCAGAAATTAAAACGAGGTTACTCGTACCATAATATCTGGCCGGTCGGAAAATATTTCAAATTTAGAATATTCATGAAACAAGGGTTGTATGACGTTATCACGTAAAACTATCGTCCGTAAACCGACTTTACAGACAACCAATTTTTTTTTAAGCAATGTTACGGTGTTGTTTTCACTTATGCCTGCCGGCATAAGTGAAAACAACTCCCGGAGTGCAACTGTGGCTTTTTTTTACAATGTTACAAGTTTAGTATTTTAGTGACTAGCCAGCCACATAATAACATCGCTTACAGTTTATCGAAAATACAGCTTGAGAGCATATTACTGAGAGTTCCGACTACAAAGACCAATTAATGAAGTGTATCAGGTGTAAAGAGCCTTTGTTCTTCGATACGTAATTTGTCTCAACTCAGTAATGTTAGTAAATGAAACATACTGCAATGTAGTACATATATGTAATTGTAAAAAAATTAAAAAAAACATTTGTATAAATATTGAGATACTTGAAGGACAGTAAGAGGAACTATGCTTGAAGTATGAAATTGTCAATGTGTTAATAAATCTGAAGTATTAATCGTTCGCGAATTATGCAGTCAGTATAGGTCTATAGTACGTATACTAATCGCAGAATAAAATAGGAGCGGGGAGGCTGAGGTAAGGGCAGCGGGAGCGGGTGGGGTGCATAGGAATTGGGCGTGAATCATCATGGCCGGCGCGGCGGGGGTTGGGGGTGCGCGCGGGGCTAACTCCACCTTTTTTTTATGTAAACCAACATGGGTGGCTGTGCCGAGAGACCAATGATGCATTCGACAGAGCACAAAAACACCTCTCCTCGCGAAACCACGCTCAGTTAGGTGCCATGCCAGCAGATTTGCGGACTGTTGCTAGGCTGTCTAGCCTGTTAATACCATTGATGTATGATGGTTAATACGACGTTTGAAGACACCCAGGTTAAAGGATTCGGGAAACACACTCGCCGGAAGATCCGGAAGACCTACGAATCCTGCGATGTGACCACAGACAGATGCAATGGCACATGCACTTCGATGAAGCACGTTACCTCCCACCCGTTGATGGCTGTGGCGTCGCGTCGTCGTCGTAGTCAGTTTGCTTATAGTCTAACTCCTCTGTACTCCCTTCTCCGTCCGTGTTTGTAGTAGATAGCGTTATCTTGTAAGTTAGGTCATACATAACATAATCTATTGTTAGGCATGCACTGAGTGAGGTGAGAATGCATTTATCAAGTCAAACAACGTTTGCAGCACATAGGGTAATACCTAATGAATGCCTATGGCATTTTCTGCCAGTCGACTTTGGATTCGATCCAGCGTCGAGCCGTGTGGTCGGTGCCACTAGTCGGTGACCCCAACGGGTCCCGCGATCTACATAGAACCACTGCAACTCCGTAGGGATGTCGGCGCCCTAAGTGTGTTCTATCGCTTATTCCATGGGGAATGCTCGGAGGAGCTGTTTATCGCGATGCCGCCGTCCCCTTTCCACCTCCGCACAACGCGCACTGGGCAGGGATTGCATCCCTATACGCTGGACTTACCACGGATGCGTACAAATTGGTTCTGCAGATCTTTCCTCCACAGAACTGGTAAACTCTGAAACGCTCTCCCTGCCCATATATTTCCCCCCAAGTATAGTATCGGGTCCTTCAAGAGAGGCGTGAATAGGCACCTGTCAGGCCGGCATGGCATTCACAACCCCCCGTACGACCGAATGTCCATGGGCGTCGTTAGACACCTTATGGCTCGGCGACACATGTCGCGCAAAATACTTTCCTCCGTCTTCCAAGAAAACTTATCGAATACTAAACGGGGTGATTTTGTACGCGTAACTGAAAAAAACTTTCGTTTTCCGCTAGCCCCCACATGTATGGAACGGAAAGAACCTATGTCTTCAAAATAAAAAAGTCAGTGATTCAATTACACGTCCCTTTCAATATTCCGTAACTCACTCACTAGTCCAGTCAAATTAAACATGAAAAGGGGGTCGTGCTTGCAAAAGGTCGTGTCGTTCTGAATTTTTTATATGTTGTTAGGACCTAAACCAATATTAAAAAACCAGATTTGCAATTTCCAAATTGCTGTGCGAGCGGGGATGTACCAAACAAACCATGAAATTTTCGGACATTTTTCAGTTTTTGCTCAATATGAAGTGAAGGAAGAGTCTCACCGGTATAGTCACTTTGCATACTTTTAAAGTAGACTAAATTTGCCACAATATGAGACCAAGGCGAGCTCTATACAGCCATTGGTTCCCAAGATACAGTTCTTCGAAAAAAGGCTATTTTTTTTTTCAAAAAGTGTTTTTTTTTCGAAATGGTCACTTATTTTGTGAAATATCTTCTATAATACGTCTCCTACGTCAAACTTGATGTGAAATGAAGTTGTAGTAAATTTAATTGGCTTTCATTTGAAACCAAACTCGTACCTGTCGGCTCAACGGTTCTCTCAAAAACGGCAAATAACCAAAAACAGTCATAAGTGGGTTATGGGTGTAAATACAAATAAACTGTTCTCACGTCTTTTTATGGTTTTATTTATCAAACAGTTACAATAATTTTACATGTTTTTTTCTTACGGAAACAATCGGGAACAGTTGCAGACAAATGAAGGACCCCGTGGCAATAACATTCTTTTTGGATCGTGAAGATTTGCTAATCTTGCAAGGAAGGCTATTTTAGGACGCCCGGCCCTTGCAGCTCTTAGTGTGTTGCGAAATGTCTATCAAGCCGGGCGTGTGTTTCGTGTGTCGTGAGGACCTCGACACAGGCTCTGTTGTGATCATTAAAGAACGAGCACATTGGAAATAAATCTACGGAATTCGATTTTTTTTCAAAAAGGTTAGGCTACAGGGCAAAGCCTTAACCCGATCGTCTTTGTTTAGGCTCAAATTGTAGCTGACTAAATTTTCCAGAGGAACTTTTCTCAATTTTTTTATATCATTCTTCGTTTCCAAATTATCGAGCGCCAAAATAAAAAATTCGGAAATTTTTTTATTATTTTTTTTCACTATTTCGGCCATAACTTTTTTCGTTTTTTTACTTTCTCGAATAATTCTTTTTGCACCTTACATCTCTCGTGAATACGCCTCTTTTGAGATTTTTTTGAATATCATATCTTCACAGCTCTCCGAGATATAAGGGAATCCCACTTTTTCGTGGAATCGGAGCCTACACAGGAGCGAACGAAAAAACATTTCCAATATCGACACTGGCCATAAAATTTTGTATGATCATTGGTACAAGGAACAAAAAGGCGATGCGCAGTAAGAGCGGTTGAGAGTTGTGAAGGCAGCAGCAGAAATCATCGTGGAAGATATCCGCACACAAGTGTATGACACAAGTCAGTATCCCCCCTCGGACGATTTCTATATATTCTTCAACAATGTTGATTCTGTCATCCCTGAGTCACACGCCCGGATGGATAGACATTTCGCAAAACACTGAGAGCTGCCCTGGAAGGGCCGGGCGTCCTAAAATAGCCTTCCTTGCAAGATTAGCAGATCTTTACGATTCAAAAGTATGATATTGCCACGGGGTCCTTCATTTGTCTGCAATTGTTCCCAATTGTTTCTGTAATAAAAAACATGTAAAATGATTGTAACTGTTTGATAAGTAAAACCATAAAAAGACGTGAGAACAGTTTATTTGCATTTACCCGCAAAACCCACTTATGACTGTTTTTGGTTATTTGCCTTTTTTGAGAGAACCGCTGGGCCGACAGGTACGAGTTTGGTTTCAAATGAAAGCTAATTAAATTTACTACAACTTCATTTCACAGAAAATTTGACGTGGGAGACGTATTTCAGAGGATATATCACAAAAAAGTGACTATTTCGAAAAAAAATCCTTTTTGAAAAAAATTGCCTATTTTCGAAGAACGCTATCTTGGGAACCAATGGCTGTATAGAGCTCGTCTTGTTCACAAATTGTAGCAAATTTAGTCTACTTTAAAAGTATGTAAGTGACTATACCGGTCAGACCCTTCCTTCACAGAGATATTGAGCAAAAACTGAAAAAAGTCCGAAAATATCATGGTTTTTTTGGTACACCCCCGCTCGCACAGCACTTTGGAAATTGCAAATCTGGTTTTTTAATATTGGATTAAGTCCTAACAACATATAAAAAATTCAGAACGACACGACCTTTTGTAAGCACGAATGTATATCTTGACTGGACTACACTGCGGAGGATGGCGAAGGGGTCGCGAGCGGCGCGCGCGTCGCTTACCGAACGAGAGAAATACTTTGTATGCGTTTCGCGGAATCCTCTGAGAGTCGCAGCGAAGCTCTAATGTCTCATCGTCTGCTGAATCCTGTGTCTGAATCTCTTCTCGTCGCGGCTTTTCTCTTATCTTCTTATTTTTCTTCAATGACATTATACTATATATATATTTTTTATGGAAACGACACGGTTGGCTACATCACCTGCAACATCCGTGATGTCAGCCCATAACACCGGGTGAACTTGGTGCCACGTCAGTGCTTCGCTTCGGTCGTGCCGGCTACACTGAACTGGACGGAAAACACAAACTATTTACATAGCCGTTTCGACCGACCTTTCATTCAGTGCGGTGGTACCAGCCGGGCGGGTTAAACCCTACCACCTAGTAATATAAGAAGGGGTCATATCCCTTAGTCGCCTTTTTTTATGTTATCCGGTATGGGTGGCTGAGTCGGAGGGGCCAAAGCGCATGCTCCGACCAGCCAATATCACCTCCGAGAAGGTAGGTGCCATACCGGAGACTTCCCTGGTTTGCTGGCTGTACTGGACTAGAGGAGAACACAACCGATATAAGATGGCCGCCTTTTACGACATACACGGGGAGAGATGAGGTGGGCGGTCTTTTAAAGTACGCGGCCCCACACATATGTTAAAAATATCATTGTTCTTCTCTATATCTCTACGCAAGTCGCGAAATCTGTCTGTAGCGGGTAAACTCGAAAATGGTTGTACCGATTAACACGCAGTTTTAACTAATGCAATCAGGCTTATATCGGGATGGCTAAAGGCTATGATATGATATGAATACCTACTAAATTGATTTAGGTGCGTTAGCATTGGTGGTGAGTAGGGTTGCCAACCATACTGTTAAAAACAGTATTATACTTGTTTTCACTCTATAATACTGTTTACTGTTCAACAAAAAAAAAGTACACAAAATACTGTTTTCACCGTCACTTAACTGGTATCCAGTCCAGAGCCACAAATAAAACGCGCGTGTAGTGCAGTCTTCATTTCAGAACCAAATACCAGCCAAAAAGTATCGTGAATACAAAATATATCAGCTGTTTATAATTAAATTCTCATGTTACATTTGATCTTTTTGAAAAAAATTATAGACAGTCATAATTTGCATAGACTAAATGTTGCTTTGGATGATTTGTATTCCGAAGTAGTTTAGTTTCAAGTAAGTAGTTCAGGAAAAAGTATCAGAAGACGAAGATTTTTCTAAAATGATTATGGGTCAAAGGTGGAGACATTTTATTAATTTGGATTTCAAATTCGGATTTCAAAGTGGAACTTTTTAAAAAAAGATGATAAATTGAGAAGTTTCACGAGGAGCACACAAAAATAAGTATTTAAAACATTATAAAAATAAATAAAATACTGTTCATTTTTCTAAAATACTGTTTAATTTCTTTTTCCGACCTTAATATACTTTTTTCCGTGAATAAAAAGTTGGCAACCCTAGTGGTGAGTGCTACGCTCCGTCCCACCGCCGCCGCCGCGCCGCCTTCGTTACTCCATGGTCGCTCGCTCGCTACATAACCAAATTAACCGCAAAGCTAATCAACTGAGGGAAAATTGACTGGAGCCAAGCTAGCGCAGCCCGCACGGGCGGGCGGCGGCGCGGCGGCGAGACGCAGGCGCAGCGTCTAATATCTATTCTGTGGCAGCGTCTCGATCGGGAGACGCTTTCTAAAATAACTAGATAGATAGGAAATTCGTTATTGCTTCACAAAAATTGCTCACAAAGAAAACACAGCACTTAGTTACAGTCGTATGAGATGAAAAGGCGGACTTATCCCTTAAAGACATTTCTTCCAGTCAACTTTTGAATGGTTGAGGCGTGTATTTATACGAGTATAACGTATAATTATTGTTGTCTACGTGAGCTACGAATACACCCAGTGCAAGCTCCAAGTTGTTTTATTGGGTATTTTCTGAAGGGGGCTCCCCCAGCTCCCCCGGTGCTTCTCTTTATCTTCAAAGAGGAGCACTAGCGCTAACACTAGTACTGGCACTGGCACTGGGACTGGCAATGGAAATTGCACGAGCACTGGCACTGGCAATGGAAATTGCACGAGCACTGGCACTGGCAATGGAAATTGCACTGGCACTACTGGCAATGGAAATTGCACTGGCACTACTGGCAATGGAAATTGCACGAGCACTGGCACTGGCAATGGAAATTGCACTGGCACTACTGGCAATGGAAATTGCACTGGCACTGGCAATGGAAATTGCACTGGCACTGGCACTGGCAATGGAAATTGCACTGGCACTGGCAATGGAAATTACACTGGCACTGGCAATGGAAATTGCACTGGCACTGGCACTGGCACTAGAACTAGCACTAGAGCACTACAATAGTAGAATACGCCATCGGGACTTTAGTACAGCCCCTAAGTTTGTGCAATATACACGCAGTAGCAGAAAAATAAGCAAACTGAATATAAATAAATATACATTATACAGTATTGAATACGACTGATCAGGCTAAACCGATGTTATATATAACTATAAATAAATAATGAGGCGGAATTCGCGGCGAAGTGAGAAGTTTTAGGGAACAGAAATAGTCGGGAGTGGACGCTAGTGTGGGCCCAGTTCCGCCGCCTTGCACATAGACAGACACCGGCGACGAGTGATTCACGGCTGTTTTGCTGGTTGAATTATTGTCCACGAAGGAGAGCGAACGAGTTCTTCCCACGTCGCGGTGTCGTCGTCTCGTACTGCAGTCGCCGCTCATTATTTGTAGAAATCGCTCGCTCGTTTGTTCGGATCGGATCGTCACGTCACGGAGAAGAGAGGTGAGAGGAGTTGGTGCTACCCGTAATTTCTAGTAAAACTTGTATCGCCACCGCACCGGTGCGAGAGGTAGCGGCGCGAGGCAGGACTTCGTAGTCCGCTAACCGCGCACAGTCATGTACGGACACGCTGGGCCGCGAGTCGCGTTCAACCCATTGACGGGACTAATGCAATGCCGCGCCCACTTGAATGAGGCCTCCAGCCCCTGTACCGGCGTTACTCACTCGCCGATGTGAGTATGAGAAACGATCTTACTCAATCAATCAGAAGGCGTTCGGTGAGTCGTCCAGCCCGGCTATTGGTTGAAATATGCGAGTAGTTAGCGAGTGAGTTAACGCCGCGCCGGTAGACTCGCAGCTGTGGCGATGTACACAGTTGCTTAGACCAACTGCTCTCAACTCTCTTCTCCGTGGCTTGTTTGCGTAAACACCATAGCCGTCAGTGGCAGACTGGAACTATTGAAATAAACTTAAGTCAATGACGAATACACGCTCACTTCTAGCTTAGACACTTAGTACCTAAGTGTCCGAGGCCGACTTTCACCGCGACGACATTCAGAATGTTTTATGTTTATTTACAACGATTTTATCTGCAATCGCTGCCAGTAATAGCCGTCAATTCAATTTATTCTCACCGCTTTACGACTGAGCCGTCGCGTCCCAATGCCGCCCCGCCGCGCCGCCTCCGCGCCGTGACGTGAAGTCGTCGGCCGGTCATTTGAAAGTAAGGCGGTCATTAGAGGAAGATCAGAACCTTATACGTAGGTTTATTTGAAGAGAAATATTCAGATTTTCGAATTTACTTACATAATGACTCCGGTGAGTGAAAATTCGTGAGTAAACATGTAAGTTCTACACCAGCAGTTCTGTTTTTTGTATTCAAGTTTTTGCGGTGTAAATGCTGGCTTGCGCGGCCACTACGAATTCCTGGCCTTTGCTGTAGAAACACTTGGCGTGCGGTCACCCGACGCAAGAATGTTCGGAAACGATCTAGGAAAGCTCCTCATCGATAAGTCTGGTGACCGACGCGCCAAGTCTTTCTTCTTTCAGCGGATAGGGCTGGAGATTCAAAGGTGCAACGCTGCCAGCGTATTGGGCACTGTGGGAGAGTCGGCCGAATTGGATGAAATATTTTACTTACAGTAGTGAACCCCCCCACACATCCCGTTTCCTCCTTCTTTCCATCATACATTTATTTAGTTTTTATATATTTCTAATATGTTCTTCATTAGGATAATTTCATTCTAATTAGTTTTATTTAATTTGTGTTATTCAGTTATGAAAATTAAGATTTATTCTAAAAAAAGGTAAATTGTATTCTACAATACTCGTAGATTTAAATTCAGATTCGTTAATAATGCCGCGCCGCCGCGGCCTTCTCCACGGCAGAAAGTTTAATAATAGTAAATCAGCGAGGACGAGACTAGTACAGTAGCGAGCGCTATTGTATCGATAAGTTATCCCCTTGCTTGTGCGCTATTGTCATTCAAATGCACAGCCGCCCCTCTGACGAGACCGCTCTCGGCTCTCGGTATTCGGTCGGACTTGGGATATGAAGCTGCGTTGCGTCCGGGAACGCTACAGGTCCGCACGTCGACATAAATGCGTATAAAATGGCAAGTAGCATAAGTATCGTTAGCCTTCAAAAGCCTGTTACGCTGTTCACACTGTTTCGTAGCAATTCCCTTCATACGCAGCACGACTCCATTACGTGAGACCTTTGCTTATAATAATGCAATTATCAACTAGATTTAACGGACAGACAGACACCTTAACGATTTTAAAAGTGTCCTGCCACCGTTGTTGGCTACGGTTAGGTAACAAATCGGCGTGATCAGTTTCCAATTCAATCTGATCCCGGGTTCCGTGGAGACAACCCCTAAAATGGCCAAGTTCTAGTGTGTTGTACAGAGAGACTGCAATGTCATTGTATTTTCTACTTTTTTATGTCGACCTGTAGTTATTAGAAACATATTACACATATTATGACCTCCGGTAACAATTTATACCAATAACAAATTTCCATGGCATTTTATTGTCTCAGATGGTGCCGTGACCAGGATGTAATATTTCCGTGCCCTTCACGAATGAGCGTATCTGATGATGATTAGTGAATATGCAGATTACAAAGATATTGCAGATTCTGTAGCCAGGAGGCCACGTATGCCTACACTATGCCAGCCTAGATGTTATTTTCATTTTTCAAAATACGCATCCACGTGCTCGTTATATGAAGTTACACTAATTGTAACTGGCAAGAAGGTTTGAATAGGTACCTAATAAATAGTCATAATTCATTCATGGCAAATCGCGGTCTCGTGCTCGCGGTGTTGAGGTGAATGAATTAAATTTCTATTTCGTAAATGGAAATACTAATTTAATGATTAATTCATGATGGAAAGGTCACTCGAGTGTGCGGTGCGGTGCTGAGCGGTGGTGTGAGGCGAGGCGAGGACATCGGAAATGAATTCCCAGCGAGCGGAGGAGGCCTAGAGGAGAGAGTAGAGAGGAGTTGTTGCAAGCGATAATTTCTACTAAAACATATTGTATGACGCAGCGTGCGGCAGAGAGTAGCGGGGAGAGGCACGACAGTCTACGTGGTAGTCCACCAATCGATATCACCAATTGCAAAAAATGTAACAGTTTGGTATATTAAGGGAGCAGAAGTTGCATGTTTTCGTACTTTTCGCTCTATGAATCGTTAAGCCCTCTTAACTTCACGTGCGTACTTATTCAGTTTGTTTAAACCAACAACTCCTCTTTATCCCTTTCACGCCTGCAAGCGACAGAACACGCGTGTAGGTTTACCAGATGTCCTCTATTTTAAAGGACATCCCCATTTTTATCCTCGGAAAGAGATCTTGTCCTATTAAAAAACGAGACTAAAGGACAATTTTCATAGTACTTTTACATTAAAAGGGATATTAGTGTCACATTTATATATGCGGTTTTCTCAACCGTTCACTTCGAAAGCAATCGCGCAATGCTCACCTCTCCGCCGCGCCGCCTCCGCCGCAATCGCTTGTCAGTCAGTACGGCCACAGAATAGAAAAGAGTACTCTAGATTCTTTCCAAGTGAACGGCACAGAAAACCGCGCTATAGCAAATTATGCTTAGATGATTTTGCCTATGATAAGAGTTTTATTGAAATATATATCGTTTATTTTACTTCATCAGGTCCTCTAAAATAAAAAATAAGCGCGCTGGCAACCGTGGGCGTGGGACATACACCGGTCGACCTACCCACACGAGGCCTACACACCCGCCGCCCTCGTCCGCTCGCTTCGCCCATCTCTTCATTCATCTGTAGTAAAACACACACTCCCCGTCGTCGTCGTCGTCGTCGTCGTCGTCGTCGTCCCCGTCCCCCCCTCCCCCCCGTCCCCCGTCCCCCGCCCGCACCGTGTATGCTCATAATATGTCTCATCCTTAACCTTTCAGTGTGTGTGTGGGCAATGTGCGTTCAATAAAACACTCAACTTTTCAACATTCAAATTTTATTGATAATTCAAATAGTCACATGAAAACAATAAGTAAGTAAGTACCTACTTGTATCTACAATCGCGTGAGTAAATACCAGACCAGTACAGAAGCCCAAAACTTTATTTAGCTGACTATCCACTACGGCCGAGCTGGCGTGGAAGGCATTCGGTGACGCACACAATTTCTACGTCTTGTAATAGTGATGTTCTCCCTCCTGTCTGTCTGTATGTATGGGTATTTACTCGTGTTCAAGCGCGCACAAACGGCCGATGACTGTACGCCATCGATACTCCCGGGGAGCTAGCGCGCGACTAGCGAACGCCGCTGGCGGCAAGTCATCGCTCGTTCGGTGTCGGTCGGTACCTACCTACAGCGATAGTGCACACCCACTAAGTCTATCTAAATTGCTACTGTACAGCGTACGCACGTTACATACTAATGTATAACAAGAGTACATTCATTTGTTCCGAGTTTGTTCCGTCGACCTGAGTTTGTGTGCGTTACATTTACATCTTAAAATATAAAATTATAGATGTTCTATCTCACGAAGTCCGTTTGGCTCTAGTTGTAGTGGTGACGTGTACTGATAAGCGCGCTAGTGTATGTGTTGTGTGCGCGGACCGCGTCGCGATCGTGACTGAGCGCTCTCGAGGTTACGCACACTAACACAATATGCATGTGCACGCCTGACAACATTCATAGCCAAATGGACTTCGTGAGATGGAATATCTGTATTCAGATACATTGTATATACCGATAGTATACAGAATATAAAAGCTGTAACTCGTTCTCAAACATATTTAATACTGTGTCGTATAAAACTTATCGACTTAATGCAACACGCTACTTATTCTAATCGTAATAATTAAAGCTCATAAGAAAATAAACATAATCGTTTCACTCGCTTCCCCGTTCAACACCACAGACGAGATAATACAGAGGAGCTATAATTTCTAGTAAAACATGAGTCGCCTATGCGGGGAGCGGCAGCGGAGACACGCCCCTTCGATGACGGATGCCCCCAGTTGGTGCCCAATTGACAGTATCCAGTTTGAAAACCAATTCCTCTCTACTACTTCCTCCGTGCTCCACACTCGCACGCGTGCACTTCCCATACTCGCACACACACACACACCCTCACATTCGACACACAACACATTCACACCCTCGGGGTCCCAGATAGATCCATCTCCCCTTCCTACGGCGACGTTTCACATCGCAGACGGGTCCCTTCAGAATCTGATCCGCGGCCATAAAGCTTTTGATGGCCGCAATAAATCCTAAATCGCGTCGAGTCCGGCCGGTGAGAGCGAGGGCGAACCGTGTTAGGGAAATAACATTTTATATTATGCTTGAAAACAGTACTCGTGGACAGCTGCTATCGTTTCTCATAGGAATACTGTTACACGCGAGAGGAAGTCTGTAGTGAATGCTGTTCAAGAATTACACACCACAAGCTCTATCCCGACAATCGGGGTAAGCAGAGTAATCGGTGTTGTGCCGCAAGTACTCTCGTAGATTACAGCACAACACCGACCATCACGTTTAGCAATGTATTCGGACAAAATAACTATATCCAATATGCAAGACTCGGTGGAAGGACCGTGCCACGGCGAGAGGTGACTACGCTGTCGCCCTTTGGCGGGGCATTGTGTTCTTATCTTTAATATTGTTCAAGAATGTGCTGTTTATTTACAATTTCGCACGCACAAGTCCCTATTTCGTTGCTATTAACACAGTACAAATTCAACAAAAGTTGCTTTATAGGGGGGATAAAATTTTCTAGCCGTTCACACCCTACTACGCCCGCTCTCCGGCGAATCAAATCGTCACGGACCGCGTGCGGCGCGCGACGACGCCTATATACAACGCTATTCAAACACGAACTTTCGTAATATCGGAGAGAACTTTCTCAATAAATGTATCTAAAAGAATGCAGGCACCGGGATCTTGTCGGATGCCGCTTAATACTTGCGATTAATAGTGGCTTAACTTATACTTAATACCGTATAACAATATCATTAGTGTGAGTGAGAGAAGGGGTCATTGATTAGAGAGCGCAGTTTTGCGAATTAGTACCACCGGAGATTCCTATACATAAGGGTGTATTTGCGACCTATATATTAAGTTAGCATACGTGTGATCCGAGAAAAATCGTGAAAAAATCATGTTCCTGAATGGTCTGGTTTTTAAATTTTTTTTTTTTCTTCAAATGAATGTATCCCCCAATGATGTTTGTGTGAGTACACCGCGCTCGCTGAGAAACCATCTTGAACTTGCCATTGGCGTTAGGCCGTTTTTACATTACATTCACAAATTAATTTGTATCTAATAAAAAACTGTACACGGAATTCTTATAATATAACCCAAAGAACCATTTCTCAATTTTGTCATTCAGTCAGTCAGCTTGTATTAGTAGTGTCCACTGCTGGACGTACGCCTCTCAAACTTTCGTTCAGTCCACCCGGTCTTCAGCGGTACGGTATCACTACTTACCGCCGACGTACATGATGTCGTCGTCCCACCTGGCGGGTGGTCTTCCCACACTCCGCTTTCTTGTTCACGGCCGCTAGTGTAGGACAAAGTTACTCCAACGATCGTCGTCATCTCTTCGGCTGACGTGTCCAGCCCATTACCGCTTGAGCTTAGCCACTCACTGTCCAATACCGACCACTCTGGTGCATCGGCAGATTGCCTCGTTACGCACCATATCACGTGCGATATTCCCAGCATGACTTCGCTCCATTGCTCGCTGGGCAACTTTCAACCTTTGGACAACAGTGACCGTCAGAGCTTTCCGAAGGCAGCCCGACCTATTTTTTTATTTTTTTTTTTTTATTTATTTTTTTTTTTTTTATGGAACCAGACACGGTTGGCTACATCACCTACAACATCCGTGATGTCAGCCCATAACACAGGGTGAACTAGGTGCCATGTCAGTGCTTCCCTTCATTTCATGTCGGCTACAATAAACTGGACGGAAAACACGAACTATTTACATAGCCGTTTCGACCGACGTTTCGTTCAGTGCGGTGGTACCAACCCGGCCGGGATAAACCCTACCACCTAGTAAGGTAAGAAAGAACCTAATTGAATTCGTCTCTCGATCTCCTTAAGCAGAACTTGTCTAGCAAGCCACATAATTTGACCGAGATATCCCACTTATATCGGTCGATATACAAATTTAATAATATATAGGTCGCAATGCATCCGTGCACGTACAATACAAACATACAGCCCGCAGCCTCTGTTCCGTCGATTTCGTCAATACATTCGAGGGCGAAAGCGACGTCTCGATCGTTCGCTTTCAATAAATACAAAAATACTTAACCTAAACTTAAACGTCGAATATACATATATTTACATAGGGTTAGCGTATTCATTACGCAAATAAATAAATTTGTGCCTTGCATTCATTAGGGGCCAAATGTCGCGGGACCCTCGACTGTTGCGGTGAACCTCTTGGAATATGTCGCAGCACATGTTCGCTACCCACACCAAGTACAGATATGTTGCGCAACACGTCCCGCGGCGCGTGTAAGCAGCGCGACGTTGCGCGCGGCATGTTGCGAGAGTCAAGAACGTTAGAAGTAGGGACGTCGGACCTTCCCCGCGCCAGCGTAACACGATTTGAAAAAACATACCAATAACATTCGTTACCACCCAATCATAGCGCGATACCACCCGATACCATCCAATCAGAGCGCGCGTCGTCCCCTCCCCCACCCGCGGAGCTCGGCGACGCTGGTTCTCATATAAGCATTGGACAGTCCGACGTCCCTACCTCTTCTAACGTTCTTGGCGAGAGTATTCGCCCCGGTAATGAATGCGTGGGTGGTGCTGACTGCTGAGGGAGCGCTCAGCAGATAGTCTCGCGCGGCAGGTGGGGCTGGGGCTGGGGCTGGGGCTGGGGCTGGGGCGCGGCTAGCGGCAGCTGCGAGGTGTTGGCGAGCGTGTTGTGTGTGACGGACTCGCCGCAGGAGGGGAGCTGCGAGGAGGAGTGCAGCGGCGCCGCCGCCGCGCCGCGCGACCCGCGCTCCCCGCGCAGCCGCCGCACGCACCACGCGCGCTTCACCGCCGACCATACCTGCGCAGAGGCACATCCACTTTCCATTAAGGCTCGCATCGCACCCATACACGTGACCGACCCCCCTGCGACCTACCGTGGTTTGTGCTCAGACCCCCCCCCCCCCCCCCCCCCCATTTTCACGTAGCATTTTAAATATTAGAAAATAGCTATTTCTTTATATAGAAATGGGCTATTTTTAGCCTATTTAATCAATATTTGAGATCTTAGTGTGGTGTAAACGGTACAAGGTAGTAAATCGTCAGGAAATTAAAACTATGCTCACATGTACAGGCAGTGTACAGGTGGGTAATTATGGTTTTATTCAACGTTGCAACAACTTTGAACAAGATATTCCCATATTGAACATTAAAATTCCTTTTTTTTACAAACAAATATTGTAAAATATAACTGTAACTACGTGACTTGGCACTAATCCCCCCCTTCTTGTGACTGACCGTGGTATTTTGCGAACCCCCCTCTCTCTTAATCGGTTACGTAGTTTGGATACGAGCCCTTTGCTCTCGCGCGCACTCCTAGTCCAACTCGTCCCAAGTCCAACGTCACTGGTCGCACTTTGGCCACGGTTGTTTTTATAATGCTGTATGAGTGGCTGAGTCAGAGGGGCCAAAGCGCATGCTCCGACCGGCCAATATCACCTCCGAGTAGGTAGGTGCCATACCGGAGACTTCCCTTCGGACTTCTGGGTATACTGAACTATAGGAGAACACAGCCGAGGCTGCTATGTGGCCATCTAATATCCAGTACGGTGGTAGTAACCCAGTCGGCTACAATTTGAACCTACCACCCAAGGGGCAAGGGCGTGTAGTCCAAACGGGCGACCAATAGAAACTAAAATATAACTTGGACTACACCAACAATAACTTGGATAAGCTAACACCCAGAAGCGACACGAGTGTAGGTGTAGGTTCATGTGATAATCTTTGTGATATAGGTGTAGAGCATTAAAACAGGCGTCTCCTTGGAGATATATGAACCTACAACCGTCGCTTAAGCAATATACAATAGTTGATACAAATGACGTATCAAAAATTTGACAAAGGCTCTTTACACCTGATCCACTAAATTAAGTCCTTGCAGTCAGAACTTCAAAAACAAAACAAAAATCTGTTTTTGATCTTGCTCTCAAGCTGTATTTTCAATCGACTGTAGGCGGTGTTATTATGTGGATAGTCACTAAATGCTTGTAAAAATTATTATGAAAAAAAAACCCTGCGAAGTTTCTTACCGGTTCTTCTTCGTGGGTGTAATCGAATCGGATAGAACAAATTGTGACAAATTCGAGTACAGTCATGCTGTCTAATGAATGCTTAATAAACAATATACAATATACAATACGTTCGCGCGAGGGGTCAGTTACTTAGGGAATCTGGTGTACAATTGTTTGGATCTCAGGTACCCTTAGGTGGGAGTCCGAGGAATCTGGAAATCTTAGGCAGTCTCGAGTAATCCCAGGGAATCTAGGAATCCCAAAGAAATAATTGACAATCCGACCAAAATCTTGGTAATCTCAGTTAATCTTAGGTAATCCTCTAGGAATCTTTGGTAGTCCTTAGAAATCTTACGAAATCCTGGAATCTTTGATAATCCTAGAAATCTTTGGTAATCCCTTAGAAATCTTTGGTAATCCCTTAGAAATTTTTGGTCGTCCTTAAAGAATCTTGGAAATCCCTAGGAATCTTTGGAATCCTCCGGAATCTGGAAATCACACGGTAATACTGGTAATCTTGCCTACAGGTAATCTGGCTGGTGTACACTTTTTGCTCTAGTGACTAACCCCTCGCGTTCGCGCTTGGCGTAGACTAGACGTGATCCTACACTCCCTTCACACGGAGCACACGCAGAGTGGTATGTAGAGTGGTATGTGGAGTGGTGGATACCGACCTGCGGCTGGCAACCCACGACGATGAAGATGAAGACGCCCTGCAGCGCGTTGATGAGGTCGGTGATGTACCACACCTCCTGCGGGCCGCCCGCCGCCCACGAGACCACGTCCGCCACCCACGTCACGCCCATCACCACCACCAGCTTGGCGCACACGCGGCCCAGCGCCGCCCTGCCAAGCGCGAACACAAACACACATCTTACACCACCGAGAGTGATGAAATTGCTACTTTGCTAGCTCTAATTATTATTTTTTTTTTAGAATAGAATAGAATTTATTGTTAAAACACTTAATATTTAAGAATAGGTACATTTTACAATAAAAGTTACATTTTAGCATTTTACAAATCATCATCCATCAGATTAACCTACTAAGGTATATTGTGTATGACACATGCATAGGTTTCTGTACCAGCTATTTTGTTTATACCCTACCATGCTCACTGGGAACAATCCCGTATTGAGGATGGCAGGTTTGTCTTTAGTCGCGTGCTACTAGCTTCCACACTAAGCAGTTTTGAACAATTAAATAAATAATGATGAGAAAATAAAAAATAACATATTAACAAAAAAAAAAACACAACAAATAAGTAAAATTTACTAATATTGTTCATACCTATATAAAATAAATACAACATTCAAACAATATACTATGTAATTATGTAATCTATGTAAATATTGAATTATGTAATTGAAAAATGTATGTAAAAATAATGTAACTAATGAAATGAGTGAAGTTATTGAAATGTAAATTAATAAGTTTTACTTTTCTTGTTCAACACACACGACAGTTATACACATAGAACAATAAATAGACAAGAAAAATTGGACCTGACACAGCCTTGGTTCCTCCCCACCGAGCCCTGGAGCTGATGAGAGGAACACTGATTTTAGGTCAGGCCCAAGTACGCAATACACTATACTAGGTACTTTAAGAATATAGCCTAACTAACATATGTATAACTAACCACAGTAAACAGAAGAAGTTAATGTAAATGTCAAACATAATGTGAAGGTGCACCTAGCCGGCCGACATGGTATTCGCAGGCCCCGTAAATATTCGAATGCCCGTGGGCGCCGTCGGACTACACCTTTGCGTTAGTCTGGCGCCCGCCATATGTCGAGCTTCCCATAAAAAAAAAAAAATTAAATGGTGTGTCATTGGTGGATTCAAGAAAATTAAAAAATGTTCTTGGGTGGACTAGTGCCTGCTCGAGGTAGGTACTCGCCCACGTTTTACTAGTTTAATGTCTTTTATTTCCCCAATAACATAAGTATCACTACCTATGTAGCACGGAAACAAATTCATATAAACGAAAAAAAAACTCAGCATTTTGCTGCAGAAGCGGTTGCAGCGCTGGTTTTCAGTTGGTCCCTTTTCAATGTTTTATTTTATTTTATTTATTTATTTTAATTTAACACCAAGTTATAATTATATTAAATTAATAAAAAATAGTAAAAAAACAGACATTGTTAATTTGGTATTAAAAATGTCTCCAATGTGGAAAATGTCATTATATTATATGTATTATAATATAATGTACAATTCTCTTTATAATTCTATGTTTCGTGTAATTAAATTACAGTGGGTTTTATATAAAACGAAAGTGATATTAGAACGTGTTTGTTTGTTTGGAGTAGTTTGACTTTAATTCACTCTCCAGTAAGTAATGGGATTCGACATTGTGGTTAAGTTAATGATAATGTTTATGATTAATTTAAGTAATAGAAGTGCGTTAGCATAACACCGATTACTCTGCTTACCGCGATTGTCGGGATAAAGCGTGTAGTATGTGTGTATGTAGAAGAGCGTTAGATAAAATAAAAAGAAACTAGGTATATAATATTGTTAGAAAGAAACAGTAAGACAACCAACCAATGAATAAAAAAAAACAATACAACAACAGAAGACACGAGAACAAGAAAAATAATAACAAGAGTAACAACAACATTAACAACAAGATTCATTTAGAGCAATTAGAGATGACAACAAGTCCTCTCTACCTATCTTCTCCGTGTGTTACACCTTCGTACAGCGATGATAAAGTGTTGGCCGTCCAGCCAACATGCGACAGAAATATCTAATACTAAACGTCGATTAGGAACAGTCGATAAAGAAACCACTAACGAAACCAGAACACTTCTGGTCGTCTCCGGTTCCGCGTGTCGGCGGCTCGCCCCCCCCCCCCCCCCCCCCCCCTCCGCGGATAATATGATTTTTGTAGAAATAAACTGCAGTAAAATGTGAAAACCGACTCGCGATATTTTTACGCAGCAAATAGATCGACAAGTGGGAACATTTTTGTAGGGCCTATTGTTGCACCTAGTTGAAGCAAGTTAAGGGGCAACAATACCAGAAATCAGCTTTATCTACGTGGACTTAACTCACAAATTACTGAATTTGATAGAAATAAAATATAATATAGCTTTTTACGAGACAAACTGCATCCATTGTAAAAGCTTAAATAAAACGTAACAGAATATGGAAAATTCGATTCTAAACTGTCCTTCAGCATGTTGCAGTCATGTAATTGTACAACATAATTAAAAATATACTACTCTATGCAATGAGAAAGAGTTTTGATACTTTTATAATTACATGATTTATTGATCCGGGACTTACGTCCTTCCATTCTAGGCGATAGTTCTGACCTTACGTACGCCCAATCCTTATGCACAACTTGCATTTGTATGGTGCAACTCTTCATAGTCAGTCTGCGATCTGACCGCTCATATTTCGATATTGAGAATTTTGTTTGCTCTCTCCCTCACTCCCTTGCTGGGTATACTGGACTAGAGGAGAACACAACTGAGGCTTCTATGCGGTCATCTTACATCCATCCAGATCTAAGCAGATTCCTTTGATATGAAAAACATCGAAGAGTATTGCTTATTTTGACTGAGAAAACACTTGCGACAGAAATATCTAATACTAAATGTCGATTAGGAACAGTCGATAAAGAAATCACTAACGAAACCAGAACACTTCTGGTAATGTAGGTAAGTAATCATAATGAAACACTTTTGGCGCACCATTGTATGGGAATTCTGTACCCTAGCCGTGTTCTCCGCATCATTTTGTATGGAGAAACGGAGCAGCGCCTCTAGTGATAGATTTGCGAACTTCGTTTCTCCATACAAACTGATGCGGAGAACACGGCGTAGCGTGCGTAGCGTAGTAGGTTAAATCTCGTGATTAGGGTACAGGCACTTCTGGTAATAAGTAATGAAACACTTTTGGCGCACAATTGTATGGGAATTCTGTATAGAGCGTGGAGTGTGAAGAGGGGGAGACAGGACGGGACGAGGTTTACCTCTCTGTCGTCGACTTGACCTCGTCGCGCCTCCAGAGTCCGCAGGTGAGCTGGCGCGCGGTGGACACGAACAGCGCGAGGTTCACGCACAGCAGCACGCCCACCGGCCCGAAGAAGAAAGTCAGCACCTCTGTGTCACCTGTCAGGCGGGAGAAGGCTACGCTAGATAGAGGTGACTGCAGGCGAAAGCGATCACAATACTGACGATATTTTGGTAATGAATGACTACAAATAATAAATGTGTAAGGGATAGTCATGGAGTAAGTTACTTACTTTGTTTTATGTATGAGACATTGCCTATGTAGACTCTATGTATGATACTAAAACCAAATAGACGATTTTTTAGAAATATTTTCTGTATGTAGGTATGTATGTTTAACCATAACTCTTAAACTGATCATCTGAATTCTATAAAACTTAGTACACACACATTTAACCATCCGCAACACAGGATAGGCTGAATAAATTTCAGATCCGGTTACGCTAAGGCCCGGACTACATGCATCCGTTTCTCCCCAGAGTTGACTAAAATAGGACACACCCCACCTCCACCTCCGAGACGGATGGTTACCGCGTTCCAAAAAAAATGTATGATATCCGCGCTCGTCGACTACACGCAAGCGGAAACATTCAGAAGCCTCCTCTCCCCTGACAAAAACCGGGTCGCCCCGGACGCGCGGAGCGTTTTTTAGCGACTCGAGCGACGTCCACCCACCGGTGCGAGCAACAGAGTGAGGAAAATTTTATTCCGGATACTTGTAGTCGAGCGCTGTAGGCGTGGCCCAGTTCTCGCCGGCTCGCCGGTTCCGGGGCGAAACGCTCAGAAACGCATGCATGAAGTCCGGGCCTAAGATGTGGCTCTCATACAAACCGAAATAAAAGTACGGGTAGCGGGCTTTAAGAATTCGGAAAGAACCAATCAGAACACACGGGCGCTTCTGGAAGTTTATGCGACATGTTCAAAATATTTTGCAAACTACTTTACAAGGTTACCTCTTCGTTTAACAGTTTTATTCTTGCGATTAGTCTAGCTAGTACAATTACTCTTCCACTGTTGCTCTTGGAAACTGCACGCATTTCTAATCAATGTATCACGCTATATAAACAAATAGCTTTTGCCCGCGGCTTCGCTCGCGTGAAATTCGTATTCGTAGCACTGACGTGGCACCAAGTTCACCCGGTGTTATGGGCTGACATCAAGGATGTTGTAGGTGATGTAGCCAATCGTGTCAGTTTCCATAAAAAAATAAAAAAAATTTAAAAAATGAAAGTAAATAAACCCGCTACCGTACCTTTATTTCGGCGCGCGGAACATTTCGGTTTGTATGGGAGCCACATCTTGGCGTAACCGGAACTGAATTTTATTTAGCCTATCCTGTGTCTTGTATAGGTAAATGTGCTTGTAAATAGAATTCTGATGATCGGTTTAAGAGTTATGGAGGAACATACATACATACAGAAAAGATTTTTAACAATCGTCAATTCAGTTTTAGTATCATACATAGATATAGAATATTTTTTCGTTTATGCGGTATAACTAAATCGACTCAATTTTGTTTGTTGACGTTTCGTCCCACACTCCGGAGACATCTTCAGGACTCGCGGTCTGGGACGACCTGAAGGACACCCGACACTGGCACACATCCGACTGGACGACGTGTCGGGTGTCCTCCAGGTCGTCGCAGACCGCGAGTCCTGAAGATGTCTCCGGAGTGTGGGACGAAACGTCAACAAACAAAATTGAGTCGCTTTAATTATACCGCATAGCCGAAAAATAATATAACGTTTATTTCAGGCACTAGTCCCACATTTTACAAAATAAGTACAGTAGGTACAACGTAATATTATAGTCAAGTAATAAAATCTTAAAATCTTAAAAAAAACATTCTATAATGTGTAACAGCGGTAAAAGCCTAAACGAACATATCATACATACAGTCTACAAACGCAATATCTCATGAAACAAAGTAACTTACTCCATGACCATTGACCATCCCTTACATATTTATTATTAGTATTGATTGATGATCATGATTGATATGTGTGTTCTGTCTGCTTAGGCACTGACCGTAGAACCAGCAGCTTTGGTGTCCGAATCGCGGTCGAAGGAAGGTGTAGCCCGGCTCCTCGGGCAGCCGGTCCAGCACGAGGGCGACGCAGGCGATGAGGAAGGGTCCCCCCCACGCGTACACCTCGTACACCCGCAGCCGGCACCACTCCTGACTCTTCTCCATGCTTGTCGGCCGGAAGTCCCTGCGCGCCAAACCACAACACGTCATTACTCATTACTCTCTCCCAGGGGTCAGACACTTAGGGAATCTGGTGTACAATTGTTTGGTAATCTCAGGTAACCTTAGGTGGGAGTCCGAGGAATGTGGAAATCTTTGGCGGTCCCGAGTAATCCCAGGGAATACAGGAATTCCAAATGAATGATTGGGAATCCGATCAAAGTCTTGGTAATCTTAGGTGGGAGTTCGAGGAATCTGGAAATCTTATGCAGTATCGAGTAATCCCAGGGAATCTAGGAATCCTAAAGAAATCATTGGCAATCCGATCAAAATCTTGGTAATCTCAGGTAATCTTAGGTAATCCACTAGCAATCTTTGGCAATCCCTAGGAATCTTTGGTAGTCTTTAGAAATCTTACGAAATCCTGGAATCTTTGGTAATCCTAGAAATCTTTGGTAATCCCTTAGAAATCTTTGGTCGTCCTTAAATAATCTTGGAAATCCCTAGGAATCTTTGAAATCCTTCGGAATCTGGAAATTACAAGGTAATCCTGGTAATCTTGCCTACAGGTAACCTGGTGTACACTTTTTGCTCTAGTGAGTAACCCCTCGACTCTCTCCTTCACCTAATAACTAACGCACTCAATTAAAGGTCCTAAGGAATTGTTCCTATTGTTTTTTGTATAATTTCATCCATAGGTAGGTAACCTACGCTTGGATATGTCGAAAATTCAGCCACTTCTAAATTCAATGCGAAGAAGAACTGACAAACAAACTTCGCAAGTCACAATGTTTCTTATAAGTATTATATTATAGTAACTTACAAATAATTAACCCATACTACCGCTCACAAGAGCATTAATATTTACAGCATAAACATGAATACTGAAGAATCTGACCACTCTGCCTATTTACAATATCTATATCTGGGGTATAGTATAGTCCTGTTTTCTGTCCAATTCAGGTCGTGTCGGCTACGCTAAAATGGACGTAAAACACGACATTTACGTAGGCGCTTCGACCGATCTTTCATTTAGTGCGGCGGTGTGGTATCAGCCCGCGCTGGTTAAACCCTACCACCTAGTAAGGTAAGAAGAGAAGGGGGCCTACAGTTTTACGCGGAATCCGAGCCACAGTCAGCATCCAACGGTCGAACAGACACCCATCCAAGTTCTGACCTCGCCCAGGTGTGCTTGTGATCGCGAACGACATTCGACCGATTGCACCACTGAGCTACCGAGGTTGACAGCGTTTAAAGTGTGAGTAAAAACCCGCCTGGACACGTCTCCTCTCGCATACTTCGTGAAGAGGACGTGCCTCGCTCGACTCTTCGACCTGTTCGAATGTGCCACCCATAGAGAAATAATATGTGCCACCGAAGACGGTGTTATAGACCGATCAAGTTATCTGTGAACTGAGTGGTGCGCTGCCATCGTTTTATGGTTGCCTTGCCAGAGAGACTGAGAAGTCGAATTGAATACGCTTTGACACATATGAGAGAGAGAGTGAAAGACCTGTAGTTCCTGATCTGACTACTTCACAGATAACTTGGTAGGTCTGTACGTATCTCTTTCTGCCGCACTAGTGCCTTGCTTCGAGTACCAAGGCGACTTCATTATTATGAACTATCTGCGGATAGTCTGCGTATGATGAATGACATCCATAACGGCGAAAGTTCTCCGCCGCCGCCGCCGCCGTGCTTTCACAAGCGGTGAAGCGTCAACAGAATTCGACTCCAGGGACTAGACAAAGTGAAGACAATATAATAGCCGGCGGGGGCGACGTAGGGCTAGGATTTTCCATAAAGGGCGACACTGAAGTGCGGCAGTAACACCTGAGCGCCCGCGGCGGCGCGCGGAGCCGAGTTCCTCGCCATGAATAGCTGATGAGAGCGAGGAGGCCTGCGGCGCGTGTTCACCACATCGCACGGCACGCCACACGAGAGTGCATCTAATATTCATTCAGTAGGTAGGTAGGTAATAGCTTTTGCCGGCGGCTCCGCTCGCGACACTGTGGGTTTTGCTTAGGAGTTATGTTATGCTGGACTTGCTGCTGCGCGCATGTTTTCGTTCACTGCTCAGAACCCTTAGAGAAATATCCTGATGTGACTTTTAGCTTATGTAATCATGCCGAGATTATGCTGGATCCCGTCAGTTAAAACCGCATGTAAATCTGTTCAGGCGTCTTCGAGTTTACCCGTTACATAAAGACAGAGGTTTCGAGTTATATTCAGTGATGCCCGCGGCTCCGCCCGCTCTCATATTTGACTTCTCTGCTAACCTCATAAGCCATTTAGCGTGATAGTAAGTAGCCTATAGTTGATGGGAAGAATCAAGCTATCCGTAGAATTTGTTTTTATTAAAATCGGTTCAGTGGTTCTCGAATTATAAGCGGACAGACAGACATACATACAGACAGACAGAAAGCAGACGTTGGAATTTATTAAAGGTAATAATAAGGATATATGCAAAAGTAAGGATACCTTTCATACAAATTATCTCGTCCTATACGGCGGCGCCGATAAACAACAGCGTCATTTAAGTATGAGTCCCGCGCATTTACAAGGCGCGTTGGCAAGCAAGTGGTGAAAGCAAGTTAGTGAGGGCATTTTATTGAGTTTGTATGGCCTTAACGCTAATCAATGCTTATATTACTGAAAAAACTCTCCGCTCAATCTGCCCGCGGTCATCTCTCCGATCGCGTGCAAGCGAAACGACACGCGCCGCCCCAGAGACACCCGGCCGAGCGAGCCCCGCCCGCACCCGGTGGCGTATTTCCTTTTCCGTGTTCAATAGGAGGCAGTGCTGTGTTTCAAGGCCCTTGAAACACTCCCTCTTCAAACTCGTGTTAAATTCGAGGCCTGTTTCTGAATCGGATATTCGTCGGTCACCTTTCGAGTTTTGGCAGTTCATTGAGTGTAGAGGACAGTGTGTATAAATGTTTCGATCTCATCATGGTCGTGGGTTCGAGTCGCCCTCGTGCAAGTAATTTTGTTTTACTTTTTTATAACAAGTTTTGTTAGGGTATTAAAAATAGGTTATGGTTATTTTTTTTAAATTACGCATTTAAGTACGTATTGAATTGAACACGAGTTTGAAAAGTGAGTTAGCTGAGTAAACCTGTGCGCGATTCAAGGTTAGACTGCCTCCTTTTGAACACGGAAAACGGAATACGTCACCCGGTGCGATGCCGAATGCTCTGTGAACTTTTACATTAATTGTACTCCCCTCGAATGTTTCATTCGTCATTGCAAGCTCGTGAGTTAATCCGCAGACAAAAGACACGCGAAGATAACGGGAGCGGAAAAAATTACTTGTGCTCCGTCCGAGAGCGCTGTCATGTCTGGTCGAGCGGAGTGGAGTGCCCACTCCACGAAACATAATGGGCTAAAGTGGGATCACGCGCAAACTGGCCAAGACGATCGCTGAGCTCTGTCTCCGCAATGAGCATTGCTGTATGTTGCGGTCGGTTGATTGGGGAGTGTAGGGTTACCATTTTGAAATTTAAAAAGTTCGGACAAAAAGCCGGGCTAAAGGGCGACAGGCTCGCCACCTCTCATCTTGGCACGGTACTTCCACCGAGTCATGCAGCAGGTGGGTCTTCGTGCCTTACCTACTTTTGCTGCAAGATTAAATCGATCAACGATTTAATCTTGTTCGAATACTTTGCGAAATGTGGTGGTCGGTGTTGTGCTGTAATTGACCAGAGTTCTTGCAGCATAACACCGATACATTAATTATTTATTAGATATAAAATGAATACAAAATTAAAATGCTAAACAAACATACTACGATGCTAAACAAACATACAACTTACATAACTATATAAAATATTTCACTGAAATTTTGCCTGGGGATGGAGCTGAGTGTTCCCAGCATACTCGCGGCATTCCCACGCTGGATGGCGATGCTGACCGATTACTCTGCTTACCCCTATTGTCGGGATTCAGCGTGTGTGTGATATGTATGTATGTAAAAAAAGCCCGGACATTTTCACAAAATGAAATGTAGTAAAGTTAAATTGTAAGAATCATCGTCACTGCATACAAATGATTCTCCTCACTCGCCTGTTTGCGGACATAAGACGATACGGTGAGGCATACAACACAAGCATGTCATTGTGAACTCAGCTTAGCAGATTTAGTCGCTGATATGTTTTTTTCGGAAGTGATTATGAGGACTCTGACGACGGTGGCTGTTATCCAAAGGTTGAAAGTTGCCCAGCGACCAATGGAGCGAGCCATGCTGGGAATATCGCTACGTGATATGGTGCGTAACGAGCCAATCCGCCGACGCACCAAAGCAGTCTATATTGGACACCGGGTGGCTAAGCTCAAGTGGCAGTGGGCTGGGCACGTTAGCGGCCGTGGACAGGAAAACGGAGTGTGGGAGCGGAGGACCACCCGCCAGGTGGGACGACGTAATCAAGCACGTCGGTGGACAGCAGTGGTTCTGTATCACTGAAGGCCCCGGGAGGACTGGAAGAAAATTGGAGAGGCGTATTTCCAGCAGTGGACGCTTACACGCTGACTGACTGACTGACTGACTGTGAGAAAGGCTCATTTAGTACCTACTATCTTGGAGGAAATTCCAAGAGTATACTATAGATCAGTGGAGTCGTCTCGTCGAGTTCGCACTTCGCGCGCGCTCCGCGTCGACCGGCATCAGGGGAGTCAATGTCCGCGCGTCGGTCGGCCGGCGCGGGGCGGCGGCGGCAGTCGATAGCTTGCGCTATATATAATTATGTATTTCGCAACAATCGGCCGTCAAACTCGGCATTTCTGAATGCGAACTTCCGGCACTGCCTGCACGCGCCGCCGTGCAAGTTGATGCAGGTTGTCGCCTGCTTTGGCAAAGAATAACTCCCTAACACTGTGCAGTGCAGCGTGCGTGCAAGAAGTCGCGCGTGCCAAGAACATTCGCATGCTTTGTTACTCTGAAATACTAGCACGTCATGCAGTCTGAAATGTTATGCACGGTAGGTATGTTGACCGACGTGCCTTGCCGAATAGGTAAATTTAAAAACCCCGTAAAAAGTCAAAAATAATTTCCATTTAGTCACTTAAAGGAGTCGGGGGACCGCTAAGTAAATACCCGCCCGACTCTGAGTTTTCATATTTTATAAGTATTTTTGACTTATTATTTATTAAGCGGTCGGGGGTTTTTAAAATTAGTAATTTAACTTTCATTTCAAGGTTTTTTTTTTATAAAAAAGACCGCAAGCCAATCGGTCCACTATTTAAGATAATTAATTTTTTGATACTTAATTACTTGATTACAAACATAGCTAAGCTAAGAACCATCTCGATTAAATAAGCCTTCTATAAAAAAAATCGCATGAAAATCGGTCCATCCGTTTGGGAGCTACGATGCCACAGTAGGCACACACATACACATACCCGTTAAACTTATAACACCCCTCCGTTTGCGTCGTCGGGGGCTAAAAAACCCCCGACTCTTAAAAAGTCAAAAATAATTTCCGTTTACTTACTTAAAGGAGTCGGTGGACCGCTAAGTAAATTCCCGCGCAACTCTTGAGTCTTTATATTTAATTTACTTATCGGTCCCCCGACTCCTTTAAGTAAGTAAACGGAAATTATTTTTGACTTTTTAAGAGTCGGGGGTTTTTTAAATTTGTAATTTAACTTTTATTTCAAGCTTTTTAAAAAAAACCGCATGCAAATTGGTCCACTTTTTAAGATAATTTTTTTTTTATTACTTAATTACTTTATTACTTGATTACAAACATAGCTAAGAACCATTCCGATTAAACAAGCTACCTAATAAAAAAAACCGCATCCAAATCGGTCCATCCGTTTGGGAGCTACGATGCCGACACACACACACACACACACACACACACCCTCACACACACACACACACACACACACGTCAAACTTATAACACCCCTCCGTTTTTTCGTCGGGGGTTAAAAAACAACGTTTACGCGATAAACTTTCGTGCAAAATCTAGTATTCTTTACACGGAAAGCCGCTCAGTGCTTTTGCAGATGACTGTGATGGCAATCGGTGTACATAGCTACTAGCTCGCTACGCGGTAACCGCTTACGTCCTTATTGCTATTTGGGTATAGTTATAACTTGATTATTTATTTACAAGTACTAATGCTTGTCATGCTTGTGTCCCTAATAGATAGTAATGGTCGTTAAGTTGGAAACGTCATTATCTGTGATGCGGTACGGTTCCATTATCGAGTGGCTCCACCGGAATCGGTCCGCGGCTCGGTGCAGCGACCTGGGACCTTGTCCGGCCGGTCTGCACGTGTGAGCGTGTGAGTGAGTACAGCGCGCGCGGATGTGTGCGCGTCGGCTAGGTGAGCGGAGGAACCGGTCGCACTATCTCTAGGTCCACTAGAGCGGCACATTCCTTACCCACCGCTTCTATTGACCCATCGGACCGTGTCCCCCCCGGCTCGCCTCACCGCTCACGGCTTGCCCGCCTTCTTCTGTCTGCCGAGCGAGACGTTGACGTGAGCCGCCACCACCGCACCGGCCGCGCCGCGCTACGGTTGCGGTGGTGGTGATAGTGGTGCAGGCAGACTGCCGAGATCAAAGATTGCCGAGATGATATGTCGTCGGTTCGAATTACAAATTTAAAAAAACCCCGACCCTTAAAAGTAAAAAATAATTTCCGTTTACTTACTTAAAGGAGTCGGGGGAGCGCTAAGTAAATACCAGCGCAGCTCTGAGTTTTATATTTTATTTACTTCCTTCCTGTATGGGACATGAAATGAAGGGAAGCACTGACATGGCACCTAGTTCACCCGGTGTTATGGGCTGACATCACGGATGTTGTAGGTGATGTAACCAACCGTGTCAGTTTCCATAAAAAACACCCCTTTTTGGTCGGGCGGGGGTAAAAAATAACCCCTGAATTGTTCCGCGCGCCAAAATAAAGGTACAGTAGCGGGCTTACTTACTTTCTTCTTTTTAAGTACGAATTACACGCGAGCGGAGATGCGGGCAAAACCTAGTTACGATTAGTGTTGTAAAGGCAGAAAAATACCGACAAATACATTTTGAATAAAACGACAAACACGGGGTTTTTCCGTTTCTTTCATGCATGATACCAATACTGGATGAAATTTTCGCCGCGATGAAAGCTCCGCCCCCTTTCCTGATTTAATTTCTCGAATGTTGATATTTTTTCGCCTGAATCTTATTTCTAGACGAAATATAAGACACTTTTATTCTTACACGTTTTTGAAAAAAATCGATATTTCCGAAGAAAAAAAATCTAAAATATTTTTTTTCCAAAATGTTCTCGATTGCTAATGTTTTTTTGGCGGATTCTTATTTCTAAACGAAATATAAGACACTTTTATTCTTACACGTTTTTCACTTATGTCGATATTTCCGGAGAGAAAAATAAAACAACTTATTTTTTCATATTTTCTCGAATGTTGATATTTTTTCGCCTGAATCTTATTTCTAGACGAAATACGAATCTGTAGTGAACATTTCAAAAAGTGGCCGCCATTTTGAACTTTTTAGTTACTGGACCGATTGCTTTCAAAATCGATATCTGGGTGTCTGTGTGGGCTCTGAATACGAATCTTCAGTCAAAATTTAAAACAAGTGGCCGCAATTTTGAACTTTTTAGTTACTGGACCGATTGCTTTCAAAATCGATATATGGGTGTCTGTGTGGGTTTTGAATACGAATCTGTAGTCAAAATTTAAAAAAAGTGGCCGCCATTTTGAATTATTTAGTTACTGGACCGATTGCTTTCAAAATCGATATCTGGGTGTCTGTGTGGGCTGGGCTCTGAATATGAATTTTTAGTCAAAACTAAAAGGTTCAAAATGGCGGCCACTTGTTTTAAATTTTGACTACAGATTCGTATTCAGAGCCCACACAGACACCCAGATAGCGATTTTGAAAGCAATTGGTCCAGTAACTAAAAAGTTCAAAATGGCGGCCACTTTTTTTAAATGATTCTGAAAATAATTTAAATGATTGAAACTACAGATTCGCATTTCATCTAGAAATAAGATTTAGGAGAAAAAACATCAACATTCGAGAAAATATGAAAAAATAAGTTGTTTTATTTTTCTCTCCGGAAATATCGACTTAAGGGAAAAACGTGTAAGAATAAAAGTGTCTTATATTTCGTTTAGAAATAAGAATCCGCCAAAAAAACATTAGCAATCGAGAACATTTTGGAAAAAAAATATTTTAGATTTTTTTTCTTCGGAAATATCGATTTTTTTCAAAAACGTGTAAGAATAAAAGTGTCTTATATTTCGTCTAGAAATAAGATTCAGGCGAAAAAATATCAACATTCGAGAAATTAAATCAGGAAAGGGGGCGGAGCTTTCAATACACATGCTGTCCTTGGATAATTCAGAATCGCGGCGAGCAATAAATCGAGAACCAATGATGGTACGACAACAAATTAGGTCTTGTTTTGTAAGCAGTTCGATACACTCTTAGATTATTTTATCACATCTTCCCCTGTTTTCCTGTAAATTGAGGAGAAATAAAAATTTATGAAAAAAATTATATCTCCATAAGCGGCCACTCTAGAAAAAATCATCTAAGAACAAAAGAAGCTTGTATTTATTCAATAAATACGATCCCGAAGAAAAATCCAGTCCCGGAAATTTCCCAAGAAATTTTCAGAATTCCCATACAAAGTGCTGGTTTTAACAACTCCATATTATATCCTCTCGCGAATTTTACCTACTTTGGTACCAAATCACTCTACCTAATTCCGATCCCTGATAATAAATAACACATACCTATTATGTGAAAATTTTCACGAAGTACCTACCTATTACGGTTCAAGAGTTACAGCCCTCGGACAGACGGACAAACAGACAGACAGACAGACGGCGTAGGCTTAGTGATAGCGTACCGTACGACGGATACGGAACCCTATAAAACACAAATTAAAACAAAGATTTCCTTGCCCCTTACTAGGTGGTAGGCTCAAATTGTAGCCAAATACAAACGTGCTCGAACCGCCCGAACGTAAAGACAGACGAGAAACGAATGAAAAATAAAATTGCACTGTCGAACCGAACCTACGTAAAAAAAAATTTCATTTTACGTAGGTTCAACAGCGGCCGGCGTCAACGCTTCAAAAGTACAGCGAATTTTAGATCATCTTGTCTTAATTATTAGGTTCATCTTAGCTTGACGAAATGGACTTCTTGCTTCGTGCCTTCACAAGTAATTGCAATATGATTCTTAGATAGATATACATAGAACACAAAATTGCATGCTACGCGGCAGTCGGCACCGCTCTTTGTTTGCCTGAGAGAAGAAAGCCGCGCGCCTTCAAAGGAAGCCGCGCCTCTTTAAAGAAAACCGCGCGTTAAGCCCATTCCTTTGTCGGCAAATCACGGTGCTGCCGTATTTTAGTACCTAAAACATTCATTCTATGAGTCAAATTCAAGTGACATTAGAACTTTAGGTTTGTTGCACGCATGCATGCTATACAAGTTCAGAACAGAATATTAATGGAAACGATTGTTTTAAAGTTTAATAATGATTATTTGGTATATTATTTTTCTATGATTATTTTGAAATCGGAAAAGTCATACATAATCATCTTCTTCTTTTACGCGATTTTAGTAGGTATTGATGGAAATGTGACAGCTAATCTGTCATCTCATCAGTCATCACATAAAGTTTAACTGACATTAGTCAGCATCAGCACGGAAATCACACGGCGGGTGGCCGAGTGGTTTGGGCATCGGCTTCTCATGCGAGAGGTCCGAGGTTCGAATCCGGTCGGCGTGTAGCAATGAGTTTTTTCTGACGAAAAAATTTACGTGCATACCTACACCTGCTGCTTCACCGTTCGGAACCGGTGTAAAACTGTAGGTCCCTTCCCTTGCCACTTACAAGGTGGTAGGCTCAAATTGTAGCCGACTGGGTTGGTACCACCGTACTGGATGTAAGATGGCCGCATAGCAGCCTCGGCTGTGTTCTCCTCTAGTCCAGTATAGCCAGCAACCCAGGGAAGTCTCCGGTATGGCACCTACCTTCTCGGAGGTGATATTGGCTGGTCGGAGCATGCGCTTTGGCCCCTCCGACTCAGCCACCCATACCGGATTATACATAAAAAAACACGCAGGCAGACCATCGATCTGATACCTATTTGAATTAGGCAAGTAAGTAAAGATGTTTTATGATTAGGTATGATATTATAAGATACTCCTATTTATTGAGTAGTTAACCAACCAATTTACTAAAAGGTAAATAATACCGTATAATTAAATGTTATGAAATTATGTTACGGCATAGATAAATAGTTGAATTAAAACAAACAAGTATTGTGAGTACCTACATAATTTTTAAATGATAGGCTTCTCTGCGATAGAGCTGTTCGCGACTCTATTCCCTTTTCCTGTTGAATCTTTCCGTGTTTTACGGTGTTCGATGCGAACTTTGGTTACCTACTCACTTTTTGGTTCCAAGCAAAGAACAGGAATAAAATGCGAAAAGAGCAAGTATTTCATATAAAAATACGTTTCGTATTTTTCCGTTTTTCACGGTACCTAAGTCAAATAAATCCGTATCAAAGTGCAAAAAACGGCATCTTTACAACTCTAGTTACGATACGAGTATATGGTTTTTCGAGATGCCCCCGCGCGCTACGCTGCCAAGACGTGTCTGTCGGTTGGATGGAACGTGGCGTCGTCGCCTCAAACAAAACAAATGAGTAACCGATGAACGGCGACATTCTTTGTTCTACCACCACCACTGCTGCTCTGCCTAATCGGAACACTTACGCACTGAATGTGGCAGCTCGCTCGCAAGAATCACACACAACACTGCATGTATGCAGCTCTGTGCAGCCTCAGCCACCAAACCGATGAGCGAATACATTTTTATAACCTATGTCAGCCTCAATAGCTCAGTGGTGCAGACAGTCGACTGTTGCTATTGATTGTTAAGCAACGCTGGGCGCGGTCAGTACTTGGATGGGTGACCGCTCGACCGTTGGAGGCTGACCGTGGTTCGGATTCCACGTAAAACTGTAGGCCCCTTCCCTTCTTACCTTGCTAGGTGATATCAACCCACCCGGGTTGTAACCACTGCACTGAATGAAACGTCGGTCGAAACGGCTATGTAAATGGTTTGCGTTTTCCGTCCAGTTCAGTGTAGCCGGCACGACCGAAGGGAAGCACTGACATGGCACCTAGTTCACCCGGTGTTATGGCCTGACATCACGAATGTTGTAGATGAAGCGAGAGATGAAGTAGCCAACCGTGTCATCATGCATGTTTCCATAAAAAAAAATCTGTTTGTCGCATCGTAGCTGTCCTAAACGGATTGGTCAAATTTGAATGCGGTTTTTTGTTAGAAAGCTGTTTGAACCGGGATGGTTCTTAGCTATCTTAGGCCCACTTGCACCAACACAAATTTAATATATAAACCAGTTTAACTCGTTAAACTAGCACCCGTTGTATGTGTGAACCGCGTTTAAATCCATAACTCGCTACTTAACTTTAAACTCGTGTTGGTGCAAGACGCGCTTAGTAATGAATTAATTAAGTAATTATGAAGTAATAAAAAAAATTACATCTCAAGGTGGACCGATTTGGATAAGGTTTTTTAAAAAAAGCTTGAAATAAAACTAAAATTACAAATTTAAAAAACCCCAGACCGTTAAAAAGTTATAAATAATGTCCGTGTACTTACATAAAGGCGAGCTTAAAGGATTCGGGGGACCGCTAAGTAAATAAAACATAAAAACTCAGAGCGTCGCGTCTATTTACTTAGCGTTCCCCCGACTCCTTTAAATAAGTAAACGGAAATTATTTTTAACTTTTTAACGGTCGGGGTTTTTTTAAATTTGTAATTTAATTTTGAAGTACTTTAGTGGACGACTCGGCACATTCGGCAGTAAGGTTGCGGACGAGACAAACAACGCTTAGGTACATTTTTCGTAATGTTCTCAATAATGATGAAATCTGTTTGTGTTCACTAGCGCACGCACACACAGCAGTCAGCAGATACCATCAACATTATACATTTATGCAATCCGGCATGAATGGCTGAGTCAGAGGGACGGTTGAGTTTGAGCGGCGGGTTCTTGGCTTGGACTCTCGATCTCAAGGTTCGATTCTGGCCGACATGCCCCAATGAGTTTTTCTGACAGAAACATTTACGTGCATTGCTTCACCGTTCGGAAACGGTTCCTTCCCTTGCCCCTTACTGGGTGGTAGGTTCGAATCACAGCCTACTGGGTTGGTACCACCGTACTGGATTGCTATACTTGACTATAAGGATGAGAACACAGTCGAGGCCGCTATGCGGCCATCTTACGTTCAGTACGGTTCCTCCGTTTGAATGCGAAAAATTTTGTTGAAACGTTCCTTAGTTTCCATTCCAAGTAACTTGTGCCTCGTAATGAACCTTATGTATATATAATAATCCCTATACGCTGGACTTACCGCGGATGTGTACCAATCGGTTCTGCAGATCTTTCCCCCCACAGAACTGGTAAACTCTTAAACGCTCTCCCGCCCACATATTTCCCCCCAAGTATAGGTCTCGGGTCCTTCAAGATAGGCGTAAATAGGCACCTGTCAGGCCGGCATGGCATGTTCGCAACCCATGGGCGTCGGGTGGCTAGGCGCTCAATGTCGAGTTTTCTATAAAAAAAAAATTATTTAAATTGCTCAATCCAAGGGACAAGTTATGTCTACCGCTTTTTAACCGACTTCAAAAAAGGAGGAGGTTCTATGTTCGACTGTAGGAATTTTTTTAATGTATGTTCAGCAATATCTTCCCCAATTGTGAACCGATTTCGATGATTCTTTTTGTGTTCGGTTCAGTCTAGCTCCAAGGTGGTCCCATTTTTTTTTTGGTCAAGATCGGATTGGAAAGCGAGGCGGAATCGCGAGGCCGAAGGCCGAGCCATTCCGCCAAGTACATTAATAGCAAATAAAAATTACTAAAAAAACTGTGAAATAAAAAACTATTTAAAAAAATATAAAAACCGCCTTCAAAAATGTATGAAATAAAAAAATAAAAATCGAACCCTAGAGTTGAAGGCGGTGGTGCTAAAGCAAGCAAAAATAACCGACCGCCTTCAACTCTAGGGTTCGATTTTTATTTTTTTATTTCATACATTTTTGAAGGCGGTTTTTATATTTTTTTAAATAGTTTTTTTAGCACTGTTCCTGACTTCCTGACTACCGGCACACAAACATTTATTCTGGAAAATATTCAGGCTTGTAGAGATCATTATAATTTAACGATCTCTGAATGTGCCTGTTGCGAAAAGATGTTAATGCTTTCAAATTGAATATAAGCAGCAAAGGACGATGTGCTCGCCTTTGCAGTATGGAAATTGTTTTACCTTTGGCAGTGAGTTTCGTTAAGTTCCAGGCCGTACCTAGCTCATTATGCAAACTTAAGTAGGTATATCCAGTTCGTGCCCGCGCGCTGTCTGTGCCGACTGCCGCCGTACACACTTCTCATTAGCCGACTACGGCGGAGGTGATGCCAAAAGGAGTCGTATGTAGGCACTTAACAACATACAGAATGCGTGGAATAAAGAGATGAGTCTGTGGACGCCTCAGTTCCTCCGTGTTTTGTTTTAATTAACTTCGAGGAGCTGTTCTCGTCCCGCGCCGCACGTGGAGGTTCGCTCTTGTAAAGCTTATTATTTTTTCTTCTTGTTTTATCTTCTCTATATCTACCCATAGATTGATTTTGTTACCATGCCGGTTATTTCAGGGGGTGTCAATCTGTATCGAAAACTAAGAATGTAGATTTAAAAAAAATTAAACAGGCAAAATTGAAAAAAAAAAACTTGTGACTTCTCCATACACTTTGAGGTTATGTATTTAAGAAAATGTATGGATAAATAAAAAAAAATTTTTTTAAATTACCACACCGTCCTTTTTTTATTTATTTTAATATATCTACTTAGTTTTCGATACAGATTAACCCCCTGAAATATCCGGCAGGATAACGAAATCAACCTATAAACGCAAGTCGCAAAATTTGTCTGCACAGCGGATAAACTCGAAAACATCTGAACTGATTCACATGCGGTTTTCACCAATGAAATTTGGCCTGTACTGGCGATGGTTATAGGCTATATCATATGGATCATCATCACGATATTTCAAAAGTTCAAATTCAAAAATAGTTTATTGTACAAAACACACATTGCACATGTGATACCAGAGATACAAATAAGAACTTAAATAAAAAAAACAATGTACTCTCCCTCCCTAACCTGCATTTCCTTAAGTGCCATATAGGTAGACAGTATGACATCTATTTTATTACAATTTGTTTATTTATCATAATCATAATACTGACGTGAGCAAGAGTATGTAGGAATGGGTGTGTGAGTGTGTGCGTGAGGAAGGCAGCACTACTACAACCTACTAAGTTATAAAGATAGACATAATCGAACTAGCCTACAATAGCAACAAAGTTATTCATCATGCTTACCTATTTATTTGTATGCAAGATTGAATGCGGCGGCGCGCGGCGCCAAGAAACCGACGGACGCCGCGCCGCCCGCCGCCGCCCCGCCGGCGGCTAACCGCATAAATGCAAACATTCTGCATTTAATCACTAATTAGATGTCATGTCATTATTATTATAGTATGCGTGCGGTACGGCGCGCAACGAAAGAGGTATTATGTACTAGCGTACTAGAGAACTCACTCGGCCAACTAGCATGTTACAACGAGTTGCGGTTCACGGTCCTCAAGTCTCTTAGTCGAGCGCGAGAGGCCGCAGTCGTCGCCCGCCTGATGCGATCGCGCAGGGGCCGACTTTAAACTAATACATTTACACATCTTCGTCCGTGCGGTCACGCAATATGCACACCGACGCACGAGTGCGACCGTTCTCCCTGCCCCTCTGGCTTACTTCTTACCCCTTGTCTCTCACCCGCACGCTTCTCGCCCCGCGCGCGCTCCCCTCTGCCGCTCGGCTCTGCGCTAGCTTACCCCATACTTCAGCCGCTGGGACACCGATTCTCTGTATATTTCTTCGGAGCGATAACTCTAGTACGCTAGTACATAATACCTCCTTGCGCGCAACGATGACCAGTGAAGCGAAGTAAGTATAGTGTGAACGCGCACGCGCGCTGTTATCTCGGATGCAATGTAAGCACGAAGAAACGACACGATGTAGTAGGCACTAGGCGCGAACATTATTGTGTCTGTCCGAGCGTAGTAAGTTGGATGGAACGCAGCTCAAGCATACAAGATAACAATAGGGAGGAAGCAACACGTGCGATTCATGAAGCAACATACGCGGTTTACGGTAGCTTCTCTTATATTATCTCTCTCTCCCCCGTTATACCTCCTTAGGTACTGCTCAGCACTAAGGCTATTTAGCGTGATGGTATATAGCCTATAGTGAGGTGTAAGAACTATTCTTTCCATTGGTGCAAACCGCTACAAAATTTGTTCAGTGGTTCCGGAGTTGTATGTCTGAGTACTTCCGGATGTAGGTATGTATGAGTACTTCAAACATACAGACAAACGTTCCCTTTTATAAGAAGTAGAGATAGAGATAGAGAAGATAGAGAGTAGAGTTTTTTAGTAAGACTTACCTTGAACTTTTCACAAATTTGTTTTTGATATTCTGACATGGACAAACCCCTATAATTTTGTTTCGAATCAAATAAGTTATACTGAGCACAGTAAGTACCTATAACAAAGTATAGTACGCTAAGGGGGGGGGGGGGGGGGGGGGGGGGGGGGTTCTGTATCGGAAATAGATCACTTTTGAAGAACAAAGAATTTTTTTTTTTTTGAATTTTTTATTTTATTTTAAATTGTAAAAAAAAAATTCTTAATCGTTTCAGTTTCATGCCAGGAACAAAAAAGTCTTCCAACACATAGATCTCTTTCTTTCAGAAATTGTGAAAAACCACAATTTTAGTTTTATTAGTATGGAATACAAAGAATTTGATTTTTTTTACCAACTTACACGTGTTACATCATAATGGTAAGGAAGACTTTTTTGTTACTGTTATGAAACTGAATCGATTAGGCTATAAATGTTTTATTTAAATACGTAAAAAAAAAATTTACATAAAAAAAAGCCCCAGGGCCAAAAAATATTATTTAGGTTTTACTCCCTATATGATACAGAACCCCCCCTTAGCGTACTATGAACTAATTTTGAAAGACCTTCATCAGCCTGTATCGATCCACTGCTGGGCATAGGCTTCTCCCAAGGCACGCCACCACACGCAGTCTTCCGCTCTTCTCATCCATCCACTCCCGGCTACCTTTTTTTTAGGTCATCTGTCCACCTAGCCGGGGGGGCGTCCCACGCTACGTTTGCTTGTACGTGGCCTCCATTCGAGCACCCGTCTACCCCATCGGTTGTCGGGTCTATGACAGATGTGCCCAGCCCACTGCCACTTCAGCTTGCTTATTTTCTTAGCAATGTCGACTACCTTAGTTCTTTGACGTATCACGAAGAAAGACCTTAATACAATAATATTTCAGTGATACTGATAATACTTACACAGCTTACAGGTTATTAGTACTTATTAAGAGTTCAAAGGCTTGGAACGCGTCATGAGATGATTTTGTTAAATAGAAGTTGAGGAAAATAAATATAGTTTTGATATCAGGAAATGTTGAAACTTTGGACATGACGTAAATCATATTAGAGCATTATATTAGACTATTTACCGTAAATATTATGTATGTACATGCGTATAGTGCCATCGTCAACTAAACAAACATGTACACAATTATAACATTTAGCCTCCGCCGCGCGGCCGGGATGTTTAAAACCCCGCATATTGAATTCCCAAAAAGTTATAAAAAAGGGCATTCGAAAAAAATATACAATAAGATAAAGGGGGCAGCGGGCAGACACAAAAACACATTAGGGACTCCAAGGTATTTGTCCGTCTCCGTCCGAGGAGCATGGCGGTTCCGGGAAGCGAGCCGATTGGGTCGACAACTATGTAGGGACCAGGGATGTTGCGGATATTCGCATCCGCATCCGTAAATGCGGAGCATCCGCATTGATTTTGACATCCGCATCTGCATTCGCATCCGCATTAAATCGATGCGGAACTCATGCGGATGCGGATGTAGTGCGGGTTGAGACTTGAATGAAATTGGGCGGAGTCCGCGAGTGGCGCGCGCTGCAATTGACCAATAGGAAGGAAATATGCTGTGCGACGGTGCAGTGCAGTGCTGACGACTTTGTTTTCCATTATTATTGCGTCATTTCATTCCGTCACGTTTCGTGTATGCATGCGTGTCTAAAAACACGCGCGACGACGCGTCTTCTAAGTTGAATTTCCGACTCGAGTATTCCACTTCCACTGTATATAGTGCGGCGAAGTATAGTGTCCCAGAAGTGAATGTTATTCATAAAGTGTAACAACAATGTCACCACCGGTACGAAGTGAGATTTGGACTTATTTTAAGGCGGATGAAAATGATATAATGAAAATGAAAATGAATAGCCCAATCTTGAAATTTTCTTACTAAAAATTGATTGATCAATAAAAGATATTAAAAGCATAATCTCTTTTATTCAAGAACTTAAACTAACCGGCTCTTCAAGCAATCTTGTTAACATCCGCATCCGCATCCGCGGATGTGAGCGTCCAAAAATCCGCATCTGCATCCGTATCCGCGGATGTCAAATAAATCGCATCCGCAACATCCCTGGTAGGGACGGCTCGCGTATTGTAGTTAGCTTAGCCTAACAGCCAGCACAACTACAGAATAGAAAGATAGTAGGTACATAGGTAGAGATTACGCGTCCGTCCGTCCGGGAAGGTTCTGCGTCCGCTTTACTGAATAGAAATTAGAAATAGAAATGCATACATCGGAATCCGCGGGGCACGAATGATTCAAGGTTGTCTAGTGATGGGACAATGTATCCACAAATATCGAAAATCGATCGTTATTTTAGAATAATATAGAATAATGTCGATTATTAAAACTAAGAGTATTTCTATAGAAAATAAAATATAATAAACAAATGTTGTATTTACTTTGTAGGTACAATACAAATCAGTTCAAACCACAATATTAGTTTTATTAGTATGGAATAGGAAGAATTTGATTTTTTTTACCAACTTACACGTGTTACATCATAATGATATTGAAGACTTTTTTGTTACTGTTATGAAACTGAATCGATTAGGCTATAAAAATCAACCACCTATTTTTTTATTTAAACACATAAAAAAATATTTTACATAATAAAAAAAGGCCAATGTCCAAAAAAATAGGTCTTACAAAATTTGTTCATAGTACGCTAAGGGGGGGTTCTGTATCGAAAATAGATCACTTTTGAAGAACAAAGAATTTTTTTTTACAAAAATTTTTTTTTTAATGTTAAATGTAAAAAAAAATTTTTCTTAATCGTTTCGGTTTCATGCCAGCAACAAAAAAGTCTTCCAACACGTATATCTCTTTCTTTCAGAAATTGTGAAAAACCACAATTTTAGTTTTATTAGTATGGAATAGGAAGAATTTAATTTTTTTTTACCAACTTACACATGTTACATCATAATGGTCGTGAAGACTTTTTTGTTACTGTTATGAAACTGAATCGATTAGGTTATAAAAATCAACCACCTATTTTTTTATTTAAATACCTACATAAAAAAAATTTTTACTTAAAAAAAAGCCCAAGGTCCAAAAAAATGTATATAGGTTTTACTCCCTATATGATACAGAACCCCCCCTTAGCGTACTACGAACTAATTTTGAAAACCTTATATAAATATGTATTATATTTACTTAATCGTTAACATAAAGTATACATGTTTATATAAGTACTGTAGGTATATAAGTATTCAGGTCTGAAATATGACATGAATAAAATACAATAAACAAATAAATATGAGTATCGATAACAGTGTCGATTGTTTATTGATCGCCGTAGTCAATCCCTAGCAAGGTCGTATTCCTGCCCCGCGGATTCCGATGTATGGAATGAGTGACTGTTCGCAGGCACCCGCCCGCTATATCGAACAAAAAATACTCTTTAAATTTAAATAGACAATTTAACATATTTTTTTTTATGGAAACTGACACGGTTGGCTACATCACCTACAAGTTGTAAACTTCTGAAAAACTTCAGGCACCAACATTAGGGCCTTCCCGGACGGAGGGGTAATATCTACCTACGGATGTTGTAGGCTAGAACATCCGTAGGTAGAGATTACCCCTCCGTCCGGGAAGGTCCTAATGTTGGTGCCTGAAGTTATTTTTTTTTCGAAATTGGTTTGACTGCTCTTGGAACCAAAGAAAAGGTGGCAGGCAACCCTGTCGTTGGTAGAGCAGACGGGAGCGGAATGCGGGTCGCCGCTGCCAGGTAGCGCCACTGTGGATAATGCGGTGGCTAGGCTAGTATGGCTGGCTACTGGCGCCAGTCCTAGTGCAGTGCAGCCAGTGCGGACGGTGCACGGAGAAGATAGGCACAGAGGAGTTGCAGTTGGCAAACTGGGTACGTCGCCATCAACTGGGGGCACATGCCGCCAAAGCGGGCATCGCATTGCTTCAGTCGCGCGCGTCACAGCGCACGTGTAGCTGGTGCGTGATGATAAGTGGACTACAAAGTCGTGCCTCCCCATGCTACTCCCCGCGCTGCTGGCGACTAGGGTTCAGAACCGGGAAATCCCGGTCTCGAAAGTACCGGGAATTCCCGGTTCTTTTGTCAGTAAAATGGAACCGGGAAATCAAATTTGAGTCCCGGTTCTTTCGGTACTTTCGGGAATTGTATTTTAATTACGCGACTCATAATATTACTTACTCAATCTTACTTTACTTTTTCATACTTTCTATGGTTCAAAAGTTCTAAACTAACGTGAATAATTCGGCGCTAAAAGAAATTACCGTCTCAACTTTGCAGCTGCGACACCGAATTACTTGCAAAATCAAGAAAATTATTTCCTTCAACAATATGATAAAGATTCATCAGTATTTTCTCGCCCAAGTAGCGATGAAATGTGTAAGGAATTAGTTTCATTGCTAAGCCCTACCTAGGAATAGTTGTGCCGGTGAGAAGAACCGCCGATTGCGGAAAAGTATTCCCAATTTTTTGGATGCAGCTTTGGCCTTAGACTCGATTAGTTGCCGGAAACCTACGTCTTTGGAAACTAGCTTGGAAAGGAAAGGAATCGACCTTAGCAGATAATGCGCAGCAGCACTGCCAAGAAAATGAAGATCTCTTTATGAATGTATGGATTGAAATGGCTCTCTTTGAAAATGGAGGTGATCGTGGGCGTTACTTGTCTCAGGCATATGACCATTTATTAACGATTCCGTCAACCATTTTTGCAGCGGAAAGAGTGTTCTTTTCGGCTGGTTTGCTATGCAACAAAATAAGACCTCGTTTGAGTGATAAAAGGCTAGATGCACTTTTGTTTTTAAGGTCCTATTATAGAGAAAGAGAAAAAAAGCTCTTAAAACGTCATAGCTTTAAGGTAAACCAAAGTTTCCAAGGTTAAGCCATATTTTTTTAATACTCAGAAGGAGATATTAACCCTTCTGCTACAGAAACATTAACCAAAACAATCCTTCTGCTACACCAGGTGGCGCGCCGCGATCGGCGCCGGCGCATTACTCTCGAAAAAAAATCATTTTGGAAGATTTTTCCATAAAACTTCATGAACTAACATATGGATTGTATTTACAGATAAATATTCTAGCTATAAATGGCATTTTTTTTATATATATTACGTATTCTAGGTGACAAAATTATTTTGTAAAGTTGTTCTATGTGAAAATCGCGACCTCTCTCAGGTTTTTTTTTTATAAATTTATTAGACCGCCAATCGGTCACATAGTATTTTTATTATAAACACTAATAAATAACGGACCTAATCATACCTTTCTTGTGTATCAGCAGCCCCCCGTGTCGTTCACAATAAAATTTGTATGGAGAAATTTGTATGGTTTGGTTTGGTTTGTATTGTTTGTATGGAGAAAACTAGGTAACAAAAATTGCTTATTTCTCGTAAATGTACTGTATGCAAACACTAAACGGCATATATTATTTCAACTACAGGAACTAAATAAGTTAATGTAATGCTGTAAAAAAATAATTTTTGTTTGTTTTCAGTTTCAAAGGTTAGTCATATTTCTTGAATACTCAGAAGGAGATATTAGGTTAATTTATTTTTTTTTTTATATATAAAGGTTTCATTTGGTTGGTTTTCTTTGAAAAATATAATAGAATAGAAAATAAAAGAAAAATGTCTATGACAAGACTGAGTGATTAAGTTCTTTTTTATTCTAATGTAATTTTTTGGAATTACTTAGAAGTTTCAATAAAAACTAAGTACTTAAATATTTCATTGTGGTTTACTTTTGAAACATAATACCTTGTTTTATATAACAAAAACTACAAATAACCGAAAATACCGAAAGTACCGTGAAGTACCGGTTCCTTTAAGAAAAAGTACCGAAATCCCTGTTCTCAAAAACAGAAGCGGTTCCGGAAACCCTACTGGCGACACAATATGCTTATTTTATTTCATTTTATCGGAAGTGCAAACAGTGCTTTACTAGCAACAACTCCTCAGATTCCGATTCTGATATTTCTGATATTTGTTTCGCAAAACACACAGCGTTACCAATATATCATTGAGACAGTCACATTCGTCATCGTTTTATTTAGTCCTCTCTACCTATCTTCTCCGTGGGAAGATTCGGAGGCCGACCGACACGGCAGACGGCAGCTAATGAGGCGCGAACAATGCTCTGCAGTGCAGTGGACGCGGTGGTACTAAAGGCGAGGCGATGCAGCAGCGGGCAGGCTACCTACATGGTCGGGCGGACGGCG
This sequence comes from Nematopogon swammerdamellus, assembly GCA_946902875.1. NCBI lineage: Eukaryota > Metazoa > Arthropoda > Insecta > Lepidoptera > Adelidae > Nematopogon > Nematopogon swammerdamellus. The sequence continues at coordinate 689,594 of OX336335.1, forward strand.
GAGGCGGAGGCGGAACGATGCGGCGAGGGGTGAGAGAGAGGACATCACCTTTTGTTGTGGCTGGGCTCTAGTGGCTCGTTTGAACGCGACCGCATCTTCACTACCGAAAGAACAATACAGACTTCTAACTAACTGACGTCACAATACCTTGCAGGTAAGTATTATGTTTGCTTCAAGTTGGCTGGTGTGCGGCACCATTGCAGATTTGTAAATTCTACAGAACACCATAAGAACAATCAATACATCCAGTTCAGTGTAGCCGGCGCGAAATGAAGGGAAGCACTGACATAGCACCTAGTTCACCCGGTGTTATGGGCTGACATCACGGATGTTGTAGGTGATGTAGCCAACCGTGTCAGTTTCCATAAAAAAAAATAAAAAATCTGATTAATACACAAATCTGTTCCTTCAATGATTATTTGATTAAACAATGCCTCCTTCCTTCCACACATTTACCATCTAGAAGTAGACAGGTAATCTATACCATTTGCAGGTTAGATCGACCTCACCTCCACACGGAGCTATCCAGATAATTTCAATTAATTGCGACAAAGGTCGAGTGGAGTGTCAGATAGCACTCGTGCGGGGTGAGGGGGAGGACGGAACGGAATGAAGAACGGCGGGAGAGGGTGAGGTAAGGAAGGATCGGTTGCCGTGATAATTAGCAATCAGTACAGCCTTCCTCGCTCGACCAGTAGCTGCCCTGTCTGCAGTCCCTGTTCCCTCCAGGGACAAACTAGCTAGGGTGGTACCTAAGCAGCAAGTGTGAGTTATGTATTTACTGTTGATTTCCATACTGCAGTATCATTATTGGAATTATACATACAACGTGTCCCAAAACTCAACGTCAAGCGGGAACCAGGGAGTAAGCCAGTTTATGACTGCCCAGGGAAAAATAAGAAAAAAAAAATCGGAGTCATTTGTTTTTTTATGATATGATAATTTTTTGAAAAACGTTGAAATTTACATCTGGTACCTACAACATTTTAGGTACTACGATACGACTACAAATTTGCAAATATAATTGTTATATTTTTTATATTGGAAGCCTAAAAATAACTCTGCTATTGATAAGTATCACAAATAAAACCAGAATGCCTGTAGTTTTACCAAAAAAAACTCAGTAAAAAATTTTTCTAAAAAAATTAATGACTGAGATTTTTTTCTTCTTATTTTTCCCTGGGTAGTCATACAACTGGCCTACTCCCTGGATCCCGCTTGACGTTGAGTTTTGGGACGCACGACAGAGTGGTCTTGGCACGCACCAAGCCGCATAATGACCTGAATAATGTGAAACTATAAAACCATTATAATAAACATTTTTATAGCCTACAAGCTGTGCCCGCGGCTCCGCCCGCTCTCATATTTCACTTCACTTCTAACCTCATAAGCTATTTAGCGTGATAGTAAGTAGCCTATAGTTGATGGGAAGAATCAAGCTATCCGTAGAATTATGTTTTATTAAAATCGGTTCAGTGGTTCTCGAGTTATAAGCGGACAGACAGACATACACTCAGACACTCAGACAGAAAGCAGACGTTGGATTTTATTATAGGTAAGGATGTATTATGAGCTAAGGAAACGCGTGGTGGTCACACCATGCGGTCGAGCTGGGACAACCTGATAAGACAGTGGATAAGACAGTGTATTATGATCTATCTATAAGTGTATTTTTTTTTATAGAAACTTGACAGTTGGCCACACCCACCACCTACTAAATCCGTAATGCCAGCCCATAATACCTTGGTGAACTAAGTATGTCGTGTCAGTGCTTCCCTTCGATCGTGCCGGCTACATTGAACTGGATGGAAAACGTGAACTACATATTTATACAGCCGTTTCAACCGACATTTGAGTGCGGTGGTACCATACCCGGGCGGGTTAAACCCTACCAACTAGTAAGGTAAGAAGGGAAGGTACCTACAGTTTAACGTGGAATCCGAACCACGGTCACCCATCCAAGTACTGACCGCGCCCAGGTGTGCTTATGATCACGGTCGACAGTCGACCGACCGCACAACTGAGCTGCCGAGGCTAACGATGTATAATAATGAGTGGAGACAGAATCAGTTTAGTCACATAAGCAAATCCAATAAGATTTAATAAGGATTCACTTCCACGGCTCAGTGGCTCAGGGCCCCGAGGCCGACACGAGATAATTAAGGTACCTACTTCCGTTCGAGGTCCATTCAGACGCGCTGTTTCTAGAAACAATATGAGAGATAATGAGTAGGTACCTTTCTTCTAGACGACAATGAAGCGGGGCATTCCCATCGCAAGATTATAGCCTTTATTTATCTCAATGCTAAATGAGTAATTTATTTTCATTATGTTCCTTCCTGTCCTTTCTTAGCTCAATGATTGTTTGCAGCTTGCGGGGGACACTCTCGTCTTGTTCTGACCTAGAAGCTGCGCTGCGCTGCTCGTAATATTCCTTCAAGAAAGTTGTGCAAGTGTTTTTTTTTTATGTAATTTGGTATGGGTGGCTTAGTCGGAGCGGCCAAAACACATGCTCAGACCAGCCAATATTACCTCCGAGAAGGAAGGTGCCATACCGGAGACTTCCCAGGAGTACTGGCTACACTGGACTAGAGGAGAACCCAACCGAGGCTGCTATGCGGCCATCTTACATACAGTACGGCGGTAGCAACCCAGTCGCCTACAATTTGAGCCTACCACGTAGTAAGGGCAAGGGCAGGACTACAGTTTTACACCGGTTCCGTACGGTGAAGCAGCAGGTACCTATAGTAGGTATGCACGTAATTTTGGCACACACCAACCGGATTCGAACCTCGGTCCTCTCGCATGAGAAGCTGATTTTAAGGTTCCGTATCCGGCACGGGACCCCATTACTAAGCCTACGCCGTCTGTCTGTCCGAACTCATACTGTTCTTAGGGCAGCGAATCACTGGCGAAAGGAGAACTCACGCGAAACGGGAGCGTGAGAATGAGAGAGCGAGCATTAGAATGAAGCGACTCACTCGCTCAATTCTAAATTATTCTAGGGAGAAAAAAGAACTAAACTTGAACACACACGCGAAATAAACTCTTGTGAATATTTATGAATTCCCCAGTGCTATCCAAAGTGCGCAACGGTCAACTGGCTGGCGAGCAGAATTCTTTGAATGATAAAATACTTATGTGTTGGTTGACGGTTTCCGAGTGAGCTAGCAATGATTATGACGAGGCAGAAGAAAACAACATCCGAGACGTTCTCTGTCCACGTTCACTTGCACGTGTTTATGTTTCCATTCGCTAATGAAAGGAGTGCTTGTCCAAACATCTACCTTCCTCACAAACGGATTCATTCATCATAACAACCAGTGATCTGTGCGCTCAATGTTGAATGCACCACGCGACGCAACCAAGTCATATGAGAGGATATCGATACGGTATCTGCCCTGCCTGTCTTGTCGCGTCAGAGGACTCACCTAATTTTTTTTAGCATTCAGACAGACTATTGTTACTTTTCATTCTTATGCTAATTGAACAAAACGAAATTGTCGTGCGTCGTCGCCGCCTTATGCCCACGCCAGTCCACACTCGCGCGCGACACTACAGTCATGTTATGGAAAGCACAACGACAATAACTGTCAGAAACCGGACTCGATTTGAGACATCTGAGTCCATAGTCCATATAGTTTATACCACAATCGATGGATTTGAATTTGAGTAGGTAACAGATATCTATCTTTATTGTTTATTGTATAATTTCATCCATAGGTAGGTAACCTACGCTTGGACATGTCGAAAATTCCGCCAGTTCTAAATTCAATGCGAAGAAGAACTGACAAACAAACTTCGCAAGTCACAATGTTTTGTTAGTACCTTATAAGTATTATATTATAGTAACTTACAAATAATTAACGCATACTACCGCTCACAAGAGCATTAATATTGACAGCATAAACATGAATACTGAAGAATTTGACCTGACTGACTTGTTGAATTTATCTATAGCAGATTATATCTATAGTATTGGTGCCCATACTTTTTTCTATGAAGATCTAACTACAAAAAATTCTCGATTGATTGATCGACACTTGTACCAAAAGCTTTCGTTGGTCAATAATTTGTAGTAATTTTTATTAGACTAATTATAATAATAATTGATAGTATTTACTTTTATTTTGGGGCATATAAACCATAAAACAATTTTATAAATGGGAGTAATTAATTTTTTTAACCCTTAATAAAATTAAACCAATTTTGCTCAAATGGAATTCACACCTTGAAAGCTATGTTCGTTAGATCCTTTATATTTGTTATCATTCGGTCCTTGCGGAACATGACACCGCCTCATGTTAGACACATCAAATATTATGATTTTTTTTAATAATTTACAAGTGATTTTTGCTATATTTTGAGCGATTGACCTAAAAGCCTCTCGGGATTTGCTTGGGATCGACCGGTCGATCGCGATCTGCCGTTTGGGGTACCACTGATCTATAGTAGGTAGTCTTCAAGGGATTTATATCCTGTAGTATGTCGGTCACATTTCTGGTTGGCGCATGTTAAATGCCTACGGCAGTAGGTTCAAGTCCGCACGCGGAACCACAGATTATTGTGTCCATAGATGGCGACGAACATAGCCTCCTTCACTCTTGAGATAAAGGAGGTCATGCGATGAGCAATACGCCGGGGCCCGTAATAATGTAATAGGTATTTACCGTATAATAAATACGGTAAATACTGATAATTACGGGTAAATCTGTACACATAGCAACCCTCAACGCTGTTTTGACAGATAGACAGTGGAGCCAACATAACGGCGAAGGGAAGATTTATATGGAACGCTCTAGCACGGTCCAGATGTCAGCGCTGGAGGATAGGCGTTGAAGGTGTGAAGAAGTTATGTCGGAGGAATGAGGCGACCGCTGACCGCGGCGGCGGGGGAGCAATTTATCGCATTTCCGAAGGATCAGGGGCCGACATTCCTGTTACCGCCTCCGCGCCGCGCGCCGGCTCGAGATACCTGCCCGCACCGCACGCCACGGGAGTGAGACCGTATGGTTCCTCGGGCGCGCGCACGCAACCATTCCACCTTGTGTTCGTGTCCAAATTATCTTTCATTATCTGTTTTACGTCGTATAATCCGCAGTTAATGGCGGTCGTGTTCCTCTTTCATTCACTTCACCACTAGCATCAAAACGCAGGTGCTCGCTTGTACCAAAAAAAAAAACTAAAATTGATCTATTCAAGGCAATCCGAGCGATTTTTACGGGTTTAATTCCAAACAGCTAGTTTCTGACAAACAATTTGTTAATTTATGGAGCAAATTGGATGGTGCATGCAATTCTGTTGAGCGACATAGAATATTGTTTTGACCTTTTAGACAAGAAACTCAAGTCGGCCAGCTTGTAGCCAGCGGGTTTTAACCGTATTTGGCGATCTAATGGGTGGAGAGAAAGAGACGCACGCATGTGTGCGAGCGAAGCAACACAAAAAGTTGCCCCGCGTGTTTTCCAACTTCCAAGTGCACACGAAGGAACACACGACACTACGCTGCCCGCCGACAAAAGTATGCAATGTTGCGCAACACCGCACCATATTGCCGAAATAATCGCCACAGACTGCTGGCGACACGTGTTGCTCGTTGTTGCAACGCACAGTCGCCGAGCAATCTGTTGCCGTAAAACTATTTTGTTTATGATGATGGATGAGTCACTAGATCTAGATCATTCGGATATCCTCCAAACCCCACAACGTTCTGTTGGATGTTTGCAATAGCATTTATGATTAAGTGCTCTAGCGTTCGGCAAGCGACTCGGGGAAAAGTTCTAAAATGTTTTCTTATCGAACAACATTAATGCAGATATTCTGAACCACCGTTCACACTACAGGCGCCGCTCCGCCCCCGCGCCGCCGCCTGCACGTCGTCAGTTTGATCGATTGGATGCTGAATTCCTGAATATCCTGTAGACGCAGAGTGAAGGAGTAGGAATCTGAGATATCTTCAATTGCTCTCGGTGCATAGCGACACTCGGATTAATGTCAGCCCGTCAGAAGTGCGGGGCGGGGCGGGGCGGGGCGGAGGCGGCACCGAGGTTACTCCTCCGACCTCGATCACGGAAACCGCTCAATGAATTCCGTTCATTACGCAGCCTGAGAGCAAGAACGAGAACAACGCAACCACTTGATGCGAATTATGAGTTTACGAGAACTGCTGTGTCGTCTGCTTCGTTCCGACCTTCGATCGTTCTGTTTGAATACATTCGCCATACACAGACGCCCAAGGATCTGGGCATTTATTCCTGCTAGCGCAGTGTGTCACTGGCAATCACAATTCACACGACCATATCCTCCTTCACCGAAATGTGAAGGAGGCTATGACACGACATTTAAGTCGTATAGTTCCAGAACCCGCCAAATCCATTTCTCTAAAAAAAGTAGTTATAAACAGTTTTGAATAAAGTATTAAATTTGTCACTTATATGTAAAGACGTTATGTTCCTAACACGGTCCAATCCAGAGTGAATCGCAAAGAAAAATTAACATTTTTTCCAGCTCCCTTGTAGTTTGTATGCGCGGCTATTTATCGAGGTCTAGTTTTTTCGTCTTACTGTAAAATCGTCCGAAACGGAGTTGGCGGGTTCTGGAACTATACGACTCATTTCTGTTTCGCGTGAACTCCTGCTTCGCGTGAGTGCGAGAGAATGCTTCTGCGTAAGAGCGAAAGAGTGAACGTGGGAGCGCAGCGAGAGAGAAGAAGATAGATGGTAAAGAACTTCACGCGAAATAAACTCATTTGAACCTTTATGAATGGCGGCACAGCACTGAACATATTACTTCTGTGACTGACTGAACGCCATAGCGCAAGCCGCGTGTCTCTGATAGAAGCAGTGATATTGTTTATTTAGCATCTAAGTATTGGCAGTCCACTGCGCTCAGAATTGTCATATTTACATTGTAACATTTCGCCAGTTCGATTATCACAGCGAAGAAGAACTGACATTTATACTATGAAATTCCCACCACACTGCCACATGAAGCAGGCCAGTCTCCACAAACAGCACCCGCTCACGAACACCATACCTGGGCCAGCCATCGCCTCCCTCAACCATATTATAGGGTGGGAAACGACCCGGACCAATAGACCGACCATAAGGAGAGACGTGGGCACATCGCGGCCATCTTGTCTTTCAGAACGGTGACGAGTGCCGGCACACGTGTCCCCGGAGCGAGCAGCGCCACCCACCGTACCGTTAGCTAAACGAACCACAATTGGCGGCGCGTGCGCTGAGTGATCGATATTGCACGATACTTCGCGAGCTACTCTGCGCGTGCGGCGGCGGCGGCGCGGCGGCGCGGCGCTCCTGCAGCGACCCAATCGTGAGTTCGTGACACGATGAGCGAATACGATCGTTTGATGATTGCCGCCGCGGTACAAGGGTATCGCGTGACTGATTGATCAGTGATCACTGGATCAGCCTCTGCTCGGCGGGGCGCGTCGGCCGATCTTGCTGCTCGGTCGTCGTGTTCGTGCCGCGCCGCGCGCGCCACCGCACCCTATTATGTATACATCTCTTGGTACCTACTTACCATTCTTGTCTACTGCCACTCTACTTCTAATTACCTACCCACAGTAAGTTGTTGGGACAGTCTTAGATAATTGATTATGTCTAAAAGAAACCCAAGAGGAACGGTAACTCCGTTCCTCTTGGGTTCCCGTGGCGTTCACTAGTTTCCAAAGTGCACTCCTACCTACGCACACATTTTTAGGGTTCCGTATCCGGCACGGGACCCTATTACTAAGCCTACGCCGTCTGTCTGTCTGTCCGAGGGCTGTATCTCTTGAACCGTAATAGGTAGCCCGTTGAAATTTTCACAGAATAGGTATGTCTAATCAATCACGAATAAATGAAGCATTTCATAAATACGCCATATGATGGCGTGAGTGGCGCTGGCCATGACATGGCGATACGGAACCCTCGGTGCGCGAATTCGACTCGCACTTGGCCGATTTTTTTTTAGTTTGTTTTATGCAGCCAGCACATAAAAGCGATGCCAGTAATGTCAGCCCATAACACCTTGGTGAACTAGGTGCCACGTCAGTGCTTCTATTCGTTCGTGCCGGCCACACTGAAGTGGCCGGAAAACACGCCACAGCCATTTCGGGCGACTTTCATTCAGTGCGGAGGTATTGTAAGGGAAAGGAGCTAAAGGAGGGAAAGTTCACGTAGAATCTGGACCTCGGGGATGCCAGCTAGAAAGTTCGAAGGTGCCCGATGCTGATAAAGGTGATACCTCAGATCAGTAAACTTTTACTGATCTGTGGGTGATACAGACACTACGGCGCGGTGGCGGCAATAGCCGCGCTACTACGGCACCAGAGGCGGACTAGCAGCCTTAGCCGCCCTAGGCCGTTTAGTACCAGCCGCCCCAATTCAATGCAGCCGCCCCTTTCAAGTTTACAGCATAGATACAAATGTGAAGTTGTACGTTCGGTTCAACCTGCCAAAAATATATTAGGTATTTCTCGGCTTATTTTACATATAGTAAAAGTATTTTTTACAAGATTTACGGCAATATTGACCTTATAGTCATAGCAAAATTATTTTTTCCGCGTAAATAGTGTGTCATCACCTCCGCCGCGCTCACCACTCCCGCACGTCGCACGCACTTGCTCCGGCCGGCACCCTTTCTGTTCTGTACCTGCGCTCACTGCTTCCAGCAGCAGGTACAGATTGGCCGCCCCTAATATCTGGCCGCCCTAGGCCCGGGCCTAGTCGGCCTATATGGAAAGTCCGCCTCTGTACGGCACCGAATACTACGGTGACGCGGCGCGGCGGCGGCGGAGGCGGGCTCCCACGCGCGCGCTTCCGGCCCACAAAAGAACTGGAGGATATAATGGAAAATTGTTCTGTTCAGTAGAGCGAGCTGCTAGCGCGACCGACGACCTACAGACTCACTAACCGAATAACCTTCTTCATCATCATTATTATACACCTTTTACCCGACTGCGGCGAAGCCAAAAGGAGGGCTATGATTTTGGCAGCTTATGTAGATACCTACGTATGTACAGTACCATAGCCGACTATCATTGTCTCCCTCTACGGAGGCAAGCCATGCTGCATCGTCATAGCCCCACTGCGACGTTGCTATCGCTTACTCGATCTCGCTTGCCTACCGATGACAGGAGCGAGAGAGAAACATGAAATCGCTCACCCTTCATCGGGCGACCGTCGCAATCTTCGTGTTTCTCTCTCGCTCCTGTCACAGGGAGGCAAGCGAGAGCGAGTAAGCGATAGCAACGTCGCAGTGGGGCCACATAATAGAAAAGAGTACTCCGCACAGAAGCTTCTCTGTACAAACACTCACAAAGAAATAGCTACTCTGCGACGACGCGATAAAGTACAAATTGACTCGCACATAGCTGCATGCCTAAACACGATAACCACCTACATTTCGCTTCTCTTTCTGTCGCGTAACTCTATCTCGAAAGCGCGTCGTTCAGCGCGTGTAAGGGCTGTGTCTTTGGGCTGTCTTATTGTGAGGAATAAAATAAAGATGATACCTACCAACTTTTATCGTTCTAGCTACCAACAATACGATATTTAACTACGGCAAATTCATGCGAACAAATTCATGCATGCGTTAGCGTCACAATTAGTTTCTCACATGGAAGCGTGCAACCTTCCAGTGATAGTTTTGTTTGATCAATTTTAATGATCATCTACAATGTATTTACCTATTGTTTTATTAGTCTTTTTTATTGTATAAAAACCCACATTGAGACAGAACGAATGAATGTTCTATTTAAGGCCGTGACAAACGCCAACGACCTTGAGCATTCGGGAATTCTACATAATGTACCATGCGACTGCTAATTTCGCTTCGCACGTTCAAGTCACATTTAGCGTAGTTTGTCGCTATCAGCCTAAAGAGTTGATGGTTCGGGGTTCGAATCCCACTTTCGTATGTTTTTTTTTTTGCTTTTTTATTATTTTAATTATTAAAATGATTGTGGCTTATGTAACTGATGCGTGATTCTAATTTTTTATTTTTTATTATTTTACCTCAATAACATTTTATTGTAATTTCTTCCAAATTATTTTAGTTCATGTACTTACCACTTTTTATAAACCTCTAAATAGACTATCGATGAAAACTAAAATAAAAATAGGTAGGTAGGTAATAGGTAGATAGGCATTTAGGTATGTATGGCAAATATCATAGCAACATAGCAACATTGGTACCGGCATTCGGGAATTCTACATAATGTACCATGCGACTGCTAATTTCGCTTCGCACGTTCAAGTCACATTTAGCGTAGTTTGTCGCTATCAGCCTAAAGAGTTGATGGTTCGGGGTTCGAATCCCACTTTCGTATGTTTTTTTTTTTTTTTTTATTATTTTAATTATTAAAATGATTGTGGCTTATGTAACTGATGCGTGATTCTAATTTTTTATTTTTTCTTATTTTACCTAAATAACATTTTATTGTAATTTCTTCCAAATTATTTTAGTTCATGTACTTACCACTTTTTATAAACCTCTAAATAGACTATCGATGAAAACTAAAATAAAAATAGGTAGGTAGGTAATAGGTAGATAGGCATTTAGGTATGTATGGCAAATATCATAGCAACATAGGTACCGGCCGGCGCGCGCGGCGCGCGCGGCGGCAGCATGGCACGGTGCGGTGGGGTGCGGTGCGGTGCGGTAACTCAGTAGCAGCGTGCGGTGCGGAGGCGGCACGGCGGCGGCGGCGGCGGAGGCGGCGGCGGCGCGGTGGAGGCGCGGGAGGCGCAGACAGCGTTATACCACAGTACCTATTAGTTATTCTGTGGTTATACCAACGAAAGCCATGCGTATAACGCCCCGTCAAGTTACGTACCGGAGCGTATACTGATAGATACCACAGAAGAGAGATATTACTGATACGGTCGTACTGTATACTGGTACGGAAAATGACACGGTGGCAACATCACCTACAATACAACATCCGAGATGTCAGCTCGTAACAACTGGTGAAGTAGGTGCTATGTCAGTGCTTTTCTTCGGTCGTACCGGCTTCACTGAACTGCAGGTTTATTCTTGTAAATTCTGACAGCGGACTGAGTTCGTTTTCAGTCAGTAACCAGTGTGATAGCTACTTGGGTATTCCAGTAATCGACCGCAGCGCCAGACGGACAAGTGGCACGGAATGAAAACATTCACAAGCGGAATCCGCCGTTAGTTTGCATGGACTATGTCTACTTTGGTATTCCGGTAACACTTCTGACATTTGAAAACTGATGAATTACTTATATTAGCTCACGTAAACCATCAGTAGCTGTCGAGTAACTTTTGCAGTAGAGTTTTACTTCGATCGCGTGAATTGATTTGATTTAAGTAAAAATAAGTGAGAATGTGGAGGTATTTTTGGAGGACGCACATCGTGAAGACCGCCGGCGCGTGTTGTGTGACTATGGGAGCGACGACATGACGGAGAAAGAGTTCATATAGTCGTACCGTCTAACGCATGAGCTCTTTGATCAGCTTATGGGGGATCTGTAGCCCCATGTGAAACAACGCAATCGCGTTGACAACATATCGAGCGCTGTAAAGGTAATAAGTAATCGTGTGTGTAAGTTGTAATGTTTATTTAGATTAGGTTAGGCGCTCGGCTCGTCTTTCAGTGTGGTAATTTTAGCTAAATAATTTTCATGATGGTAGAATGCAAAAAAATAATAATTTGAGCCGCCTCGACATGGCCGGTCTATGTTAGGTTTCTGCAGATTGGAAATCCCACTATTTATATACTTACTACTACTGTTGTTTTTAGGTGAAAGCTGCTCTTGCGTTCTATGCAAGCGGCGGCTACCAAGCAATAGTCGGCCAACATAGTGGTTCAGCTATGTCGCAACCCTCAGTGTCTCGGGCTATAGGAGAGGTGACGGAGGAACTGAACCACCCAGAATTGATACAGAAATACATCCGGTTTCCGCAGAATGCAGAAGAACGTACGGATGTGAAAGCAAACCGGCCATGTAACATACATCAATATATTAATATCCTTATAACTCGATAACCACTTTATCAATTTACGTACGGTTTTTACTGTTACATTCTGTCACTTCTCAATAATTTTAGGTTGTACATCATAACCCTACGTCATCGGCAGCTTGAGCTGCGAGGAAAAAGTCATGCGAAGGTAAGCTGAGGGCGAAAGCTAGTTTATAATACTCGTAATATGCTCGTGTTATTTGAACATTCTTATTATTGTCGTGGTTACATGTGCCATTATTCCATACTAAATATCTATTTGTGATTTTGCACCAAAAATAAATTTATTTATACTTCTTTTATTTAATTTAACTTTTGATTTAAGTACAGGGGACTCCGGATACGCACTGAGGTCCTATATGATGACGCCTACTGTAAATGCTCCAGCTGGATCACCAGAGGAGCACTTCAGCATACTACAAAAAAACCGCATACAAATCGGTCCATCCGTTTGGGAGCTACGATGCCACAGACAGACACACGCACACACTCACACACCCGTGACAGTTGGAAAAATGGTGAACGCGTGCTGCGTGTTGCACAATATGTGCAAAGCACATCGTGTGCCGTATACGCCTCTAGCTCCGCAAGAGCTAGCTCTTGAAAATGAGTTAAACCAAAGAGAGCCTGCTCCTCAAGCTCCAGCCCCTGCTGGCAGGGACCGAAAAAGGTTCAAAAGAACCGGTTCGTAACCGGTACGAAAAGGGTTCTAAAGAGGTTACGGTTATTAAAGAACCGGTTCATAAAATAACCGGTTTAGGAACATGTTTTCTGAACCGGTTCAAAAACCGATGAACCAGTTCTTCAAACGAACTTGTTCCGTAGGTGGGTTAAATAACCGGTTCGAAAGAACCCTTTAAGAACCAGTTATTATATTTTATAGGATCATATTATCTAATCTTTCATATTTAAAAAAAAAGTCGGCAAGTGCGAGTTGGACTCGCGCACCGAGGGTTTCATCAGCCTCACTCAATATATTTGTATTATGTATGTACAAAACAATTGTTTTGGAAAATCACGAACCGCCTAAATAAACACTACAGCAATGGTTTGACTGTGCGGCATTCTTCTTATATGGCATAACGACATAATCTACTATAGAAAGCAATTTTCTGATTGTTTTCTTTACTTGTGCTGTAAGACCTTGCTTCTTACCAAATTTCATGATTCTAAGTTAACGGGAAGTACTCTATAGGTTTTGATTTGATTTGCCGGTAGCAAAATATGTGACTTAAATGGGCGTATCTAGTTATTGCGTTGGCCTAGAAGCTTAAACTTTTTACACCTCCGAGGAAACGTAGACCTTAGTATTTGATATTAATTTCAACTTGATACCTCTACCCCTTCCTGTGAAAAAAGGTCTTGATAGACACACAGCCAGCCAGCCAGCCAGACAGACAGACAGACGGACAACAAAGTGATCCTATAAGGGTTCCGTTTTTTCCTCCTTTGCGGTACGGAACCCTAAAAATGTGAGTGTCTTTTGTTGTCTGGGTTATAATTAAAAGCCGTATGATATGTATACTGCGCGGGACGGATCTCGACGTGTCGTCGCCGCAGCGGGCGACCCGCCACGCGAATACACTATACACGTACGGTGCGGGTGCGAGGGAGAATACTGACGAACCGCTGCGGCGGCGACACGCCGAGATCCGCCCCGCGCATTATATCTGTCGCTTCACTACGTTTCCTACAAACAACCTTAGGGGCTGCGCTGAAGCCTTGATGGTCTCATCTTTTTTTATGTATGTAATCCGGTATAGATGGCTGAGTCGGAGTGGCCAAAGCGCATGCTCGGACCAGCCAATATCACCTCCGAGAAGGTAGGTGCCATACCGGAGACTTCCCTGGATTGTTGGCTATACTGGACTAGTATTGTATTGTAATCTATTCTTGTAGTGTTCTGGTGCTTCTCTTCGAGATCAATGAGAAGCACCGGAGAGCCGGATGAGCTCCCTTTCAAAAAAGACACGATAAAACAACTTGGAGCTTTCACCGGGTGTATTGGTATCTGTTGGTTAATTGCGTTTCCTACCAACAGCGCCGGAGCGCTTCGTGCATCGTCCGAACCACCCGGAGGACTGTCCCTGCTGCTGCCACTGCAGTAGCTGGCTGCCTGGAGAGCTGCAGAAGAATTAAAAGTAGCAGGAAGGCAGATGAATAAAACATTTATTTCAAAAGATTTTTTTTATTTATTATTATTGGCGGTGTCGTGCCACGTTCTCCTGCTCGGCTCTGAACCGCTGCTCCTCCAGTGCGACTCTGCGCTCCTCCAGAGTGGCTATGCGCTCCTCGAGCGTGACTCTGCGCTCCTCCAGCACGAATTTACGCCCCTCCAGCGTGACTCTGCGCTGCTGGAGCGTGAAGAGCCGTGCCGCGCTTTCCAGCTCGGCCGCGAGCCTCTGCTCCTCAAGCGAAAGCCGCTTTGTCTCTGTGGCGCGCAGCCACTAGCGATCCCGCTCCAATGCCGACGTATTAGACCGCTGTCGAGCCACACGTCCTATGAAAAAGAAGTGAAACATCACATCTAGGTAATTCGTCGTATTGGGTTGTTTTGTTGCGTGCATGTTGGTGGCGGCAGGACTATTTATAATTAGTGAGCAGCATGCGACTAAGCGAGAGCCTCGATATTGCTGTGGATATTATTGCAACAATCTGGGAATTTAAATTTTGTTATGAGCTGAATAGATAATTGAAATTAGTAGGCAAGAAGTGGGCTGTGGAGGTTAACTATAAATATGTTGCATCTGGCCGTACCGTCCGTAAACACGGTTTATTGATGAATTGAATGGAAATAAGCAGAAAAAAGGATAATTTCTTAAAATCCACTTACTTTGGCCGGCTTCCGAATTGTTTGTAGACAAAGATTACTAAATTATGACATGTGCCATTCACTAATGTGTGCTTTAGCGCGCTACAAAATGTTCCTATTTAGAGCGCGCTCTTCTTTTTCAAGCAAACGAATGAGATAGCGCAATAGTATTTCACGCTGCAGTTTGTGACCACTACAAATCACGTTTTCCGAAATTGAATGCTTGCATGAAGAACATAATAATATGCAATACCTTATCGTCACCGACAGTATGAGTGTTCTAAGAGCCTTACAGAATGCCAAGTTGGACGCTAACACACATTACGTTATTTATTGGATAAGAGAGAAGTTATACAATTTGCTACAGAAAAACATTGTGGTGGATTTGTGCTGGAGTCCCGCACATATCGGCGTGAGAGGAAATGAATTAGCTGATTATTTGGCGAAATTTATAACTGAAAATGACAGCGGCGATGTTCGCGATGTTGCCATGTCCCACTCGGAAATATTTAATGTCGTTAAAAAACAAATTTTTCAAGAATGGACAGATTTTTGGAGAAACGCAGTAACTGGACGCTGGTATGCAACTGTTTGCCACAACACTATAGAAAAAACTTGGTTTTCCAAATATCTTCCGAAGAAAAGAAAATTTTACACCATAATATGTCGTCTTAGATTTGGCCACTGTCGCTTTGGCGCCCATCTTCATCGCATGAATATTATTAACTCTGCCGTCTGCCCACACTGTTCTAATGATGTCGACGTACAAAATCAAGGAGATAATATGAATGAGACTCTGGATCACTTGTTTTTTGAATGCCCGACTTTTGACCTTCAACGACATTCGCTAATAGATAGATTAATGAAAATTTATAAAACACCTGACAATATGCCGCGCGTCACTCAAGATTTACTTGCCAACACAGACTGTTTTCCATCCATTTACGATTTCATTATTTCAACAATTGGCGATATATGTATAAATAATTTAAAGAATAACAACAGACAAGGCTGCATGGTTTAATACCTTTGCCTATCCCAAAAAAAGGGATAAAACAACCAAAAAAAAAAAAAAATCAGTAGAACTATACTACTTCTGTGGTTGAACGATAAATTACGTGTCAATTTCCGAAAATGCATAAGAATACGAAAAAGTTGACAGCGGAGATAGAGACGAACTCATATCGGACCAGTAATCAGATTTCAGATTTCAGTCAGTTGACAGCCGAATAGACCTACTGGACGGAAAAAAAGAAGGGAGTCATATCCCGAAATAGTTTGTATTTTCCGTCCAGTTTAGTGTAGCCGGCACGACCAAAGGGAAGCACTGACATGGCACCTAAGTTCACCCGGTGTTATGGGCTGACATCACGGATGTTATAGGTGATATAGCAAACTGTGTCAGTTTACATAAAAAAATCCCTCAGTCGCCTTTTACGACATGCACGGGGAGAGATGCAGTGGGGCTATTATTTTAAATTACCATCCCACACGGTACAAATATACCTAACCTACCTATCTTTTTTCCATTCGATCCAAACACAGAAGACAGAAATGACGACCGACACGCGGGCGCAGCAGGGCAGGAGCGAGCAAGCGAGCCCGGAACTAAAATTGTATCTAGTATTGAAGTGCCTGCTAAATTGACGAAGGCAAAAATTTTACCCTTCCGACTGAAGAATTACGTCAATAATTTCATGTAGGCGTTTTTTGTTTTTTATTTTTATCTCCTTTCGTGGATAAAATAATAAAACAAATTGAATAGAGTTTTCTCAGAGCTTTGTGACCTTTGAATCGGTGGTATTGTAAAATTGTAATAATACACACATACTCAGATTTTCAAAAATTCATGCTTTTTTTATATATTTTTAATTTTATGTTTATTACTTACTTTTACTCATTATTAAAAAAACCAGCAATGCACTTTGTTGGTAAGGAACCAAAATATAGGTTGGTATTTTTTTAATTTTCTGAATGTGTGTCAATTGGTCAGTTTTGGACCTTCTTTGTCGCACTTTTTGCATGTTTTGCGTATTTGGCGTTTGTCACCGCCTTAAGCGGCGGGTGGCCGAGTGGTTTGGGCATCGGCTTCTCATGCGAGAGGTCCGAGGTTCGAATCCGATCGGCGTGTACCAATGAGTTTTTTCTGACGAAAAAATTTACGTGCATACCTGCACCTGCTGCTTCACCGTTCGGAACCGGTGTAAAACTGTAGGTCCCTTCCCTAGCCCTTACTAGGCGGTAGGCTCAAATTGTAGCCGACTGGGTTGATACCACCGTACTGGATGTAAGATCGCCGCATAACAGCCTCGGCTGTGTTCTCCTCTAGTCCAGTATAGCCAGCAATCCAGGGAAGTCTTCGGTATGGCACCTACCTTCTTGGAGGGGATATTGGCTGGTCGGAGCATGCGCTTTGTCCCCGCGGACACAGGCACCCATAACATAAAAAAAAATTCTATCCTTATACGAATTAGGCCATACGTACCTACATACCATGCTGTTCGGCGGCGTCATATAACTAATGTTATTGGCAATGTGATAATATTATTTTAAATCTATGACCTCCTACTAATATGAATAAATAAATTAGGTATTAAAAATAAATCAAAATGCAGCACAACAATGACGTGATTTCGATATTTCTAAATTCGACACGGAACGTAGTAGATGCGCGGTGGCGCACGCTCGCTCGCTCTGGCTGGATAGCGGTAGGTAGCCCACTGTTACTTGTACATTAATCGGTACGCCAAGCGGTAGGCATTTAACGCGCGACCTTGAGCGAGTGACGAAGGCCTGGTGGGGCTAAGACGATGCAGCATGGCTTGGTCTCCGTAGAGGGAGACCAATGATAGTCGGCTATGACAGTACGCGGCAGTGAATAATGTACATGGGGCTTTAGAAAGAGATATCCGGTTTCTCCTGTCGCACGAACTCGCAGCTGTGCTCGCACGTCTCTGTGCGATAGATAGAGACGACGCTATAACCGGATTATCTCTCTCTAAAGCCCGATGAACATTATTTACTGCCTCGTACTTACCTATGTGTAGGTATGTCTGTTCATTTGTTCCCTCACAAAGCCTTTGCTTAACCGATTTGAACAAAGATACGTCAAAAATGGCGGTCGTCAGGGGAATCTTTCAATTGTTTTTTCCTTACACGGCATTGAGTGTGGTATCGTTTTCAAACGATATTGTATTACAGGCTGATGATGATGATGATGATGATGATGATATAAAAATATACCATGACACCGAAATGGCTTACAAATAAAAATAAATAAAAAAGTTTAATTACAAATTTAATAAATAAATAAATAGTCTCATTAAATAATAAAACTCAAAACAGAATAGGAATAGGTAGGTGGGACAAAATCAAAATGGTTGTACATTGACAAGAAATTTTTGTCCATCAATTTAAAAAATTAATATTTCCTAAAATGTAGATACAAAAAAAATTTTTGTACTTCAGTTAGAATTTACAGCATCTTATTGATTGTTTTATAACACTAAAACTGCATATAAACCTCTCTATAAGATATAACATGAACAATTAGTAACCGTCTAAATATTCATCTCATACAAATATTGAATGTCCTAACCCCACTTTGTAAACTTGAAAAAATTATTTCATCATTTATTTCTTTAGTACTGCTTATTTATTAATGTCAGTGTCTTGAGTTAAGTTAAACGGCCTCTTCCAAAGACATTTTTTACAGCCTCTTTTGATCAAGAAAGTGATTTTTTTAAAGGTGTCCAGAAAATCATTCCTCTATGTAACGTCAACTGTATAACGGGGTTTTGCTTAAAAATGCGAATTTTTTCGTATGGATTTATGATTATTTTCACCTGGCAACTCACATTCTGTAACCAACTTCACTCTGTAGCAGCGTCACCATCTTTCTTTGATTGTGGTGTGCAGTTAAAGGCAGAGTTTACGACTTGTCATCAAAATATTCTTCTGTATAACGGCCTGTAACGGCCTGTTTTCCAAGTAAGTCTTGATGATTAAATTACTAAGAGTGTACCCCTAAGGTAGCCACACAATTAAGCTTATTAAAAAACTCAATACTTGTTTTATATATCATTACAGGTTTCACTGGGCTTGAATTTTACGTTAGATTTTGTGTATTCAAATTTCCTCTGTGTCACAAAACGTTACGTTACACAGAGAAAATCCTTTAAGGAAACGTTTACACTAGGATATTCAAATTGATAGGTAATTATAGCTTTTTTATTTTTCTTGTTTTTTTATTACCATTTTAAGAGTATTAAGTATTGGTCGCAATTTTTTATAACAAAACATTTATTTTATAACTACATAATATGAAAATAACCATCATAAAACATAAACGTTGCATGAAAACTACTCTTTTATAATTTTATGCAAAACAAATGGTAATTTAATTATGTAGTTATGTAAGGTACGAACTCGAAATCGATATTGATAAATATTACGTTAGATTTTTAAAATTAAATTAAAATTATTATTTCTGGCAGTTGAATGCAATGTAATCGCACCATTACAGATTCCTCTGTGTAACAAATACTTATCTTGTGTAACAAAACAATATTTTTCCTTTGTGTTTCTTCTGTGTTATGTACACCCATTTTGATTTTGTCCCACGTACCTACTACTACTAGCTATCCAAATCAAAATCCTAGATACCTTAATTTACTAAGAAAAATTTGCAAAATGAACAACCGTCAACGACGCGAAGTATCTATGCTATGCCCTCACCAGACGCGTGAGAGCATAGATACCAAAGTCGCGCATAAAAAAAACGCATCCAAATCGGTCCATCCCTTTGGGAACTACGATGCCACAGACAGACATAGATAGATAGAGAGATAGGCGTCAAACTTATAACACCCTTCCTTTTGCGTCGGGGGTTAAAACATTAAATTAAAATGGCATATAACCCAACTACGAAAAACGGAAGTTAACAAACGGCAATAACAAAGATAGTCGTTCAATGATGTAGTCAGGCATGCATGCCTTCGAACGGAACACAAGGCTACAGAGGTGACAGACTACAATGATGTAGTCAGGCATGCATGCCTTCGAACGGAACACAAGGCTACAGAGGTGACAGACTACAATGATGTAGTCAGGCATGCATGCCTTCGAACGGAACACAAGGCTACAGAGGTGACAGACTACAGTATTTTAGATCAACGTAGGTAGTCGGGTTTTATAGAATTTAGCAGTAAATAAGCGCTCACTGTTGCCAGAGCCTGCAGCCTGCGGCCTACCTACCTATACCTACTATACAAGCTGTTCCTCCTCGGTACTTTCCTCTTTCTGGCAAAATGATCTCATCACGTCATCACCGATAAAGAATATTTTTTCAAACCGCGACTGCGGAATGCGGAAAAACAAATACCTATCTACCCACTTGCCCTATTGCTTTTTTTTTATTGAAAGCGTGACATGGCTCCGGTCCTATGCGTTGGTTGCGAATGCCGTGCCGGCCTGACAGTGCGGAACGCAAAACGTGGCAGGTAGTGAACTCACCGGAAGGTCCACCAGATGTTGAAGCACATGGTGTTGAGCCAGAAGAATGCGGAGAGGAAGAGGAAGTGCATCATCACCGCTGCAACAACATAAAGCCACTGGTCACTAGGCTTGTCAGGCGCCCGGGATTTCCGGGATTGTCCCGGGCTAGGCTCCAATGTCCCGTGTCCCGGAGAGTGCAATTTATCCCGGGAAGAGTTCAGATGCCGATGAAGTGCTCAAATTAGCAATTTCTTTCTTTCATTTTAGTGTAATGTTGCTTACTAAAGTTGTTCGCTTTAGAACAAACGCTAAAAGTTCGCCGTAAAAATTATAGCAGAAAAATATTGATCTTTTCTTTCTCCATCATATTTATGTAGGACTGCAGTAGTAGTAGCAGATATGTCCCGGGAAGGCTAACATCAGATCTGGCAAGCCTACTGGTCACCCACTTATTCGACTGCGGCACGAGGTATATAGGTGCGCGCGGGACGGACGAGGCGAAGTCTCACCTAGTGCGACGCAGGCGCCGGGCTCAATGTTGCTGGCGAGCTGCGTGCACGCGAGCAGCACGTCGCCCAGCATCAGCGTGGCCACGTAGTGCGTCTGACAGCGCCAGTGCAGCGCGTGGTGGCTCGACGGCAGCGCGAACCCGGCCGCCAGTGTCGCCGCCAGGAACGCCGCCGACACCAGCAGCCCCACCGGGTACAGCGTGAAGCGGAGGTCGCGCGCCTCACCGCCGCGCGGCAGCAGCGTCGGACACGCCAGCACCACCGCCTCGCCGGCGCGGTCCAGCGCCCACTCGGCGCAGTAGCCGCTCGCCGGCAGCTGCGCCGCGCCCAGCCGCAGCGTGCCGTTCTCCAGCAGCCGCGCGCCCTGCAGTCCGCCCGCCAGCGCGAACGTCCCGTTCTCGCACTCCGGGAAGCCGTTACCGAGCTGCAGCGCCCGATCCCCATCCTCCGCCTCCTTGCCTCGCAGCGCCTCCAGCAGCCGCGCGCCGCTGCCGCCGCCGTCGGGCGCCGCCACGCACGTGGAGAGTCGCTCCGAATACGCGTAGCTCTCACCGCAGCACTTGCGAACGAGCGGCCTCGTCGGCGCATCGCTGGACTCACCGGTGCCCCCCTCGCACACTAGAGCGACGCCCGTGTCCGCGCAGTATACGCCGGGTGGCAAAGCCACGGCGCGCTCGTGTAGGTACAGCGACCCGTTCGCGAGGAGCCGGAAATGCGCGTGCTCGGAGCGCACGAGACGCGGCGACGCGCACGGAGGACGGTGCGCCTCGCGTACGGTCCAGTGCGAGGGTACCGTTCCGCGCGGCAGGTAAATTTTTCGCTGAGGCGCATACACTAGCGGCGCCCAGTTCTCCAAGCCGCCGACGCCACACCTGCCGTCCGTCTCGAGGATCTCGCCCACGCGGCAGCACTTGGACACTTCGACCGGCGGCGGGCGCACTCCGCCGGCCCCGCTCGCCGCCAGCCAGCACAGGGCGGCCGCGAGCCACCACCGAGCCGTGCACCAGCTGAGAGCGCGCATTTCGCTTCACATTCACTCCGCACCGCTAGAGCTGAACCTTCACTGTCATCTCGCACCACTTCATCTGTGCATCGCACTAGTTCACAAAACGCCACCGGCACCGGGGCGCATCCTGTACCCGGTCTACATAATAGGTAGGTATCGCACCGGTAGATAGATATATAGAATTGAAAGTCGAGACAACTTTCTTCGTATTCTAACACGCGCGATCTCAAATAAAACTTGGAGCGCAACGGAACGTGCGCTCTGCTTCGTGGACGCCGGGAAACTAAAATAATAATAAATACAATCCATTCATGCGCGCGACGCGACGGCGGCGGACGGCGCGGCGGCAGCGCCGCACGCGATGCGATCGCTCTCGCTCGTCTCGGGCGGGGGAAGTGTTGCTGTTGGTGCCACATGAAAAAAACATTTTAATAAAATCTTGAAAAACTGGATTTTGAACACACGTTGCGGATTTGTTATTGTTATTTTAATGTTATTATATTAATATATATTATTGTTATGTTATTTGGATTAGTTATCGTTATTTTATTAAATTATTTTAAAATAGACCTATAATGGGGATAGAGCTGCGGCTGCGGTGGGTATACCGCAGCGCAGTAGTAGTCGAGTATACCAGCGATCGGCCGCGCCGACGACATTCTTTGACGTCGACCAGGGTGCTTTCACTCCTATACTTTCACGTTTTTCTATAAAGAAATCGCCTCCAAAAGTTGTTAATTTACATTTCACTAGATGGTGTTACTTTGACCTCGGTCTGACAGCTGTGTCAACAGCACAACAAACAATCATGGTTGAATGTTTCTGTAATTTTATGTGTGCTGTTCACAGACTTAGTTCACAAAGTTAATTATTTTATCCGTTTTCTTGTGGATTTCTTGCTCCGAGCGACGTGAATGTGTTCTATTACTGCTGCTCCTGAGATTTTCGACGACCCCAGCGACCCCCCGGACTCCAATTTCTTTGTTTTCTGTTTGACCCTGCGCCCCTGCGCCTGTTTTTGGAACATGTTTGCTTTCTGATTTGGAAGATGGCATCTCAGTATAAATGCTGTGTGTGTACCATATTGCAGCGTGACCCGAAAATAACATTATTCAATGACATTGTAAAAACATTTACTTATCATTATTAAAAAAAACATTAAAAAGCGTTGATTTATAAATGGTTTTTTATTAATGTTCCACCAAGCTGTGTTTATCTACAAGTACTACGTATGCAACCACCCAACATTTTTAGCATAGCGGAAATGTAGATGAACACTGCTCTGCTTTCTTATGAAAATATACAAAATATGCTTCTGATATATGTAGGAATGGTGAGTACGGTTTCATTTAATTTTTACTCACTGATGGATGACTCTATTATCCCCCCCTGTAAAATGTACTCTGTGACGTCGACCGACACTATAATATTATGGATGAACATAACGGGAGAGAACAACCGTCGCAAAAAAAAGCGGATCCGCTTAATCCAAGCTTATTTCTTTTGACGTGATAACGTCTAATAAATTGATGAACACCGGCTGCACACACGAAAAAGTGTCACGTTCCATCTGAGCCGTGTCACGTTCCATCTGAGCCTGTGTGGCAAGCGAGAGCGCGTAACAAGCGATAGAGAGGCACAATCGGCCCAAGCGTCGGCTTGTAAAAGTACCAGGGCAGCAGAAATTAAAAGGAGGTTACTCGTACCATAATATATTAAGCGCATCTGGCCGGTCGGAAAAGATTTCAAATTTAGAATATTCATGAAACAAGGGTTGTATGACGTTATCACGTAAAACTATCGTCCGTAAACCGACTTTACAGACAACCAATTTTTTTTTGAAAATGCGGAGGAAAAAGCGGAAAAGTGGAACATCTGGCAACACTGCCGCGCGCGCGAGCTGACTGTGCTGTGGTGCGGTGCTCCGTGCTCGGCCGGCCGCCGCAGTAGGCAGGTATGGATGGATGGGCCGCCCGTCGCCGCTGCCTCCTCCGCGCCGATCTCGTCGGGCGATCACACAGCTCCCCAAGCATTGCTTGGCAAGCAAGCACATGACAGCATATCATAGCATTGCTGTGCAAGCCCATCGATGTGCCCGCCCATGTCATCAGCCTCGACCACTACCTTGAGGGACTCTCGCGCTAGTGGTTGGGTCAAGGGGCAGTGCAGAAAGCAACCCTGCTCGACACTGTCCGGGCGTGCAGAAGCGTTCGAATAGATTGGGAGCCAGACTACAGCATTTTTAGTCAACTTTCCTTATTTTTTCGTAGTCAGCTTTTTTATGAAATTTTCATTTCATGTCGGCTACATGCACTAGACTGAAAACATGAACTATTTACATAGCCGTTTCGATCGACTTTTCGTTCAGTGCGGTTGTACCAACCCGGGCGGGATAAACCCTACCACCTGGTAAGGTAAGAAGGGAAGGGACCTACAGTTTTACGTGGAATCCTAACCACGGTCAGCCTCCGACGGTCGAGCGTTCACCCATCCAAGTACTGACCGCGCCCAGGTGTGCTTAACAACAGTCGACCGGCCGCACCACTGAGCTGCCGAGGCTGACAATGTTTTTTTTTATTGTTTTTTTTATTTATGTAATCCGGTATGGGTGGCTGGGCTGAGTCAGCGGGGCCAGAACAGAACCCATGCTCCGACCAGCCAATATCACCTCCGAGAAGGCAGGTGCAATACCGGAGACTTCCCTTTGTATTGCTGGCAATACTGAACTAGAGAATAGAGGTTCCTATGCGGCCATCTTACATCCAGTACGGTGGTACCAACCTAGTTGGCTACAATTTGAGCCTACCGCCTACTAATGTGAAAGGAAGGGACCTACAGTTTTACACCGGTTCCGAACGTGAAGCAGCAGATGTAGGTATGCACGTAAATTTTTCCATCCGAAAAACTTATTGGTACACGCCGACCGGATTCGAACCTCGGGCCTCTCGCAAGATTTGATTTTTTAGAGCTTAAACAGGCTGCACCTCCATGGTCATCGCTTTAGTTGTTTGTTGCAGACCAGTCATTACCACAGTTAGAGATCTTTTTCGTAAGAACGTAACCAACTTCCACCAAAGATGGCAGTAGAGCTTCACACTCGGGCGCCCTATAAATTGGGTCTCAGTAGTCAGTAGAATAATTGCCTTTTTCGAGATAACGATACAAATTACACCCACACCGCACTACTTGTCGACTAAAATTTGTTTAGATCACAATTGTATGTAGTAGAGTCGCCACATCTGAAAAGTATTTAAAAACTCGAATACGAGATGGCGCCACAGGCATGTAAATAACAAAGCATAGTTTTGTAAACAACTGCCAAATTCAGTGATTGCAAAGCAAATAATGGCCGTGATCGATCACAGATCAGAGAAGTATTGCGATCGTTCCAAGTAAAAAATTGGCAAATAAAAAAATTGCCATACCGACTGTACAGCTGTAAAACGCCGCCATTTTCAATACCTTTCTTTAAATACAGCTCTATACAAAGTTTAAGTTGCACCTTGACGCGGTCCTTCCACCGAGACACGCAGCATGTGGGTTTTCGTGTCTTACCTATACTTGCCGCTTGATAGTTATCTTGTCCAAATACATTTCTAAACATGGTGGACTGGGGATGACGTGGACGTGGGATCTGGTGGAACCGCTTTCTATTCTGAAGTGCTGTCCATACTCTCGTGGTCGTGAGACGAGCTGAATATTGTCACACCGGCGAATTGCGTTTCTTTCATATTATAAATAAGCGACCGACGTACTCGATGGAACTGTTTGAATGAATTTGAACCTACTGAATGTTTGTCTAACTAAACCAACAAACTATGTACGTACTTGTCAACAACTTGGTCGACTAATGATGGTTTTAGTTTGTACATTTGACCTCTGACTTGTTTTTGTCTCTTTTTAAATTAAAATTATATTTTCAGTCTATTTTTTTCTTCTATGTGTTCGCATTGGGGGGCGGAATGTGAGCTGACCACACTCCTGGCATCCCTGGGCATCATTTATTAGGTCACAGCTTGCGAGACCCAGGCCACAGAATAGATACGTACAGACAAACGTACAGAAGCTTCTCTGTACAAACACTCACAAAGAAATAGCTACTCTGCGACGACGTGATAAAGTACAAATTGACTCGCAAAGAGCTGCATGCCTAACCACGAAAACCACCTACATTTCGCTTCTCTTTCTGTCGCGTAACTCTCTCGAAAGCGCGTCGTTCAGCGCGTGTAGGGGCTGTGTATTTGGGCCGTCTTTTTGTGAGGAATAAAATGAAGATGATACCTACCAACGATCAATGACGTATCATGCCAACGATACGATATTTAGCTACAGCAAATTCATGCGAACAAATTCATACATCCGTTAGCGTCACAATTAGTTTCTCACATGGACGCGTGCAACCTTCCAGTGATAGTTTTGTTTGATTAATAAATTTAATGATCATCTACAATGTACCCATTGTTTTATTGGTGTTTTTATTGTATAAAACCCACATTGAGAGACAGAGAACGAATGAATGTTCTATTTCTATCCTTATACGAATTAGGCCATACATACCACGCTGTTCGGCGTCATCTAACTAATGTTATTGGCAAGATTGACTTATTGTATTGTATTGTTTATTGATCATTCATATCGCAGTTAGACTGCTCTCGAACTTGTCATATCACTGATATATATTAGCATATCACTGATTGGCAACAAGATAATATTATTTTAAATCTATGACCTACTAATATGAATAAATAAATTAAGTACTAGAAATAAATCAAAATGCCGTACCGTGTGGGGCCGGTACTTTAAAAGAATAGCCCCACTGCATCTCTCCCCGTGTATGTCGTAAAAGGCGACTAAGGGATATGACTCCCTTCTTATATTACTAGGTGGTAGGGTTTATCCCGCCCGGGTTGGTACCACCGCACTGAATGAAAGGTCGGTCGAAACGGCTATGTAAATAGTTTGTGTTTTCCGTCCAGTTCAGTGTAGCCGGCACGACCGAAGGGAAACACTGACGTGGCACCAAGTTCACCCGGTGTTATGGGCTGACATCACGGATGTTGTAGGTGATGTAGCCAACCGTGTCAGTTTCCATAAAAAAAAAAAAAAATAAAAAAAATAAAAAAAATGCCGCACAATAATGACGTGATTTCGACATTTCTAAATTCGAAACGTAGTAGATGCGCGGGGGCGCACGCTCGCTCTGGCTGGATAGCGGCAGCCCACTGTTACTTGTGCATTAACGGACACGCCAAGGCATTTAACGCGCGACCTTGAGCGAGTGACGAAGGCCTGCCCAGGCGGAGTTCGTGGCACCATGTATGTAGGTGAGGTGACTCATTTATACAGAGCAACACAAGTGGTGTTGCTCTGTATATACACAGATATGTGAAGAGTCATCTGTCTCCTGCTCTGCAGGCAGCCTGACAGTGCAAGAGGGAGATGCCAACTTGTTAGCGGAGCGGCATGCCGCTCCGCTAACAAGTTTTATTTATTTATTTTAAACACTGACAGCTGACAGCTGGTGCGTGTATTCTGTTTTTTAATTTATGAGTGCACTTGTATTGTTTTTAAGTATTTTTGTTTGTTTGTTTTTTGTTTTGTCTAATTGGTTTAGAATTAGAATTAACCGAGGGGGCGCTGACGGTGTCCTCAGATAATTTGTTCCAGGCCCTTACGACCCGGTGCGTCAGAAAATGCTTCCTGGGGTTGGTTCTATGTGTTGGCCATTTTAGTTTTAATGAGTGACCGCGAAGACATTCTTCAGTGCTCCTTTCGTACATTGACTGTAGACTTGTGTTGAAGTTGTGTCAGAAAGCTCAACGCTCGGGGTTAATGTCCGTTTTTTCGCTTGCCCTAAGAAGATACTATAGAATAGATGAACGGATAAGTATAACAGAAAAACCGCCTTCAAAAATGTATGAAATAAAAAAAATCTAACCCTAGAGTTGAAGGCGGTCTGTTATTTTTGCTAGATTGAACACCGCCTTCAACTCTAGGGTTCGATTTTTTTTTTTATTTCATACATTTTTGAAGGCGGTTTTTATATTTTTAAATAGTTTTTTATTTTACAGTATTTTTTTTAGTAATTTTTTGCTATTAATGTACACGGCGAAATTGCTCGGCCTTCGGCCTCGCGATTCCGCCTCGCTTTCCAATCCGATCTTGACCAAATTGTTGGACCACACGGGAAGCACCAGCTTTCAAATAAAAAAATAATTTTCAAAATCGGTTCACCCAGTCGAAAGTTCTGAGGTAACAAACATAAAAAAAAGCAAAAAAAAAATGCAGTCGAATTGAGAACCTCCTCCTTTTTTTGAAGTCTGTTAAAAATGAAAGACTATAATATAATTATAGAGATTTATTTGTGTTCACTGCTGGTGCGGATGGTCGGCGGGCGGTGCGGGGCCGGGGTGGGGGTGCGGCGTGAGGTGCGCCACCACCACCTGCTGGGGGGCGGGGGGTCGCGCGAGCACCCGCGCGCCGCGCACCGCCCCGCCCGCCGCCCCCGCCGCCGCCGCCGCCGCCTTGCGCTGAGCCAGCAGCTGCTGCTGAAGCTGCAGCTGCCTGATCTGGGAAGCGCAGGCCATTTTGACAGCGGGAGCGGCGCCGCCGGCCGCCGCTGCCGCCGCCGCAGCCGCCTTCTGTGCCGCTTGACGCTTGAGCAGAGCGGCGTGCGCGTCCGCCTCGGCGGCCGTGCGCCCGGCCACCGTCACCGCTCCACCGCTCCCACTCTGCAAGTCAACATTTACATTCATTCAATACTCCATTCAAAACAATCCACGAATACCTCGAGATGGCAACAGTGAAAGAAGAAGCACAAACCTACTGCAAAAAGTATCACTCACGATTAATCAAATCATGTACAGTGCGACAAGGCTTCAAATGAACGTGGGTGACAGCTGAACTAAGTGTTGCCAGATGACCGTCTCGCGTTTCCCCCGCTCACGCGTAGTCGTGGGAATAACGGCAGTTTTTCAACAGCACGTTAGAATGATCTGCTGTTTTTATATAGCTGCTGTTTCAAAGTGCTATATTGCTATATTGCTGTTTTTGGTGCTGATGTTGGAATTTGAACCTAACGCTGTTGGAATAACTAGCATAATTGAAATAAGAGATAAATATTAGTGTTCTATTATAACAATCACGGGAATACAGCAGGCAGACAGATCATTAATCTGTCTGTGGTAAATTTGTTTTTAATTATTGGCTTGGACGCCGGGTCCTTCTGCCATTTCTTTAAAATTTATATAATATTTTCGACGAAATTTATTATGTATTTGTAAAAGGTTTCATAATATTTTTATTCGGTTAATAAATCAGTAATTTTAAGATTGCACAACTTGTCATTGTAATCTTCAGCTCGGCGGCATTTTCACAAATATTGCTAATCCTATGGTTCAATCACTATATTATATAAGCCATGTTTTTATTCCTATTAAAATATATCTAGTAGACAGTAGCTAGACACAATAATTGCTAGATACGTTAAGTTCCTACATAAACTGCTGTCTGCTGCTGCTGTATAAGTCTGCTCATAGCAAGCAACGAGCGCGCACTGCTATACCTACTGCTGTTTTATTGTTGCTGTTGCTGTTTCTGACAAACAGCAGTCTAATTCTATTATAATATTTCTAATGTGCCAGTCTGCTGTTTTATTTAATTATTTAAAATGTAACCTTTAGTCACTGTATTAAAGGTTAAGTTACAAAATACTACTAACACTGCCCTCTATCGAGCGAGAGCTTCACATACCTACAGGCTACAAACTACAAATAATTTTTATTATATCAACTAGATGGCGGTACGTACGAGTATAAATAGCAAATCAGCATTATAGCAAACAGCAGGAAAGGTGGAATATTTCTAACGTTATAACTGCTGTAAATTTATAATAGAATATATTGCCTGCTATATAATAATTTCCACACGTACGTTAGTATCACTTCTTAGACTTCGATTTCTGCTAACAACACCAAAGACTATCTGTTATTTTATTAGAGAGGAAGTCTTCCTAAAACTCAATGCATAAAATAAAAAATAAGTCAGTACCTACTTACCTTATAGGTACTACTATACATACATTTTCTTTTGCAACGATATTTTCCCCTAGTGTAAGGAAATTTTCAAAATTGACAACATTAATGCTGCAACAGCGCCCTCCCACAAACGTCATCCACGTTCATTTCAAGCCTTGTCGCACTGTAAACACACTTGCTGTCGCTTTGACTGACACCGAACATGACATAAGGAGACTGAAACGTCAAACAATAGCAGACCTGCGCAATGGATGGTTACAAAAATAGCCATTTCCAGTAAAGGGGAGAATACTCAAGGGATGACCCACCCTACATGCCATTAAACAATAACATCACCGAACCTGCTAGAGGTGCAAGCACCGTCGCATGGTGGACACTAAATAATAATAAAAAAGAAACAATACTTATTCCTGTATTACTATAGCTTCTGTCCGCGGCTTCACTCGCGTGAATTCGTATTTAAAAAGAAGAAAGTAAGTAAGATAGAAGGCCGACCTGCATTCCTGCGTGATGTAGACTCAACTCAATAAAAAAAAAATTGGAACAAGTTTAAAGAAGATTCACTAAAATTACCCCGTGAGTTAAAAAGCTTCAGCTACGAAGAAAGATTAAAACTACTTGAATCGGCCACTTTGCGAGAGCTTCGTGACAGAGGAGTCCTCATTGAAGTCTAAAAAATATTCACCTCAATGTATGACTCCCCAGATCTGATTGAAATGTTTAACCTGAACCAGAACCTCCACCTACGTGGTCACAGCAAAAAACTTAACCGCACAGCTTCTAATACGAAGACCCAAAAGAACTTCTTAAGAAATCGAGTGTTGGGCGCAAATTCCAGAAGATGTGATTGACTCCCCAAACACAAACACTTGATATGAAAACATCAGCTAGAGCAGCTCGTTCATTAAAAATAAAGAAATGATTTTTTTTCTGGAATGACCCTCGAACCAAATGTTAAGGCGTTCATCGAATTGACATCAAAATCCCCCCGTCGGGCTCGTGCACTAGGCACCGTGACATCTGACGAGCGTTTTTAGGTGCTCGCTTACGCGGTTACAACAGTTTAAGTGAACAGAACGGAGCGAGAGAGAACCTGGACCGGTGACTGCTGCTGCTGCAGTATCTTGAGCTGCTGGCGCGCGAAGGCCTGGTGCCGGAACAGCTGCAGCTGCGCCGGAGACACTCCGCTCACTCCCGCCACCGCTCCGCTCACACCTGCACACAATTGTTGTTGTACAGCGATGTGTTAAGTCGAGTTTCCATGAGTATGCTCATCTTACACTTATAGAAAAAATTTTGTATTCGTGATAAATTTTTAGAAATAGTGATGACAGTGTAGTCAGTGACAATTTTTTTTTTGTAAATATAGACTAAGTGGACGTAAAAAGTATCCAGCGAAGAATGACGAATCCGAGTGCAGTCTACTGTCTATGGATCATGAATAAAGAATATTGAGCGGCTCAGACGGTGCTCGTGCTTGCGAACACGCTCAAGTTCCCACATATGAGCCGCTTAGTGCTCACAGCAATAATATAATTAGCCGACTAGTATTTGTGACTTTGAACAAGCAGTTTTCGTGGTCCAGCATGATGGCACGCAATATTGACAACACTTCACTAGCGGCTCGACGTCCTCACTAGAGCACACTCACGTGCGGTTCATACGTGCGAGGAGCGGCTTATACGCATGTCTGCACGCGCGCAAAACTATTTTCTTTCTGTCGAGGCAACAGATGTGGTGAATGCTCACCTTTGGCAACAACCGTGGAGACGGGATGAGCGGCTACAACGATGCGCTGCGGCTGCGTGGGCGCCGGCGCGGGCGGGAGCGCGGCGGGTGCGGCCGCCGGGGCGGGGGCGGCGGGCGCGGCGCGCGGCGCCGGGGAGGCGGCGGCGGGCGCGGGGCCGGGCGCCGCCGCACCGCTCGCTCCAGCCGTCTTGGACTTCTCTTTGGCGATGCGCTCGGCGCGACGGGTCGCCACCTCCATAGGCGCGAGCGCCGCCTCGTAGTCGACGCCGTACTCGGCGAGCGCGGCCGCGTGCCGCGGATTTTTCGTCGTCGGGTCATCGTATCGTCGCTTCGGCGCAGCCGTCTTGCGTTCGAGCGCGAGACGCATCGCGTCGAACCGTGCGAATGTAAGGCGCGGCACAGTCGCGTCCTCGTCGGCGCCGCGCGCGCGCCCCGCGCGGTGCAGCGGCGGCGTGCGGCGACCTTTCTTCTGTTTCCGGCGCTCGGCGTCGTCGCGCGGCGGCGCCGTCTCGTAGCGATCGCGGCACTGTCGCGGCGAGCGGTAGGCGCGCGCCGACTCGGCGACCACGTCCGCTGCGAAGTCCCAGTTGGGGAGGAGCGCGGGCGCCGCGAGCGAGAAGTCAGCCGCGAGTCCCTGCGCGCGCACGGCGCCCGCCAGCGACGAGTCCTCGGCGGGCGTCCAGTCGGGCGCGCGGTCGCCGTCGTGCTGCGGGAAGGCGCGCACGCGCGGGCGCGCGCGCGGCAGCTGCGCGGGCCGCTCGAACAGGGAGCGCGGCGCGTGGTGTGCGTGGTGGGGCGTGTGTGGGTGGGTGACGCGGCGCGCGGGGCGCGGGGAGCGCGGCGGGCGCGGCGAGCGCCGCACGTTGACGCCGGGCAGCTGAGCCTCCGTCATGGCGGAGCGGTGGTAGAGAGAGTCCGCGCACACGTCCATGTAAACGTCGTTCTCGCCTTGCGGCGGCGTCGGCGGACACCACATCTGTACATAGTCAGCACTCTTTGTAATATGTTTATATTGTACACATAATAAATATAAATATTTCACACATTACAAGTAATTTTAATTCTTAGGGTAAGACATTCAATAAATTTTTTTTTAACATGGCCCTAAGTAGTTGTGTGAAATAAAGTGATAATTTTTTTATTTATTAATGACAATTTAAACTAGACTAAAGCATCTACATTATATATGATACATGTGGTACTTTGAACGCAATGCTCAAGTTCAGCGCACTTCAGTGAAACAGAGTTCATGTTTTTAAATGTCGATATATTTTTCGTTTCAGTCCAAGTTACGAGTCTTAATGGATGGTTCATCTGCCATAACAGGAGTGATTCAAGGAACTTCCAAAATGATCAAAATTTGAATAAATAAGACTGACCATACAATTTGGTAATGTAAAATCAATCAGTACCCTTATCACGAGATTTAACCTACACCGCGTACTACGCTACGCCGTGTTTCTCCGCATCATTTTGTATGGAGAAACGAAGTTCGCAAATCTATCACTAGAGGCGCTGCTCCGTTTCTCCATACAAAATGATGCAGAGAACACGGCGTTGCGTAGCGTAGTACGCGGTTTTTTTTTATGGAAACTGACACGGTGGCTACATCACCTACAATATCCGTGATGTTAGCCCATGACACCGG
The DNA here is from genome assembly GCA_946902875.1 of Nematopogon swammerdamellus. Taxonomy (NCBI): domain Eukaryota; kingdom Metazoa; phylum Arthropoda; class Insecta; order Lepidoptera; family Adelidae; genus Nematopogon; species Nematopogon swammerdamellus. Next base: position 722,841 of record OX336335.1, read on the forward strand.
GTGAACTAGGTGCCATGTCAGTGCTTCCATTCATTTCATGTCGGCTACACTGAACTGGACGGAAAACACGAACTATTTACATAGCCGTTTTGACCGACGTTTCGTTCAATGCGGTGGTACCAACGCGGCCGGGATAAACCCTACCACCTAGTAAGGTAAGAAGGGAAGGAACCTATAGTTTCAGGCTAGAACGATAAAAAAGGTATGGACGCCGGACTGTCAAATGCTTGTATGAGAACTAGCGTCGCCGAGTTGCGGGGAGCGGAGCGTACTTACCGATGATAAGATATTCCACTATTGTGCACACTAAACTTGGCTGTAGTGTTTTTACACGTAAACACAGAGCATGCGGGCACTTTAAACAGGTTTTTGCGAACGCGGCCGATGTCGGACTGGTGGGCCAGCGCGCGACTGTCCATACGAAAGAAGCATGCTTTTGCTTATATCGTGTTACGCTGGCGAGGATAGGGTTCGGAGTCCATACCTTTTTTATCGTTCTAGGTTGTAGGTGTAGGTTAAATCTCGTGATTAGGATACAGGACGGACACAATGGAGACTCACCGGCATGCGCTCCATCGTGTTGTCGCTGATCCACACCTGCGGACACACACACACACGCACTAAGTTAGGAGCGGTCGAGCGTGACGCGCGTTACACCCGCTACACGTTCACGCCCTCTCACCTCTGTTCAAACATACCTAATAACACGGCACCTTTTAGGCGAGTGTTCGAGATGTGACACCAAAATCATCCATACAAAATTTTGTGTCGTCCACACGCGCTGACATATGTTTTTAAGCATTCATTAGACAGCATGACGGTACTCGAATTTGTTACAATTTGTTCTATCCGGTTCGATTACACCCACGAGAAGAACCGGTAAGAAACATCGCAGGGTTTTTTTTCCATAATAATTTTTACAAGCATTTAGTGACTATCCACATAATAACACCGCCTACAGTCGATTGAAAATACAGCTAGAGAGCAAGATCAAAAACAGATTTTTGTTTTGTTTTTGAAGTTCTAACTGCAAGGATTTGATTGATTTGATTGTTGCTTATTGTATAATTTCATCCATAGGTAGGTAACCTACGCTTGGACATGTCGAAAATTCCGCCAGTTCTAAATTCAATGCGAAGAAGAACTGACGAACAAACTTCGCAAGTCACACATTACATTCAACAGGTTTTTTTTTAAACACCGTCTGTGGTGACCGCAGAGCATAAAACATGAGAAGTGGCGCGATGGCATGTCGCGCATATCACAAGTAAGCGTAGCTCCGCGCACTTAAACTAAATTAATATCAGTCACGGAATCCATCAAACTAGAGTGCTAATAATAGCCGCACAATGAATTAACCTGGACGACCGTTGGAGTAACCGTGTCCTACACTGGCGGCCGTGGACAGGAAAACGGAGTGTGGGAAGCCCACCCGCCAGGTGGGACGACGACATCAAGTACGTCGGCGGAAAGCAGTGGTTCCGTACCGCTGAAGGCCGGGAGGACTGGAGGAAAATTGGAGAGGCGTATGTCCAGCAGTGGACGCTTACACTCTGACTGAATTAACCTAAAGTTCGCAAATCCTAACTTGGTTTTTTAACCTCTTGGCTTCACAATTTATTAAATATGCTTAAACCCCCTGGCTTCCTTGCCATTGTTGCCGCGCGGATACACGCTAAATTTGGCGCGCCCGCGCGCATGTCAACTCAAATATTTCGTAAACTAATGTAGTGATATCAATAACCTTTATTAGCACTTGAAACCAATGAAATTGTCCACAAAAAGGTATAAAAGTGCGGATTCGCTTATTTAGAAGCACAGACAGATTTTTTTAACTCCATGAGAAACAAAACCTTTCTAACAAAACATATCTGAATTACCCTTTGCAAATAATATATCGTGTGTAGATAATGAATTTAACTATTCAATTAACACATTCTAAATAACGTTTTTTTTTTATTTATTTATTTGATGAACGAACAGCCTAGGCTGATGTGTTCATGTCTAAGTTCACTGGTGCTTTGTTATTTTGATGTTAGTTTAGTTTGGTGTTTTTTTTTTAGGTGTTTGTCGAGCCTGTTTTTAAAGGAATTGGTGGTGGGTGCTTGTACGACATCTTCGGGCAGTTTGTTCCACATTTCCACTGCTCTATTTGACAGGAAGTTTCGTTTCGGATTTGTTGAGCTGACAGTGACATTCAGCTTCAAGCTATGGCCTCGGAGATGACTATTTGTATTTCTAGTAAAGAGGTTCTCCAGTTCTGGACAATCATAATGCTGATTGAGAATCTTGTATGTTTCTATGAGGTCACCCCTTTCTCTACGTTGCTCCAATGTTGTCAGGTTGAGGATTTTTAATCTTTCCTCGTATGGTTTCCTCTTCAGTGATTTTGGTATCTTCGTCGCTCTTCTTTGAACTCTTTCTAGGAGAGTAATATCTTTGACGAAGTAAGGATTCCATATTTGAAATCCATATTCCAAGAGTGGTCTAATGTGAGATTTGTAAATTTTGGTTAATGTCTCTACAGTCAGGTTTTGAAATGATTTTCGTACAACATATAGTATGGCGTTTGCTCGTTTGACTATGGTCTCTATATGATTTTAGTTATACAAGAAAGTTTTAGAAGAAGTTTTAAGAGTTATACAATAAACCAGTTTACCATATTTTTTTTTGTAGAGATTACATAGGAATAAAAAAGAATTTACAGCTGTCAAAATAATTGTTTTCTTAAGACCTGGGAATATTGTGTTCTATAGGAAAGGCAAAGGTTTTTTCCGTACAGCCAGTCCCTCTCATTCGTTCTCGTAAGAAAAATTCATAGAAATCACAATTTGCGATTTTCTTTTTTGGGAGCCGGCCGGCCCTTCCGGTATTCAACGGATGTAAGTAGTTTGGGGGCGAGCTGGCTCTTCCGGAAGCCAAGAAGTTAACATGGCCCTAGTTGGCTGACTCTACAGTGACAAGCACCTTTGGTGTTGGATCATTTATCGCTTAGTGCGGTAAGCTACTGAATGTGATAAAGTTGTACGGAGCCTGTTTTACGAGTATGGACTACAAATAGACTACAAATAGACTATGCCCGTCATGTAAGGAGTTCGTAGGCACGGCCAAACATTTGTTATGCGGATGCAAAATACTACTTGAGCGAGGCCAGTATTCCTACCGTCATGATAAAGTCCTCCAAATCATCAGAGAGGCCATCAACCTGTCAATTGCACGGACCAGGAAAGGGCAAACCAGTAGCGGCTTCCAGAAGGTCAACTTTGTGAAACCTGGAGCCAATAAGCTGCCCAAAGATAGGACTAAACCTTCTTAAATTTTGGGAGCAGCAAAGGATTGGGAATTGTTGATGGACACACATGAGAAGCACTACCAAATGCCTTCGGAAATCTGTACCACAGCATTAACCTTTCTTCCGCCGGCGCCGCGCGAGAACTGCCTCCCTAAAAAGCCGCGACTTTTTCGCAGGGGCGATTCGTTACGCAAGGAGAATAAAAACTTTTTTACGGAAGAAAAATATCGAACACCTATAGGAAATTTAGCATGGTTGTAATCCTTATAAAATGTCCTACAAATTTATCTATAACTTGTAGTGCTCTGACTTTTGTTTTGATTCCAAATTGTGAGTTGAACATTGCACGAACATTTCACTTACCAAATATAGTGAGGCTATGTTTTGTTTCGATTTTACACTCGCCAATGGATAAAAACTTCCAATAATAACACATTCACTTCATAAATATTGTATTCTTTCGAATTTATACAAAAACACAAACAAACTAATGACTAAAAACATCAAAAATCATTTTTAATCGGGGCGTGGTCGCGGCGAATTCGCGCGCGAACATGTACGTTCGTCGCCACCTCTCGAAAACAACTGAAGAGATCTTTAATTTTGTGCTCTAGCGTGGCGACAAAGTGAATCATTTCGAGAAGGGCATAACTTCACCTTTTTTTAGAAGTATAATTGAACCTTATCCACATATTGAAAGAGTGCGTATTTAAATGCCGAAAGTCACTAGTCATGTTGCCGCAGATCTACGCTTAGGCAGTTAGAGGGCGATGAGCAGATCTGCGCTTGGGCATTCGAAAGGTTAAGACCGGATATACTCATATTCTCAAAAGCGACAACGCATGTAGTACTTGTTGAACTTACAGTTCCATGGGAAAGTAACATACCGAAGGACCATGTACTGCAACTTAGTAGACCGGATTGTGAGAAACGGATTCAAGACTGATCTCTTCGCTGTGGAAGTCGGAGCAAGAGGACTACCAGCGAAGTCGCTCTACAGTCTCTTCAAGAATCTAGGGCTCCCAAGATCGACGCTAAGCTCATATATGGAGAGAGCTTCGAAAACGTCACTGGAAGCATCCTACAGAATATGGATAGGTAGAGAGAGGGAGGTCGAGAGCGGGACTGGTGGTTTCCCCGCGTCCTAGTCAACGCAGACTAGCTGACGAGGGCTTGAAGCGAGCCGAAACGTTAAGCATGCGCGGGAAATTTTGAGTGGCCACTCGCTAGTCCCGGCCTCGATTAATACCCTCCTCTACTGCCGATGGGCCCGGATATGTTCGGTGAAGCCATCGCAAGCTTAGATCCACACCTTCTTCTGTCAAGTGTCAGGATTCGAGTGTCAATTGTCAGGATTCGAGTGTCAACGAAAAGCTGTGAAAGAGATTGTGTATGGGAGAACAGATGCAGCGCAATTTGCGTACTAAAAAAGTGTTTTCGATAAGTGTTAAAGAAACTCATAATAGAGGCTCTGGTGTGTCTCGAATTTGTTTCCCAACGGTACAGTAATTCAGAAGCTGTAATTCATTTAATACTTTTCTTAATAAAAGTGTTTCCTTTTTGAAGATCTGCCCGCTTTGTCTGCAGCTGGTTCGATGGAGCATCTTGCTCGTCTCCTTGTGCTTCATACGTGAATGTGATTCAATTCAGTGTAATTCCAAAGATTTATGATTTTGTTCGATATCATATAAAATGGGATTCTCTAAAACTGCAAACTAATAGTACTGCAGTGCAGAACTTCTTTTTGGGAATTGTACTACGCTGGGAACTGTAGGTACTATGCTGGAAATTGTACTATGCTGGGAACTGAAGGTACCATGCTGGGAACTATAGATACTATGCTGGAAACTGTAGGTACTATGCTGGAAACTGTAGGTACTATGCTGAGAACTATAGGTACTATGCTGGGAACTGTACATACTATGCTGGAAACTACTATGTTTGGACTAGACTATGCTAGGAACTGTCCTGTGTATATTTTGTTTAGATTTTACTCAGAGGAAAAATCGGACAGGCATGCCGTATTCTGGTGCTCAGTATTAACACATATAAAAGTGTTCTTTCATCTCTCATGGGCTAATTAAATTACATGGCGTCAGAATACGACCCCAACTGGTGGAAGAGGTGTGCCGCGGGGACTCAATAATGATTTCTACCCGAAACCGTAAATGCTTGCATCTTTACATCCCTGACGTTCGGATCGGCGTCGCAGTTTTGGTAAAATGTTGAGGCACGATTTGAGCGCGATACAAGCATTTACGGCGCGGCAGCGACACCAAAACGACGAACGTCAGGAATATAAAAACACCGGCTCGAGTCAAAATCACTTTATTATCAGATCGTCCATTCACACAGTGTCGGAGCGCGCGCGCGACAGCCACGCGTCCAGAGTGCCGTTGTTGAGCGGCGGTCGGCGCAGCCGCGGCCGCCGCGCCCCGCGCTCCGCCGATCCTCCTCCGCCGCCGCTCTTGCCGCCGCTTGCGCCGCCCGCCGGCGCGCGCCGCTTGCCCGTCGCCGGCGTCTCGGGTGCGGCGGCGCGCGACTCGTCCAGCGTCCACAGGTTGATGTGGACGGTGCCTCGGGAGCGAGTGCGCGGCGCGGGCGCGGAGGAGGGCGGCGGTGTCGCGACCGGTGCGGCGGGTGAGGGCTCCGCGGGCGGCGGGTCGGGCGGAGGAGGGTCCGCGGGAGGCGCGACGCGGCGGCGTCGGTTGCGGCGAGCGCTCTGACGTACGTGGTTGTGTGCGTCGGCGCGGGAGAAGGTGATGTCGTCGTCGTCGCTGGGCGGGGAGGCGGCGCGCGGCGGCGCGGGCGGGGGTGAGGGGGGAGGCTCGGCGTCGCGGATGGCGCGGCGCGCGCTCTCCCACTCGCGCAGCTGCCGCTCCATCTCCTCGGCGGCGGCGCGCTCCGCCTCGCTCGCCGCGTCGCTGCTCTCCACCACGCGCATCGCGTATTTCTCTATCGGTGTCAGCTGGAACCAAACATACTTTCATTGTGCCATATAATAATCGAAGAGCATAATGGTTTTATCTCGAGATGCTCAACCGCGACTAACCTCCTCACATGTGCGGACCAATGGACCAGCGAGTGGCACAAACGGTACTCTGTTGATGTTCCCATTGAGAGTCCCAGTAAAACATTTAATCCATAAACTGGAACATTTTGAGTTCAGAGAAAACTACTGGCGTGGATTGCATATTTTCTCACAAACAGGAAATTCCGGGTGTGAGTCGGTGAGGAACTATCTGAAGCCCATGAAGTTCTCGGCGACGCGCCTCTGGGTTCGGTGATCGACCCTGTCGCGTTTGGTTGACCTCAAAGCGATAATGGAACAACTCTTTACCTGTACCATAGAAATGGAATTAAATCGTACATAAACTCGAAAAACATTACCCCCTCGTTTTTGCATCGCACGTGCTCTCAAAACGTGAAGTACACGCGCATCAGCTGCTAGTGTATATAAATAAATAAATAAATAATAATAAAATTCTATGTGACATTCACAGAGAGCGCCCATGAATAATAATAAGTTTTTGCAGAAGCAGTGGCATCCTTTGAGAATACTAACGAGGAGAGGGAGTGGGCTGAGTGCATTCACAAACAATTATTTACACATCATTTTTACACTTATTTTGTATACATCAGAATATAACATATAAAAACATTTACAAATTAAATATAAAACTAAATTGAATTTCCACCAGCAGCGGCGGGGCAAACCCAGGCTACCGATGGTCGGGCCCTAAAGAGAGAAACCTCCGGACGATGCGTGCAGCGTCCAGCAGGGCTGCCTTCTGGATCTGGCCCTTGACCCAACCACTCAGCGAGAGCCTTTTTTTTTAATTGATACGCGAGACACTTGGCGCCGTCAGCATGGATCGTTGAGCCGACGACGCCCAAAAGCATTCGGTTTAGAACGGGGGCTGCGAATGCCTGCCGGCGTGACAGATGCCTTTTTACGCTTCTCTTGAAAGATCCTAAGAAGTGTTTCGCAGTGCGGAAGAAAGCTATTATGAGGTTTTATCTCAAGGTTATTATTATTATCACGAAATTTCTTACTTCTTGGGGTTCGACTCACGTCAGAATTAAGAGGGATGAACTTGTAGCTGCATTACTTTGACAGCTGACGCGTGTGTTTATCATATTTTATAATTTATCAGTGCACTGTTGTTTTTTTGTCTCATTGGTTTTTAAAGAAATAATTGAGAGGGCGCTGACGGTGTCTTCAGATAATTTGTTCCCTTACGACCCGGTGCGTCGGAAACAGCTGTTAAAACAAGTTAGCAAACTGAAATGTAAAGTGAGAGCGCCAACCTGCTGCTCGAGCTGCAGAATCTCCGCGTTGTGCTGCTGGGCGGCGGCGGAGGGCGGCGCTGCGGCCGGCTCCTCCTCCAGCGGAATGTTCTCGTCGAACTCGGCGAGCTCGGCGGCCGCCTCCGCGCCGGCGGTGCGCGCCGCCGCCGCGTCCGCCTCGTCCTCGCACGCCGCGAGCGCGCTCTCCACCTCCGCCGGCGCCGCCTCCGCCGCCGCCCCCTCCGCCGCCGAGCTCCCCGCCGCCGCCGTCGGACCCAGCAGCTCCTGGATGCTCACCTGCGCATGTTGCATTACTCATTTATTTTACAAAAAATACAAACAAACACTAATAATAAAATAAAAAATATATAAATAAGATCGATCATAAAACAGTGCACTCAACACGTGAAGTACACACATCAGCTGCAAGCTGCTATTTATTATATATAAGGTGTTTTGTCAGCATGTCATGTCATTAACTTCTGGAGGGTTACATAGGCACCCAAACAAACACTTTACGCAAAAAAAAACATATGTTTATAGGATCATTTTTTCTCCTAACAAAAAAATCAAATCAAATAAGTAGCTGTAAAAACCAATCATAGTGACCTTGTGACTTACTTACAACAAACAGCTGTTCTGCGTTTGAACATAGTACAGTCATTGTCCCAGTACAATGCAAGTTACCTACTATTACACACAGGTTAATGTTTAGGTAGCAAACATGTTTTGTTAAATTTCTCGAAAAGTAATGCTAAAATTTTATTTGAGTGTGTATGTAACCCTCCCGAAATTTTTGACATGACTAACGAAACACCTTATAGAAATAAATAAATAAAAAAATAAATAAAAATTAATTTCATAAAATCTGTCACATTGTTTGTTCTACTGAAGTATGGTATTCCAAAATGTCGTGTGACATCTCACATCACTGTCAGAAAGTGTAACAGCTGTTGAGAAGTGATGTATCAAGTTTCAAAATACAACTATCAGCAATGAACCACGCATTTTAATTCAGTCCATAAACATAAACATCTAAACACAGCACACAAAGAAATATTTGTTCATAAACATGAACAGACACGTGGTAATGGAACAATTAGTAACGAGTGAGTGAGAGAGTGAGAGAGTTAGCGGTACGACTAACTGTGCGCAGGTAGTTGGTGGTGAAGTTGCCGCTCTCGATGGCGACGTCGCCGAGCGCGCGCTTCTGTCCGGCCTTGCGCAGGATGTTCTCCTCGACGGTGCGCTCGCACACCAGCCGATACACGTGCACGTCGCGCGTCTGCCCGATGCGGTGGCACCGGTCCTGCACCGAGCCACACACAACAATACATCATTCATTACTCTTACTCGTCACATTCAACCGCTCAAGCGCTGCGTACCAGCGACCGAAACGCCCCAAAGCGACACGGTGGAACGGTGGCATTAAAATATACGCTCTTTCAATGTGGGGAATAACGCTCAATCATAGTTCTGAAAAAAGGTGAAGATATACCCTAGCTACCTGATCTGATTCACTTTGTTGCCAATTTTGAAGAAAAATAAACTAACTTTACAGTTGTCTTAGTGGAGTTGTGCCGCGCACGTGTGTTGGGTGCTGCTGCCGCAAATAAAATTTCATTTTGGTGTTAGTGTAGTTTGAGTACTGTATTCTGAATTAAGGGGGGTTCAGGCCTAGTACTAGGGTCCTGGTACGTGGGGGGTAGAAAATTTGAGAATTTTGCATTTTCGTAATTTATGGACGATCCGTGAGCACACCTGCGCGGTTCAGAACTTGGATGGGTGACCGTTAGTAGGGTTAACCCGCCCGGGTTGATACCACTGCACTGAATGAAAAGTCGGCCGAAACTACTATGTAAATATATTGTGTTTTCCTTCCAGTTCAGTATAACCGGCACGACCAAAGCGAAGCACTGACATGGCAACTAGTTCACCAAGGTGTTATGAGTTGACATCACGAATTTTGTAGGTGATGTAGCCAACAGTGTCAGATTCAATGAAAAAAAAAACAAGGAATACTTACGCTGTGCTGCTACTCTGCAGTTCAGTGCCGGCAGACATGTGGTCACACTTTTACAAAGCACTGGACGTGATCGTTCAAAGATATTTTATTGCAATATGGTGCTATTATTGTATTAGAGGTAATGTGCAAACAATACTAAAATTCTAATTCATGTCATTACAATATATAAAAATGAAAACATTCTTGAAGTTCTATCAGCCTCGGTAGCCCAGTGGTGCGGTCGGTCGACTGTTGTTAAGCACACCTGGGCGCGGTCAGTACTTGGATGGATGACCACTCGACCGTTGGAGGCTGACTGTGGTTCGGATTCCACTAAAACTGTAGGTCCCTTCCCTTCTAACCTTACTAGATGGTAGGGTTTATTCCGCCCGGGTTGGTACAACCACACTGAAGTAAACGTCGGTCGAAACGACTATGTAAATAGTTTGTGTTTTCCATCCAGTTCAGTGTAGCCAGTACGTTCGAAGGGAAGCGCTGACATGGCACCCAGTTAACCCGCCGTTATGGGCTGACATCACGAAGGAAGGTGTGGAACTAAGCTTGCGATAGCTTCACCGAATATATCCGGGCCCATCGGCAGTAGAGGAGGGTGTTAATCGAGGTCGGGACTAGCGAGTGGCCACTCTAAATTTCCCGCGCATGCTTCACGTTTCGGCTCGCATCAAGCCCGCGTCAGCTAGTCTGCGTTGACTAGGACGCAGGGAAACCACCAGTTCCGCTCTCGACCTCCCTCTCTCTACCTATCCATATTCTGTAGGATGCTTCCAGTGACGTTTTCGAAGCTCTCTCCATGTATGAGCTCAGCGTCGATCTTGGCAGCCTTAGATTCTTGAAGAGACTGTAGAGCGACTTCGCTGGTAGTTCTCTCGCTCTGACTTCCACAGCGAAGAGATCAGTCTTGAATCTGTTTCTCACAATCCGGTCTACTAAATTGCAGTACTTGTTAAGTTTGATGTTGTGGTCCTTCGGTATGTTACTTTCCCATGGAACTGTAAGTTCAACAAGTACTACATGCTTTGTCGCTTTTGAGATGTAGTAGTAGTAGTAGTTGTAGGTGATGTAGCCAACCATATAAAAAAAAAGTCTATGAGTGATCTGAAAGATCAAAATCCAATATTCATCGAACAAAAAGTGTACTTAGCACGAGAGCGGTGAGTTATACCTGCGCCTGAGCGTCCATCGTCGGATTCCAATCCGAGTCGTAGAAGACGACGGTGTCGGCGCCGGTGAGGTTGAGCCCGACGCCGCCCGAGCGCGTCGACAGTATGAACGCGAACACGCGCCGGTCCGCGTTGAAGCGGTCGACGAGCATCTGGCGCGCGTCGACGCGCGTCGCGCCGTCCAGCCGCAGGTACGTGTGGCCGTGGTAGTTGAGGAACGCCTCCAGCACGTCCAGCATCTTGGTCATCTGCGTGAACACCAGCACGCGGTGCCCGCCGCACTTGAGCCGCCGCAGCAGCGCGTCCAGCGTTTGCAGTTTACCTGCGGACACATTCAAGTACTAAGCATATTGTACATGTTGCCACTGTAAGAGGGCTTAACGAAAAACGCAAGACACCGAAATGGACCCAACGCTGCGGCGACGGCGGCGGCGCAGCGGTGGCGGTGCGGTGTGTGGGACGGGAATTAGTACCTAGTATGACAAAATTATAACGTAAATATAATTGTTTTAACGAAAATTCCCTTCGAAAGAAAATGCTCCATTATATTTTGGAAAAATAATTGCAAAACATGTAACAGTTTGGTATATTAAGGGAGAAGAAGTTGCATGTTTTCGTACTTTTCGCTCTACGAATCGTTAGCCCTCTTAAGACTAACTAAAAGCATTTCATTCTTGCTATATTAGTTATAGTTTTTTTTTATTAAAACTGACACGGTTGTCTACATCACCTACAGCATCCGTGATGTCAGCCCATAATACATTGGTGAACTAGATGGCATGTCAGTGCTTCCCTTTGATCGTGCCGGCTACACTGAACTGGACGGAAAACACGAACAATTTACATAGCCGTTTCGACCGACCTTTCATTCAGTGCGGTGGTACCAACGCGGGTGGGTTAAACCCTACCACCTAGTAATGCATAAAGGGAAGGGACCTTCAGTTTTACGTGGAATTCGGACCAAGGTCAGCCTCCAACGGTCGAACGCTCACTGGACAGTCGACCGTTCGCATTACCGCTGTAAGTCATTACGAAACGGTTATTTATTTATTTATTTATTTGATGAACGAACAGCCTAAGCTGATGTGTTCATGTCTAAGTTCACTGGTGCTTTGTTATTTTGATGTTAGTTTAGTTTGGTGTTTTTTTAGCTGTTTGTCGAGCCTGAATTGGTGGTGGGTGCTTGTACGACATCTTCGGGCAGTTTGTTCCACATTTCCACTGCTCTATTTGACAGGAAGTTTCGTCTCGGATTTGTTGAGCTGACAGTGACATTCAGCTTCTAGCTATGGCCTCGGAGATGACTATTTGTATTTCTAGTAAAGAGGTTCTCCAGTTCTGGACAATCATAATGCTGATTGAGAGTCTTGTATATTTCTATGAGGTCACCCCTCTCTACGTTGCTCCAATGTTGTCAGGTTGAGGATTTTTAGTCTTTCCTCGTATGGTTTCCTCTTCAGTGATTTTGGTATCTTGGTCGCTCTTCTTTGAACTCTTTCTAGGAGAGTAATATCTTAGACGAAGTAAGGATTCCATATTTGAAATCCATATTCCAAGAGTGGTCTAATGTGAGATTTGTAAATTTTGATTAATAATTTTGGTTATTATCAGTTAATTCGACAGTGCTTATCGTCGAAAACGGAATGCGCGCTAAGTGTAAGCTGGTGTAGAGAGAGAGTGGTATACTAACCGCAGTCGTACTGTATGAGGCGGGGGTGCGGGAAGGCGGTGGCGAGCCGCGAGGCGACCGGATGCAGGAGCCGCAGGGCGGGGCGAAGCGCGGCCGCGAGCGCCGCGTCCGCGCGCTCGGCTCGTGCGGCGCGCGCCCCGCACCCGCACCCCGTCTCCAGCTGCGGACCCGGCCCCACCGCCCCAGATATGTACACCGTGAACCTACGCAAACAGATTCAGATTCAGACTCAGATATTTATTTCGCCATAAAGAACACACGAGCGGCGGGTGACCGAGTGGTTTGGGCATCGGCTTCTCATGCGAGAGGTCCGAGGTTCGAATCCGGTCGGCGTGTACCAATGAGTTTTTTCTGACGAAAAAATTTACGTGCATACCTACACCTGCTGCTTCACCGTTCGGAACCGGTGTAAAACTGAAGGTCCCTTCCCTTGCTCCTTACTAGGTGGTAGGCTCAAATTGTAGCCGACTGGGTTGATACCACCGTACTGGATGTAAAATGGCCGCATAGCAGCCTCGGCTGTGTTCTCCTCTAGTCCAATATAGCCAGCAATCCAGGGAAGTCTCCGGTATGGCACCTATCTTCTCGGAGGTGATATTGGCTGATCGGAGCATGCGCTTTCGCCCCTCCGACTCAGCCACCCATACTGGATCACATAAAAAAAACACAACAATAACAATATTTCATTGAGGCATAATATGCATATTCAGTATGGTTCATCATCATTTTTTTTTGTCATGTTCCGTTCAGCAGTGCAATCTATAAGGAAGAACCGGGTAAGAAACCTTACAGAGCTTTTTTTAAATGTAACAAACACCTCACTCTACTTTGCACTACTGACACAAACTCGGCCAAATATATAATTAAATCTGCAACAATAGAAGCCTTTTCAAGTCATAGAACAAAGTTGCTCATGCCGCCTCCACACTTCACTACTATTCTTATCCCTTCGATTGCCCGGCTCAAAATCATGCCAAAATCGTGATTGCCCCGCCATTTTGGCAGAGTCGAGCGCGCTCCACCCTACTGCGTTCTAGACCTTATTTCTAGACTTTTTTCTATGAAGCATATATGAAAAGCCTATATTTTCTAAATCTTCATTAAATTTACTAGGCATTGCCTTGGTATCACGTCTAATTGTGTTTATTATTATCACCATTAAACTGGGCCAAAGTCCACAAACGAATTAATTTACATATTCGGGTAAAAAAATATTCATATTTTCTAATAAAAACTGCAGATACTGAATTTATTGTGTTTTATTTATAGTTTATTACATAATCTGACATTTCCTATCAAGATATCTTTCGTTACAGTAGAAATGTAGATCTCAACAGAGTTCCAAAGTGTAACAAAAATATGACGCTCTTCACTCGAGGTCGTAAATGTCAAGTATGTTTACAAATTAATTTCGGCTGAATGATCCACTCCATCGGTATGATGTAAGTGTTTACACAAGCCTGGGCTCTTCAAGTACTCAGAATAAAATAATTACATGTGTCGGATGTTTTGTTTCTAAACAATACGAGGCCAAATGGAACAATGGTCAAAATGACCTACATAGCAAAAACTGCTCTAGAAGCAAATACTACTGACTGAATTAAAATAAAAGGACACTAAAAAATAGTTTATTAAATTTGCTCTTAGATTCAGTGAAAGAAAATTATACTACCGTACAAAAATATTGAAAAAAAATTCAGTGAAGTTTACAGAAATAAAAATAAAAAAACCAAAATTTAGTAAGTAGTAAGGATAACTTAATATGGAGGAGGCTTTCGGGAAATGATAGCAAATTTTTTGCAACATATCTTAAGGTATCTAATACCGTATTTGAAATGGTTACAGATAAATGCTCCAGAAGGCGGACTTAATGCTGAAATCTTTTTGAAGTTATACTTCTTTAAAAACGTTATGCAAATACATATGAAATAAATGAAACGCAAAAATCCATGCACAAAATTAAAAGTACGCCATTAAATTTACGGCCAAAATAAATTTCATTAAATTTAATGAAAATATCACTCAAAACAAGCACACTAAAAAAATAAAATTTTATTAAAATGTATTGAAGCCGCTATCCATATAGGTGGAGCGGTCGCTCAGCGACACGGTCACGTGACCTCACGCTGATAGTGCCCCGAACCGTTGAACGGTTTCCGAAGCGACCGTGCCTTTATTTTTCGAAAAATTTAATTACTAGGTCACTTTAGGGCAGATATAATGTTCTTAAAACATTTACAATGAAATAAATAAACTATTTCAATAAACTTTCACTTGTTTTGGCGAAAATCTATAGAATTTCGATCGATCAAAGTAACCTACCATTCAAAATTTTCGTAACGGTTTTTCGTAGTGGGTCGGAAACATCAAAATTATTGACGAATAAATCATTCCTCAAGTCCGAAAAACTATTGTAACATGTAGATTACATACCCTTCCATTGTTTTTCAACAAAAAACAGCAAAAATACGGCAAAAAATCACTCCAAAACACAATTTCAATGGCACGCTATTCTGCGTCCGCGAACACAACAGAACTGAATTTCCGATCGCTTCCCATTATTATTTTGAAGTGGCAAGCATATGGAAGTGTGTATTTTTAGCTAGCCTATTCTTTCATGAATAACTGTACGTAAGTTAGAAGAGATTAGTAGGATGTTTGACATTTAAATAAATTATTTAAAGTGACGAGTCTAGAGAGACCGCTCAACGGTTCGTGGCAACGCTGGCAGTCCAAGGGGTGAACCGCTGAACGGTCTCGGGCAATCTAAGGGTTATGGATTGAATATTCTTTCGTGTTTACTTTATTGTGACAGATTTTGTCACAATATAGGATAGGAGGCAACGAGGAGACATTATAGAAACATATAAAATCCTAAAAGAATGGTACGATGTACACAGTCACTGTCTACAGTCTACAGTCACTGTACAAAAGGAGCACCGAAGAACATCTTCTGACGAACGCATCGAACCATCCCCAGGAAACCTATAGGAGAAATAAATATTTTCATTTAATTTCATTTCAAACATTTTCTGACGCACCGGGTTGTAATGGCCTGAAACAAATTATCTGTAGACACCATTCAGTGCCCCCTCAATTAATTCCTTAAAAAACCAATTAGACAAAAAACCAACAAAGAAAAATACTTAAAAACAATACAAGTGCACTCATAAATTAAAAAACAGAATGTACAGCGGTCAGTCTTTAAAATAAATAAATAAAAATGAAAACGGGGAGATCTCATTGAAACGTTTAAAATTTCAAATGCCTATTACAACGTTTAGATTACCATATCACCTAAACCACATACAGCTACAGCCTGTTACATCGCAGAGGGATCTCGGTTTAACCATCAACTATGATCTGAAATGGGTGCCTCACATATCAGAAATCGTCAAAAGAGCCAACTCTCTGATATAATAATGAAAAAGGCCTTTCATGTCTTGACACCGCTTACAATGCTCAAAATGTTCAAGTCATTTGTCCGCCCTCTACTGGAATATGGGTTTCAGATCTGGCAGCCGTACTTCTCGAAGGATATTCAACAACTAGAACGAGTCCAAAGAACAATAAAAATACCACGGGAGTTACGACATCTTAGCTACGAAGAGAGACTCAAAGTGCTAAAGCTGCCCTCCCTGGAAGCTCGACGCCAGAAAGGGGATCTAATAGAGGTGTATAAAATTCTGACGTGTAAAAACGATTGCCCTGAGCAGATCCAAATGTTCACATTGAACCAAAACGTTCATCTTCGAGGCCACAGCATGAAAC
Organism: Nematopogon swammerdamellus; assembly: GCA_946902875.1. Lineage (NCBI taxonomy): Eukaryota > Metazoa > Arthropoda > Insecta > Lepidoptera > Adelidae > Nematopogon > Nematopogon swammerdamellus. The sequence goes on from OX336335.1 coordinate 739,070, forward strand.
TAAGACGAACAATCTTTAACAGCAATACTCGCAAACATTTCATAACAAACAGAGTGGTGGACGACTGGAACCAACTTCCAGAGGAAGTAATAAGCGCGCTTAGTACAAACCAATTCAAAAATAGACTAGATAAATATTTAACAAATAAAACATAATCTCAAAAAGAGTGCTCAAGAACGATAATTAAATAAAAAAAACATAATTAAAAAAACCCAAGATAATGACAAAAACAACAAAGTTTAACTGGATTTAGACATATCAGCCTAGGCTGCCTGTCTAAAATAAATAAATAAATAAATAAAATAAACGTTCCCAGGCTACAAGATATGTTCACCCTTAGCAACACAATAATAACATGGACATGAGTAAATAAGAGAATACATCGCAATGCGGTTACAATGAGATAACGTAGGTACCTGTCGATGAGTTGATGCATGTCGCGGAGGCGCTCGCGCACGGTGGGCGCGCTGTGCGCGAGGAGCGTCGGCGCGCGCACGCGCACGGCGGCGCGCAGGTCCGCGCCGTACAGCGGCAGCCGCCAGCAGCGCCGCTCGTTGTTGAGCGCCAGCCGCCGCAGGTTGTCCCGCCGCCGGCACGCCAGCCGCGCCTCCAGGCTCGTCTGCGGATTTATTTATTTATTTTAGTTCTCGCATATCTTACGCATTCGTATAGATCAAGTAAAAAATTCCGACACTTGAACACCAATTCATTTTAGCTTGCGCGGGCTCCGACATTAGAGAATTAAAACGCAATCAGTTGTAAATACATTTAAATTTTTAACCGAATTTAGACTGTGGACCGAATTTTGAACCAAATTTCAACTTTTTTCATCCAACATATTCGGAGAACATAAGCTGTGACAAACGGACACACACACACACGAGAGTGATCCTATATGGGTTCCATTTTTAAATTTCCTATTGAACCCTAAAAATGTACTGAAATAACACTAGACAAATGTTTTCGACGCTTCCCATCGGGGCCCGCGCAGGTCCAACGGAACAACAGGTTAAACAATATTGAGGAGAGTGTGAGTAATAAATAATGCACTGTGCGTTCACAATGCATTATTATTTCTCAGAGCTGTTTTATTATTACCTGTGGGAATTCGGTGTTGTGTTGTGCGGTTGCGGAGGCGGCGGCCGGCGCTGCCGGCTGCGGCGGCTGGTGATGGTGTTGGTGCTGGTGGTGGTGGTGCGAGGAGGCCGGCGGGACGCGGCGCAGCAGGTGCTGCGCGTGCGGCGGGTTGGATGGGGGGGCGGGGCGCGGCACGAGCCGCAGGTGGAGGCGCACGGCGGCGGCGGGCGGCGCGGGCGCATGCGGCGCCGGCTCCGCGCTCAGCTCCTCCACCAGGCGGCGCGGCGGCGCCAGGTGGCGCGCGCGGTGCGACACGAACGCGCCCACCGCCTGCACCTGCACGCAACACCAAACACATTCACACAATCACGAGATTTAACCTACTACGCTACGCTACGCTACGCTACGCTACGCCGTGTTCTCCGCATCATTTTGTATGGAGAAACGGGGCAGCGCCTCTAGTGATAGATTTGCGAACTTCGTTTCTCCATACAAAATGATGCGGAGAACACGGCGTAGCATAGTAGGTTGAATCTCGTGATAAGGGTACTGAAAGGGTATTCTGCACATCCATTCCAATAATCAGAACTTTCCATATATCCATCATAATCGGGAAAGATAAAGCCCAAATCATATTTCTCTTTATCGCCTTGAAACAAGAGGTCACAGGTTGAAACTCAAAGTAGTAAAAAGTATTAAAAAAAGGCGCCAAGTTCGAGTCAGACTCGCGCACCGAGGGTTCCGCACTACCACACAATATACACGGTGTTGCAACCTCAACCGTAAAACCCGAAAGGGCGTGATTCTGTACGTGAAATAGAACAACTTTTGTTCTAGGACTGTTTAATTTGAAGAAAAAAAATTTTTTTTTCTCCATACATTTTGAGAACAGGTATTTAAAATTTGTATGGAAAAAATAATTTTGTTTGTTTCAAAAAATTTTTTTTCTTCACAGAAGTTGTTTAGTTTCACATATAGAAATAACCCCTTAGGTCAGTTAAAAATATTACGGGGGCAACTGCAACACCGAAAAATCAAAATAAAAACCATAGCAAAAATTAACAGAAAACACGAACTATTTACATAGCCTTATCATCCGACCTTTCATTCAGTGCGGTGGTGCCAACCCGGGCGGAGTAAACCCTACCACCTTGTCAAATATAGGCAATAATAAAGAGAAGAAGCAAGCAAATGTAAGCACCTCGAGTAGAGCGAGGCAGCCGGTGAGCGCGGCGGCGACGGCGGCCGGCGCCGCGTCCGGCTCGAGCAGGAGCGCGGCGGGCACACGGCGCCGGAGCGCCTCCATCTGCAGCGGCGAGACCACCGGCCGCGTCTCGAACAGGTTCGGGTGGTTGCACACCTTGCGCAGCTGCATCAGCACGTTGATCACGCTCAGCAGGTTGCCGCTCGCGAGGCTCTCTCGCGTTCTGCAACATCACTCACATCCGTCACATCACTCACATCCTACATTGCACCTAGTTCACTAAGTTGTTGTTGTTTGCTTTGGGGTTGGCTCTAGGCCTGCAAACTAATCCCGCTTGTTTGGGGACCTTCGTGCAAAACCCTGCAATCTCCAAGTTACCCCAGCCAGCCTATGTCTTCCATGAAAGCCACAGTCGACCGGGGTGTCTGCAGACCGCTTTTGTGTGGTTATTGTTGCACCAAGTTGTGCAGACAATATCATGGGTGTGGTGGTAGATGTATCGTGTGGGGCCGGTACTTTTAAATAGCCCCACTGCATCTCTCCTCGTGTATGTCGTAAAAGGCGACTAAGGGATATGACTCCCTTCTTATATTACTGGGTGGTAGGGTTTTACCCGCTCGGGTTGGTACCACCGCACTGAATGAAACGTCGGTCGAAACGGCTATTCGACGACTATAATACAGCGTAAATAGTTTGTGTTTTCAGTCCACTTCAGTGTAGCCGGCACGACCGAAGGGAAGCACTGACAGAGCACCTAGTTCACCCGGTGTTATGGGCTGACATCGCGGATGTTTTAGGTGATGTAGCCAACCGTGTCAGTTTCCATAAAAAAACAAAAGGACAAACTTGGCGCGGGACATGAAGTCGTCGTAGAGGAAGCGCTGCCGCTTGGAGAGCCGACACATCAGCACGTGCTCGTACTTCTTGGGCATCTGCTTCTCCACCTCCGACTTGAGCCTCCTCAGTAGGAACGGTCGGAGCACCTGCAACAATAGAATAGAATAGGGTTTCATTCTTAATCTCATATGCGTGTTCCAAAATTCAACGTCAAGCGGGTTCCAGGGAGTATGCCAGCTTACGACTAAATAAGAAGAAAAAAAATTTTGTAATTTTTTATGATATAAATCTAACCTGCATCTTGTCTAAAAGGCACTGAAGGCCATTTTCAGCGATTTAGTTTTTTTTTTCTGCATTTCGCCAGGCCTCACGCACTCTATGTACTTGCGCGCGCTAACTACCTACCCGCCCAGCGGGCCGCCGGCGGTCTAATTCAGTGGAAATTCGTCAGCCGCGCGTAGCATACCTACACGCTCGCCCACACAACTGCGCGCAGCTGCAAAGCAATAATCACTTTACACTCGATCGTTTAGGTACATTTTCGCACGCAGAGATTGGCGACGTGAAACAGTAGGCTATTAAAGCCGAAGGTATGGAACTTTTTCTATGGAGTGATTTATCTGTTACGAAGTAACTATTAAGTAATCTGTGGTTACGCCGTCCTGTCCGTATTCTGAGCAAAGTGCTCAGTAGAGAGAGAGAGAGAGAGAGAGAGAGTACCTTGTGCAGCCTCTGTATGATGTGCTGGTTGAAGGAGGCGGTGCCGTCGATCATGCCGGCGACGGGGCTGAACCACTCCTTGAACTCGGTGTGCGAGGCGAACACGTCCGGCATGAGGAAGTGCATCAGCGACCACAGCTCCATCAGATTGTTCTGCAGCGGCGTCCCCGTCAGCAGCAACCGTCTGAGAAACATTTTAATTGCATACATTATTCTTTATTCATCATCCATGGACAGTAGACTGCACTTGGATTTGTCATGTTTTAACATTCAGCATTTTACCAGTTCGGTTATCACAGCGAAGAAGTACTAACAAGAAACTTAGCTGAATATTTTTTTTTACGTCCACTTAGGCTAAATTTACAAAAATGTTTGCCACTGCCTACATAGTACGAGCCATCACTATTTCTAAAAATGTATCACAAAGAATAACGCGATAGATTGGACTGATGGAACCCTGAACCCCAGGCACCAGCAGCGAGACTAATGCGAGTATATTCTCACTGAAACCGAACATTCATTCTTGTTTTTTAACCTACATGGGTGACTGTGCCGTAGGACTAGAGGTATACGAAACAGCCAAATCCACCTCACCTCGCGAAACCACGCACAGTGAGGCCAATATTAGTGATATTAGCCAACCATGTCTGCTTTGGCGTTGGCACCCACCCACTGTTTATTGTTTGCTGCCCAGTCTCTTGTGAAGGCGGGTGGGCCGTTCTCCGCACTGAGACCTGCCCACCCGCTGACCGTGCACCTCGCTCGTGCGTCTGGTACAGTTGAACCCATCAACCAACCGTTCGGTGACAGTAGAAAACTCGACACGGTCTAGGAGTAGGTCAGTACCGCTTGGTGATTGCCATGGCTGCCCTGCTACCTAGTTAGGTAAAGGTAAGTGTTATCAGTAATGCACTCACTGCTCTGTTTGAAAGTTGAGCAGCAGCTGCCAGCGCTGCGATTTGAAGTTCTTAATATTCTGCGCCTCGTCGAGGATGAGGTACTTCCAGCGCTTCCGCCTGAAGCTTTGGTGGTCCTGGATCACCAGCTTGTAGGAGGTGATGCAGACGTGGAACGCGTTGGGCTTGGTCCAGCCGACGCGCTTCAGCTTCCTCTCCTTGATGGTGCCGTAGTACGTGAGGATCTTGAACGCCGGACACCACTTCTTGAACTCCATCTCCCAGTTGAGCATCACCGACGTCGGCACAACGACCAGGTGCGGCCCCCAGTCGGACCGCTCGAGCGCCTCGTGCGCCAGCAGCGCTATCGTCTGTATCGTCTTGCCGAGGCCCATCTCGTCGGCGAGGATGCCGTTTAGCCGCCGCGCGCGCATGGTGGCGAGCCAGTGCAGCCCCACGTGCTGGTACTCGCGGAGGGAGTGACGCAGCAGGTGCGGTACGGGCGTCGCGACCGCCGTCTCTGAGAGCGTGTTGCCGGTGGGCTGCAGCGCGGCGGCGAGCTCGGCCGCGCGCTGTACGCGCTCCTCCTCCGCGCCCTCGCTGAGCCCCTCCCCCGCCGGCTCCACCAGCGCGCCCAGCGACTCGGAGCCCGTCTCCGAGCCGCTGCCCGACTCCGCGTCGGACTCGGAGCGCGACGACGAGCGGGTCGAGCGCGTGGTCGGCGTCGTGGGCGGGGAGGGGGCGCCGACGTACCGCTTCATGAGCTCCTCGATGCTCATCTCGCCCTCGGCCTTGAGCGCGTCGACCTCGCGGCTGGTGTCGCGCGGGTCCTCGCGCCGCTCCTGCTCCATAATGGTGTCCTCGTCGTCGGCCGAGTCCTCGTCGGCGCTGTAGTCGGCGGAGGAGGGCGGGGAGGGGGGCGGCCTGCCCTCGAGGTAGCCGGGCGGCAAGTCCTTCATGATCTGGTCCAGGTCGAGGTGGGACTCGCGCTTGAGCGCCTCGACCTCGGCGCGCGTGTCGTCGCGCGTCGCCGCCGCCTCCCGCTCGGCGGCCTCTATTGTCTCCTCGTCGTCCTCGGAGCCGGAACTGCCGCCCGGTCGGAATTCATCTGAAACGTGTATCATTGCGGTTGTTTATTTTGTAAATTAACAATGCACTGGACAGCAGATAATTGAGATCAACACTTTGAATGCATTTCGAGCACGAATAAACATATACTCACAAAATGTCGACCCAAATGTTAAGAACTCGACAGCTTTCTACTACTGTGAAACACCTAGCGACAGCCATTTATAATGTTATTGCGTGCGAAGGAAATGACAGATAAAAAATGCTTACAGTAATCTCAGTGAAGGTCAGTTTGTTACTTTCTTTATCTCATCTCGATGGTCCTAGTATATGGGTTTTTAAATTACCGTGGTTGTTAGACATTATTTTTAAAACAAAACAGCTTTACTCACGGTTCTTCCCGAGCTATGTGGCTCGACGTTTCGGGCCAAGCGTATGGCCCATCCATACGCTTGGCCCGTGACGTCGAGCCACATAGCTCGGGAAGAACCGTGAGTAAAGCTGTTTTGTTCTAAAAAATAAGGCCCTAGTATAGTTTCTTATTTAATTAAAATTTTTATTTATCAAAGGTACATTTGAAAAAAAATATGTCGAAAATTCCGCCAGTTCTATTTTATTTATTTAAAGCTGACAGCTAGTGCTTGTGTTCTGTTTTTTAATTGATGAGTGTACTTGTATTGTTTTGCAATTAGACAAGAAAAAACAAAACAAACAAAAATATTGTTTATTTTTTGTTTAGTTTTTTTTTTGTCTAATTGGTTTTTCCTCAACCGTTGTTAGTCCCAGTGCCTGTAAGCGATCTTCATATGTTTTATTTTTAATTGATACCATCTTTGTGGCTCGCCGCTGTACTCTTTCTAGTAGCTCAATGTTCTTTTTAAAATATAGACTCCAATGGATTTTGTTGGGAACTACTTATAAATAATAAACCCATACTACCGACTCACAAGTACATTATTATTATATTATAGTATGATAACCATAAAGCCGGACACTCACGGGCCCTCCGAATTCATTCCGCCGGATGGCAGCCTGCCACTGGCAAGCTGCCATTTTTTGGACGACATAAGCGGACCCGCCACTCCATCCCGCCCCGCCTACCTACTTTGTAGGTAGTCCGACACCGACGACGACACACGCAAGCAAGCAAGTAGGACACAAACGCTCTCGACGGATGCGCGCGGCCGACTGAAGAAAAAATGGAAGGCGGTTTCCGCACTCACGCTCACTCGCCGAGTGGAGTGTCCGCACGCCGGCGTCGGATCTCGCACTCACGGTGAGTTGGATGTCGTTGGATGGAAGCGTTTGGAGTGATGGCGGGATGGAATTTCGCGTGTTTGGAAATCCAAATTTTTTCGTCACTCCATTCACTCCACGCGAGTTTTGGCACTCACAATGCGGTTTTTGGAGTTTTTGGCTGGTTTGGCGTGGCGTGAAGCATATGGAGGGCCCGTGAGTGTCCAGCTTTAGTAGCAGTAGCAGTGGTTGTGGTGTAGAATGAGTACAGCACTGACAGTACACATCCTTACACATATTTTGCAAGACACCTATGTGTATTGTGTATATTGTACAAGAACTGACAGACTCAACCTGTTATAACAATATAGTTACTATGGGGCGGGCATAGCCTGGAATAGCTAAAGCCTTAAAGAAAAAAAAAATTAAGATTAAAATAAAAAAGTAATGACCGTCGGAGGCGGGGGCGCGGGAGGTGCGGGAGGCGCGGCGGGCGGCGCCGGTGATGCCGGCCGCCAGCTGCTTGGAGTAGCGCTCCGTCTGGTCCACGATGAAGCTCAGCTGCCGGTCCAGCTCCTTCTTGCGCCGCTCCTCCAGTCGGCTGCTCCGTTTGAACTCCACCAGCTGCGGCCGCAACACATTTCGTTACGACCATTTCTTTTCATTTTGTTTCACAACTGTTTATAATCTTAGTGTTTTTTTTAGTTTTATTTATTTATTTTTTAATGAACAAGCAGCTCTAGCTGATGTGTTCATATCAGTTTTTTTTTTTTTGGATAATTAATGATTATGTATTTGTTTTGTTTTTTTTTTGTTTTATTTTTAGTTTTCGTACTTTTCTTACTTACTTAGTTTCATGTGGAATTACCGACGATCAACACATGAATGAATGCCCATACATACTAAAGTAAGAAATGTAATTCGAGATCAAAAATGTAAACAAAGAAATGTCACTGTTAAAGTGACGTTTCATGGGTAGTCAACATTTTTCTAGAGTCTAAAGCTGCGTTCTCGTGGATCGATTTTACAAATTGAATATTCTTAAGAAATTAAAATATTTGTATTATCTATCAAGGTGTTTCATGTTTTTTATTAAACATACCATTTATTTACTCTCTGATTCTAACTCTGACGAGCTTTGACGATGAAGAGTCAGAATCAGTCACAAACAGATCCGTCACCGTATCAATAAGGTGGTCGAGCTCACAGATTTAAATTGTTCGAACAATTTACTTTATTGATTTTCTGGTTAAGAAGAGCCAAATGTTTAGAGCTTCTGCCTTATTGCCAGTATAATAAAAAAAAATTGCGTGATTTTATTTCAAATTATTTTATTTTATTTTTGGATTGTTTTTTACGTCACTTTAAAGGTGAAAACTGTGTGCCATATTTTGTTTTACGTGTTTAAGATATGCGTACAATTTGAACATGCTATTTTAGCACTTTTCGAAAATCTACACAAATGAGACTATGGTTTTGAATTGGCAACACCTTTGTTTACCTTTTTGATCTCGAATTACATTTCGTACTTTACGTGCCTACATTACGAACACTAATACGGGACTCGGTGGTCATTTGGCTAAAACTCCCCCAAACTAGTTTTAATTCAAACATAAGGGAGTAGGGGGTCCTTTCTAACCGAATAGTGGCCTCATGGAATAAACTGCCCCAAGAAATTATATGTGTTATCTCATAACACCTTTAAAAACCAGTTGGACAACCACTTAATGGACCGTGACGTGGCCGACTTTCGGCATTAAAATATAAGCTATTTCAATAAGGCTCAAATTATACTTTGATAAAAAGGTTTTTTTTAAATCTTAATTTAAGTTTAGGGCTGTCAAGTTGATAGAGTTCAGAGATTAATTAAACATTCCTCAAATTAAGAGAACTCTGCTGGCAACCTTGAAGAAAAAAGTAACAAACTTTCTATTTCTTATTGAGAAGTCGTAACATGCGCGCCGCCTCCGCAAATAAAAATTATGTTTGTTGTTTTTAATCATTAGTAGTGTTGTGTTTGTGTATAAAATTCAAAAGAATACATAATTTCTGAGTGAATGCTTTTTTTTTATGTGAGGTTTTTATCCATTCGCAAATGTTTAAATCGAAACAAAACATAGCCTCACTTTAATTGCGAGGTTTAGAATCTAAACAAGGGTTAGGGCAATATGATTTTTTTTTCTGAAAAAAAAAAAAAAATTTTTTTTTCCTTGCCTAAAGTATTGCTTCTACGAAAAGGTCACGCTGTCCTACGGAGGCGGTTCTCTCTCAGGCGCGGGCGGTTAAGCTGTTAAGAGCGGAGAGAGCGGGTGCGGCAAACCTTTTCGACATTAGACCAGAAGGTGCGGATCTCCTTGGCGGCGAAGGCGGCGATCCTGCGCAGCTGCAGCTCCTGGGCCTTCTCGGCCCGCTGCGCCGCCGACGCCTTGTCCTGGAAGTGCTTCTGCACCATCCGTGCACACTGCAACACAAGTTACATTCAAATATATAATAAAATAACATAATATTGACGTGAATACATCTTTAAATTTGCTTCCATAGTGGGAGCCAATCCAGAAAATTTATAACAAAATCGGTGGACACAGTTTGGTGTTGCAGCTTTATATCTATCTTCTTCTTCTTCTTCTTCTTGATGGGCATTTTCCGCATGTAGGTCGCTCTTCTTGGACCCGTTGTGCGTATTCTTCATATATATCATCTCTACATCAAAAATTTAATTACACCACTCGATAGCTAAAGGATCAAAGAATTCGTTACGTAATAAGCTCTAGGAAAATATTACCCGTTACGTACACGTATTCACGTTAAACACACGGCAGTGTTCACGACACAGCCACACCCCGTTTTTTTATTGATAATAGTTTTAGCCCACCCAAAAAACACAAAAAAATTCAAATATGTGTGTAAGTATTAAAAGTGGCCATCACTAAAACTCTGCCCCTTAAGCTAGTCAGTGAGTGTAAAATAAGTGGCAGCAGTTGGATAATAATACGTACAGACAGAATATAGCAGTGGGTCTACAGGTTTTAACTCGCCGTTAACTCACACAAATACTCGCACATTTCACCTCTTCTTGCCAGACTCAGTAGCTGTTGACTGTTGTTAAGCAACCCTGAGCGCAGTCAGTACTTGGATGGGTGACCGCTCAACCGTTGGAGGCTGACCGTGGTTCGGATTCCACGTTAAACTGTAGGTCCCTTCCCTTCTTACCTTGCTAGGTGGTAGGGTCTATCCCGGCCGGGTTGGTGCCACCGCACTGAGCGAAACGTCTGTCAAAACGGCTATGTAAATAATTCGTGTTTTCCGTCCAGTTCAGTGTAGCCGACATGAAATTAAGTGAAGCCCTGACCATGGCACCTAGTTCACCCGGAGTTATGGGCTGACATCACGGATGTTGTAGGTGATGTACGTAACCGTGGCAGTTTTCATAAACAAAAAAAAAAGAAAAGCCCATGCCCAAACCAGTCGGCCACCCGCCGCCTAATCTCCTTAACCGCCACTCTCCTGTTACTATTCATATTCAGATTGTCAATACATTTCAAAGTAACATATTACGTACAAATATCATAATTAAAATTAAAAACAACCAGCACAAAAAATTAAACCAAAATCTAATTATTAAAACAGGCTAATTCAATAATCATATTGTTTTCCTAATCAACTACTTGTTGCATATACTCTTCTATTGAATAGTGAGGCTTCTTTACTAAATTTATTTATTTATTTTAGACAGGCAGCCTAGGCTGATACGTCTAAATCCAGTTAAAATTTGTTGTTTTTCGTCATTATCTTAGATTTTTTTGTTTAATTATTTTTTTTTTCGTATGCTCATAAGTTTATTCTTAAAATATTTATCATCGCATATTTTAAGTTCGGGCGGTAGTTTATTGTAAAACTTCACACTTTGATACATTAAAGCTGCCGATGTGCTTACTGTACCTTCTTGGCGGCGGCTTTCTTCCACTTGCGCTCCTGCGCGAAGTCTGCCGCGAGCCAGACCATCTCCTCGAGCAGGTAGTCCCAGTGCGCCTTCACGCGCGGCGGCTCCATGACGCGCGGCAGCCGCTTCTCCGCCCACAGCCCCTCGCGCTGCAGCTCCGTCGCGCGCCGCACCACGTACGCCTCCTGCACCCACACATTTATTTGCCGTTACTGTGCCGTAGTACCGCCACGCCACACCGCCGGCACGCTCACTGCTGGCCTGTGAAACAATTTTCATTCGAAAAGATTACGTTTGGGAAAGCCTCATTTGCGTGCAAAACTCACACCTACGTTTAAACTCCATGGACAACAGGAAGGAAGGTGTTGAACTAAGCTTGCGATGGCCTCACCGAACATATCCGGGCCCATCGGCAGTAGAGGAGGGTGTTAATCGAGGTCGGGACTTGCGAGTGGCCACTCTGAATTTCCCGCGCACGCTTCACGTTTCGGCTCGCATCAAGCCCTCGTCAGCTAGTCTGCGTTGACTGGGACGCGGGGAACCACCAGTCCCGCTCTCGACCTCCCTCTCTCTACCTATCCATATTCTGTAGAATGCTTCCAGTGACGTTTTCGTAGCTCTCTCCATATATGAGCTTAGCGTCGATCTTGGCAGCGCTAGATTCTTGAAGAGACTGTACAGCGACTTCGCTGGTAGTCCTCTTGCTCCGACTTCCACACATTTAGAATAAATAATGAATAAACATACAAATAAACTACTCGGTCCCTGTATCAACGGAGGTCCCCCCGGCACATTTATTTTTTTTATGTAAACCAGCATGGGTGGCTGTGCCGAGAGACCAATGGTGCAGTCGACAGAGCCAAAATCACCTCTCCTCGCGAAACCACGCTCAGTTAGGTGCCATGCCAGCAGATTTTCGGACTATTGCTAGGCTGTAAGGCACGTACCTGCTTGGCTTTCTCAACAATCTGCTCTTGTGTGTTGGCGCCGGCGCCGGGCGTGGAGTTGTTGAGGAGGGCCGGGTTCACCTTCTCCGCGCTGGCGTTGTCCAGTATCAGCGGGGTCCCACCTACAGACAAACAGACACAAGCGGTATTTTATTATTCACATACACCGTGTATGATTTTAATTTAACCGAACAGTTAATTTTTTTGCCACCTGTCAGGCCGGCATGGCATTGTAACCCCCGCATACGACCGAATGTCCATGGGCGTCGTTAGACACCTTATGGGTGGCTCGGCGCCATATGTCGCGCTTTCAATAAAAGAAAAAAAAAAGTGATTCTGTGTGTGAAACTGACAGACAGATTCAAATAATTCTGAGTTACGGCGAAGTGTTGCTGAAGTGCGTTTGATGAAAATTTACGAAGTGTTGCTGAAGTGCGTTTGATGAAAATTGCTAAGAGTTTGAACCATAAATTGGCGATTTTAGCGCATTTTACGAAAAATTCATTAAAATTGCTATTACCGATATTTTAAACCCTGACCTTCAGGGGCCGATCGCCTTTTCCGGAAGTCAATGCGGAACTTATGTGGAATTTTTGGAAACCTAAAATTCCCTAAAGGGTTATTAATGTAACATTTTTTATTTATTTTTAAATTTTTTAGCACTTCTGTGTCTCGTCAAGCAAGATAAGTCCACATTTGCACCTCACATTAGTTTTAGTTACTGTCTCTTCATCATGTAGTGTATTTGTGCAAGGATAAAGTATTTACATCGAAGAAAGCGAACATTTTTATATTACAATAAACTATGGAATCCATATATATTTTTAATTAGAAAAATGCAAATCGAAAATCATTGGAAAAATACATCCCGACCAGGATTTAAACCTGGAACTCTGGCTTGAGCCGCCAACGCGATAACCAACTACACCACCGGGCCGTTACATATTATTTCCAAGTTTTCGATCTATTGCCACTGCACCTTCTTGAATGATGTCGCATAAGTTTTGCGATCCATATTTCAGTGCTTCTCCCAAATACCACTTTCAAAGATCGGCTGTCAGCCTCGATAGCTCAGTGGTGCAGACAGTCAACTGTCGCTATTGAATGTTAAGCAACGCTGGGTGCGGTCAGTACTTGGATGGGTGACCGCTGACCGTTGGAGGCTGACCGAGGTTCGGATTCCTCGTAAAACTCTAGGTCCCTTCCCTCCTAATCTTACTTGGTGGTAGGGTTTAACCCGCCCGGGTTGGTACCACCGCACTGAATGAAACGTCGGTCTAAACGGCTATGTAAATAGTTTGTGTTTTCCGACCAGTTCAGTGTAGCCGGCACGATCAAAGGGGAAAGCACTGACATGGCACCTAGTTCACCCAGTGTTATGGGCTGACATCATGGACGTTGTAGGTGATGTAGCCAACCGTGTCAGTTTCGATTAAAAAAAAGGTCCCTTCCCTCCTAATCTTACTTGGTGGTAGGGTTTAACCCGCCCGGGTTGGTACCACCGCACTGAATGAAACGTCGGTCTAAACGGCTATGTAAATAGTTTGTGTTTTCCGACCAGTTCAGTGTAGCCGGCACGATCAAAGGGGGAAGCACTGACATGGCACCTAGTTCACCCGGTGTTATGGGCTGACATCACGGATGTTGTAGGTGATGTAGCCAACCGTGTCAGTTTCCATAAAAAAAAAAAAATCGGCCTTTGAGCTATATGTTTACAGTAGATAGAATCCCAGACGCAACAACAACAAAATATGACATTCACTTGCCAACTATGTAGAGCCGGCGGGTCCAGATAGTGTCAGAATGCTCTATCTAACGAAGGGGCAGTTAAATTGCATGTAAAAAAAAATCTGAAATTAAAAATGTAAAAAAAATTCCATAAATATACCTATTACTGAATGAAGTGTGCTGCGATCAAGCACGCTTTATGCATATTGTTACACTTTCCACAGATAGCGGTGAGGACGAAAACATTTTTGTACTGTTTCTAATACTATAACAGCAGAGTCGGAGTAAGCTGAGCGCTAATTTATACTCACAACTGATTTCCACCAGCATAGTTAAAGTGAACACCTATATGGGCTTTTATATTACCGTGGCTGTTAAACATTATTTTTAAAACACCTGAAGTGAACACCTATTGCACAAAGGCATAGTTACTGTATAGAATACTGTCTATTTAAGGAAAGGAATTTATTAAGTAGTCGATATTGAACACAGGGTGGCTAAGATCTAGTGGCAGTGGGCTGGGCACTTCAGCCGAAGAAACGACGACCGTTGGAATATCCGTGTCCTACACTGACGGCCGTGGACGGGATAACGGAGTGTAGGAAGAACCACCCGCCAGGTGGGACGACTACATCATGTACGTAGGCGGAAAGCAATGGTTCCGTAGCGCTGAAGGCCGGAAGGACTGGAGGAAAATTGGAGGCATATGCTTAACAGTGGATGCACACACGCTGACAGACTGATTTATAAATTGTATCTCCTTTATTTCACATTTTAAAAATTTATATTAATTTTACATATATTATACAAAAGTAATAAAAAGACACAAAATTAATACAAAAATTTAAAACGGTAATACCGCCGGCGGCGGGAGACAAATACGCGCTTGGAGACGGCGCCTCCAAGCGCGCCGGTGGGTGCAGGCCGTGGCTACGGACCTCTCCGAGACAACGCGAGACTATTAATTTAATTTTTATTATTACTACTTTTTATTGCCCGTGACAAAAAAAAAACAAAGATAGGGGTTGCCAAATATCTTCAATAATGTACGGTCTATAATATCACAGCCTCTAGATCAGACACACTCTAGATAAATAATGGGATTGATGGACGCCACGGAGAAGATAGGTAGACAGGAGTTGTTGCATTTCTAATATAAAACATGTGTCACCGGTGCAGAAGTGGCGGCAGAGGCGGGACCACGACCACCAATCACTCACTATTAAAATCAATTATTCCCCAGTTGTTGATGGATGATATACACAAGTTTGCCTAGACTAACTATACAGGGAGAATAGTCAAGGAGTAACTATACAGGGAGTATAATTACTCCTCCGTGGTGGAATTGAGGTCAATCTATACACTTTGCTCTAGGTGACATTTTAATTACATCCAACGTTGATACTCGAAACAGAAATAGTTTAGTAAGATTAGTTATAATTGGCAGCTGTTGTAAATCTAAATCAGCAAACTACCCAAAAATAATAAAACAAAAAAGTAAGCACACAGAGATATTTACTAAATATAAACTTAGCTGTTTAAAAACAATGGTTATTACTTATTACCAATGAGAGTTACTAAAACATGGGATTGAGAGGTGAGACATGAGTGGAGTGAGCAACGATAAGTCAAGTAATCAACAAAACTAAACTGCGAGCTCTTCAACCATACACATTTTTAAACAAAAATACATCAATATGTAAATAACAAAACTAAACGCGAGCTCTTTAACCATACATATTTCAAAGAAAAAATGCATGAATATGTAAACAGCAAAACTAAACTGTGAGCTCTTCAACCACACATTTTTAAGCAAAAATATATGAATATGTAAAAAACAACTAACTAAACAGCGAGCTCTTGACCCATACACGCATTTTAAGCAAAAATGAGTGAATTGGCAGAAAGGCTAGACAACAAATGGGCATGCACCGACGAAGGGCAAAACAAAAGGTCAGGCGGCAGTGCGGAAAACAAAAGGACGGCAAGAGGAGGGCAGAGGTACCTGGGAACTTGGGGGCGGTGGACGGAGAGGGTCGGGGGAGCGGCGCGAACACCATGCCGTGCCTGCCCCCCGCCGGCCGCCCCGTCTGCCAACCTACAACACACAAGCCCGATGGCGGCGGGTGGTCGACGCGGTCTCGCCGATGCGACTCTCCATCTCAAGGTCCGAGGTTCGAATCAGGCCTATGTGCAACCATAATTTTTTCCTAATGAAAAATTGACGTGCATACCTACACCTGCTTCATCGTTCGGAACCGGTGTAAAAACTGTAGGTCCCTTCCTTTGCCCCTTGCTAGGTCATTCAGTCTGTCAAGTCAGTCGGAGTGTATGCATCCACTGCTAGACATACACCTCTCCAATTTCCCTCCAGTCCTAACGGCCTTCAGCGGTACAGATGCACTGTTTTCCGCCGACATACTTGATGTCGTTGTTCCACCAGGCGCGTTTTCTTCCCACACTCAGTTTTCCTGCCCACGGCCGCCTGTGTAGGACACAGTTACTCAAACAGTCGTCGTCTTATCGACTGACCTTACTAGGTGGTAGGCTCAAATTGTAGAGACTAGGCTGGTACCTCCATATATGACGAAAGGTGACCGCATATCAGCCACGGCTATGTTCTCCTATAGTTCAGTATAGCCAGCGATCCAAAGAGAAGTTCCGTATAGCATCTTCTCATAGTTGACATTGGCCTGTCGAAGCGCGTGCTGCCCATACCCGGATTGCATAAAAAAAGCTCACCACCACCGAGGTGCACCGCTCCGGTGACTGTCGGCACCGCACCGCGGACCCTCGCACACCCTGTGAGCTCCGACGTGCCTGTCCCGTCTCAGCTCATAATATTTAGTGAGACACATGCATCAAAGTTACACCACACAATAGGCAGCCGGTTCAACATGAACAAATATGTTATAACTACTTCTGAGCTGCTTCTGCACGCCGCGCCCTACACACATATATGTATTGCATGCTGTCATAAATGGATAAAGTACCGGGCGTGTAAAGACGTGCCGTACACTTTCACCCGGGCACTCCGCACGGCTTATTTGACGTCAACAATCTGAACAGAATTTTTATCTCAAAACGACTTTTTTTTTTATACAAAATTATTTCAATGTTTGCCTCGTGAAGTGTGCATCATTGTTATTCCACATCGTTTATCAGCAACAAACACTATCAGACCTGATCAAGCGGGAACCAGGGAGTAGGCCAGTTTATGATTACCCAGGGAAAAATAAGAAAAAAAATCAGAGTTATTTGTTTTTTATGATATGAGCATTTTTTGAGAAACGTTGAAAATTTAAATTTTTAGGTACTAAGAGTACAAATTTGCAAATATAATTGTTAAAATGTTTTTATTGGTAGCCTAAATAACTCTGCTATATCTAGTATCCCAAACAAAACCAGAATGCTTGTAGTTTTACCAAAAAAAATATTCAGTTAAATTTTTTTCTAAAAAAATAAATGACACATTTTTGTTTTCTTATTTTTCCCTGGGTAGTCATAAACTGGCCTACTCCCTAGTTCCTGCTTGACGTTGAGTTTTGGGACACGTTGTAGATGCGAGGAGTAATTTTAGTTCATTGGTCGCAGAACATGCCGGTATAAGGTCCAAGGTACGTCTTTACACACACTTAAGTATTGTGAGGGTAGAGCGCACCTTGGGTAGTGAGCTGCGCGACGGCGGCGGGCAGCGTGGTGGAGACGGCAACGGGCGTGGCGCCCGCTCCCGACAGCTTGACCTCCGGCGCGGGCTGGGGCGGGGGCGCGGGGGCGGACGAGAGGAGGCGCACGAGCTCGTCCGCGTCGTCAGCGGGGTGGAGGGGGCGCGCCTGCAGGAAGGCGAGCAGCTGGGGCGCGGGCGGGCGCTTGCGCCACGCCGCGTAGTCCAGGATGTTGCCACCCGCCTGCAGGAAGAACAGCTCCGTCCCGTGCTCCACGTACCTACACACATTATCCAATAAGCAAATCAAACCCAAGAAAACACTTTATTGCCAACCGGGTAGTTGACTCGTGGAACAGACTCCCAGAGGAAGTGATTTCAGTGAACTGAGTGAGTTAGTGCTACTTCAGTGAACAGCTTCAAAAACAGACTTGACATCGATATAAAAACCACAAACTTTAGAAGAACGAAATAAAAAAAAAACAAATAACAAAACAAAAATCAAAGAAGTGCACCACCAATTTACCAAATTCGATGTAAACGCATCAGCTTAAGGCCGGCCGCATACGTTCGTTTTCCGTATTCGATTTCCGAATTCGGAATACCGACTCCTAATTCCGTGCACCTAGCGCAGACGTTCTGTTTTTCTCATTCAGAATTTTCTACTGCCAGTACGTTCAGTGACGCCTTCGTGAACGCACGACAAGATGGATGACGACGAATCGATAGCTATTGCATACTTGCTTTCAATGAACAAGAAGAAGAGAAAGCGTCGTTATTGGGTACATCCATTGAATACTTCCAGAATTTTCGCCTCACACATTGTTGTTTTTATGTAAACTTTGAACACACTCAATGCACAAACACGTGGACGTCCGCTAGGCACGGTGCCGGCGCGATTCTGAATCGGAATCGAACCATCCGTGTGCGGTAGGCGTTCGCTGCGTTCCGGATGACGTCATTGGTTTTTTTCCGTGCGGTTTTCCGAACGCACGGGTTAGCTTCCGAAACGAACGTCAGGAATGGCCTTGAGAACTATTTATATGAAATAACTGCAGTCGAGTGTCCGAATACGGAAACCGAATTCGGAAATCGAATACGGAAAACGAACGTATGCGGCCGGCCTTAATCTGTAATACCGCCGGCGTGCTTGGAGGATTGTCTCCTGCCGCCGGCGATATTACCGGTTTTAATTTTTGTATTAATTTTGTGTATTATTATTTCTTTTCTATAATATATGTGAAATAAATATAATTTTTTTTAAATGTGAAATAAAGGATCATAATAATTATGTTTCTTTTATGGATGTTTTTTTTCTAATTCTGATTGCTTCCTACAATACTCCCAAGTTACAATATATTTTCACCCTTGCTAATACTACACACCTGAGAGTGCTATCTAAAAAGCTGTATCACAATCGGTCCAAGCAGAACCCTCGATGCCACTTTCTCGCCAACAGAGTAGTAAAATCTTGGTACAGTCTACCCTGTGAAGTCGTAAATACTTTAAAAAACAAACTACCTAAGTGTTGTGACATAGGCGCATCAGCTAAAAGATGTTACTCTAATAATAAAAATATAATATAATGTATAGGAAACATGAAATCTGGGCGGGTAAAAGAACCTTATATCTTCCATAGACAAACTTTTTGAGCAACATAAATTGTAAGCAAACCTCCAATAACACATGTATTAACTTCAGCATGTTGTATTCTTTTGGAACACAAAACTAATCACTAAAAACACCAAATATATAATTCAGCCTTATCCCCATATTCAAAGACCGTGTATTCTAATGCCTAAAGTCCGCCGCGCCACTGAATGGAACATACGTTGTGCTGCGGGCGTTTTAGTCACCTTTCAGTCAGGTCTTTGAATAAAACTATAGCAACTGAGCTGACCCAAATGTTCACATTGAACCAAAACATTCATCTTCGAGGCCACAGTATGAAATTAAGTCGAACAATCTTTAACAGTCTTTAATACTTTATTTATTTATTTATTTTAGACAGGCAGCCTATAGTCTGTTTTTTTTGGAAGACGGAGAAAAGTGACGTCTGGACGTCGAAACGTGAAGCATGCGCGGGAAATTCAGAGTGGCCACTCGCTAGTCCCGACCTCGATTAACACCCTCCTCTACTGCCGATGGGTCCGGATATGTTCGGTGAAGCCATCGCAAGCTTAGTTCCACACCTTCCCTTGCCAGTTTCTGGCAAATTTTAAATAGGCATGTATCAGTACTTTTATCGATGGATTAACTAATGAAATGCTGTAAACTCTAATATTTACCTAATTGTGGATTTAACCCTTCGACTTTGGGAGCATAAAACAAAAGAATCCTTCGCCTACACCAGGTGTACACCAGGTGGCGCCCGCCCACCTGGCGTAGGTGAAGGTGTTCATCAAAAATCATTTTGAAAGATTTTTCCATGAAACTTTATGATGAACTAACGAATGGATTGTATTTACAGATAAATATTCTAGCTATAAATGACATTTTTTTATATATATTACATATTCTAGGTAACAAAATTATTATGGTGTTATGTGAAAATTGCGACCTCTCTGATTTTATATTTTTATAAATTTATCACGTTGGTGATATAGTATTTTTATCATAAAAAGGAATATATATACAAACCAATCCTACCTTTCTGGTGTATCAGCAGCTCGTGTGTCGCACACAATAAAATCTTGAATTCACAAATTTTTTTTTGTCAAAAACTACATTTTCTCACTCACAGGCCATTGCAACATTTGGGCTATTCATTACGTAAATATGTGTGTTGGATATATGGAAAGCACATGGTTGGATAGATAATTTTATCTACTCATCTTGAGACACTTTCTACACTCAAAACACGAATTTAGGCGAACTAGAAATAAATTACGACGCTGACTCAAACAAAGTTTCTATGGCGAAACCTAGGTCACAAAAATGGCTTATTTCTCGTAAATTTACGACATGCAAGCACTAAACGGCATATATTATTCAACTAGAAGAACTAAGTTACATTTCTGTCACCTCACTTTCTCCAAAAAACCGATTTATTTTGAGAAACAAGCTTCTAAAAACAGGCAAAATTGTCGTCCGCTCGAAGCAAGTTTGTATGGCGAGACCTAGGTCACAAAAATGGCTTATTTCTCGTAAATGTACGACATGCAAGCACTAAACGGCATATATTATTCAACTAGAAGAACTAAGGAACATTTCTGTCACCTCACTTTCTCCAAAAAACCGATTTATTTTGAGAAACAAGCTTCAAACAGGAAAAAATTGTCAGTATGGAGTAGGACTTTTCTTCGATTTTTTACGTAAAATGCATCTCAACTTAGTAGGAAGGTGTGGATCTAAGCTTGCGATGGCTTCACCGAACATATCCGGGCCCATCGGCAGTAGAGGAGGGTATTAATCGAGGCCGGGAATATAATGAAAAAGAGAAAAAACATCACTTACCGGTCCATTTTTCTGTATTTACGAACAAAACAGCGAATATTCACAAGCACAACACGCACATACAACACGAACTGACAATGACGACAGATATGAGAATTTTTTTCGTATTCTGACGTCTCGTGACAGCGCAAGATAATGCTATTGTTGGGTAGCTCAATAAGTCTACTTTATAGTTTGTCTCTTTGTAGTAATGCACCCATAGTGAGAAAATTCGAAAAAAAATCTTTTGTTTGGCCCATATCGGCCGATATCGGCCGCCAACTACGCGTCGGTCGATATCGACCGCTCCATAGTTGACAGCAGTGGCGGCTGGCCCTTCCACGCCTTCGCCCGAAAGAAAGAAATAAATTAAAATATTAAACATTCTCCATGAAACCGATCGAAGTAAAAATATCAAACTGAATTCGATCCTATTTCCTAGACAACAAGGCACGATTTTGCTGTACGTAATACGTACTACATACTACGTATAGCCGCCGAGCTCGCCGCGCCGAGTGCAGTACAAAACACCGCGAACGTTTACTATGAGAAAATGTCAAACGCCGCTGCCCCGCCGCGTGAAACAAAACACTATTCATACGATTATGTGTGGCCTTCTGCGTGTGACACACGACGGAAAAAGAAGGACAGTATATTGTGGATAGACGCGCGTGCGACACGTCGCGACCGAGCCAGCCGACGATGAGCCGAAGTAAGCCGAGATCGTAAACCCGACCGAAGGCACGCGCGGGCGGGGGGCGCGGGCGCGGCGGGGGCGGTCCAAACTCTGGGTCGAAGTCACACACACACAAGCGCTAAGTACCTACACATACGCTGTAGCACGAACCGACAGGCGAGTCCATTTTTGGAATATGGGTGTTTCTTATATTTATATAACAGATCGAGTTTGCAATTGAATAATTTGAATTATTCGAATATCGATTTGATACATATTCGAATGGTAATTAATAAAATATTCGAATGTTACGACAAACATTAATGATACTGCATATTTCGCTATTTTCGCGTTGTTGGTCGCGCGATCATCCGAACGATCGCTCGCCGCGCCGCGCCGCGCGCGCCGCGCCATCTCAGTTCGGGGCGAGACCCGTCGTCGTCGCGTCGTCGACCGATGATGGCCGCTCCGCGCCGCCGCGCCGCCACCGCTTAGATGAAATATTGTACGTAATATATCTTTGCCGCGCCGGGATGTTTTGCAAATCAGTTTTTTAGCAGTTTGAACGACTTTTCGTCAGTTAACAGTACATTGTGAAGTTTTCTTCATTGCCCGGCGCGGCAAGGCTGGCCGACGGGCGCGGGCGCGCGCGCCGGCCACGCCTCGCGCGCGGAGGCGCCCCGGCGGCCGCGCGGCTCGGTGCTCGGTGGCCACTGCGCAGTGAAGTGTCGCTTTGGTTCTTCGAGCAATTAGGACTCTCGTTGTGTTTCTAGTGCGTTATAAAAATGAGTGGATTCAGTGTTGACTATATTAAAAACGAAATAAATAGAACAATATTAGACCTACCCAATCAAACTGTAGTGTGTGTGGTGTGTGTGTGTGACTGATTTCTTCATAATTTTCATAAATTCGCTGGCGTGTTCTTCAAAACACCATACCTAGATATTTCAATCTAAAAGTGAGTACATTTTTATTACTTACATTTTAATAATTTTATCACTTTTATCCTTACCTTATTTTGTCTTTCAACTATGTATCTGTTGAGTGAGAATACTTTTACATAATTTGGGCAATTAACTCAGACATGAAAATAAAATAAAAAATCACGTCTCGGTATCCATTAGATTCACGTTTGGGTTTAGTACTACGAGTAAGTTAGCGCACACTGTGCGCTAGGTACCTATGGGACTGGGTGTGCTGTGCGCACACCCAGTCCCATAGGTCACCAGCCGCCACTGGTTGACAGTATAGTGCTCTAGCGGTCGATATCGACCGCTCCACAGTCAACGGGTTAATTGACGTGTTCAGCTAAATCTAGCTAGAAAAATGTTAAGTTGGCAGCGCCACAGGTAGCGCATAATATGTGTGAAGGTGTGTCGTGTCGTGTAGTGTAAAAGTCGACTATTTTCATCGACTACAATCACTAGTTGTGCAAAGCGTGCAAGACTCTAATGTCAGTCAAACGTCAATTTACTCCGTCTTCCAAAAAAACAGACCATAGGCTGATACGTCTAAATCCAGTTAAAATTTGTTGTTTTTCGTCATTATCTTGGATTTTTTTTCATTACAACATTTCTTATTAGACAGAGTGGTGGACGACTGCAACCAACTTCCAGAGGCACTTAGTACTAGTAGGCACTTAATAAGCGCACTTAGTACCAACCAATTCGAAAATAGACTAGCTAGATAATATCTAACAAATAAAACATAATTTCAAAAAATGCTCAAGAATGATAATAAAAAAAAATCAATAAATTTTTTTTTTTAAATCTAAGATGACAAAAACAACTAATTTTAACTGGATTTAGACGTATTAGCCTAGGATGCCTGTCTAAAATAAATAAATAAATTAAAAATATTCTAGTGCATAAGCGGCGGTGAAACTGAAACACAAGTGCAAGATGAGACACGGCACTGAAAAATATTCAGATCAACAGGCCCATAAAACTTTCACCATAAAATGGTACACCTACAACACGTAAGGATTCAACTATTTAGAAAAACAGATGTATTATTTGAACTCGAGGAAAAGACCCGAATTTTTTTTTTTTTCAAATTTTTCTAACCTAAAATTTCAGAATTACCCTATTTATTCAAATCATGGATGTGTAGATCATGAATTTAACTAGGTATTCAAACAACACATTCTAAATAATGTTAGACTAGAAATTTATCATACTGACAGAAATGAAATAGTATAAAAAAAATTACAGCTATCAAAATAAATGTTTTCTGAAAAATTGGGAATATGTTTAAAGTGTGTTCTATAGGAAAGGCAAAGATTTTATCCATTCAGCCGAGCATTTTCTATCACTCATTCTAATAAGAAAAATTAATCAAAATCAATTTGATTGTTGTCATCAATTTGCGATATTTTTTATAATTTTTTTTGGGGCCGCCCGACCCTCCCAGAAGTCAATGAATGTAAGCGGTTTGGGGGCCGGCCGGTCCTTCTGGAAGTCAAGAGCTTAATGTTAGGGTTTTTATTGATAAATTGTTACAGCATTATAGAACAAGAGGCTGGGGTTCCTAGAGGAACTATTTGCTAGCAATGAGCTGGTAGGCTGGCTAGTAGCTTGACTTTTCAGGAACATGTATGGACTTCTGGAGAGGTTATGTTTACACAGGTAACGTTGTTTACCGCTTAGTAACAAAATGAGCCGTATGCAAAGCACTCACCGCTCCTTCAAATGTTTTAATCGAACTAATTTATGTTCCAATATTCGTCTTCTAGGTCCCGATAGCTTCTCCAGCGCCGCCTCGTCCGCCGCCGATAGCCGCGGCCTCTTGCGCGGCGGCGGCGGACTCGGCGGCTCCGCCCGCCCCGTACTGCCGCTAGCACTCATATCTGCATTCACTCGCTTCACTACACTGTCACTCGGCCGCGGGTCCATCACTCGAGCCGCTCCCGACGCCGGCGCGCCCGTCGTCCCCTTTTCCTGAAACACCGCACTCGGTCACTCCCCAACACTCCCCATTCTCGATCATCCAACTAAGTGGCTCACTGCACTGACGCCGACCGACATGTAAACAAGCAAGCCGACGGCGGCAGCGGGAGGAGGGAGCCGGCGTCAGACGTCAAACGGACAGCCGATCGACTTACCATTTTGTAATCGTGAGTTTGCTCGGCGGCCGCTCGCGATCGCTGCTCACGACGAGGCTCATGATCGCGCGCGGTCGTCGTTGCAACCTAAGGTGATAATATTTTAGGTGGCCTACGAATAATCCCGTTTAGAAGCGACATTCTACGCGCGAGAAACAAACAACCGAGAACACAAAACGTCCACAATAATACTGCCAGATTTAAAAACAAAATTCCCCATTATTCTATATTGAGGGAAAATGTATTTCATTTTTTTTTAAAGCTCACCGACAACATAAATCCAGGCACTTTTTTATAAAATTTGTAGATGAAACGAAAATTAAATAGCATTGACATTAACATAATTTGTCAAGCGCAGACATATAAATTGCTTTTCATTTCTTTAGTTTTTCCATTACATCGCCTACATATTTCATTCACAGAGATAAGTAACTGGGAAAAATGGTAAATATTTTGTAACTGGTAATAATACCTACATTACCCTAGATTTCGGTATTCAAACTAATAATTAAAAGAAAACAACTATATTGAAGACTATATGAATCTAGTCAATCGTATTTTTCAGAGACATTACAATTTTGCTCTCTCGTGCGACGCTTGGCTTGAGTCCCTCCCAGCTTGAGTGCGAATAATATTCGAAAAATTTATAAAAACCAATAAAATTAACTTAAAGTCAACAAATCGCAAAATTAAATACCAATATACGTAAATACCTAGGCCGCTTCATATTTATGACACCAAATGGCGGTTTCGTCGGCCTGCTAGTCCGGGAAACACTCGCCGCCGCCCGCAAAATAGAAATAAACAAATCGCCAGCAATATAAAAAATGGCTAAGAAGGAGGCAGTTACCGAGAATTTACATAATGTGGCCGATTTAATGTTTGTGGAAATTTGCTGCCGGAATCATTGGCCGGAACATAACAATGATTTATTAACTGAAGATAATATATGTGGAAAAGATATAAATTAAAGAAATGGCAGAACTTAGAAGGAACCGACATTAGCTCAAAAGCTCTCCATCGCAAACGGAATGCACCCACCCACCCTCAAGGATAGGTTATAGTGCCCGGGACGGATCTCGGCGTGTCGTCGCCGCAGCGGGCGACCCGCCACGCGAATAAACTATACAAGGTCGGTGCGGGTGCGAGGGAGAACACCGACGAACCGCTGCGGAGGCGACACGCCAAGATCCGCCCCGCGCATTATACACTATGCCAGCTGCTGCCGTGACAGTAGACAGCTCTGCACCTGTGCACTGGTATCTGGCAGTAGCTCGACTCGCCTCGCTCGGTCACATTATACGAGCTGCTGCCATGACAGTAGACAGCTACTACACCTGTGTACTCGCATGTGCGAGTTGAGTTGAGATTTGTCGCACGCAGATGCAGATTATAATATTATCTTTGCAATGATGTTGTCACAAAATACACGACAGATCACAGTTTATTCATGCTGTAATAAAATCGGTTACAAAAATACTTTGCGCTGAAATACTTCGAGCTGAAGGTGTGATACTTCGAGCGTGCGTGCGAGTAACTGCCCTTCCGCAAAGAACGTGCGAGTCGCGTGCGAGCTGCTGCTTGTGGCGTGGTGGGGAGAGGGGAGTGTTGAGGTGACCGAAAACAAAAAATGTTGTAGTAGCTCGCATGCGAGCTACTAACCCACTCGAGTATTGCAGGAACTCGTATTATGCGGTCACACGATGCTAGTGGCTGCACAGCAGTAACTGTGGTTATATTCTCTTTTGCACGCTAGCTCGCACTGTGTAACCCAGCCTTCAGTCAGTCACGTCAGTGAGCCAGCAAGTCAATAAATTTAATCTGTGTGTGTCGAGGATCCATAATCTGCGTGCGTGCGATTATATTATTTATCTGTGGTGCGATTTTTGTTGCAGATTGCGATCTTGTTGAGTTCGGATGTTTTTTTATTCATGTTTTTATTTCTCCCAAATTGTTTTTACTCACTTCAGGCAACCGGATAACTCTCTCGATCTGCTGTGCTAGTGTTGTGTGTACAGCGAAACTGCTGCTCTGCTGCAACGTGCAGAGAGCGAGCGCACCAGCGATTTTTATAGTTCTATATTTGGAGCCCTTTGCCCGGTAAGATTTATGTATAAACACTTTTTCAAGCACCAAACAAGCACAAACTTATTTAAATATGACCATGCTTTTCAACAGCTTGAAGTCTAAATTCGGTTCGTAATAGATTTCGTACAATAACGCGTTTGCAATATTTTACTGAGCACAGTGAGTAGGTAGTTACCTACATCATGTTAGGAAGTTCTTGAAATATTTGAAAGGATTCCCGTTGTCGGACGTCGTCACATATCTGTCACTTCATAATTTTGTAGGAAATTGAGTTAGCTATCAATACATATAGAGTAATTTCACTAAAAGAAAAAGAAAATTTTGAGGGCATATAAAAATGGTGTAGGAAGTAGGTAGTTATCACAAAATATTATAACTTGTTATACTGGAAAAAAAAAAATTAAAATTGTGTGGTGAATTTTAGAATGTTCAAGAAAGTTTTCCTTAGGTAGGTATGTAAATATCTTTCTGAAGTAAACATTCATACAATAATACATTAACAAGTGTTTCATTTATTTTCATTTATTCGATGTAATTGATCTTTTTAGATGTATAATTTTTTAGGTCTTAAAATATTTCAATGTTATTGCTAAATACAAATCTAAAAACATAAGATATGTAAATCTGTAAAAAAAAAGGACAGGGCTATTCGTAGGTATGGGGTTTATGTTTTGGTGGTTTAATTAAAAAAAAACAATAACCAGGGTTTTAATTATTAATTAACCCTAACCTAATGTTGAGGTGGCGCATGTCGTTTTTGTTAACTGACACTCCGAGGAGACACCATTTTGTTTTCCTGCGAATAGCCTCGGTATGACATGAGGGCTATTCGTATGTATACCTGCATGCAGGTATACATACGAATAGACACTTCCTTAAATAAATATCTATAAAAATTATGTTATAAAATTTGTTTTAAACTAAAGGAACCTAACCTACAATAAAATATGATTTTCAGATCAGCTTGGGGCTGACGGAATTGACATTTCACTAAACACCATGCACCATGGTCCCCCTTTTTTTTATTTTTTTTTTATGGAAACTGACACGCTTGTCTACATCTCACCTACAACATCCGTGATGTCAGCACATAACACCGGGTGATCTTGGTGCCACGTCAGTGCTTACCTTCGGTCGTGCCGGCTACACTGAACTGGGCGGAAAACACAAACTATTTACATAGCCGTTTCGACCAACCTTTCATTCAGTGCGGTGGT
Organism: Nematopogon swammerdamellus; assembly: GCA_946902875.1. Lineage (NCBI taxonomy): Eukaryota > Metazoa > Arthropoda > Insecta > Lepidoptera > Adelidae > Nematopogon > Nematopogon swammerdamellus. The sequence goes on from OX336335.1 coordinate 766,906, forward strand.
ATCAACCCCGGCAGGTTAAACCCTACCACCTAGTAATATAAGAAGAGAGTCATATCCTTTAGTCGCCTTTTACGACATACACGGTGATAGATGCAGTGGGGCTATTCTTTTAAGGTACCGGCCCCGCCCCCTACTCGTTTTGTATTAGGGTTTATTGCTATACGGATTTCATTGGTATGGCACATCACGGTGCCTCAGCTCAGTATCTGAACATTATTTACGGCATACTGGTACCTTTGGAGTATTTCTATATTGGAGTTACTGGCGGTACCCCACAATTCTATTCCGTAAGTCCATACCGGCTTCAGAACAGCTTTATATAGTAGTAGTTTATTTTCAAGGCTTAACCTGGAGTTTGAGTTCAGAAGCCAGTCGAAACCACGGGTTCTAAGGTTAAGTTCATTTCTCTTCTGTTGAATATGGTGCTTGCATGTCTGCTTTCGGTCAAGGTGCATTCCTAGGTATTTTACTGTCTCCACATGTGGTAGGATTTCATTACAGAATGTGATACTCAGAAAAATTTGCCACGCGCCTTGGTTCACAAAAACAGAGGAAATACACAAATACCTGGAAGTCCCCACTGTAATGGAAGAAATAAATGAGCGTAGCGCTCGATACCACTTCAGGTTGGAAAACCATGTAAACCCGCTAGCAGTGCAGCTCATAAATAACAAAAATAATGTAACTAGACTGAGGAGGCACGATGTCCTGGAATTAAATAAACGGGACTAGTAACACCGAAGGTGGCTGATCACTGGATCACAACACCTACAAGCCAAAATGTGAAAAAACCTGCTTATGGTCGAAAGACCGATCGCAAGTAGCAGTAAAATAATAAAAAAAAAATAAATAAATAAATTTACGGCATACTAATGAATAATTTGTTATCAATGGAACATATTTCACATTTTAAACCAACAGTTGGATACACAAGTACAAAATACTCATCTACTTATTTAATAGTAATTTCTTATTCACATCATCAGCATAATTGTGTGTCATTGTCTTGCATAGTAATGGTGTGCGGTGTTCAGTATGCAATACTGGAGCTCTTCACCGATTGTTTGCTAAACAATGACAATTTTTATTTGACTTTCTCCCACGCACGGTAAGTAGTTAGCGAGGCTCTTGTTACGACACAATGCGGCTTGATTGTCCGGACGTAAGCGGTAGTTCACGCAGGGTTGCCATGTGCGCGGGAACAACCCGGACACTTTGGTAATTGCACGCCTCGTGTCCGGATAAACCGTAGCGACTTCTAGTTTTTTTTTTTTTTTCAATTAGACAGAACTGATACAAAGCTGAAATCTATAGTCTACTATAGTCTGTTCTTTTTGCGAAGACATTTACGAAAATCATACGTAGGTACTGCTTTTGTCTTTTTTATAATGAATTTGCCCTTCTCCAATGCAATACGACAATATCTCAGAAGCGAAACTCAAAACACTCGCTTCTCGCAGCCGCACTTTCCCCTTTACACTTTTGGGAGACTGCGCACAATACGTGCATAGGACTATATATATAAAATATATAATACTAGCTGTGCCCGCGGCTCCGCCCGCTCTCATATTTCACTTCACTGCTAACCTCATAAGCCATTAAGCGTGATAGTAAGTAGCCTATAGTTGATGGGAAGAATCAAGCTATCCGTAGATTTTTTTTTATTAAAATCGGTTCAGTGGTTCTCGAGTTATAAGTGGACAGACAGACATACATACATACACTCAGACAGAAAGCAGACGTTGGATTTTATTATAGGTAAGGATTTTTATTTCAGACGGAAGTCTCACACATTACAAAACAACATAATGTTATATTCTTATTCAACATAATGTTATATTATATTCAAATAATACAATCTTAAAACTAACATTTAAATATTAAAAACTTAAAAAAAAAATTATAATAATGTAATTACAAAAAATCTTATTATAAATTTTGGATAGGCAACAAAATTTTTTTTTATTTAATCCGGTATGGGTGGCTGAATCGGAGGGGCCAAAGCACATGCCCCGACGAGCCAAAATCACCTCCGAAAAGGTAGGTGCCGTACCGGAGACTTCCCTGGATTGCTGGCTATACTGGACTAGAGGAGAACACAACCGAGGCTGCTATGCAGCCATCTTACATCCAGTACGGTGGTACCAACCAAGTCGGCTGCAATTTGAGCCTACCACCTAGTAAGGGGCAAGGGAAGGGACCTACAGTTTTACACCAGTTCCGAACAGTGAAGCAGCAGGTGTAGGTAAGCACGTAATTTTTTTCATCAGAAAAAACTCATTGGTACACGTCGACTGGATTCGAAACTCGGACATCTCGCATGAGAAGCCGATGCCCAAACCACTCGGCCACCCGCCACATAACGTATGTACTATGTATGTACTATAGCCATGCAGACAACAGACCAACTGACCGTGCCAATGTAACTGGCTTCAATATTTGTACACATTCGCTAATGTTGAGTAAATTAGTAATTGTGATTGATTTGCGATGGCACAGGTTTCCGCGCAAACCAAACAACTAAGTAGAATGAAATATATATATGCATATTAACTCAATGTACATTCATTTATACACCATTGAAAATATTGTATATATACCTATATCTAAACCCTAGAATGATAAAAAAGGTATGGACCCCGAACCCTATCCTCGATAGCGTAACACGATATAAGCATACTTGTTTCATATGGACGGTCGCGCGCTGGCCCGTCAGTCTGTCATCGGCTGCGTTCGCAAAAACCTGTTTAAAATGCCCGCATGCTCTGTGTTTACGTGTAAAACACTACAGCCAAGTTTAGTGTGCACAATAGTGGAATATCTTATCATCGGTAAGTACGCTCCGCTCCCCGCAACTCGGCGATGCTAGTTCTCATACAAGCATTTGACAGTCCGGCGTCCATACCTTTTTTATCGTTCTAGTCTAAACCGATTGATATATATAAAACATACATACATACATACATAGCGTCACGCCTGTTTCCCGGTGGGGTAGGCAGAGACAACGGATCTCCACGTGCCACGATCCTGACACACCTCTGCCGCCTCTTCCACTCCCATAATGTTCTTCATTCATATATAAAATTGACGAGTAATGTACAAATAAATACATAAATAAGTGATATCTTCTATCAACACTAATTATTATGTCTATGAATCTATAATAAATTATATTTACTTAGAACCTAAGTCTTAGATCTATAATTTTTATCTATTTTAAAATAATTTATTTTTTTTGCTTTTTAACAAAAACTAAACTAAACTAAAACTTCTAAGATGATCGCAAAATTGATAATGTCATAATGTCTATGAAACATTTAATGACGGAGCCAATGTTTATTATGTGCCGCTATTAGTACTGAACAAAATTTCATTTCATTTCAATTTAAATGACCACCATGTTACAATCTACTTGAATATAATTTTTTATATGTGTAAAATTTTACATTATCATAAATAAATACAATACAATACCTTACTCATATTAAATTTTTACGGATTAACAGTAGGTACAATACCTAGTATAAAAAAAGCATGAAAAAATAATAATTGATTATTTCGCGGACTACCTACGCCAATTTAATTTGTTTCTTACACAGAGCATCAAATGCGCGCGCCCCTCCTAGAGGCGCCGTGAGCGCGATTTCTCTACAACGCCGTTGAAGCCTGTGGGCGTGGCCTATGACTTACATATGTGTGTTGTGCGTGTGCATTTGTTTTGTGCGTGTGCCTAACTTGCTCCTCTTTGTGTGTAGTGTCGATACTAGCACACACACACACATACGAAGCGCTAGCAGCACTGCGTGTAGTTTTTGGGTTTCAAATATTATCGCTTAGCGCGTCTCTAGTAGGGGGCGCGCGCGGTAGGTATTTGATGCTCTGTGGTTTCTTATCTTGCGAAAATTGATTTTTGCATCAGTAAAGCTCGGTTAAACGCGACCTCTCTGTTAATGCCAGCGGGGGTTATCTACCGATTGAGCTATCTTCGTGAAACTTGCAATGTTTATTTTATTTTAAACTCAAATGTCCGGGAATGCGCTGTGAAACGGTGGCAACACTAAGCGCACGGCGTACTCTACTAAATTCAATAAGCGCACGAAATAATTTGTAGTCAACAGTTGTAGCTGCAAAACGGTTTGTGGGTCTGTGAGTTCAACACTTGCACATCGAAGGAAATACCAACGGAACGGAGTGCGTCTCATAGCTGTATGCTTTGGAAATGTGAAAGTGAAAGCGAAAATCAAATTGTTCAGTGCTACTACATATTTTTTTTTTTTTATTGTTTTGTGATACCGCGAAAACTAAATAATTTTATTTAGTTTTGTATGGAAAAAACAAAGTTTACTCTCTTTACTATCGGTAAGTCCACTGGGATGAAAATTCCCAGTAGTACAACTGGTAAGACTACTTGGTAAGACTACTGGGAACTGCCGGATTACTTACACCTTGGACAATATCAAATAATTTATTTACACCTTGGACAATATCACTTAATTGATTACTTACACCTTGGACAATATCAAATAATTTATTTACACCTTGGACAATATCACTTAATTGATTACTTACACCTTGGACAATATCAAATAATTTATTTGATAATTAGAGCTGCTTATTTTATTAGAGATAATTAGATACATTAGGTGGGTAGGCACACTCCCCGTTTAGGTTTTCTTCTAGTCAGGTGGCAGGTAGCTGTTGTTGTTCGGACTCGTTCTCCGCGCTTAAGCCCACTCCATTGCAGGCCTTTTGCGCGGTGGCCGGTAGCTACTAGCATGTAAAAATTCAAGTTACCTACCTATACATACCGTGTAACGTGTGGGGCCGGTACTTTAAAAGAATAGCCCCACTGCATCTCTCCCCGTGTATGTCGTAAAAGGCGACTAAGGGATATGACTTCCTTATATTACTAGGTGGTAGGGTTTAACCCGCCCGGCAGTGGCGGTTCCCCAGGTGAAGCAAGTGAAGCACCGCCTCACTTAATTATCTTGAAAGTAAAGAAAAAAAAACATTTCAAAATATCAAGAAAGAAAACTTAAAAAAGTCAAGTATATCCGATCCGAAATGATCACAATATTAGCGCGGCGGCGCGGAGGAGGCGGAGGCGGCTGGTGCGACGCGCGCGACGAAATACGTTAAAGATGTGTTAGTGCATCAACACCACCAACACAGCACGCACACACACACAGACGTGACGTGTGACGTGCGTGTCACGTACGGCATGGCATATGGTGACTCACCCCGGTCCGGTGCGGCGACGAATCGCTTATTTTGATATCGCTTCACCAAGCGTAAAGACAACAGGTTGACCTTGGAGACTTTGGATGTAGGGAGCAGCTGAGGCTCTGATAAATGGCGCCGGACGAGACATCTATATGCAATTAAAAGAATGCAGAGCGAGATGGAGCGATTCACGTTTTCTATAAGTCGGTTTGTTTTACCTCCGTGATTAACATGATGGCGAAATTCGCACTAGTTACGGTAAGTTTCATAGCTCAATGGTATATGATTCGCTTTTCAAACTAGTGACGTTGGTTCGAATCTCACTTTTGCGAATTCTTTTTTTTTTGTTTTTAGGGTTCCGTATCCGGTACGGGACCCTATTACTAAGCCTACGCCGTCTGTCTGTCTGTCTGTCTGTCCGTCCGTCCGTCTGTCTTTTTTTTTTATGTAATCCGGTATGGGTGGCTGAGCCGGAGGGGCCAAAGCGCATGCTCCGACCAGCCAATATCACCTCCGAGAAGGTAGGTGCCATACCGGAGACTTCCCTGGATTGCTGGCTATACTAGACTAGAGGAGAACACAGCCGAGGCTGCTATGCGGCAGCAGCAGGTGTAGGTATGCATACACGTAAATTTTTTCGTCAGAAAAAACTCATTGTTACACGCCGACCGGATTCGAACCTCGCACCTCTCGCATTTGAAGCCAATGCCCAAACCACTCGGCCACCCGCCGCTTGTCTGTCCGTCCGTCTGTCCGAGGCCTGTATCTCTTGAACCGTAATTTGGTAGCCCGTTGAAATGTTCACAGAAAATGTGTTATTATGGCCGATATAACAAAAAATAATGAAAATAAGAAAAAGTAAAAAACTCACGGGGGTTCCCATAGATGGCGCGCGCGCATACACTTTTTGGTTTCAAAAAGTGTATGCGCGCGCGCCATCTACCAAATAGATGATGAATCATTTTCTAATCGTGACTAACTAATATGAAGTATTTCATAACACGCCATCTAGATGGCGTGGCGTGTTATGAAATTCATCTAGTGGCGCTAGCCGTGACATGGCGATACGGTACCCTCGGTGCGCGATTCGATAGTAGTTTTTGGTTAAGTATTGTTAGGGCCAAAACAAATTAGGTTTAGGTTTTTCAATTTATCATAAAGTAATAGCAATGTAGGTGGATTTTTTAGTCGCCTCACTAAGATTTATAGGTCAAAGCCGCCACTGCCGCCCGGGTTGGTACCACCGCACTGAATGAAAGGTCGGTCGAAACGGCTATGTAGTTTGTGTTTTCCGTCCAGTTCAGTTTAGCCGGCACGACCCAAGGGAAGCACTGACGTGGCATCAAGTTACGGTGTTATGGGCTGACATCACGGATGTTGTAGGTGATGTAGCCAACCGTGTCAGTATGTAATGTACAGCAGGAAGATATGTGTAAGTGAACGACTAGATGAGAGACCCTGTTTCCCATAGCCGGGGAATCCTATTTTGGGAAACAGGGATCATTTGAAAGTACTCTATTATGTATGTATTTTTATATATTAATATGATTTATAAAATTACACAATACAGATATTTCGACTGTGTTGTCGTCATCAGTGAAAAATATAACATATTATGTATGGTGTTGATATTTATGACATATGAGTGGTTGATATGGTAATTTTTTTTTTTTTTTTTAATGAAAACAAACAAACATTTTGTAAATAAAAATAATTTATTGTCTATTATGTATGTACAATAAAAAAATTATTTCTTTCTTTTATTGTTGTGATGTTTTAAGTGTATCCAGTTGGTTTTTTAATTACACAAATTCTCGAGAATTTCAACCAATCAGAAAGCGTTAGGTAATGCACCCGACACGGTCATTGGTAATAAAGAGTGAAGAAATAAAGTATTAAAAATATGAAAACTTCTACATATTCACACTGCCTACCTACAGTGGGAAGACGATAATGTCGGAGGCAATCGTTGGTTCCGTACAGCTGAAGGCCGGTAGGACTGGAGGAATATTGAGAGGCGTATGTCCAGCAGTGGACGCTTACACGCTGACTGACTGACTGACCCACAGTGCTAGCAATGCATTAAAATATAACATTATTAAAAATTATATTTTTTTCCAGAATAAGTGGGACAGGAGGTATGTGGTGGGCGCCCCGCTATCTCAGCTAAATCAGGTCAGTTTTTTTTATTTTTACCATTTTATTCCTCTATCACCAGTTTACCTATATCCAATTAACACAATTAAGGGGGGTACTAGGCAAAACATCACATCATATTATCCTAACTATAGCCATATTTCAATAGATATAACTATAATTTATGTGCTTATAGTTAGGTAAAGATTCAAGGTATAATGTGTGATAGATTATTGTAATATAATCTTGTAAATTCTCTGAAAAATAAGTGGGTTAAAAGTGGTAAAACGTTCGAAAATGCATTCACCCTGTCACATAGTATTTCAAAATATAATCTTGTCTTGTTGTTCTTGTTCTCTTGTTATGGCCACTTCATTGTGGGCCTTTTGCGCATCCTACGGCCTTACTCGAACCAGGCGAGTTTTTCCAGGAGGCGACACACTCTCTTTGGATCTTGGCACGCCTCTCGAAGTGTAGTCGGGCCTCCCAGCTCCTTCGCCCTTCAGTCTGCCACCTCCTGGCACTCCAGCAGCACGTGGGTGGCCGTCTCGCTGCCTGCAGGCATGCTCTGCACAGTGGATGTCCTTTACTCCAATAAAATTACATAGAGGTGTCTGTTGACCTGAGGTGAAATGACCAGTAAGCACCCCAATCATTATACGTAGTTTTGCTCTGTGGAGCGTCTTGGCAAGACGGGGGTCATGTTTTGCTATCGCCTCCCTCGCCTGTCCGCAGTCACTGCCCACTGTCCACTTGTCTATGTGTAACTTATACATATGTTTGTGGATCCAAATTGGACCTCCTGGGCGTGGAATTGACCAAGGATGTGGGTTTTAGGGGTTTCATAGAGTCCAAAGCGACACTTGCCTCTAGGAAATTAGGCATCCTCTACCGCAGCAGACGGTTCTTCTCACCGGCGCAGCTCCTTATGCTATATAAAGGGCAAGTTCGCCCGGTGATGGAGTACTGTAGTCATCTGTGGGGTGGATGCCCTCTTTACTTATTGGCGTCCTTGGACTCTATCCAGCGCCACGCCATCCGTCTAATTGGTGATCCCAAGCTCACGGAGGGACTTGAATCATTGGGCCACAGGCGAACAATCGGTTCTCTTAGCCTGTTCTATAGGTACTACCATGGACGTTGCTCTGATGAATTGGCTTCCCTCATCCCTCCAGCCCCCATCCGTCTCCGCCACACCCGCCGGACTCGCTCGGAACATCCATATGTTGTTGACACCCAACTACTAAGGACACACCTTTTTTCGAAATCGTTCCTGTGTCGAACGGCGAAAATATGGAACGGTCTTCCGGTGAGTGTGTTCCCCACCACCTATAACCTGGGAATCTTCAAAAGGCGTGTCAATAAATTAGACGACAACCTTTTTGTCCGCCTCATAGCCGGCATGGCGCCTTTTTGAGCGTGGTTTCGCGAGGAATGGTGTTATTGGCTGTGTCTGATCTTCCGTTGAAGTATTGGTCACAGACACCCGCGCCGGCTGTCTTTAAAAAAAAATTAATTTTATTTAATTACTAGCTTTTGCCTGCGGCTTCGCTAGCGTGAAATTCGTATTTAAAAAGAAAAAGGTACCTAAGTAAGCCCGCTGCCGTACCTTTATTTCGGCTCGCGGAACATTGTTTATTGTATAATTTCATCCATAGGTAGTGTGATGGTGTATAAGCTGGGCGTGGGTCGAATGAAACGGCTGAGTAAGATCACACAATTTATTGAACACTATTTGGCTACGTCAAACACGGACTTCGAATTACACCTTATATCTAAACACGTAATTTCCAATCAAATAACCTTACCCTAAACACCTTAATACTACACACTAAATTTCAAATAACAATCTTACTTACTAACAATCTTATCTTATATACCTAATCTAGTGGGCGCCAGACGCTCTTCGTTGCCGGGTGAGCGCCTACCCGTAATTTCCTAGCTAGCTCGTTATTATCCGTGTTTGGATCGGATTAGTACACTCCAGTTTTCATAACCCTCCCGATATGACGGATTGGCGGGGCACGGCGGTGGATCCGCGGCCGCTTCTAAACGTGCCCGCTTCTCCTCACTACACTACACGCAATATCTACTATGAATCAACTTGTCTCACATTAGTACACTATATAACTTTATCAAATTTTCGACACCCGGACTTGCCGCACTCTGTGCGTGGGTCTCACGATTTACTCTCTCATTACTGTTACACGATGTATAAGGATTATCAGAAATCTCGCTAAATCTAACAGGGTTCACTTTAGTACAAAATGTAAAGTTGTCAAACTTTCAACACCCGGACTTGCCGCACTCTGTGCGTGGGTCTCGCGATTTACTCTCCCGTTACTATTACACAATATACAAGAATTATCAGAAATCTCACTAAATCTAACAGGGTTCACTTTAGTACAAAATGTAAAGTTGTCAAACTTTCAACACCCGGACTTGCCGCACTCTGTGCATGGGTCTCGCGATTCACTCTCCCGTTACTATTGCACAATATACAAGAATTATCAGAAATCTCACTAAATCTTACAGGGTTCACTTTAGTACAAAATGTAAAGTTGTCAAACTTTCAATACCCGGACTTGCCGCACTCTGTGCGTGGGTCCTACCATTTACCTTTACCTTACTCTTTCGTAATACACACAAATTAACTAATATTTTGTTATACCCAACAAGGTTCACTTTAGTACACAATAAAGTTATCAAACTTTCGATAATATACTGTGGGACTGACTCGCTGCGCACTGCGCCCGAATCCCGCAAGGTACTCGTACACCAATATTACACGACCGTCACACGAAATTTCTCAACGTCCAATTTATTATACCTACCCAGTTCACGGACAAGGTCGGTACCGGACCACGTATATGTTTCACTAAATAATACGCTATTTCTCTTGCATAATTTCGGGAGAACTGGTCTTATCGCTCCTTAAACAATTCGTTTTAGGACGAGGTGCGATACTATTGTCCTCTGTACTTCCACTCGGCACGGCTATCTACTTATTCGAACGTTCGAGAACCACGTGGCAAGCGGGTTCCCGCGCTTCTCCGTCGGCTCGCGTGGCCGCACGACGGCGGGTCCGACGCGCGAGGGGGGCACCGCACGCCTATCCGGGCCCGTCCGCTCGGCCACAGGACGTCGCGCGTGGGTTGCCGTACCGCACTCGAAGATATACTTGTATTACTCTGTTTCACTTATCTGCGACGTAGTCTCGTCCGCCGGACCGCGGGGCAGTGCACCCGGAGTCTCCGTTCGCTGGCCGTAAGCAGAGAGGGCGTTCCGGAAGGCCTGCAATCACATCGTTGTTCTGTTTTAACCTTCCGTCGCCCCTTTCGCGGGAGTGGGTTCGCTCCCGGCGACCGCGGCGAAATAAATATTGCTGCCATTCGGCCACTCACCCTCTGTATTGCTCTCTTTTGGTAGTCCTGCGCGACGTTCGACTCGGCTTCACTACTTTAGCTCGACGGTACAGCGCGTATCACTCTCGATTTAATATATGTCGACCTCGTTTCTCAATGGCGGTAAGATGTCTGCCGGTCGAACACGTTTCCTTTCCTAACCTGCACTCGTGGTGCTCTGCGCGGCCTGTCGGTAGGCCGGCTCACTACGTCGCTTAGGTTCCTTGCTGCGTGTCCGCGGTTCGTAGCTATCTGCGCTCTCTTCCGCCAGATGGCGCAGCGCTGTTATTTCAGATGTGCCCATATGCCCGTTACAATATCCCCCCTCCTCTCCTGGAATCCGACCCGGATTCCTTGGGTTATTGCGCTGCCGGTTTCAGGTCCGAAGCGTGCCATTTGCCGATTTCCTTGCCTTTCATGTTTCTGAGTAGGAAGACGTCTTTTGACAATGTTTTGTCGATTACTGCTTTCTCGAATTTCGGTGCTAGTTTTGCGCAGAAGTTATTGCCGGCGTTCGATAAGAATTTAGTTTTTCGCCAGACGATCTGCCCTTCTCTGAAGTTGTGTACTCTTCGTCTCAGATTGTAATGTTTCTCATTCCTATCATGTGCTGCCTTCATTTTCTTTCTGACGTCGTCGTATATCTTTCGCATTTCTTCCAATTTCTCCGATGTTTGTGTTCGATCGAATGTGATCGGCTCATTTTCCGATATTCCGCTTATGTTGTGACCCAGTACCGATGTCTCTCTACCGAAGACTAGGAATGCTGGTGTTTTCCCCGTGACCTCGTGTACGGCGGTTCTTATGGCGTGACCTATTTGAGGAATGTTTCTGTCCCAATCCTTGTGATCTTTTTCTATATAGGACCCTATTGCCGTGACTAGCACCCTGTTCACGCGTTCCGTGGGGTTCGCTTGTGGGTGATAATGGGGGGTGAGCCATAGCTGTGTTTTGTATTCTTCGCACAGTTCTTTTGTCTTTTTTGCTGTGAATTGTGTTCCGTTGTCACTTATAATTGCTTTTGGTACCCCGTATATTAGAAATATTTGTTCCTCTATGATCTTATTTATCGTGTCCGCCGTCGCATTTCTTATTGGGAATAACAGGGTGTATTTACTGAACCAGTCCGATATTACCAATAACATGGTGTTCCCCTTTTTCGACCTTGGGTATGGTCCTAATAGGTCCAGTGATATCACTTCGAATGGGTTCGCTACGTCCCTGTGTTTACCCATTAACCCGATTGGTCTTTCCTGGCTAGATTTTTGTTGGGCGCATACCTCGCATTTCCGTACATATTCCTTTGTGTCCTTTATCAATGTCGGCCAGTAGAAGTGTTGTTTCACTCTGTTGATGGTCTTTTTCATGCCTAAATGGCCTGCTGTTGGTTCGTCATGGCATTTCTTTAGCACCTCGATCCTTTTGTCTGAAGGTATAGCTTGTTTCCATGAGTCGTCTTCGTTTGGGAATTGTCGGAGTTTCATGTATCTCCACACGCTTCCGTGGTGCAATTGCCATAAGTTGCCTGCTTTCTTGTTGACTATTTTGTTTTCTACGTTTTTGTACCACTCATCTTTGTCGGATTCTTGTATGTCTATGGCATTCACTTCTGGTTGTGGTATTGCTCTTGACAACGCGTCAGGCACGATGTTCTCCTTTCCTTTTTTATGTTTTATTATGAACGAGAATTGTTGCAGGCGTAGTGACCATCTTGCTAGTCTTCCGTGTGGATCTTTCGCGTTGTTGAGCCATTGCAGTGCACTGTGGTCCGTAATGACTGTGAATTGTGTCCCTTCGATGTACGGTCTAAATTTCTCTATTGCGTGAATGACGCTTAAAAGTTCTCTTTCTGACGCCGAGTACTTTGTCTCTCGTTCTGATAGTTTTTTACTCGTGTACGCCACCGGTTTTTCTTTTCCTTCGATCTCCTGTACTAGTACCGCCCCGGTTCCGTGATTTGACGCGTCGCATTCGATGGTAAAAGGTTTCGCGAAATCCGGGCAGGTGAGGACCGGCGTCGACGTGAGTACCGTTTTCAATTCCCTAAATGATTTCTCGGCTGACTCGGACCATGTCAGTTTTTTGCTATTGCCCTTCGTCAACTCGTGTAGTGGCCCAGCTATCATTGAGAAGTTTGGGACGAATCTCCGATACCAGCTTGCCAACCCGATGAACCTCTTTAGTTCTGTATAAGTTGACGGTCTCGGGTAATTGACTATGCTCTCGACTTTTTCGGTATCTGTTCGGAGACCGTCCTTGTCTACTACGTATCCTAGGTACCTTAGTGACTCTCTTCCAAATTGACACTTCTCTATGTTGACTGTAAGTTTAGCTTCTTGCAATCGTCTCATTACGTCTTTTAATGTTTCTAAATGGTCTTCAAAATTTTGGTTGCAAATTACGATGTCATCTAGGTATGTAAACACCTTTCCTTCTAGTTCCGGGGAAATATCTTGTCCATTAATCGTTGTTGTGTTTGTGCAGCGTTGACTAGTCCGAATGGCATAACCTTGAACTGGTATAACCCTTTACCTTGTATTGCAAATGCTGTTTTTTCCTTACTGCTCTCTTCCAGAGGTATTTGCCAGAATGCCGATTTCAGGTCTAGAGTCGAGAGGTATTTTGCGTTTCTCAAGTTATCCAGTATGGATGTCACGCGTGGTAGGGGGTATGAATCCGTTTTGGTGACTTTGTTCAATTGTCTGCTGTCTAGGCATAGGCGATTTTTTCCCGGTTTTTGTACAAGCAGGATTGGTGAGCTCCATGAGCTGTAGGATGGCTCTATTACGTCTTTGTCTATCATGTCCTTTAATTCTGTTTCCATCAACTTGATTATATTTGGTGAGAAGGGGTACTGCCTTTGTTTCACTGGCTTGTTGTCACTCGTGTCGATTTCGTGTGTCATCATGTTCGTTCGGCCTAACCCTTTGCCGATGTTTGATGCCATTTTATTTATTACGTCTTCTAGTTGTCGTTCTTGTTCTGGTGACATTTCGCTCCTCGCTATTACTGCTTGTTTCTGTTCCAGTGTCTCTATCCCTTCTCCGTTCGTACGGTGTAATTTCCACATGTCTAGTTGTATTTTACTTGTATTTCTCGTCAAGCGTATGCCGTATGCGTCGAGGAAGTCCATGCCTAGTATGATGTCGTGGTTCATTTCTTCCAAAACGTGGACTGGTATAATCTTGTATTGCTCGAAGCATTCGAATGGCACATCTATAACTCCCTGTGAATATTTCACACTCTTGTCGGCTAGCGAAAGTTTTTCCGACCTTCTGTTCTGAACTTTTAGTCCTTTTGCGACTAGTCGTTCACTGAACTTTTTTGTTACTGCGGTTACCGTCGCTCCGCAGTCTAATAGACCTACGTGTTGTGTGCCTAAAATGTCCACCTTGCAGTAGTACCTGTTGTCTTCTCGTTTGTCAATGCTGCATAACTTTGGAATTTTTTTTTTGAAGAAGTTCGAAACCGTTTTCACCCAATCCTGCCATTCTTTTTTTGTTGTTGTTTGTGTCCGAGTGACTACATGGCAGGTTTTGTGGTCACTCCTTTCTCGTTTCCCGGCTGATTACACTTACAATCATTGAACGTGATGCCGAACTTACCGCATTTGAAGCAGAATAGTCTCTGTCTAGGGGTGTTGCACTGTCTAAACAAGTGGCCTTCTTTGCGGCAGTTCCAACACTTCGATCGTGTCGTTTCGCTTGGCAGTCTGGGTGGTTGGATCTCGCACATTTCATGTCTGTTAGGTCGTTGGTATGCTAAGTCTGGTTCCATAGATGACTCGGTCTTTGTTGGTTCCTTGAATGTCTCGCAGTTTATTTTTGTTCTTTCCAATAATCTTGCTACTGTTGTAAGCTCGTACATTGTGTCGAAATGGTCCCTACATATGGCTTGTTGATAGTATGGCTGTAGGTTTTTCCGTATTATGTTTAGCTTCTGGTTTTCTGGTAACTTTTCCGGCAGTCTGTTGAAGAGGTTTTCCATGATGGCTATGTATAATATGACTTTCTCTTCTTTGCCTTGAGTCCGCTTTCTTATTTCTTCTAGTAGCTCCTCTTGGTAGTATGGGCGTTGGAAATTTATTTTGAGCATTGCTTGTAGTTCCTCCCATGAGTCGCAGTATTTCCTGTTCGCTCTGAACCACACTAGTGCGTCTTTATCGAATAAGTCGATTGCGTATGTCCATAGGTCTTCCTCTGTTGCGTTTCTTGCATCCTTTAGCTCATTTATCCTTTCGATAAATGCGTTGATGCTCTGACATTCTGTTCCTGTGAACCTAATTCCCCAGTCCTTCAGTGGTACGAGTTTGTTTCTTCTAAAGTTCTGTTTATTTGACGGTTCTTCTATGTCCACTGTCGATGTCCTCGGTAGTATTTTTCCTTGTCTGGGCATTGATACTGATATTTCTTGCTGGGCTTGGCGCTGCTCGTTTTGCGGCTGTCGAGTTGGGTGTATATTGCTTTTTATTCTGCCCACTATCTGTTCTGCTTCCTGTCCCAGCGACTTTTGTATTGTTTCGATATCTTCTTGTGTCAGGTCTTGGTCCTTCTCTTCTTCGATTTCGCTGAGTCTTGCCAACTCTGCCATGCATTTCTTTATTTTTGCTTGGAGTTCTTTCTTCCGGTTCGTCTGCTCCTCACTCTCCGTGACAATTACGTGTGTCCGCCTTTGCAGATGTAATAACCTCGCGGATGTACGCCTGAATCCTACTGAGTCTGGGTTTGACTCCATTTCCGCGATTGTTGCCGCTAATGCCTCTGCCTTGCGTTCGCATAAGCTCATCTGTGCGAGTGGGTTGGTGGTGCATACTTCCGGTGTTACTTGTTTTGATTCTATTTGACCTTGACTTTCCTGATCTAGTAACTGTTGAAGTAAACTTTTCATCGCTGATACTGTTGAGATGTGGCCGATTCCTCGACATGCTAGTTCGAATTCTAGCTCGTCCTTCAATAAATATTTGCTATCCATGGTTACCTATGCCTATTTTCGGTTTTCCCGAATGCGTGGCTTAATGACTCTGTGTCGTGATGACCTTACTGTTACTTATTTAATCCTAAATGTTCTATTACCTTATATTACTCTTATGACTAAACCGTGTTTGACTTTATATCCCTGGGTGAGCTATTAAAAAAATTATGAAAACCCCCCCTCCGGTCGCTGAAGTATTGCCTGAATGTCTCTAAATTACCAAATGACTCGAATTACTTTTTCCCAAAATTTTAAGTTCAGCGGTGGTCCAATGCCGGTTCGATTCTGATGGAATCTCCCACTAGACTACCCAGCCGTTCATTCCTTTATTAGGCGCCATTGTGATGGTGTATAAGCTGGGCGTGGGTCGAATGAAACGGCTGAGTAAGATCACACAATTTATTGAACACTATTTGGCTACGTCAAACACGGACTTCGAATTACACCTTATATCTAAACACGTAATTTCCAATCAAATAACCTTACCCTAAACACCTTAATACTACACACTAAATTTCAAATAACAATCTTACTTACTAACAATCTTATCTTATATACCTAATCTAGTGGGCGCCAGACGCTCTTCGTTGCCGGGTGAGCGCCTACCCGTAATTTCCTAGCTAGCTCGTTATTATCCGTGTTTGGATCGGATTAGTACACTCCAGTTTTCATAACCCTCCCGATATGACGGATTGGCGGGGCACGGCGGTGGATCCGCGGCCGCTTCTAAACGTGCCCGCTTCTCCTCACTACACTACACGCAATATCTACTATGAATCAACTTGTCTCACATTAGTACACTATATAACTTTATCAAATTTTCGACACCCGGACTTGCCGCACTCTGTGCGTGGGTCTCACGATTTACTCTCTCATTACTGTTACACGATGTATAAGGATTATCAGAAATCTCGCTAAATCTAACAGGGTTCACTTTAGTACAAAATGTAAAGTTGTCAAACTTTCAACACCCGGACTTGCCGCACTCTGTGCGTGGGTCTCGCGATTTACTCTCCCGTTACTATTACACAATATACAAGAATTATCAGAAATCTCACTAAATCTAACAGGGTTCACTTTAGTACAAAATGTAAAGTTGTCAAACTTTCAACACCCGGACTTGCCGCACTCTGTGCATGGGTCTCGCGATTCACTCTCCCGTTACTATTGCACAATATACAAGAATTATCAGAAATCTCACTAAATCTTACAGGGTTCACTTTAGTACAAAATGTAAAGTTGTCAAACTTTCAACACCCGGACTTGCCGCACTCTGTGCATGGGTCTCGCGATTTACTCTCCCGTTACTATTACACAATATACAAGAATTATCAGAAATCTCACTAAATCTAACAGGGTTCACTTTAGTACAAAATGTAAAGTTGTCAAACTTTCAACACCCGGACTTGCCGCACTCTGTGCGTGGGTCTCGCGATTCACTCTCCCGTTACTATTGCACAATATACAAGAATTATCAGAAATCTCACTAAATCTTACAGGGTTCACTTTAGTACAAAATGTAAAGTTGTCAAACTTTCAATACCCGGACTTGCCGCACTCTGTGCGTGGGTCCTACCATTTACCTTTACCTTACTCTTTCGTAATACACACAAATTAACTAATATTTTGTTATACCCAACAAGGTTCACTTTAGTACACAATAAAGTTATCAAACTTTCGATAATATACTGTGGGACTGACTCGCTGCGCACTGCGCCCGAATCCCGCAAGGTACTCGTACACCAATATTACACGACCGTCACACGAAATTTCTCAACGTCCAATTTATTATACCTACCCAGTTCACGGACAAGGTCGGTACCGGACCACGTATATGTTTCACTAAATAATACGCTATTTCTCTTGCATAATTTCGGGAGAACTGGTCTTATCGCTCCTTAAACAATTCGTTTTAGGACGAGGTGCGATACTATTGTCCTCTGTACTTCCACTCGGCACGGCTATCTACTTATTCGAACGTTCGAGAACCACGTGGCAAGCGGGTTCCCGCGCTTCTCCGTCGGCTCGCGTGGCCGCACGACGGCGGGTCCGACGCGCGAGGGGGGCACCGCACGCCTATCCGGGCCCGTCCGCTCGGCCACAGGACGTCGCACGTGGGTTGCCGTACCGCACTCGAAGATATACTTGTATTACTCTGTTTCACTTATCTGCGACGTAGTCTCGTCCGCCGGACCGCGGGGCAGTGCACCCGGAGTCTCCGTTCGCTGGCCGTAAGCAGAGAGGGCGTTCCGGAAGGCCTGCAATCACATCGTTGTTCTGTTTTAACCTTCCGTCGCCCCTTTCGCGGGAGTGGGTTCGCTCCCGGCGACCGCGGCGAAATAAATATTGCTGCCATTCGGCCACTCACCCTCTGTATTGCTCTCTTTTGGTAGTCCTGCGCGACGTTCGACTCGGCTTCACTACTTTAGCTCGACGGTACAGCGCGTATCACTCTCGATTTAATATATGTCGACCTCGTTTCTCAATGGCGGTAAGATGTCTGCCGGTCGAACACGTTTCCTTTCCTAACCTGCACTCGTGGTGCTCTGCGCGGCCTGTCGGTAGGCCGGCTCACTACGTCGCTTAGGTTCCTTGCTGCGTGTCCGCGGTTCGTAGCTATCTGCGCTCTCTTCCGCCAGATGGCGCAGCGCTGTTATTTCAGATGTGCCCATATGCCCGTTACAGTAGTTAACCTACGCTTGGATATGTCGAAAATTCCGCCAGTTCTAAATTCAATGCGAAGAAGAACTGACAAACAAACTTCGCAAGTCACAATGTTTCTTATAAGTATTATAATATAGTAACTTACAAATTATTAACCCATACTACCGCTCACAAGAGCATTAATACAGCATAAACATGAATACTGAAGAATCTGACCACTCTGCCTATTTACATTACCTATATCTGGTTTATAGTGCCATCGTCAATTTGATACTTAAATACGAGTATATCAAGTCAATTCAACAGTTATTTACAAAGAAATGTAATAATTAATAATAAAAATAGAAGTGTTAATACAAATAGAGTGTTTTTTATAAGCCGGAGGCGCGGAGGGAGTGCAGCCCCCGTCCGCTGTAAAAAAGTGAGCCGGAGCGGCTGAGGCTGTGTGAGGTGGGTGTCTGCGGTTTGTTACGCAAGGACGGAGGGGCTGCACTACCTGCAGCGCCAGAGAAGAGGCAATCCTAAGTTTTTTTATATTTTCTTTTATGTGTAGTAAACTGATAAGTACCGAAAAGTGCATAATTATATCTCCAATGAAGGGGGGGAGGGGGGGGGGGGGGGGGGGGAGTATTCAGGAGATACTTATTCCCTCCGTCCTTAGCATAGCACCCCCTCCTATACGGTATACCCCGTCTCCCCTCACTGAGTCATATTACGTTTTTGCCTCCCCCATTCCACTACATCATAGTCGGACTCATTCAAGATACATGCAGCTCGTCTGTGGAACCAGCTCCCTGTCAATCTCCGTCTCTTCGTCTTCCATTCACACTTTCAAAATTCTTTCAAAGAAGCACTTTTTGTCATTGTAAATTTTTCTGATCCAAAACTATGTCTCTCATGTTCAGAGTTGTAAATATATATTCATATGTAAAAACTAAGTATATGTATTTAGTCTATCTTATGTTATATCTGGTATATAGGTATAGTATTTAAACTATTCATATTTAAGTTTATCTATCTTTTGTATTCCCGTACATCTGACATATCATAATATTTATAATATCTCTTTCCGCCACTCACCTAGCAGCTATCATATCCCAAAGGTATTCTGTTAGAAAATGCTTAGAGGCATTAAGTGTTACCTTTTGCCCGTATTCTATTTGAGTGCAATAAATATATACAATACAATACAATACTTTACCCTTCCGCGGGGTGGGTATACCCCCAAACGAACCCCCCCTCTCCCCTCCCCCACTTCCCCGGCCACCCGCCTCTTTCTACAGCACAGCCAACTTCAGTTAGTTTTGATGTTATATAAATACAATATTACACAATCTGTAATGTGTTCAGTTAATGTGATGCGAGAAACAACGTCGGGCCCCTCGATAACATTATCGCCCGGGAGACTAGGTCGCCTACGCTAAGGCGACCAACTTCATGAAAAGTCAACGCGGGACATTTTCGGGGATAGGGAGTGTGGTGTGAGTGTGAGTTTGAAGGACTGAGGGTGTGTCGGTCGCACTTACTGAACTTATCATTTATTTTTAAAATCATATTTCTCTATTCTGGGTTTTGGTTAAAAATGTGATAAAAGTTTTCACAACGTAACGTTTCGACTTTAAGCGACGATTTTCCGATGTCCATAAGGCATTCATCAACGAAAATACTTGTTCTGTAGGTGCTTTCGTCCCTGGCAAACAAAGAGGTAGTGGATGATGGCCAGGCAATTTTTGAATGACTTGGAAATATGGAAAAAGCAGGACGCATTAGACGTTTTGCAGGATTATTTTATTTGTTACTAGATTTTGCGCGCGACTTCGCTCGCGTGAAATTCGTATTTAAAAATAAGAAAGTAAGTAAGCTCGCTACTGTACCTTTATTTCGGCGCGCGGAACAATTCGGTTTGTATGAGAGCCACATCTTAGCGTAACCGGAACTGAATTTTAGCCTATCCTGTGTCCCGTATAGTAAAATGTGACTGTACTATACTAAGTTTCATCGAATTCGGATAATGACTAAGAGTTATGAGGAAAATACATACATACATACATACATACAGAAAAGATTTCTAAAAATCGTCAATTTATTTTAGTATCATACATAGAGTCTACAAACGCAATATTTAATAAAACACTATTGACAGAGTACAACCTCACAAGTCACAAAGTGTTGCGCAACCTTCCTCTCACCATGAAGCATTTTCGCCCAGAGACCGACTAAGCTTACCGAGCATATCTGAGACCACTTGGAAGCAACATGATCGATGCCTAGCCGAAAGACTTGACCTCCCAGGCTGCAGGCAGAGTCCGGAAGATCAGCTGTGTGACTTCCAGGGAACAATTTACAACTACTTCTCCGAATTGTACCCTGTTCGCTATCACCACAACCCAATGGAAAGAGAAAACACTTTCAAAGCAAAGCTTAGGAGAAGGAAGAGAGAGTTGATAAAGCAGCTAAGGAAGGCTAAAGCCTCAGGAGACAGAAATCTATGCCACCAATTAGCCAGAGCGATGAGATCTATCCTAAAACTCATCCAGAAAGTATCTGAGCAAATTACGGTTGCTGGCAATGAATTTCGAAAGGCTCAGAATATAGCAGCTTTCGAGAAGAACCCCTTTTACTTCGCCAAAAAAGCTTTTAAGGAACAGCAGGGTACAATTAGGTTAAGTACGGACGAGATGTTCAACTACTTTAAATCCACATATACCACCCCGGAGGCAGATATAACTTACAGGGATCCACCAGCTCCAAAACCCAAAGAACCTGCTCTAGCATTTGATGCTGATTCACCGACGATGGAAGAGCTGGAATACCACATAAAAAGGAAACCAAATAGTTCCGCCCCGGGACCCGATGGCATACCATACATCATATACAAAAAATGTCCATCAGTCCGGAAACACATGTTGAACATCTACAAAAGAATTTGGACGAACAGAGAAGTGCCAGACTGTCTTGGTAAAGCCGTGTTTGTTCTTCTACCAAAAAAGAAAGAAGTTACTGATCCCAAGGATATTAGACCTATAGCCCTTACGAACACAATTTCGAAAATATTCTTCTCCATTATACAGGCCAGACTACTCAAACACATGTGTACCAACGACTACTTACCGAAGAAGTACCAGAAAGGTTTTCTCCCAAGAGTTGCAGGGTGTCTCGAACATAATTCTTTGCTGACTGAATGTCTTAGAGATGCAAGGAAGAATGAGAGACAATTAACTGCCACGTGGTTAGACTTTGAAAACGCCTTCGGTTCGGTGCGCCATGAGTTACTATTAAAGGCGCTAGAGTGGTATAATGTGCCACCTCTGATCTGTAATATAATAGCCTCCTACTACAAAAAACTTTCCTTTGTAATACAAGTAAAAGGCGAAACGGAGAAGATACCGGAAATTCGTTACGGCATAGGACTTTTCCAGGGTTGCTGCCTCTCTCCTGTTACATTTAACATTGTTATCAACATTCTAATTGATACGCTTGTCGTAAAAGAAAACAAATGGGGATACAGGTTCAAATATGGAGACACATATATGGCGGCCATCCTGGCATTTGCGGATGATATTACGCTGTTAACCCGCAATCCAAAACAAAATCAGGCGCTTCTTAAGGTGGTAGATGACTATTGTGAATGGACCAAAGGGATGAAGATAAAACCAGCGAAGTGCTACTGTTTGAGCTTAACCAGGAAAGGTTCAAAGTTTACCTCGAGCAATCCAGGTCTGACAGTAGCCGGAAAACCAATCGCAACTGTGGCTGATGAAGCTCCTTTCAAATTCTTGGGCAAAAGGATCACCAGCAGAGGAAAGGAGCATCCTACTGATGATATTGTCCAACTTTTCGAAGAGAGCCTCCGCCAAACTGACAATCTTCCCCTCCTGGGTACACAAAAGGCATGGATTTACGATAACTACCTGACATCAAAACTTTCATGGCCATTTCTCGTCTACGACTTCACAAAGCAAAACCTGACTAAATTAGACTCGTATGTGACCAGATTCCTGAAATCATGGTTTGGACTGGCTCACCCGGCTGACTCGTCAACGCTCTACAGATCTCACAATAACTTTGGACTGAACATTAAGAAACCGTCGATATTTTATCAAAAGGCGAGAATAGCCAAACGATGTATACTCAAAGACTCCAATGATAGCGCTATTCAAGCCTTACCCAACACATCACTATCAGATGAACTGGAATCGAGACTCGACTTCTACAAATCATTCCAAGTTGGTACACGCACCAATAGATCTGGATTGGGCATAGAAACAGCAAAGTCTGATAAAGAAATACTGAAAGGTTTTGCTCAGGAGGACATGGAACAAGGCTTCAAACTTCACGCCTTAAACCTAGAAATGCAGAATGATTGGCTAACAGTGGGTGACTTCTGCATCCCTCCTGCATTGAAGTGGAAATCCATAATATACAACTGGTCCCCTGAGCTGCTTAAGTTCTACTTAAATGCATTCCAGCTTACTCTCCCCGACCCGAGTAACCTAGTTAGATGGGGGAAATCTACAAATAGACTATGCCCGTCATGTAAGGAGTTCGTAGGCACGGCCAAACATTTGTTATGCGGATGCAAAATACTACTTGAGCGAGGCCAGTATTCCTACCGTCATGATAAAGTCCTCCAAATCATCAGAGAGGCCATCAACCTGTCAATTGCACGGACCAGGAAAGGGCAAACCAGTAGCGGCTTCCAGAAGGTCAACTTTGTGAAACCTGGAGCCAATAAGCTGCCCAAAGATAGGACTAAACCTTCTTCAATTTTGGGAGCAGCAAAGGATTGGGAATTGTTGATGGACACACATGAGAAGCATTACCAAATGCCTTCGGAAATCTGTACCACAGCATTAAGACCGGATATACTCATATTCTCAAAAGCGACAAAGCATGTAGTACTTGTTGAACTTACAGTTCCATGGGAAAGTAACATACCGAAGGACCACAATATCAAGCTTAACAAGTACTGCAACTTAGTAGACCGGATTGTGAGAAACGGATTCAAGACTGATCTCTTCGCTGTGGAAGTCGGAGCAAGAGGACTACCAGCGAAGTCGCTCTACAGTCTCTTCAAGAATCTAGGGCTCCCAAGATCGACGCTAAGCTCATATATGGAGAGAGCTTCGAAAACGTCACTGGAAGCATCCTACAGAATATGGATAGGTAGAGAGAGGGAGGTCGAGAGCGGGACTGGTGGTTTCCCCGCGTCCTAGTCAACGCAGACTAGCTGACGAGGGCTTGAAGCGAGCCGAAACGTGAAGCATGCGCGGGAAATTTAGAGTGGCCACTCGCTAGTCCCGGCCTCGATTAATACCCTCCTCTACTGCCGATGGGCCCGGATATGTTCGGTGAAGCCATCGCAAGCTTAGATCCACACCTTCCCTCTTACTCCATTAATATCCCTTACAGATATTATTAGTATTGATTGATTGATTGATTGCAATCATGGGCGCCGCCGTCAGGATTTCTTTCAGGGAGGTGCATCTATGTTTTGTAGATAAACGTATGTAATGTCAAATTCAAATTTGGAGAAAACGCGCGCGCATTTGGACAAAAATTATTCCACGTAGGACTCGTTTTTCGTCTCATCGCCATTGTTGAACTATTTACATACTTTTTAACACAATAATATTTACATGTATAGGCACACGTGTACACGGATAGGCATCAGTAACTAAATTAGTCAACGAAAATGCACAATCCTATTTTTCTATGTATTTTCTTTCCTGACATGGGGGTGCAAGCGCACCCCCTTGCACCCTGCTGCCGGCGCCCATGATTGCATTGCAGGATTACAACTGCTATTGCGGGACGGTCCCGCAGAGTCCGGGACGGTTGGCCACCTTACTACGCTAATGTTAGGTTACTGCATAAAATACTAAACAATAAACTTGATTCTCCCCACTTACTCAGCAAAATTAATTTCCGATGTCCGAAATTCCGCACACGTTCTGGTAATTTATTTAATATTCCTAAAAGTAATTGTAACTACCTTAGTAATGCCTTCCTTCGCCGCTCTTGTGTAACTTATAATAATATATTTTCTCATGTTGACATCTTTCACGACAATCTTAAAAAAATTTAATTTTACTCGTAGTGTTTCATTATCTATGTCTTTATTTTCACATTTTCATCTTACAATATTTATATTAATTCTTTATACATAACAAGCTGTGCCCGCGGCTCCGCCCGCTCTCATATTTCACTTCACTGCTAACCTCATAAGCTATTTAGCGTGATAGTAAGTAGCCTATAGTTGATGGGAAGAATCAAGCTCTCCGTAGAATTTTGTTTTATTAAAATCGGTTCAGTGGTTTTCGAGTTATAAGCGGACAGACAGACACTCAGACAGACAGAAAGCAGACGTTGGATTTTATTATAGGTAAGGATAAAAAATATTAAAAATATACAAAATTAATATAAACAGTAAAAAACAAAAACGGCAATACCGCCGGCGGCGGGAGACAAGCCTCCAAGCGCATTAAGCATTAGCTTATTATTAAGTTTATATATTTTTTTCTCCTTTTATATTTGATTTATTTTTGCATAAATATATTAGTTTGGGTTATAGCTTTGTTATTCTCTTTTGACATTTTTGTTTACTCATTGTCAATTGTGTCTTTTTAAGTTAGCATCATACTTTTTTTTGTTTAAATATTACTATTTATATGTTAATGTAATCTTAGCTGGTTTTTAGTTTGTTAAATATTTTATATTAATTGTTTAGTTATGTACTGTATAATTTGAACTGAATAAATAAAATAAAAATAAGTCTTTCCTAAGTCGCGAACATAACTGATGTGCAAAAGAAAAATGTTGAAAGTATTTCGTTACGTAAAAGTTTTACCAGCAATGCAAAAAGCAACTAGGGCTCGATACTAATTTAAAAGTAAACCGAGGGTATAACTATTGTAAACAGTCGAGCATAACGAATCTCACCGCCTCACCGCTTCTCAGTTTTTCCCGCGAACTATGTAAGTAGGTACCTACCTACGTGCCGGCTTCAACCGACACGTCATTTTCTTGTACCTTGATTGTGGTTAACGATTGGTCTGTTTTGAGAGAGAAATACACTTTATAAATGTGTTTCGTATGAAACGAAGCGGAGCGGAAATCTCGTAGGTACCTACCTACTTTGAGAAAAAAAAAATCTACTGTAGGTATATTTATTTTTTTATACAGTATGACTTTATTGTTTTACTAAATATTTGAGTTTATGTGCAAATTTCGCGTAATTTTTGCACAGAGAAATGACATGAAATTTAAAGGGGGTTAGCAGATTTAATTAGGTCGGAGGCAAAGGGTTAAATCTGCTAATAATATTGTCACCTGTCATCCTGAAGAAGTCTTTGTATAAATAAAGTAAAATAACAGGTTTTTATAAAGTGTTAATTTGTATTTGATGTAATACTACCCGCCCGGGTTTTTCCACCGTACAGAATGAAACGTCGGTC
Organism: Nematopogon swammerdamellus; assembly: GCA_946902875.1. Taxonomy (NCBI): domain Eukaryota; kingdom Metazoa; phylum Arthropoda; class Insecta; order Lepidoptera; family Adelidae; genus Nematopogon; species Nematopogon swammerdamellus. Next base: position 792,761 of record OX336335.1, read on the forward strand.
GAAACGGCTATGTAAATAGTTTATGTTTTCCGTCCAGTTCAGTGTAGCCGGCACAACCGAAGGGAAGCACTGACATGGCACCTAGTTCACTCGGTGTTATGGGCTGACATTACGGATGTTGTAGGTGATGTAGCCAACCGTGTCAGCTTCCATTAAATAAAAAAAAAGTGAAAAACACTGACTGTTTAAAACGTTACAAGAAGTAAATCGTGTAAATCGAGAAACATTCAATGAATTTGTTTAAAATCTTCATAAAAACTCCAGATTGCTCTGCCTGTCTACACTCTGAAATGAAATTCGAGGTCAGAAAATGTAAACAATGGTAGGGTATTGTAAATTCAAAACATTAACCTCATTTGTGTAGTTTGACGAAAAGTACTAAAATATTATATTAAAATTGTGCGCATATCTTAAACACTTAAAACAAAATACGGCTATATGTTTCAGCTTTAAAGTGACATAAAATGCTATAAAAAAATACAATTTGAAATAAAATTGTGTAAATATTTTTTGTGATACTAGCAATAAGGCAGAAGCCCTAAACATTTGGCTCTTCTAAACAAGGGAAATAAATTGTTCATGAATTTATTTATTAATTTATTTATAATGCATACATTTGGTGTCTGTGCACACTCGGACAAGTCATAGTGTATTTAAAAATGATGTTTGTGGTATCGAGCAAAAAATAGCCTTCGTCCATTCCAAAATGGATATAAAAGTTTCAATAATATTGTGGTTTGAAGCGAACAGTAAACTTACACTACAATAACTCATTATCTACCTACCTACTTAAAACTAAACTTAAAGATGTGTAAACAACAATAATTACATTACTAATGTCAAATATACAAAACTTTCATAATATCAGTTCTCAAATTAAATAAAATAGTCAAAAGCGAAAGTAAAAATATTAAAAATTAACAAATGATTGATACGATGACCCGGGGTTTATAATAAATGTAACTGATTCTGACTCTTCATCGCGTCACCTCAAGCACGTCAGAGCCTGAATCAGAGAGTGAATAAATTATATTATTAAAATTTCTGAATGTACCCACATTTTATGTTCGGTAACAATTCAATAATTTTTTTTTATCAAATAAAACAACATGAACAACTTCTCAATAAAAATAAAAATCTATAAAAAAAAAATCGTTATGATTTTATTTTAGTGGCAGGCACACCTTGATGTAGGTGTTCAAATAAAAGTGAGATTGAGGAAGTCCGTGGATTGAGGTGCATACTCTTTGGAACTAAAGTAAAGAAATCCTGGAAGGCCGAGGCATCTGTCAGATTAAAAAAATATAAAAAAAGAACAGATTGTCTTTTTTTATTTGAGTAATTCATTTCAAACCCGCGAAAGTTATTCTCTTTCACCAGGACAACGACCCGGATGCGGGGGTTGCGAATGCCATGCCGGCCTGACAGGTGCCCATTCACGTCCACGCCACTTTTGAAGAACACTTTTGAGAACTGTACTTGGGGGGAAATATGTGGGCATGGAGAGCATTCCAGAATTTACCAGTTCTGTGGAGGAAAGATCTGCAAGAACCGATTGGTACGCATCCGCGGTAAGTCCTACGTGCGTAGGTTGCAATCCCTGCCAAGTTTTTAAGTGCTCAGGATGAAGAGATTTCAGAGAGGTAGGTAATTTGAAGTTTAGAAAAACGATATAGGGGAAGTGTCACAGTAATTGGCCGTGATAGTTATTGGCCAATTGAACTTTGACCAAAAATAGGAAAGAATACAAAGGTAATGGCGATTTTCGTACATCGTAGACTGGTAACCCTATTCTCTATGGTCACATTGATATTACATTCGCTACCACGAGGTGAGACGCTTTCAACCACTCTCTTTCCCATTTCGGAAGACTAGAGAAAACACGTCATTTTCTTAATTTTTTATTAAGGATTCATTTGTTTTTTTCTGCCGTGAATGAGACGAACCAAAGGAAGTAGAAGCGAGAGAACTACGCTATGTGAGGTAAGTAACATAAAAACGTATGTACTATCATGTGTTATTGGCCTGTTACAGTGATTGGCCATTTGAAATTTATTTCTTACAAGCTGTGCCCGCGGCTCCGCCCGCTCTCATATTTCACTTCACTGCTAACCTCATAAGCCATTTAGCGTGATAGTAAGTAGCCTATAGTTGATGGGAAGAATCAAGCTATCCGTAGAATTTTGTTTTATTAAAATCGGTTCAGTGGTTCTCGAGTTATAAGCGGACAGACAGACAGAAAGCAGACGTTGGATTTTATTATAGGTAAGGATATTTCTATGTTTCAGGTTGTAAAAATGCCTAAGCAACCTCGATACTCCAAGGTCGATTCTATATAGGTAGGCTTCGTAATTATTTTTCTTTATAAGTACCTAAATGCAGCCATTCGTTCAATGTTTAATTAACATTAAATAACTCAATCTCTTTAAATTACCTAATAATGTACAAAACACTTAAAAACTGATTAAGTTGCACTTTTCCTACAAATTTGGGTAATATATGCTTAGTATTTTTTTAGTAAATCAAAGCTTAGACATAAAAATATCTACAGGGTGTTCGGCACATGTTGTGTATGTAATCGAGAAGCAAGATAGAAGTATTAGCGGGGCTGGATTGCACGGAAACATTCGGATATGGATAAAGAAAATAACGATACGTGTATAAAGCGGGGACTCCACTGCGGCGCACGGCCACGCTGCGCACGTGTGTCTAGATTCGCTCCTATGGATTTATATGGAGGCGTCTCCACTGCGAGCTGCGTGCAGCTGCGTGGATGTGTGACGTCACACCCACGGCTACGCGTGTGTTTGGCTTTGCTAGGCGAGCGAAGCCAGACCCACGCAGCTCGCTCCCCTCCACCCGCGCACGCACTGCCCTCCCGCTGCCACAGCGCTCATCTCGCTCGCTCTCGCTCGCTCTCGCTCCTATCCAGTATAGTTCGCAGCTTTGTGTTGTGCCAACAGTCTAGTCAATCGGTAATAATTTTTGAACTTCTCATCAGAAAGTGAAAGAAACAATGTGTGAAATTCTCCTTCGTTTTCTCTGCGCACGATATGACTTTCAAGCCAAAATCGATGTTTTCTTTTGGGTACATTTTCGTTGTATTCGGTGTCACTGTCACTATCGTCGGAAGAACTGTCGAGATCGAGTAAAATCAACGCTTGCGCCGCCTCCGCCATAGGTAGTACGCCAGTAGGCACGTCCGCTTCGTTTGAAATGTTCCAACAAATGAAGCGCGTGACTCGGCATAGCTGGCTGTGGAGTCGCCCACGTACACGCGCATCCGTGTGCTTGGCTAGGCCATGCGTGTGCGTGCACATCCGTGCGCTGCTGTGGAGTCCCAGCTTAACCACAGATTACTAAATAGTTACTTCGTAACAGATGAATCTCTCCATAGAAAAAGTTACGTACCTTCGGCTTTAATAGCCTAAACTTTTACGACGCCAGTCGCTGCGTGCGAAAATGTACCTAAACGAAAGAGCGTAAAGTGATTATTGCTTTGCAGCTGCGCGCGGACGCGGGGCCTTGAAGCAAATTCGGTGACGTTAGGGCTGCTACTTTCGATAAAAATATCAATGCATTACACAATCTTTAATATTATTATATTGTAAAGAGGAAATATGTGTGAATGTTTGTTCGCGAGCTGCAGCACAGATTTAAAAATGTTTTTTTTACTGTTAGATAAGTACCAATTTTTTTTTTGTTTAACATATAGGCTACTACTAGTTTTAGCCCGCGGCTTCGCCCTTGTTAAAATATATTAAAGGAAGAAATTAGTTCAGCCCGAAAATACTTCAGGTAATCCTACCTACCTACTACCCCTGTAATGTTATTATTGTTACCTGTACGCATGCTTATCTAACCGATTTTATTCGGTATAGATTAAAAATACAGCCAACAAAAAGAGTCAAAGGAAGCCGACGTTTGCTATAAAGCAGATGAAAGCGCGGACCGCACGTGTCGGTCTTATTAGTTATTTATTACACTGAGCGGCGGCGTGTTGCGGCGGCGCACCGACAAAATAGTCAAAGGAAGCCGACAAGCGAACCGCCTACCGCTACGCGCCGCTAGCACATGCCGCTAGGTTTCTTTAAAGTGTCGCGCGCCGCGCGTGCACAGCTGGAATTAATATGTCATATTTTGGGATTATTCGTATTTGTAAGAATGACGTCAGTTTTGGCCAGACTGTCCTCCTACGTCACGTTACAATCATCTGCAAACCTGTGTTATTTTATGTTATGTTGTGTCCTACTTGTAGAAAACCAAATAAATAAATACACCTCCCCCCCCCCCCCCCCCTCCATTTTCAAATTTTCAAATGACGACCCCCATCTTCACGGACGTTGTTTTCCGTTCCGTTGCGTCGTACGTAGTCTTACAATTGCCTTAACAACCAGAAAATGTCAGCTGTATGCACACAAATCGTAAAGTGACTGTGATAGACAAACAGACAGATATATCGAACATACCGAAACTCAAGCGAAACACAACATAAACCAAAATACCTATCTACCTACCATTTTTAGTGTTCCGTACCAAAGGGTGCCACGGGACCATATTACTAAGCCCCGCCGTCCGTCCGTCTGTCAGCGGGCTGTATTTCTATTACCGCTATAACAAGAAATAGTAAAAATATAAAAAATAAAGTACCTACATAGTGTTAAATCTTGTACGGTGGTACGGAACCCTTCGTGTGCGAGTCCGACTCGCACTTGTCCGGTTTTTTAGAATTGGTAATTATTGCTCAACAAAAACAATATACTCACATTTCTTCATCAGCAGGTAAAAGGAAAAAAGAGAGATTTTTATCTCTCCTCTTGCTGGATTTACATCCATCTACTGCACATAAATTGCCACTGCCACTATTAACAGAAGCCATGTCAACTTGAATTAAGACATAGGCAAAGAAACTCTTTGGATATAGGTAGGTACGACCGTACGAAGCAGTAGCGTGAGCGCGCGCTCACGTAGGTTAGCTCCACGCGGCTGTCGGCAGCCCAATGAATTATGGATCGCCGGCGGTCCGGTCGGCGGTAGGTAGTTATCGCGCGCAAGTACATAGAGTGCGTGAGCCCTGGCTTAACTCTCTTTGTATTCGGCTCTCTGCCCACAGATGACATTTCTGCCGTCCGTGCGTCTGTCTGCCTGTCAGTCCTACCAACATACACAATAGCACATCGACCGACAAATTTTTTTTGTAGGTAAGTGGGGTCATTTGCAACATTACCCATGATACCTTTTGTCAGATGTCACGTGTTATCGAGATACAATTTTTTTTCTTTATTTTTCAAAATTACCAAAATCCCAGCTATAAACCCTTGTAACTTTTTTGTTTATGATTGTATCAACACGAAATAAAATTTATTGAACTTTACGATGTACCATTGTTCTAGAAAGAATATTATTTGATGAAGTTAATACCATGAAAAGGTTTTATGACCTCCCAAAGTCCCGAGAACGAGTATAAATGTGACAGAATCTTAATTTCTTAATTCATTTATAAAAAAACTAACAGCAATTGAGTGCTTCATTTTCTTTTAAAAAGTTCGCTAGTACGACCTTTCCTTTCCTTTCCTTTCTTTATGTCATACAAATAATTCACTATGTGGTCAAAATTAGGCACAGAGACAGAACAGAATGACAACACGGGCACTTATCGGTGGTCGCTTCCCGTATTGAGAGCGTTTTCGGGAGCATTATCAAATTTAGAACATGTACCGGTCGCGCGGGCACTCTTGCAAATTATCCCAAATTTTGTCTTTCTGTTCTGTCTCTGTGCGTAATTTTGGCCACATAGTGAATTATTTGTATGACATGTGGTATACCGTTGGAAAGGGCGTAAACTAGCGAACTTTTTAAAAGAAAATGAAGCTATCAATTGGTGTCACTGTTTTTTATAAAAAATTAAGAATTTAAGATTCTATCATATTTTAAAGAAAAAAAAATCGTATCTCGATACCACGTGACATCTGACAAAAGGTATCATGGGTCAAAACGTTGCAAATGACCCCACTTACCTACAAAAAAATGATGTGCCGAACATCCTGTATAATAATAATTAATATAATAGAGTTTTTTTATTTACAGTTTTTATATTCAAGATGGCCAATTACTGTCACAAATCGTGAATAATAACTGTGACAAAGCGGCCAATAACTGTGACTTCCCGATTTTTTTTTCAACTGAAATATTCAGGACGTTTTTTTGGTTCCAGGTAAATAAAACTTAGATAATTTAACTAAGTCACTATTCAGGAATACGCACACGAAATTTCATGGAAATCGCTCAAGAGGGAAGTTAGTAGTGAGCAGTTATATTGACAACAAATAGAGCTTAAGTGGCCAATATCTGTACCTCTTCCCCTATATCTAGTCTGTTAATCTAAAAGGTCATTCTGTTGAAAAATTTAATATAATCACAACTATTTAAATCTTTAAGGGATGGTCAATTGGTCATGGAGTAAGTTACTTTTTTTTATGAGATACAGCGTTTTTAGACTGATGGATGATAGATGATAGTAAAACTAAATTGATGATTTTTAGAATTTTTTTCTGTGTGTATGTATGTTCCTCCATAACTCTTAAACCGATCATCCGAATTTTATGAAACTTAGTACAAGCACGTTTATTTACCTATACAAGACACAGGATAGGCTAAATACAATTCAGTTCCGGTTACGCTAACGCTAAGATGTGGCTTTCATACAAACCGAATTGTTCCGCCCGCTGAAATAAAGGTACGGTGGCGGGCTTACTTACTTTCTTCTTTTTAAAATATTTTTTATGTATTTAAATAAAAAAATAGGTGGTTGATTTTTATAGCCTAATCGATTCAGTTTCATAACAGTAACAAAAAAGTCTTCATGACCATTATGATGTAACACGTGTAAGTTGGTAAAAAAAATTAAATCCTTTCTATTCTATACTAATAAAACTAAAATTGTGGTTTTTCACAATTTCTGAAAGAAAGAGATCTATGTGTTGGAAGACTTTTTTGTTCAAAAACAAAAATTCTTTATTCAAAAGTGATCTATTTCCGATACAAAACCCCCCTTTAAAGTCGTATTTTTAATCAGACGAAGTAAACTGACAGTAGCTAATGTCACTTTGCAAAATAATGTTGCCTTATTTAATGTAATAGTGATGTGCTACGATAAAATCTAAACTTTTTTTATGGTTTGGCCATCTGCGATCATAAACAATACTTTTAGTACATTTTTTTGTTTTCTGGGTTTGGCATTAAGAGGCTGAAGTCCAGTGAGTCCGGGTCTACATTTTAATGCATTGGACTGTTCATTTCGAGAGGTTGCGCCTCATTCCATTCTTACCTTACTAGGTGGTAGGGGTTTTCCCGGCCGGATTTCTACCACCGCACTGAATGATACGTTGGTCGAAACGGCTATGTAAATAGCTCCTGTTTTCCTTCCAGTTCAGTGTAGCCGACATGAAATGAGGAGAAGCACTGACATGGCACCTAGTTCACCCGGTGTTATGGGCTGACATCAGATTCAGGGATCGGAATTAGGTAGTGTGATTTGGTACCAAAGTAGGTAAAGTTCGCGAGTAGATATAATATGGAGTTGTTAAAACCACCACTTTGTTTGGGAATTCTGAACATTTCCTGGGAAATTTCAGGGACTGGATTTTTCTTCGGGATCGTATTTATTGACTAAATACAAGCTTCTTTTGTTCTTAGGTGATTTTCTCTAGAGTGGCCGGTTATGGAGATATAATTTTTTTCAGAAATTTTTATTTCTACTCAATTTACAGGAAAACCGGGGAAGATGTGATAAAATAATCTAAGAGTGTATCGAACTGCTTGAAAAACAAGACCTAATTTGTTGTCGTACCATCATTGGTTCTCTATTTATACCTCGCCGCGATTCTGAATTATGCAGGACGGCATTTGTATGGAAAGCTCCGCCCCCTTTCCTGATTTAATTTCTCCAATGTTGATATTTTTTCACCTGAATCTTATTTCTAGAGGAAATATAAGACACTTTTATTCTTACACGTTTTTCAATAAAATCGATATTTCCGGAAAAAAAAAACATCAAATTTTTTTTTCCAAAATGTTCTCGATTGGTGATGTTTTTTGGCGGATTCTTATTTCTAAACAAAATATAAGACACTTTTATTCTTACACGTTTTCACTTAAGTCGATATTTCCGGAGAAAAAAATAAAACAACCAATTTTTTCATATTTTCTCTGTCAAGTCTGTAGTCAAAATTTAAAACAAGTGGCCGCCATTTAGAACTTTTTAGTTACTTGACAGATTGCTTTCAAAATCGATATCTGGGTGTATGTGTGGGCCCTGAATACGAATCTGTTGTCAAAATTAAAAAATGTGGCCGCCTTTTTGAACTTTATAGTTACTGGACCGATTGCTTTCAAAATCAATTCAAAATGTCACTTTGCAAAATAATGTTGCAAAATAATGTTGCTCCTGTCATTGACAGAGGCTATTTTTCCAATTTTTCCAATTTCCCCAGGTTGAAAAATTATTTCCCCAAAATTATACTAGAAAAACAGTGTTTCTGATAAAAAAATATAACACAATTAATAGTTATCTATTCATAAATATTATATAAACGACTTATCTGTCATTGACGAGAGTTGCCAGATGCGATTTTTTCAAATTTCCACATGTTGAAAAATAATTTCCCCAAAATTATAGTAGAAAAACAGTGTTTCTGATAAAAAAAAATTATAACACAATTAATAGTTATCTACTCATAAATATTATATAAATAACTTATCTGTCATTGAGAAGAGTTGCCAGATGCTATTTTTAAAATTTCCCCAGGTTGACAAAATAATTTTGCAAAAATTATACTAGAAAAACAGTGATTCTGGTAAAAATTTTGTTGTTTCTAACTGTCGTGAGTTCAAGTTCCGATTTAGCAATTTAATTCAACATTCTTAGGGTGTAAAATTTTTCTGTTAATAAAAAGCTTTTCTAAATCCTTAGCCTGACTTTAATTTCTATTTTATATGTTTGGATTACACATCTATTAGATCCTGAAAACCCCTATCGCTTTTTTATGATTTATTTAATATTTTATAGCTATTTTAAATTAATTATTGAGTGAGTGATTATTATCGATAGTTTGTGTCACAACACTATTTATTTCTTCTCAAAACCTGGTATCCCAGCAAACGTCAGTTTACTTCGTCTGATTAAAAATACTACTTTAGCGTACTATTAACAAATTTTGAAAGACCTTATATGTATACTCATTGTTTTTGAACTGAATGAAAGGTCGGTCGAAACGGCTATGTAAATAGTTGTTTTCCGTCCAGTTCAGTGTAGCCGGCACGACCGAAGGGAAGCACTGACGTGGCACCTAGTTCACCCGGTGTTATGGGCTGACATCACGGATGTTGTAGATGATGTATGTAGCCAACCGTGACAGTTTCCATAAAAAAAAAAGAGTTTGAGCTGTTTAGCATGTGTGCGTTGTTGGTGGCAGGAGAGGTGTGGCGGCGCCGCGCGCGCGGCTGGTGTCTGATGCGCGTGCGCAGCGCGCGCGCGGTCGCGCTGCTGAGCTTCGCGGCGGGCGCGTGCCTGCTGCTGTGGAACTGGCGCGACTGGGCGCCGTGCGGAGCGCCGCCGCCGCCGGCCGCGGGCGCCGGCGCGGTGGGCGTGGGCGCGGTGCGCGGCCGGGACATGCCGCTCATCTTCATCGGCGGCGTGCCGCGCTCCGGCACCACGCTCATGAGGGCGATGTTAGACGCTCACCCGGACGTCAGGTATATACTTGCTTGCCGAGCTGCTTTTTACCAGCTTGTACCGTGTGGGGCCGGTACTTTAAAAGAATACCCCCACTGCATCTCTCCCCGTGTATGTCGTAAAAGGCGACTAAGGGATATGACTCCCTTCTTATATTACTAGGTGGTAGGGTTCAACCCGCCCGGGTTGGTACCACCGCACTCAATGGAAGGTCGGTCGAAACGGCTATGTAATTAGTTTGTGTTTTTCGCCCAGTTCAATGTAGCCGGCACGACCGAAGGGAAGCACTGACGTGGCACCTAGTTAACTCGGTGTTATGGGCTGACATCACGGATGTTGTAGATGATGTAGCCAACCGTGACAGTTTCCATAAAAAAAAGCCTCAGGTGCACTCCGGGAGTGCCGGCAGAAGTGAAAAAACCGTAACATTGATCCAAAAAAAAAAGTTTAAGTTTTAAGTTTATTTATAAAGAAAGTTTTAAAAAAATAAAAAAAATATAAAAAAATAATGAAAAAAAAAAAAATATAAAAATTTTTTTTATGTAAAATTTAGTAGAACGGACATACATGCATTTGTTACGGAACCTTACATCCATTTTGCAGAACTTAGTAGAATGGACAGACATAAACGTGTACATGTAAATCACGAATGTATTTAGTTGTATGTTATTACTATTATCTATGTTTTATTGTTTAGTTTTGTAAGCTTAAAAAAAAAAAATCTCATTTAATTTTCCGCACTACCCATCTACCCTACTCACAATCCCAGGTATGACTGGCAGATAATGCCCTTAGGCTTTAAGTCCGCCTTTTGTCACTTTTTGTGCAATAAAGTATATTTTCATTTCATTTCATTTCATTTCATTTCATTTCATTTCATTTAAACGTGTTACGGAACCCTACTTTTATTATAAAATAACCGAGGACCTTGGTTGAAAATTGTAAAATTTAGTAGAACGGACAGACATGCATTTGTTACGGAACCCTACATTCATTTTTAAATAACATATACATACATACATATCACACACGCTGAATCCCGACAATCAGGGTAAGCAGAGTAATCGGTGTTGTGCTGCAAGAAATCTGGTAAATTACAGCACAACACGGACCACCACGTTTCGTTTTGAAATAAATGTTAAATTTAGTAGAACGGACAGACATGCATTTGTTACGGAACCCTACAATTCATTTTGCAGAACTTAGTAGAATGGACAGACATAAACGTGTTACGAAACGAAACCCTAAACCAGTGATTCGCAAACTGGGTGCCGCGACACCCCGGGGTGCCGCGAACCTACGCCAGGGGTGCCGCGAAAAAGTGGACATTATTTGACCGAGCGAGCGCGAAGTGCGAGCGAAGCGTCTCCATTTCAGCTTGGGCAAAAATGTGTACGTATGTACGGATGTCCGGCTGTTTCTCAACAAGTTTTTGGTAATTTTTCAAAATCGCTAAGCCATGGGGGTTGAGGTGCGCCGGTGAACATTTATTCAGTTTTAAGCTATGCAAAAACAGACTCGCGAGGTCTACAGCTCACAGAGCCACTAGTAGTAAATAATTAAATTCAAAATAATTATAAAAGTAATATACCTACCTACATACTTAATCGAAATTCGAAAGCGGCGTTCTCACCAGCTCCTTGCTTCCAAGACACGTCGCTTAAATTAAGCGACCACCTCGGGGTCCTCGGAGTCGAACTGTCGCACGACCTAAACTACCGGCGCCATATCGAGGGCAAGGCCAAGCTGGCCTCAAAAAAGCTAGGCATACTCAATGAGGTTCGACGGTACTTCACGCCGGACCAAAGGCTGCTTTTGTATAAATCGCAGATAAGGTCCTGCCTAGAGTACTGCTCGCACCTGTGGGATGGTTCAGCCAAATACCAGCTTGCGCCTTTGGACTCGATCCAGCGTCGAGCCGTGCGACTAGTGGATGACCCCGACGTGTCCCGCGATCTAGAACCGCTGCAACTTCGTAGGGATGTCGGCGCCCTAAGCGTGTTCTATCGCTTATTCCACGGGGAGTGCTCGGAGGAGCTGTTTAACGCGATTCCGCCGTCCCCTTTCCACCTCCGTACAACGCGCACTGGGCAGGGATTGCATCCCTATACGCTGGACTTACCGCGGATGCGTACAAATCGGTTCTGCAGATCCTTCCTCCACAGAACCGGTAAACTCTGGAACGCTCTACCTGCCCACATATTTCCCCCCAAGTATAGTCTCGGGTCCTTCAAGAGAGGCGTGAATGGGCACCTGTCAGGCCGGCATGGCATTCGCAACCCCCGCATACGTCCGAATGTCCATGGGCGTCGCTAGACACCTTATGGGTGACTCAGCGCCACATGTCGCGCTTAGTATAAAAAAAAAAAAAAAAAAAAATAATAATGAAACATTTACATTTCGATGCGTAACTTTTACGCATGGCAAAATTGTGTTTTTTATTCCTTTCGAAAATATTACTTGATTTACATATTTGCATGCTTCGTTTATCACAGTTCAGATATGATGCATATTAAAGACACCAACCGAATATTGAAGCGGTGTGCCGCACAATTTCTTGAAAGGGTTAAGGGCGCCGTCAGCTAAAAAAGTTTGAGAACCACTACCCTAAACCCACCCTAGACGACATTTTTTAGCTATACATTAAGACCACAGAACTTAAAATTGTCCTTTGACATACAGAACCACGAGTCAGTAAGCCTGGAGGCGCTATACATAGGAGGACAGGGGTAGCCGCGCGTCGGCGCACACGCGCCAGCGCGTCAGTCTAGCGCCGGCGACCGATCTTAGTCTCCGTCCGCCGCTCAGGCGGAGCGAACGTGCGCGTCTGTCACAAAATGCCTCATTGTGCAGTGCTTTGGTGCAAAAAGTCGTCGAAAAATTCAAACTTGAACACAGATGGAGTCACCTTTCACGAGTAAGTACTTTCATTCAATTTGATAGCATTTTTCGCTTGAATTTCAGTAACAAACATCGGCGTAAATATGTATGGAGAGCTCTTTTCTGCTTACCCACCATAGGTCGACTATCGTGTTGGATGCAGTTAGCTCTTGTAATTTTTTTTATTTATTGATAAATATGTATGTTAAATGTATACAGATATTTCATGCATTCTATGCCTTATTGCCAAAGGACATTTCTTCTAGTCAACCTCAGCAGGTTTCCTCGTTCAATATTCGTTTATCGCGCTTTTTTCATTCAACCAGTACCTACCGGTTTTTACTTTTGAGCGACTCTAAAGGAATTAATTTCTTTAGGTCATGCGTCTACCGGGAATTAGTCTTGTTATGCTTAGCATTAACAAAATTAATTCATAATGAATACCCCGTTAGCATTTAGCACTGCTAAGCGCCCTGATGAATAAAAATTAATGCTAAATGCTAAGCAATAATCACATTTAATTTTAATTAGCATTGCTGTTTCGTTCGTAAAACTTTGTTGGTTCGTTTGTTTTGGAACGCACAAAGCAATGAAGTATGTGCTATTTATCTGTGGTACTGCTAAATGCTAAATGCTATATAGCGCCTGCGCTCCGCTGCTAGCTAGCTAGCTAGCATCTAAATGCGAAATGCGATGCGATCATGCGAGTGAGGGGTCGGAATTATCATCTGTCACGTGATCATTAGTTTTGGTCATATCTACAGAACCACTGGACTTAGACCCATCGTGTTGGTACTCAATCTGAACGTCTCGATGAGATCTATCCATCTGTCACATTAACTATTGTTTTGGTCATAACTCGAGAACCACTGGTGCTAGACCCATCGTGTTGGTACTCAAACTTCAGGTCTCGGTGAGATCTATCCATCTGTCACATGAACTTTTGTTTTGGTCATAACTCGAGAACCACTGGTGCTAGATCCATCGTGTTGGTACTCAAACTTTAGGTCTCGGTGAGATCTATCCATCTGTCACATGAACTTTTGTTTTGGTCATAACTCGAGAACCACTGGTGCTAGACCCATCGTGTTGGTACTCAAACTTCAGGTCTCGGTGAGATCTATCCATCTGTCACATGAACTTTTGTTTTGGTCATAACTCGAGAACCACTGGTGCTAGACCCATCGTGTTGGTACTCAAACTTTAGGTCTCGGTGAGATCTATCCATCTGTTGCGCGACCATCTCTCGAGACACATGTTAGTTCTTTAGTTCTTTAGTTCAACAATAACAATGTAAATGTCAACAATGTAAACAGTAACAATGTAAATGTCGTAAATTGTGCTTTTAAATTTAATTCAATTGTTCAAAAGTTACCAAATGAAAATTTTAATATAGATACCGATCTATAAATAAATAATTAAGTAAATTATTGTTCTGTTTCAAATATATGTTTCTATTACAGACTACACAGCCTTTCATTTGTTATTTTATTAACCCTTATATAACGAATTCACACCGTCAAACTGACAGAGAGACGCATGGTACATTTTATAAGGCTCTAGCTGCATGGCTGGTTAGTTTGTTAAAAAAGGCAAAGCCTGGAAAACCTCATTTTACCCTAAAAAAATTAAATATCCAGGTGGGTATGGCTGGTTAGTTTGTTAAAAAAGGCAAAGCCTGGAAAACCTCATTTTACCGTAAAAAATTAAATATCGAGGTGGGTACTCATAAATTTTTTATGGTAGGGTAGATTTTCGCGAATTTTTCGCGAAGTCATATTGCAATATAATTTGTCATATCGTTGGCTAAGTAATTAGCAAATAGTTGTTAATAATATAATAATTATTTTTTTTGGTTACAAAACTTTTCGACTTTCTAACATTATTTTTTTAATTTTGGAAAATTCCAATAACAAATACTCCAATAAGATAATACCAATGTACGAGGTCTTACATATCATTGTTTTGGAAATTTGATGTAGATTTATAATAAAGTATCCGAGGTATCTCAGAACTTAGAACTATTATCGTGTTTATGCGAAAATCTGCAAATTCGCAAAATTGTGAAAGGGGCGTTGCCTTTGTTCATTTAAGAGAAAGTTATATTATTCCCTTGATGTAAAGAAGGGTTAAATATTGTTAAATCCGTTTCATCTTTTCATCGCGAATCGACACAATGAGCGACTTATTGTATGAATCCCGTTCAAACGTATGGAAGACTGGCGTCACGTGGCTACCTACTCGCTCGGCCAATCACGGCGTTCCATGCGCCGCTCCCGCCTCAGACTTCACACCCCTTTGGCGGCTACCTCGGTTCTCATACAAACGATGCCGTATTTCGTATCCAGGTTTACTGACTCGTGTACAGAACCCTAAAAATATTTCAGAAACTGTAAACCTGTCCATGCTATCTGTAATCAAATGCTTGCACAGAGAATTAAGAACATGAGTGTCGGTACATATGTTTATTCAGCTATTTAGCGAGTTGTCTATTTGATGACCCCGCTTGCACAGGTCAGGCTTAAGTTAAACCTTCTTTAACAACAACAACAACAACAACAAACAAATTTCAGCGGCGGGTGGCCGAGTGGTTTGGGCATCGGCTTCTATGCGAGATGTCCGAGGTTCGAATCCGGTCGGCGTGCGGGTACCAATTAGTTTTTTCTGACGAAAAAATTTACGTGCATGCATACCTACACCTGCTGCTTCACCGTTCGGAACCGGTGTAAAACTGTAGGTCCCTTCCCTTGCCCCTTACTAGGTGGTAGACTGAAATTGTAGCCGACTGGGTTGATATCACCGTACTGGATGTAAGATGGCCGCATAGCAGCCTCGGTTGTGCTCTCCTCTAGTCCAGTATAGCCAGCAATCCAGGGAAGTCTCCAGTATGGCACCTACATTCTCGGAGGTGATACTGGCTGGTTGGAGCATGCGCTTTGGCCCCTCCGACTCAGCCACCCAAACCGGATAACATAAAAAAAAACAACACACCACAATCTGTATACCAACAATCGGGGTAAGCGGAGTAATCGGTGTTGCACTGCAAGTATCTTCTA
The DNA here is from genome assembly GCA_946902875.1 of Nematopogon swammerdamellus. Classification (NCBI taxonomy): domain Eukaryota; kingdom Metazoa; phylum Arthropoda; class Insecta; order Lepidoptera; family Adelidae; genus Nematopogon; species Nematopogon swammerdamellus. The sequence continues at coordinate 808,430 of OX336335.1, forward strand.
TACTACACATATTGTCTGTGAACCCCGCTCCAATGGGGCATCGACTGCCGCATTTTTTGAGTTTCATCAAAAGCATTTGTCTGTCGGCCTCTGTAGCTCGGTGGTGCGTTGCTTCGGTGATTGATTGTCGTTGAATCGGTGATCGTCCGACCGTTGAGGCTAGCCGTGGTTCGAATTACCCATAAAACTGTAGATACCTCTCGTTCGTTACCTTACTAGGTAGGTAGAGTTTAACCCGCCCGGATTGATATTGTTGTTTATTGTTTATTTAGCATCTATTGGCAGTACACTGCCCTCAGATTTGTCATATTTACATTGTAACATTCTGCCAGTTCGATTATCACAGGGAAGAAGAACTGACAAGAAAATTCACTGGAAATTTTTTCAATGTAATACCACCGTACTAAACGAAGGACGGCCGAAGCGTTTATGAAAATAGTTGGTGTTTTCCTGTCCAGTTGAGTGACGCCATGTACCAAGGTGTGATGAAGAAGGAAGGTGTGGAACTAAGCTTGCGATGGATTCACCGAACATATCCGGGCCCATCGACAGTAGAGGAGGGTGTTAATCGAGGTCGGCACTAGCGAGTGGCCACTCTGAATTTCCCGCGCATGCTTCACGTTTCGGCTCGCATCAAGCCCTCGTCAGCTAGTCTGTGTTGACTAGGACGCGGGGAACCACCAGTCCCGCTCTCGACCTCCATCTCTCTACCTATCCATATTCTGTAGAATGCTTCCAGTGACGTTTTCGAAGCTCTCTCCATATATGAGCTTAGCGTCGATCTTGGCAGCCCTAGATTCTTGAAGAGACTGTAGAGCGACTTACATCAAGTGTGTATCTAGCGTAGGCGACGTGGCCAACTGGTGTACTGGGTTCCATAAAAAGAAAAATCTATTTTGACTTTCAGGTGTGGACAGGAGACCCGAGTGGTGCCTCGCATCTTGCAGATGAGACAGCACTGGTATAAGTCCCAGAAGGAGTCTGTTCGGCTAGAAGAAGCCGGCATCACCAATGAGGTAAGCGAACATTTTACATATAACACCCGGTGAACTAGGTGCCATATCAGTGCTTCCCTTCATTTCATGACTGCTACACTGAACTGGACGGAAAATACGAACTATTTACATAGCCGTTTCGACCAACGTTTCGTTCGGTGCGGTAGTACCAACCCGACCGAGATAAACCTTAGTAAGGTTAGAAGGGAAGGGACCTACAGTTTAACGTGGAATCCGAACCACGGTCAGCCTCCAACGGTCGAGCAGTCACCCATCCAAGTACTGACCGCGCTCAGCGTTGCTTAACAGCAGTCGACCGACCGCACCACTGAGCTACCTTGGCTTACATTATTATTTAGAATATTTTTTGTTTTTCAAGTAAACATATGTACATGTGTGATTAATCTGTGCCGAGGGAGCAATGGTGCAGTCGACAGAGCCAAAAACACCACTCCTTGCGGAACCACTCTCAGTGAGACGCCATGCCTGCAGATTTGCTGTCTGTGGCTGGGCAAAAAAAAATTGGCCAAGTGCGAGTCGAACTCGCGCACCGAGGATTCCGTATCGCCATGTCATGGCTAGCGCCACTCACACCATCTATGGCGTGTTATGAAATGCTTCATATTAGTTAAATGTCATGATTAGTTAAAATGCTTCATAATCTATTCGGTAGATGGCGCCCGCGCCATCTTCTATCTCTTTCTACACTTTTTGGTTTCCTCTACGGTAACCCCGTGAATTTTTTACTTTTTCTTATTTTTATTATTTGTTGTTATATCGGCCATAATAATACATATTCTGTGAAAATTTCAACGGGCTACCTATACGGTTCAAGAGATACAGCCCCCGGACAGACAGACGGACAGACAGACAGACAGACGGCGTAGGCTTAGTAATAGGGTCCCGTACCGGATACGGAACCCTAAAAAGGTCGAGTTGTGGTGGTCGGTGTTGTGCTGTAATTTACCAGAGTTCTTGCGGCACAACACCGATTACTCTGCTTACCCCGATTGTCGGGATTCAGAGTGTGTGATATTATGTATGTTATTTTTTTATGGAAACTGACACAATTGACTACTTACTTACTACTCTCTCTCTCCCCCTCTCCCTCCCTCTCTCTCTCTCTCTCTCTCTCTCTCTCCCCCTCTCTCTCTCCCCCTCCCTCCCTCTCTCCCTCTCCCCCTCCCTTCCTCCCTCCCTCCCTCTCTCTTTCTATCTCTCTCTCTCTCTCTCTCGAATTGCATTTCCACCATAATGGGCTCACTACCTGTCAATTGTGTAAGTGTTGTGAATTGTGACATCCCTGGTGGCTCGGCGCAGCGTAGACGTAGTTATTTTAAAAATGGGCTCCATTTATCTTACTCGTCTCCTTTTATTTTACTATGGTGCGTGGGGCAGGTGCTGGACAACGCGATCGCGTCGTTCTGCCTGGAGGTGATCGTGCGGCACGGCGAGAGCGCGCCGCGGCTCTGCAACAAGGATCCGCTGATGCTGAAGATGGGCGCGTACGTGATACAGCTGTTCCCCAACGCCAAGTTCATCTTCATGTTGCGTGATGGCAGGGCGACCGTGCACTCCATCATATCACGACAGGTCATCTTCTTTTATTTACTGACTTTTCAACAATTAAGAAAATGTAATTTTTTTATGCAGAATATTTAGTTTTTTCTTATGTTATCCGGTATGGTTGGCGGAGTCAAAGGGGCCAAAGCAAATGCTCCGACCAGCCAATATCACCTCCGAGAAGGTAGGTTCCATATCGGGTGGCCGAGTGATCTGGGCGTTGGCTTCTCGTGCGGAGGTCTGAGATTCGATTCCGGTCGGCGTTTACCAATGAGTTCTCTGATGAATAAACTTACGCATACCTACACCTGCTGCTTAACCGTTCGGAACCGGTGTAAAACTGTAGGTCCCTTCCCTTGCCCCTTACTGGGTGGTAGGCTCAAATTGTAGCCGACTGGGCTGGTACCACCGTACTGGATGTCAGATGGCCGCATAGCAGCCTCGGTTGTGTTCTCCTATAGTTCAGTATACCCAGAAGTCCGAAGGGAAGGCTCCGGTATGGCACCTACCTTCTCGGAGGTGATATTGGCTGGTCGGAGCATGTGCTTTGGTAATAAGTAATAAGGTAACTTTATTGACTGGCGACTAGTTCCAGCTTCCCTTTGTGCAAACTTCACCCAATGTCACGTTGATACGGTTGCTACGTTCTGTTCGGAATATATTATACATACGTACATAGTTTTCGCAGTTTTTTTTTTATGGAAACTGACACGGTTGGCTACATCACCTACAACATCTGTGATATCAGCCCATAACACCGGGTGAACTTGGTGCCACGTCAGCCTTCCCTTCGGTCGTGCCGGCTACACTGAACTGGATGGAAAACACAAACTATTTACATAGCCGTTTCGACCGACCTTTCATTCAGTGGGGGGGTACCAACCCGGGCGGGTTAAACCCTACCACCTAGTAATATAAGAAGGAAGTTTTATTCCTTAGTCGCCTTTTACGACATACACGGGGAGAGATGCAGTGGGGCTATTCTTTTAAAGTACCCCGGCCCCACACGGTACACAGTTGACACAGTGTGAATGAATAGTGTTGTGCGGGTTGCAGGTGACGATCACCGGGTTCGACCTGTCGAGCTACCGGCAGTGCCTGGTGAAGTGGAACCACGCTGTCCAGATGATGTACGAACAGTGCAAGCTGATCGGCTCCGACAAGTGTCTCATGGTGAGCTGCTCCCGTCCCGCGCATTCTGTTCTATTGCAGCATCTCTTATTCTATCAAGAAAGAAAGAAAGAAAGAAATGATTTTTATTTTCTCTTAATTACTCCTTAAAAATAACAGACGGTACAAAACAACTAAAAGAGAAAAATGGACAGGCGCAGCCTATGCCGCTACACACCCACTCGTCTCCGAGCTGGGAGTGTGCGGCGCTGAATTTAAGCCTGCCCCCAATCATCCATCAACTATCATCTATCATCTATCAACGACTCTCTCTCTCTCTTTCTATAGTCTGTTTTTTTGGAAGACGGAGGAAAGTGACGTTTGGAGTGTTGCCAGTTTCTGGCAAATTTTAAATAGGCATGTAGTTGCTATCGATACTTTTATCGATTGATTAACTAATGAAATGCCGTAAACTCTAATATTAGTAAAATATATATATATAATATTAGTAATAGTCAAATCTAGCTAGAAAAATGTTAAGTTTAAGGCAGCGCTACAGGTAGCGCATAATATGTGTGAAGGTGTGTCGTGTCGTGTAAAAGTCGATAATATTTTCATCGACTACAATCACTAGTTGTGCAAAGCGTGCAACACTCTGTCAGTCAAACGTCAATTTACTCAGTCTTCCAAAAAAACAGACTATAGTTCACTATAATGTTCACTGTCTTGTTTTTTTTTTTGGCAAATCTCAAGACATTTTGTCCAGTGTCATGTAAGTGAGGATACATGGTCATATGCGCTGAATTATGGGGGGAAAAATTCTAACTGAACACAGAGTCTTGACACTTGTTATAAATTGTATTGTGACTGGATATATTTTTAACCGACTTCTTCAAAAAAAGGAGGTTATCAATTCGACCCTTAAGTATGTAATATTCGCATCATCATTGGAATTGCACAATATTCGTATATGTTAGTCTATGTGGGCTTCAATTACAGCATAAACATGAATACTCATAAATCTGACTACTCTGCCTATTTACATTACCTATATCTGGTGTATAGTGCCATCAATATATCAAGTCAAATCACCAACATTTTGTAAAAGTTTATCACAAAGAAATATTAAAAATCTAAAAATACAAAGTGTATCCAATTGTCAAGGTTCTTTTCTTGGGAAAAACAGTATAGACCGTTCAGTTATTTTACCTCTAGCCATCAAGTTGGCTAACCTGAGCTCTGTGCTGCCATAATTGGTTCCTACTATTTCCCTGTACGAAAGATTTGAACATATTTTTAGAATAGAATAGAATGAAACTCTTTATTGCACACAAATTGAAAGAAGAACAGTACACAGCAAGAAAGAAGAAATGCAGGAGTGCGCAAAGGTGGACATATCACTACAAGTACAACAGGTACTTATACATAATTTCCACTACCACGGGTAAATACTAATAGCAAGTAACCCTTTTTAGGACCTTAGTACTAGTGACAGCATGTGGTGCCAACCTAGCGGAAGATACAATGACATGTGTCAGAGGTAAAATAACTGTGAACGCTCTGTAGTCAGACTCTTAGATAAAATTTGTCCGACTGTACATTATTATTTGTGTTGGAACATTTTCGTAGGTTATTATTATTAATTATCTCATATTTTCTTGTTTTCTTGTCATCATTCTTCATATTAGTCTTGGGACACTGGAGGTACTGGATTTGAGAAAGTATAGAGATCAATAATAATAAAACCATAATAACTAAAGTGCAACAACTCTGTTACCAAGTCGTAACAGTACCACCACTGGTACCTACCTAATTAAAATTAATGCATAAATGATCCTGTTTTCTTTATTTCGTCAATTGCATTTTATTTGTTGTACCCGCTTGCATATATACGCCCCTCTGTCGGCGGACACAGACCGGACTTTCCGTGTCGGCCCGTCTTCCGTGCTAGCCCGGTAACACGGGCGCCTAGAGCGCGGTCCACCGGGCTCGAGTTCAACACGCTTTATCTGTGTCGTATTTCGTGTTGAATATCGACACGGTTACCACCTCTGACCTCTTTGCTTATCTATCGGGCACCACAACACTAATCTTGAATGCCGTGAGGATTAACTTTTTTTCTGTTTACACCCCATTTTCATAATTTTTTATTTTTCTTGTCATATTTTCATAATGTGCATAAAGAGCGGAGACTTGAAGCGGACATGCGTGTGTGGGTGCAGGTGAACTACGAGCAGCTGGTGTTGCAGCCGCGCCGGCAGCTGGAGCGCGTGCTGAAGTTCCTCGGCCTGGCCTGGGACGAGGCCGTACTCCACCACGAGCAGTTCATCAACAAGCCGCACGGCGTACACCTCTCCAAGTCTGTACTCCACTCATTATCCTAACCGAATGCCACATATTATTTAATAGTTACTTCGTAACAGATAAATCTCTCCATAGAAAAAGTTCGATACCTACGGTTTTAATAGCCTAATGTTTCACGTCGCCAAACTTTGCGTGCGAAAATGTACCTAAACGATCGAGTGTAAAGTCATTATTGCTTTGCAGCTGCGCGCAGTTGCGTGGGCGCGCATGTAGGTATGCTCCGCGCGGCTGACGAATTTCCACTGAAATAGGCTCGCCGGCGGCCAGACTTGGCATTCGTGTTGATATTTTGTCACGATTGGACACGAAGCAATTCGTGTCGTGTTGTAACACGAATCACGGTCCCCATCACGAAATCACGATCTGTCACGACCAGCCTAGCAACACGAACGCATCACGAATATAGGGATTTTTCATGAAACAGGTTATGCATTCATAACATTATATTGTCAGTAGTACATCTAACTTTATTTCGTAAAGATTAAGGTTCAAAATAATAACACTCAAGCGGGGCGGTGGCGCTCTCAAAGAACAGAGAGCCTAGACTAGCCGCGCCGCCGCCGCCGCCGAGCGTCAAAGCGTGGCGGCACGCTTTGCGTCGAACGGCTTACTTGGTAGATGTCAAAGCTTTAATACTTCCGATATTCTCGAAATTGTACTTTATGTCCATGCCATAGAGCTGAAGAGCGCGCTACTCACAATGAGGAATCAACCAGAAATAGGTACTAACGTACAGAAATAGGTACTAACATAGACGTATTATTTCTCTATGGGTACTAATATCTAATATGCACATGCAGTTTCAATATATTATATTTATGAATATGTATAATTATGTATTGATTAAGAATTACGTAATTTTACGTAATTTTTGTATATTTATTAAAGTAGTAGGTAGTAAGTAAGTAGGTGGGTATTGTAAAAAAAATTCTACTTGTAAATAATTAAAAGTACGATAATAATGTCACAGTAGGCATTAACATAAGCTTTACTCGTAGTGCGTATTGTTGCATAAAGTTTCATCATTGGGAAAGTTTCATTCCCATTTCATTGGGAAAGGTCCGTGCCCAGCAGTGAGACATTGAAAAGGGCTGTTGAAGAAGAAAAGAGGATTATTAAATTTTTGACACTGTCGAATAACAACATCCATTTATGACGTATTTCGTGATTTCGTGACGGCCGGGCTGGCCCGGTTGGCGGGCTAGCCCGGCTAGCCCGGTTGGCCTAGCGATATGACGACACGATCTGTCACGACTCGTGTTCGTGCTCAGTTTCGTGTCCATTTCCGACACGAGTGCCACGTCTGCCGGCGGCCCACCGGGCGGTAGGTAGTTAGCGCGCGCAAGTACATAGAGTGCGTGAGGCCTGCTAATGCATCAACCCTGACCAGTTTGCCTTGTCTTTGAGTTGCGATGGCTAGGTTTTGTCAGACTCGGAAGCTCGGTGATGCATACATCGGCGTTCAATCGATAAAGTTAAGCACACCGGGCACAGTCAGACTTTGGACCGTCCAAGCCTTTGAGGCTGACTGTAGCTCGTAATCAACATAAAACTGTAGGTTCCTTCTGTTAACTTTCTGTTTACTGGGCGGGTTTAACTTGTCCCGATTGGTACCACTGCAGTGAATGAAGGTCGGTCAAAACCTATGAAAATTCATCAAATAAGGAGTTCCTGTTTTCTGTCTAGTTCAGAAGCACTTCCATGACACCTAGTTCATCAAGGTGTGATGATCCAGTGGTATAACCATGTCAAGTTCCATAAAAAAACTATTTAAAAAAATATAAAAACCGCCTTCAAAAATGTATGAAATAAAAAAAATTTAACCCTAGAGTTGAAGGCGGTGCTTCCGCCTCGCTTTCCAATCCGATCTAAACCAACTTGAAATGTGACCACACGGGAAGCACCAGCTTTGAAAGAATCATTAAAATCGGTTCACCCAGTCGAAAGTTCTGAGCCTAAAAAAAATACTGTCGAATTGAGAACCTCCTTTTTTTGAAGTTGGTTAAAAAAAAAGGATTAGCCTAGTGGCAAGTTGTTTTGTTCAGTACGGTCACCCGCCCGGTGATGTCGGTATCAAGACCGAACGGGTTTGTGCGTGCGCAGGGTGGAGCGCTCCTCGGACCAGGTCATCAAGCCGGTATACCTCGAGGCGCTGTCCAAGTGGGTGGGGCACATACCCGCGGACGTGGTCAGCGAGATGTCGGAGCTCGCGCCCATGCTGTCCGTGCTCGGCTACGACCCGTGGGCCAACCCGCCTCAGTACGGAGCCGCCGAGACCACCGCGGCCGACAGCGCGCGTCTCCCCGCGCAGCCCGACCAGGACGCTCCGTGGAGCGAACGCACCGGCGAAATTTTAAAAAAGACGTGACCGGTCGGTGTCGCTCTTCATTAGGTCAGTTTTATGTTGTGACTTTGATTGCATTTAACGGTGCCTTCTTCCGTTTTGTTTTTACTCACGATGCGTTTGGAATGTTTATTCGAGAATTCAGTCAAGTTTTGAGTCACGACCGGTTTCACTCTAACGTTAGCTATGTAAAAGGTAATTGAAAGAGTGAAGTTTGCATACTAAAATTAATTTATTACAATAAATGTTTATGGTTAGTCTTAGATGTAACATTGTGTAAATAATATTTAAATTCATAGAATTCAGGTTATTTATTTACAATGCAATTTATGTTGGAATAAAAAAATTAAAAAAGGAGTCGCCAAAATATTGTGTCTAGAGAACCATTATTGTAAAATATATCACAAAAATAAAGTGCATCCAACATAACACACTCTTCACTTATTACCTATATTGTTATCAATCAGATTTTTTTTCCCATCAGTGTAAATTATTTAAAAAACCTGTCATAAAAAATTATACTAAACCGAACAAATTGGCAGACAATGATACAACACTTTATTTACAAACGTAGCCTGCACTCAGGCACAGCACTGATCAACACTTATGTTATGTACAACGCGTACGTATACATACATCTCTCTATTATGAGTTTTTTTCGCAAAAGATCTGCACGTAGCGTCAGATTTTGAAACGGCTATGTAAATAGTTCATGTTTTCCGTCCAGTTAAGTGTAGCGGACACGACCGAAGGGAAGCACTGACATTGCACCTAGTTCACCAAGGTGTTACGGGCTGACATCATGGATGTATTAGGTGATGTAGCCAACCGTGACAGTTTACATAAATAAAAAGATTTCAGAAACAAGACACCTATAGCACACAGGATCAGAGAGATAGTTTCGTATCACTATCGCGTAATAAACCTGTCGGAACTGTTCACAGGGTGCGAACCGAATCTGATTTTGATATTTGCAATTATAAAAAAAATTATAATTTATAAAACTTGCAAACCACTGAAAATCTGTCGACATGTACGAATTAGTCGCACACGCAAATCGAACATTGTTCCGCATGCTGTGTGAGACGCAGCATTCAATACCATGCTAGGCAGCGTTCCGTTGTATCGCTAGTGTTATTCTAGTTCTTTTCGGACTCGCAGCAGTGTGCTGAAGGCGTGACAGGGCGGCGCCGCTCCGCACCGCTCCCCCATAGCGCCGTCTACCATATACAAAGAATATTTTTCCACACTGTGCCCGCTCTGCTACGGTGCGGTTTAGACTTTGAGTGAAATCGATAAGTTATTCGTCAGGACAAGAGGTATTATATGGGAAACAATTCCAGTGCCACTAGCGAGAGATTTGGGCACTCAAATCGCTCATATAATTTTGGCTGACATTCGAAAATAGATTTTCACTGTCCGATAAGCACTCATAATTTGAGGTACTGATGCTAACAGATAGACACAATGATAAATGTTTTATGTAAATAAAACAGTTTAAAATGTTACAAGCATACCATAAAACCTCTATAAAATTCTCACTTACAGTCTAGTTTTACATGTACATCACAATGGAATATTTTTTTTACTACAAATATTATATTAACAAAAATGTTAATGATTATTTAAGAAAAAAAATTATTATAAGAAATTTATTACATTGATTATTTTCATACATTATGGCAGTCCCAATGTTTATAATATTTATAACATTTGGCATTTTGCAATTTTACACATACACACACCACGCACGCTCCGTCGAGCAGGTTTGGTTATGTTTTTTTTCTTATATAAAAATATTTAGATATGTGGCCGGAAGAATGTGTATGTTTTATTGGCACAGGCATTTCATAACTTATCAATTACCCTAAGCTGTCAAACCCGCCAATCGGCTGCAGCTGTTTGCAAATTCAAGGCACATTTCATGAGTCAGCCTACGCGTGGCTCCGAGTTTGACAATACTAAGTTTACAGTACCAGAGTTATACTTCCATTAAAAAATACAGACTGTAGTCATTTTTTGTTAGTATAATCTAATTCCAGAGCAGGCGGAAAAAAGGGCATTGACCTTGGGCATTTCTCTTGCATAAACGTGGCGCGCATACCTCTGTCTCTTTCGTGTTTGCAGTAGGCACGGCGCAAAAGAGAGATGGTGCTTCGCCGCTTGAATGCTCAAGGTCAATGACCTTTTTTCCACAGGCCCTTGAAACAGTATAGTATGGTGTATGTTGATATTTCTACGATATGGGAAAATAATACCACAGTATATTTCTCAAATCACTATCAGCAGACTAAACATTGACTTAGATTTGCCAAAATCTAACATTTCTTCACAAGTATACACAGTGTTGCAACATCAACCGTAAAACCCGAAAAGGGGTGATTCTGTACGTGAAATAGAACAACTTTTGTTCTACGACTTTTTTATTTGTAGAAAAAAAATTTTTTTTTTGTTTAAAAAATTTTTTTTCTTCACACAAGTTGTTTAGTTTCACATATAGAATAACCCCCTTATGTCGGTTAAAAATACTACGGGGGCAACTGCAACACCGTGTATAAATATCATGTATCAGTCTTCCAATAATATATAAATAAATTTTGTTTTATTAATTTTAACATTAACCTTACCCACAATACCAGGTATGATGCCTTTTGTCACTTTTTTTATTGCAATAAAGTTTTTATTTAATTTTATAATTATCTAATTTTTATAAAAAATGCAATATGCAAAATATACACATCTGGAATAATGACTGGCCGCCCGGCCGCCTTCGCGGGGGGCAAAGTCCGACGGAAGTGACAGGGGACATCGTGGCAACACATACGTGGATTACTTACGCATCAGACACATACATTACCTAAAACTTATTACTTTTTATAAGGTATAAAGGGCTAAAACCACAGATCAGAAATTTATGGCCAGACGTGGGATAAGGCCATAGACATTTCAAATAATTGCTAAATGAGTCACCAAGAGCGCTTTGTATGGGAGCACTGTCTCCTCAAAGTCCTACCACTCAAGCTACATCTCGCCGCTCTAATGGCCAAAACTGGCCATGGATCAGAGGATGTCGACCTGTGCGAGCTCTCATTGGTTGTACATCGTTGAATGGCCGCAACCACTGTGTAATTTGACCGTTGGACACTGGCGACCGTGGACAGGAAAACGGAGTGTGGGACGACATCAAGTCCGTCGGCGGAAAACAATGGTTCCATACCGCTGAAGGCCGGGAGGACTGGAGGAAAATTGGAGAGGCGTATGTCCAGCAGCAGCATACACACAATAATAAAATTATTGTGTGTATTGATGTCAGTTGTTTGAATTTTCTCAACGCCCACACTGGGCGGTGGCCCATCTGGCCATTATATCTCTGATCTATGGATAAAACCTTAAGGATGACTGGACGACAATCGGACGATCGGACGTAATGTGTCAAAGTATAGTATGGGTTAATAGCCTTGTATGGAGTCGTCGACGAGGCCTGGATGCAGATAGAGGCGGTTGTTGAAGCCCCAGCGGTCGACGGAGGAGGTCTGCACGCTGAAGTCGAGCTGCAGCTGCCGGTCCACCAGCTTGAACAGCTCGTCCACGTGGGTGTCGTGCGCGCGCTCGGCGAACACCTTGCACATCGCCTGGATGTACCAGGAGCCGTCCTGCGGGTCCCGGTGCGACACGAACCCTGCGGTATACCACACAGTTATACAGGATGTTGTAACGGCCACTACATTAAATTAAAAAAATGATTATTGGGATCAATAGTAACAAAAACGTCAAATAACTTTTTTTTTTATTCCCTTTAAATAAAAAGTTACAGTTTTCATACAAACTAATTGATTAATTTAGTGTAAAAAGGATTGAATGTTTCGCAGTAATGTGGGAATGAAAGGCGTGCGGTGAGTGAGCGGAGCAAGGAGATGCGCGGCTGCGGCGCGGTCTGAGTTTTTCGACTCCGACCATTTCGGCCCGCGCCAACAACTTCCCCTGCGCGCGTCAAAATACACTTGCCGAAAACTTACATTTCAAAATTTTTTATCTCGAAAACTAGGCACTTTAGAGAAAAACTTTATTTACTTTTTTGTCCAGGAAAAACATGAGGATTGCACTGGCGAAATTATGTTACAACCTGTATATGAAATTCTATTTATAATGAATGGTGAACTAGGGGGGGGCGTTACTGATCGTTCGCAGGGCGATGTTCTGAAACCTTTGAAGTATTTCCAAATGCACTGTTGTTTTTTTTTTATGGAAACTGACACGGTTGGCTACATCACCTACATGCGTGATGTCAGCCCATAACACCTTGGTGAAATGAGCCATGTCAGTGCTGCCCTTCATTTCATGCTGGCTGCACTGAACTGGACAGAAAATACGAACTATTCACAATTGCCGTTTCGACCGACGTTTCATTCAGCGCGGTGGTACAACCCGGGCGATGTCTGTCTCACTTAAGTAGATCAGGTGAAGATTTATTTTCAGTCTACCGAAGGTGATATAGTCTTCTATGAGTACACAGGCCAATCAATGTGTTGGGTTCACCAGCGACAGTATAGAGGAATGCAGACCTGGTATGGTTGCGTTGGCGATGATAATGTCGGAGTAGAGGCGGTCGGGCTGCATGGGAGTCGCTCCGTCCGTCTCGGCGGGCGGACGCCGCATCATACTGCTCGGCGGCACACGTGTGTCCGTGCTTCTGCCTCTGCAAGTCCGATCAACAATGTTACAAAAATAAGATATTATTGATGCAATAAAAACACACCAAGCATACATTTGTTGATCGCGCAAAGCGATAGTTTTTTTTTTTGTTTGGTGTTTTGTTCTCATGTTGTTTATTTACAAGTTGCAGTCGATGCGGGTCACGCTTGCAATTGAATATTAAAATTAGAGCAAGAATAATTTGGTGTCCAAACACACCCAGGGAATAATAAGAAAAGAAATCAGAGTAATTTCTTTTTTATGATATGAGCATTTTTTGAAAAAACTTTGAAAATTTCTCGTACGACATTTTTAGGTACTACGACTACAAATTTGCTAATATAATTGTTAAATTTGTTTTATTGGTGGCCTAAATAACTCTGCTATTGATCAGTATCACAATAAAACCAGAATGCCTGTAGTTTTAAAAAAAAATATTCAGTTCAATTTCTTTCTAAAAAAATAAATGACTCAGATTTTTTTTCTCTTATTTTTCCTCGGCTCGTCATAAACTGACCTACTCCCTGGTTCCCGCTTGACGTTGAGTTTTAGGACACTCTATATATTACTCTGCACCCTAGTCATTGGTCCAACCCACAGAGCATCAAATACCTACCGCTCGCGCCCCCTACTAGAGGCGCCCTAAGCGATGATATTTGAAACCCAATAACCGTACGCTGAGCTGCTAGCGCTTCGTATGTGTGTGTGTGTGCTAGTATCGACACTACACACAAAGAGGAGCAAGTTAGGCACACGCACAAAACAAATGCACACGCACAACACACATATGTAAGTCATAGGCCACGCCCACAGGCTTCAACGCCGCACTATGGTTTATGGGCGGAAATAATTCAAATTTACAAAATTGAATACACGATATCTGCTATAGCATTTTCATATAGTCAGATAACTAGTGCTTACTGAACAGTATTAATTTTATTTTTAAACTCTTTACACATCGCAGGATAAACGCTCAAAGATGCTCAATTTATTTGCAGCGTTATTTAAGATTTATGATCAATAAGAATTTTATTTTTTGTACATCTTATTAATTATTACACAAATACTTTTATTATTTATTATTGAGTGCCTAAGCATTATCTTCCTTAAAATATAAAAAAAAATTGTATTCATGAATTCTCCTCTTCCAAAATAAATTTCAAATATATCCCCAAAAAATGTGAAATAAAATACAAACTCCTAGAGCTACAAGTTTAGCTACATTTGCCTACGTGCTCGGATGCATATTAAAATATACTCTATACCTTCGTCGATCAGATCTATAAGTTTCAGCTGCTACTTTTTTGCACTTTGGGAGTAATCGCACTTTGAATGCACCAGGTAAGTGATTAGTGAAACTGCGCGCAATCATAGCGCACATTAGTACCTAATTAACGTCGCTTTATGAATGGATGTCCCGTGTGGGGCCGGTAATTTAAAAAAATAGCCCCACTGCATCTCTCCCCGTGTATGTCGTAAAAGGCGACTATGGGATATGACTCCCTTCTTATATTACTAGGTGGTAGGGTTTAACCCGCCTGGGTTGCTACCACCGCACTGAATGAAAGGTCGGTCGAAACGGCTATGTAAATAGTTTGTGTTTTCCGTCCAGTTCAGTGTAGCCGGCACTACCGAGGGGAGGCACTGTCGTGGCACCAAGTTCACCCGGTGTTATGGGCTGACATCATGGGTGTTGTAGGTGATGTAAGCCAACAGTGTCAGTTTCCATAAAAAAAAATGGATGTTGCTAATCTCACACAATACTCTCATTAATGTAATGATCAATTTATATTACTATCCTTAATTTTTAATCATTTAATAACCGCTTTCCAACTTGTAAACATCTCCTTCACGAAATGGATAGTGTCGCGATCCCCTACTCTGTTTTGTGCAGTGAACTAATGAAGTGTGATCGTGATTTTCAAAAACTACGACTTTACTTCCAAAATACGTACCCAACTCTAAATGAATCTCAAATTGAAACAGTGGTGAGTGCAGTGCAGAAACGTTTTGTGGCTCAATTCAATCAAAGGTGGAACTCAGTATGCAGAACTACAAACGCTATCGGCTTCTTCATTCCAGGAAGTGCAGCAGAATTGCGACTAATGAAGATGTGATGAACATGATCCTCTTGTCCTATGATCCTCTAATAACGAGTCTAAGGCCAAAACCAAAGAAGAAAATTGTACCTATTAGCGACGAAGCCAAAAAGCTAATTGTTTGAATTTAAATTCCTTTTTATGCATTACTTAAGTGTAACTTTTCTATGACTTTTTGATTTGACAAGGCCTCAATTGAGGCCGCTTGATAATATTTAAGGAGTTGGTGTTCTTATTATTATCACAATTCCTGCAAATATATTGAGCGGAATTAATTACTAAACCTGCAAATCGTTACTTAATTTTTTTTTATGACTTGTTCTTAAAATTGCCAAATTATATTTTGATAATCAATGTGTATATAAATTACGAAACCAGCAAAAAAAAATTATCGAAATATGTTAAGTATTTTAGAAGTTACTGGATTATTTCCGCAGCCCCATACAACTTGAACCAGTGTGCGCCGTTGTAGAGAAATCGCGCTCACGGCGCCTCTAGTAGGGGCGGGCGCGCGCATTTCATGCTCTGTGGTCCAACCCTACACTGAACATACCTTTGACAGGCCATTTTGACAGTTGCCAGCTTAGTGTGATAAGGTTTTTGTACCTACTATTTGGAGTGGATAATACCATTGTAAGTACTGACGGCGCCCACGGGCATTCGGATATTTACGGGGGCTGCAAATACCATATCGGCCGGCTAGGTGCACCTTCACATTATGTTTGAAGGATCCCAGACTGTACATTAGAGGAAAGGATGCAGGTGGGAGTGCATACCACATGTTGGCAACCCTGTAAATAAAGCCTGTAAATGAGCACATGCCCGATCTGGTCTAGGTACGTGCGTCTAGGGCGACCCTTCCCGACTCTTTCACTCACATTTGCTCCATAAATTTCTTTCGTCACCCATTATTGCAACATCCATCGATGAGTCCCAACCCAGGACTCAACCCTAACATTACGCTGTGGCTATACTCAGCTATAATAAGACCTATGGTAACTTATGGTGCAGTAGTATGGTGGCCCAGGACCAAACTCAGCACAGTTATTAACAAACTTCAAAGTTTCCAGCGTCTAGCGTGCGTTGCGACCACAGGGTGCATGCGCACAACACCCACGGCAGCGATGGAAGCCATGCTGTGCCTTCCGCCTCTTGAACTTTTCATACAACAAGAGGCGGCAGCCGCAGCAATTAGGCTGAACGTCCTAGGACTGTGGAGGGCTAGTACACAAACACCACACAAGACCATACTTCAGGAAATCATAAAAAAACATCCCCTGATAGAGGCACCGTGTGATAGAATCAGGAAAACACACGTGTTTGACAAACACTACTATGTAGAACTAGCTGAGGAACCTAAGGACTATTCGGGGTCCGAGGTAAGAATATACACCGATGGGTCAAAAACAGGGTCGGGAACAGGGGCAGCAGCTTTCTCACTTGACCTAAACATACATAAGACAATCACTCTAGGTATTCACAACTCAATCTTCCAGGCTGAGTGCATCGGAATAATAGAGGCAGCAGCGGCAGTACGCAACAGAGAAATCACTGGTTACCAGATCAGAGTACTGTCAGACAGCGCATCGGTGCTACAAGCCCTAAACACCGTGACAATCAACTCCGGACTGATACTCCAGTGCCACCAGGCACTAGAGGGTATAGCGGTAAACAACAAGGTAACCCTACAGTGGATCAGGGGACACAGCGGCTCCTACGGGAACGATGCGGCGGACGAGCTGGCTAAACGGGGCTCCAGCTGGAGTGCAGAAGGCCCAGAACCGTATGTACCCTTACCAATCAGCCAGTTCAAATATTGGCTACATCAACTTACAAAATCTAAACATGAAAATCTTTGGGCCAACACCAGGGACTGCAGGCAATCCCGGGAAGCCATTCCCAAACCAGACCCGAGACTCAGGAAGTGCCTGCTAAAGTTCCACAGAGGTCAACTGCGTATGGCGGTAGGCCTTCTTACGGGTCATTGCCCACTCAACAGACACTTGTTTACAATAGGTGTCACCGACAGTCCCCTGTGCAGAGGCTGCATGGCGGAGGACGAATCAGCCACCCACGTGCTCCTGGAGTGCCCGGTGGTGGCAGAAGTACGACTGCAGTTTCTTGGGAACGTGGGAACTGCCCATGGAGTGTGGAAGCGTCCAAGAAGAGTGCTCCACTTCATGAAAGAGCTCGGGTGGCTGGAGTAACACCACCCGAGCGCCAACGTACAACGGACCGTCTTGAGGTCTCAGTGCGGAGAATGGCCCACCCGTCTTCCCAAGAGGCTGGGCAGCAAACAACAACAACAACAACAACATCCATCGATATTAAAAAATGAAATGTGAACCTGCACGTCTGGAAGACGAACACCTTGGGGATGTTGTGAAGCTTGGGGCAGTTGAGATGGTTAAACTGCTCGATGATGTAGAAGGAGGACATGAGGAGGCCGTCCTTGCAGCGGATGTCGACGTCGTTGGTGTGCTCGCGCTCGTAGCCGTGGCTCGCGATCACCACGAACACGCACTCCGTCTGCTCCAGGTCCGATAGTTGCGTGAACTTTTCCACCATGCTCTTCATCTCCTGTGGAGGAACGCTGCTTTTATATTAAAACTGACCTTTGTCCGGAGCTCCTTAAATATGCAGTGTGATTTTGGGACATATACATTAAATTTGAACTGAACAAAAAAACTATGTACATACTTTCATTCTGTTCTGTTGTTATATAGACCATAATAAATAACCGTAATACTTATTACGGTTCAAGAGATACAGCCCTCGGACAAACGGACAGACAGACAGACGACGGATACGGAACCCTAAAAAGGTAAGAAGCATTAGCTCGCGAGCTGAGGAATCGCACAGTGGTAATATGACACAGTCAATCTGTGACGCCCGTACCTACACAGAATAGATAGACAAACCTGATAGGTGAGATTCTTGTAGAGGAGTATCTTATGGAAGCCGATCTGCGCGAACAGATCCTTCAGGTTAATCTCGTCCGCCTCGGCGCCCTTCCTGTACGTGTCCATGTTGTTGTCGAACTCGATGTTTGTGATGAGGAGCGCGATGCCTCGCTTGCGCGTCCGCGTCCTGTAGCAGTTGGGGCCGTCGTTGAACTTGCTCGACCTGACCACCGTGAAGAGACCGGTCTCGAGGGGGGCCGTGTAGGTGGGGTCGGTAGTGTCGTCGGAAGGGAGGGGGGGAGCTTGTGGAAGATCTGACGCTGTTTGCGTTTGGTTGTTCGGACCTGCAATTTGCAATAATAATACATACATACATATACCACACTCTGTATTCCGACAATTGGAGAAAGCAGAGTATTCAGTATTGTGCTGCAAGGACTCTGGTCAATTACAGCACTACACCGACCACCCCGTTTCGCACAACAATAATTCTTAATTATTGGTTTTTTAATTCATTAAAATAATTAGAATGCTAACATTTTAATTAATTAAACCATTTTAAGCGGTGTGTGGCAGAATGCTCTGGGTGTCTGCTTCTCTTGAGTGAGGTACGAGGTGTTAAAAAAACAACAGATAAATACGTACCAAATTGGTTCTGTGGGATTCTGGTTTTGATGTCATTTATTATCCATAGGTTACCTACCTATCATATGGATGAAATGATACAATGGATACCTACTCTTGGATATGTTGAAAATTCCGCCAGTTCTAATTCAATGCGAAGAAGAATTGACAAACAAACTTAGCAAGTCACAATGTTTTGTTAGTAGCTTGAAAGTAATATAGTATGAAGAATCTTCATGTTCTTCTTGAAGAAGAACACTTCTTCATGAAGACATACTACCACTGACAAGCAAGGACATTATTACATCATAAAGTTGAATACTTTATTTAGAATGTGACCACTCTGCCAATTTACATTACCTACATCTTGTGCATAGTGCCAGCGTCAAATACAAGATATAACAGACTACCTATAGTGGGTCTTCTGACATTGCGGAGGCTGATGGTGGGGATGTGAGGCTGCAGCATGGTGTCTGGTTTGAGCGCGCGCACCAGGTTCCAGTGGCCCGTCTCGGTGAGCGTGTCGATAAGACTCTCGAAGGCGGTGGGGCCGCGCCGCTCGATGTCGCGGTACAGCTGCCGCTTGCGCGTCCGTAGGTCTTTGCTCATGTCCTGTCAGCGAAGAACAAGCAAAACTGAAACTCTACTTCCACAGTGTGATAACTAAAATGCGGAAGGTATAGCAATTCGCATGCAACGAAAAACTGGGGGCTGGGTTCCGGAAGACGAAGACCCGAAGAGACGGGGGAGGGAGGTGGGAGGTGGAGGGGGGATGAGGAGGGACCCAAGGGGGGTCCACTCCGCGGAAGTGGAACGGGGGGACCCCTTCAATGGAATATCCCTGCCAAGTGCAGGGACCATTTGGTAGGGGTATTCCCATTTTGGTATTCTTATACAAATTAGTGTTTTATCAGGTTATGGAAGCTGAGGAAAGGTTGGAAGGGGGAAAGGGAAAGAAAGAAAAAAATATTTCAGTAATAATATATCTGCAAAAAAAAATACTATGAAAATTGCATCAACAACATTTAATTTAGCTAGTGCAGACCCCCTGCTCCTATTCTGGCTCCGTTTATATACTCTGTGTATATGATAGATACACCTATGATAGATTCCACCTAGACACACACGTCTAGGTGGAATCAGAGCGGCGAATCTCGTTTTAGCAAAAATATGCATCTTGAAACTAAATTAGTATTTGACATTATCTGCCTAACAGAATGTCATTTACAAAATCTTCCCTATATAAAACAGATACCCAACTACTCAACCTTCTCTTCAAAGAACCATCTAAACAAAAATGATGGTTGTGTGATATACGTTCACCAATCAATCCACGTTACGATCAATGAACCGTCACTCGACGACTGCAGTACACTCGAGCTCACACTCAGTGATAAAATATTAGTCCTCTCCATTTACCGTTCTCCCTCATATCATAATGCAGACCGATTTATACAAAGTCTTGACTCATATGTACGTTCGAAGCGCTCCTACAGGAATGTAATTATTACTGGTGATTTAAACCTCGATATATTAAACCCAGAGAATAAACAAGCCAACGATTATTTGTGCTGCCTGTTGGAACACGGATTCGCCCCAGCCATTAATAAACCAACAAGAAACTACGCCTGTCTAGACCATTTTATGGTCAGAAGTAAATATGAAACGAATGCAATAATCTGCAAAACAGCAATGACAGATCATTACCCAATCATGTTAAGTATCCAAACTGACTCCACCCAAAAATATTCCACTACTCAATATTACATGAAAGTAGACTATGAGGCAATATCGACAGAGCTACAGGGAACAGACTGGACTTTTTTTATATGAAATTACTGAGACAAATTATGCCTTTACAACATTTATTAACAGACTTTCAAATATTACTCGAAAACATCAGAAAAAATATCCCACTAAAAATAAAACTTTGAAGCCCTGGATAGCCAATAATCTTATAAAATGTATTAAGAAACGTGACAAACTCCATTCTCAAACAAATAAAAACCCTCAGGATTATTCATTACGGTGTTACTACAACAAATACAGAAATATTTGCGCTAACGCAATAAAAAGATCGAAGGTAATACACTGTAGAAACAAAATTTATGAGAATATTAGAAGTCCACGTAAGTGCTGGGAGACAATTCACGGATTTCGCAAAAAAATGCAACACATCTAACCTTCCTCAACTTATTGACAAGCTAAAAGATAATACATCAGAACCACTTAATGTAATTAATTCTTTTTTCACCAACATTGGCCATAATCTCGCCTCTGAACTTCTAAATAACTCTGGGACTGATGTTGAATCACTGGCTGGGAACACAGGAAACCCAAACGAATCTCCTATGCAGTCTCTATTCTTATCAGCTACTAACTCGCTTGAAATAAAAAAATTAATAACACATCTCAAAACTAGCAACTCTTCTGGAGCTGACGGTATTACTTCCAAACTGCTCACGATGGCCTCTGATCATGTAATATACCCACTCGCCCATCTGTTCAATCTAACCATTTCTACTGGTATATTTCCAGATATATGTTAAAACGAGCGATAGTTATTCCTATTTATAAAAGTGGCTCTGTAACCAGTATTTCCAACTATCGTCCTATTTCATTGCTCAGTAATATATCTAAACTTCTAGAAAAAACAATTAAAACAAGACTAACATCATATCTAAATAAAAACAACTTATTATCTAAAAATCAGCTTGGTTTCCGAGAAGGGATTAGCACTGAAGATGCAATTTTGCGCGTAACGGACTATGTGTCGGACGCTTTGGATAACCAAGAGAAATGCGTAGGTATATTTCTTGATTTGGCCAAAGCGTTCGACACAGTAGCAATACCGATACTGCTGAAAAAACTAGAGAATATCGGAATCCGTGGCTGTCAACTGAAATGGTTTGAATCATATCTCTCGAGTCGTCACCAAGCAGTAAAACACAACGAAAGCTTATCAGACTACCTGCCAATCTCGTATGGGGTTCCATAGGGCAGCGTGCTTGGACCGGTTCTATTTCTGATTTATATTAATGGCCTGTCAACTACGTTGAATAATGGCATAATTGTTACCTTTGCAGATGACACTGTAATTTTATTCAGAGGAAAATTTTGGAAACAAGTAACAGAAACAGCTCAAAATGGTCTCAACATTGCATTGAAATGGCTACAAAACAATGTCCTTTCAGTAAATTGTTCCAAGACTAAATATATGGACTTTTGTATTACTGCCCGAGGACAACCGAAAACAAATATTCAGTTGAAAGCACATAAGCTATCCTGTACTGAACTCAATACTCAAAACAGTGCATGTGACTGCATGCCCTTGGAAGGAGTTAACAAAATAAAATACCTAGGCGTCCTAATTGACAAATACCTCAATTGGAAGTTAAAAGAAGTATATTACGGCCTGTGTGGTTCATTAATAAATTATGCCATACTAGCATGGGGTGGTGCCCATAAAACTCATCTGCTTCAGATAGAAAGAGCCCAACGTTCAATATTGAAGGTTATGTTGAAAAAGCCGTTTTGATACAACACAGATAAGCTGTACGAAGAATGTGCAGTTCTCAACGTGAGACAAACATATATGTTGAGACTTGCCTCCTATGTACACTCACATATGGATACACAAAAAACAATTTCACACAACCAACAGACAAGAGCTAACACTAATAAATACCTCCTGAGAGAAAGTCACAAAACTACATTCTACCAACACACTTCAAAATTTCTAGGTCCCAAATTCTACAACACACTCCCTACGAATGTCTAATCTCTTACTAGTTATAAAATGTTTAAATCAAATTTGAAAAAGTGGCTACTGACCCTAAAACATAATGAATGTGAAAACTTACTTGCTATATACCTCAGTGAAATTTAAGAGTAATAAAGATCCCAAAGATAAGCTTAATTTATATATAAATATATATTTTTTAATTTTACATATTTTTATATAATTATATGTTTTACAAATAGTACTCATATTCTTATTTACTATTAACCCTTAGATTGCCCGAGACCGTTCAGCGGTTCACCCCTTGGACTGCCAGCGTTGCCACGAACCGTTGAGCGGTCTCTCTAGACTCGTCACTTTAAATAATTTATTTAAATGTCAAACATCCTACTAATCTCTTCTAACTTACGTACAGTTATTCATGAAAGAATAGGCTAGCTAAAAATACACACTTCCATATGCTTGCCACTTCAAAATAATAATGGGAAGCGATCGGAAATTCAGTTCTGTTGTGTTCGCGGACGCAGAATAGCGTGCCATTGAAATTGTGTTTTGGAGTGATTTTTTGCCGTATTTTTGCTGTTTTTTGTTGAAAAACAATGGAAGGGTATGTAATCTACATGTTACAATAGTTTTTCGGACTTGAGGAATGATTTATTCGTCAATAATTTTGATGTTTCCGACCCACTACGAAAAACCGTTACGAAAATTTTGAATGGTAGGTTACTTTGATCGATCGAAATTCTATAGATTTTCGCCAAAACAAGTGAAAGTTTATTGAAATAGTTTATTTATTTCATTGTAAATGTTTTAAGAACATTATATCTGCCCTAAAGTGGCCTAGTAATTAAATTTTTCGAAAAATAAAGGCACGGTCGCTTCGGAAACCGTTCAACGGTTCGGGGCACTATCGGCGTGAGGTCACGTGACCGTGTCGCTGAGCGACCGCTCCACCTATATGGATAGCGGCTTCAATACATTTTAATAAAATTTTATTTTTTTAGTGTGCTTGTTTTGAGTGATATTTTCATTAAATTTAATGAAATTTATTTTGGCCGTAAATTTAATGGCGTACTTTTAATTTTGTGCATGGATTTTTGCGTTTCATTTATTTCATATGTATTTGCATAACGTTTTTAAAGAAGTATAACTTCAAAAAGATTTCAGCATTAAGTCCGCCTTCTGGAGCATTTATCTGTAACCATTTCAAATACGGTATTAGATACCTTAAGATATGTTGCAAAAAATTTGCTATCATTTCCCGAAAGCCTCCTCCATATTAAGTTATCCTTACTACTTACTAAATTTTGGTTTTTTTATTTTTATTTCTGTAAATTTCACTGAATTTTTTTTCAATATTTTTGTACGGTAGTATAATTTTCTTTCACTGAATCTAAGAGCAAATTTAATAAACTATTTTTAGTGTCCTTTTATTTTAATTCAGTCAGTAGTATTTGCTTCTAGAGCAGTTTTTGCTATGTAGGTCATTTTGACCATTGTTCCATTTGGCCTCGTATTGTTTAGAAACAAAACATCCGACACATGTAATTATTTTATTCTGAGTACTTGAAGAGCCCAGGCTTGTGTAAACACTTACATCATACCGCTGGAGTGGATCATTCAGCCGAAATTAATTTGTAAACATAGTTGACATTTACGACCTCGAGTGAAGAGCGTCATATTTTTGTTACACTTTGGAACTCTGTTGAGATCTACATTTCTACTGTAACGAAAGATATCTTGATAGGAAATGGTAGATTATGTAATAAACTATAAATAAAACACAATAAATTCAGTATCTGCAGTTTTTATTAGAAAATATGAATTTTTTTTTACCCCAATATGTAAATTAATTCGTTTGTGGACTTTGGCCCAGTTTAATGGTGATAATAATAAACACAATTAGACGTGATACCAAGGCAATGCCTAGTAAATTTAATGAAGATTTAGAAAATATAGGCTTTTCATATATGCTTCATAGAAAAAAGTCTAGAAATAAGGTCTAGAACGCAGTAGGGTGGAGCGCGCTCGACTCTGCCAAAATGGCGGGGCAATCACGATTTTGGCATGATTTTGAGCCGGGCAATCGAAGGGTTATTATTATTTTTTTATTTAAGTTATATGTATATGTAATGCATTGTGTTATATTTAATAATTAAATGTTGCGTGTCCCCGTCCATTTGTTAATAGACAGATAGTAGGTAAGCGTTGCCACATCTAAATGTAACGGAGTAAGGCAATACAGACGAAAATCTAGTGCCTATCTCCGTTCACATGGTAACAATACATATTACTATATAGACTAATTTTGTCTTTGTTACTATGTTTCTTTTATGTTTTCTGAGAAATAAATATTTGTATTTGGATTTGGATTTGAATAATTTTTAAAATGTATTAAGAAACGTGACAAACTCCATTCTCAAACAAATAAAAACCCTCAGGATTATTCATTACGGTGTTACTACAACAAATACAGAAATATTTGCGCTAAGGCAATAAAAAGATCGAACTTCGAAGGTACACTTTAGAAACAAAATTTATGAGAATATTAGTCCACGTATGTGTCAACCAACTATAGTAATTTTTTTTACGAAAGTTACGTTTGTATTTTTGCCAGTATCTGACACCTGTACCAGTGACACCAGGCACTAGAGGGTATAGCGGTAAACAACAAGGTAACCCTACAGTGGATCAGAGGGCACAGCGGCTCCTACGGGAACGATGCGGCGGACGAGCTGGCTAAACGGGGCTCCAGCTGGAGTGCAGAGGGCCCAGAACCGTATGTACCCTTACCAATCAGCCAGTTCAAATATTGGCTACATCAAGTTACAAAATCTAAACATGAAAATCTTTGGGCCAACACCAGGAACTGCAGGCAATCCCGGGAAGCCATTCCCAAACCGGACCTGCGACTCAGGAAGCGCCCGCTAAAGTTCCACAGGGGTCAACTGCGGATGGCGGTAGGACTTCTCACGGGTCATTGCCCACTTAACAGACACTTGTTTACAATAGGTGTCACCGACTGTCCCCTGTGCAGAGGCTGCAAGGCGGAGGACGAATCAGCCACCCACGTGCTCCTGGAGTGCCCGGTGGTGGCAGAAGTACGACTGCAGTTTCTTGGGAACGTGGGAACTGCCCATGGAGTGTGGAAGCGACCAAGAAGAGTGCTCCACTTCATGAAAGAGCTCGGGTGGCTAGAGTAACACTACCCGAGCGCCAATGTACAACGGACCGTCTTGAGGTCTCAGTGCGGAGAATCGCCCACCCGCCTTCCCAAGAGGCCGGGCAGCAAACAACAACAACAAACAACCTGTACCAGTACCGTCTGTACCGGAGCAGCAAGACAGAGTTCCCTGTGAAAACGGACCATGTTGCTAGTCCGGTGTCCGATTTGGAACCCCCAGTTATTACAGAACAATAGAGTAGGTAGACATTAGTTGGAGTATGTAAGTACCTAAAACTGGCACAATATTGGAGGCTATGTATACTATAGAGAAGATTTGGACTAGACATGAATGACTCACCCTGTACGGCTCGATCATGGCCTCGGAGAAGACTGCCTTCTCGTAAAGCAGCGTCACAACAGAGTCCAAGTCGGTCTGCTCTACTAACGAGCTGAAATTGTTCTGGATGGCCCTCCTGTGTTTCTCCTCCATTGTCTAACACACATCAAGTCCACTGCCTACAGCACAACACAAACTCTACGTCTTCACTTCAAATAGAATACTTTGTCTCACTCGTCACTCGTCTGAAGAGAATCAAGATGTTATGGTTGGTTTCATGTTTAGACAAGTTCACACCAGACCAAAGACCAGCCAGTCCAAGGCAAGTTCCATCCACTTTTTGAAGTTTGAATCGTGGTCACAGATTACCAATTTATATGTCTGATCGTGGTTTGAGCAGTTTGAGCTTGAGCACATAGACGGAGGTTACACTCTAGGTTTTTCATCTTCTTCTTCTTCTTTTTATTTCTGGCGATTAGCCGATATACGTTCGACTTATTGCGCCAATATCAAGTCTTGAAAGATCCACGGTAATAAATAAGTACTACTTCTCACATAGAGAAAACAAATAATTTTGATATAAACAATGAATAATTTGCACTCAGATGAAGGAGAAAATTAAAAGGGAAAATGTATATACTTTTATATTCACTATATCAAATACAAAGAATATATATAATTATACAAATAGATCTAAATCAGTAAGTTTATAACTTAATATCATGAGTTCTAATAAAAGAGGCGCGCGTCTTGCACCAACACGAGTTTAAAGTTAAGTAGCGAGTTATGGATTTAAACGCGGTTCACACATACAACGGGTGCTAGTTTAACGAGTTAAACTGGTTTATATATTAAATTTGTGTTGGTGCAAGTGGGCCAGAATTTTGAAATTATTTGAACAAAGAAGGGATGAAACATTAGTGGGAAGAGGAACCTTAAGCCTAGGGAGAGGTTTTTCATCAGTTCAGTCCGTGACCTTGATCACGACACGACCAGATGTAAAATGCATTCGCACTATCAATCTGCCATCAGTCTCGTATCAAAATATTTTAAAATCCGTCAGTCTGGTCCATCATTCCAAACCATCCATCCATCAAAGTAGAACGGTCAGTCTGTCTCTGGACCATGGTTGGACCAGACTGATGGACTGAACTGATGAAAAACCTAGCGTGTAACCTCCGTCTTAGTTTGTGTTGTTGTGTTGTTGTTATTGTTTTTGCCATAAATAGGCAGGCAAAGATATTTGACCATACAGCTAATTCACAATTTTCTTCTTATATAGGTATTTTTGTTATATTTTCCAATTGTATTTCTTATATAATATGTATAAATGGCTGGGTAGTTGCATGTATTTGAAAGCACAGCCAAAGATAATTTTTTTTATATTTATTCGTCCCTTTTCGGGACAGGCAAAACTAATTAAAGTATACAGCCTTTTCTGGTGTACTTCTAATGTCTGTTGTTTTCTTCTCGTGTTGCGAGAATCTCAAAAATATACCTACACTCTTTATTTACGACGACGACGCGCTAAACAAACTTGTTCATCCGCCATCATCCATCACACACACACAGCCAAAGAGAATAAATACAAAACAACCAGTGCGCCACCTGAAAGACATTGCGGCTCCTTTCGTGAACACTTCGACAGACTTCGGCTCGAAGGAAAGTGGTATGGGTGGTTTAAAAGAAAATTACCAAAATTACCTAACCTAAACTAATGTTGAGGCGGCGCATGTCGTTTTTGTTACGTTTCGTTTCGAGCCGAGTTTCACGAAAGGAGCCGCAAGTCTTTCAGGTGTTGTTTCGCAAAACAGCAAGCAACCAAAGAACAAGGTTACTGTGAAGGGTCCGGCACAAGAGAGAACATTCCTGATTGACTCTTGCGCTATAATCAGCTGATTGTAAACATAACCAAAAAAATAACCATAAAAAAATAACCAGGGTTATTATAAAGAAGATGCATAGCGTAGCTATATTAACCCTAACCTAATGTTGAGGCGGTGCATGTCGTTTTTGTTACGTTTCGTTTCGTACATGCGCGCGAGAACAGCTGATCTTCCTATGTTCTTTCATGTGCCGCTTGCCTTGCATCTGTGAAGTGGCAGATCGGAAATAACAGAATAGTCAATAGAGAGCGTTCCATATAAAAGTTCCCTTCGCCGTTATGTTGGCTCCACTGTCTATCTGTCAAAACAGCGTTGAGGGTTGCTAGGTGTACAGATTTACCCGTAATTATCAGCATTTACCGTATTTATTATACGGTAAATACTGATTACGTTATTAGGTAATATAATCTTCACAATCTGGCAACAGGAATTAAGCACTGACAGTAACACTGGCAGTGGAGCCAACATAACGGCGAAGGGAAGATTTAGTTGGAACGCTCTCTTCGCTGTCCTGTCATATGTGTCAAAGCGTGTTCAGTTCGAGTTTTCTACCTCTTTAGAGAATTTTGTCATGCCGAAAGCTATTCACAGTGATGCCCAGAACATAATCCTAAAAGCAAAATAGTTTTTGAAGAGGATACTCGACAACAAGCGCCAATAATTCCATTTCATCAGATTTACAAAAGAATATAAACTGTTACAGGTTAGTGTTGCCAGTTGTAAACCAAATTTTTCCCACATAACATACATTGTTTGTGATTGGTTGAATTTTCAGGTGTAAGAAAGGGCTCATTTTCAAAATTGCTAAGGAAAAACGCTGCAGAAGAAAAATGGTTTTATTCATGTTTGTTGATTCATTTGACCGTGGGGTCATCGGAAGAAAAGTTCACGAATTTTATTCCGTGAGAAAAGAAATACCGACCATTCTTAAGCTTCTGGATGTACTAGACAAACAAGGGAAAACACGAAATAACTGCTTGGAGAGCCAGATATTCGCAAGAAAAAAAGAAAAAAAAAACCATCCAAAACAATATGCCTGGGGTGTGGCCTATTGATCACGACAACTGGACTATCCTATTACGTGTACAACTCAAATCACAGTGAAATCAAGTGACCATACTTATTGTAAACCAGGATTTGAATAAAAACAATTATTTTTGAGTACATACTCATTTTTCACATTGAAATTGTATCCTCTATTTATTTCATACATACATACATACCACACACGCTGTATCCCGACAATCAGGGTAAGCAGAGTAATCGGTGTTGTGTATTTATTTCACTATTTACGAATTAGATACTTTATACCAATAATTGGGTTTTAGTTATTTTCAGCATAATATACTCACACGCATAGTTTTGATAACAAGTAATAAAATCTATGGTAGCAGTAGCAGTAGTAGTAGTAAAGTTCCGGTGCAATAGTGTATACCGCCGTTTTATTTGATGTTACACTCTCGAACCGTCCATCTACTAAGAATATCAATAAATCAGTATCAATATTGTTTGCACAAAGTAACATACAAACTGAAGTGTTCGAGAATGAAACATCAAATAAAACGGGGACATTCACAATACTGGCAACAATGAAACGATGGCATCGTGGGCAGCGCACCACTCAGTTCACAGATAACTTGGTCGGTCTGTATCACAGAGCATCAAATACCTACCGCCCGCGCCCCCTACTAGAGGCGCCCTAAGCGATGATATTTGAAACCCAATAACCGTACGCTGAGCTGCGAGCGCTTCGTATGTGTGTGTGCTAGTATCGACACTACACACAAAGAGGAGCAAGTTAGGCACACGCACAAAACAAATGCACACGCACAACACACATATGTAAGTCATAGGCCACGCCCACAGGCTTCAACGGCGTTGTAGAAAAATCGCGCTCACGGCGCCTCTAGTAGGGGCGGGCGCGCGCATTTGATGCTCTGTGGTCTGTATTCATTATCATTACCTACAGTAATACTATAAAAATGGACATTAAGCGGCCTTTGTTAAACTAAAAGCCAATTTATTTAGTCTCCATAATGTGTATTACAGTTTTTCAATAAAAATAGCACATTATCTTTTATTATCATATCTTTTTTCATAGCGTGATTTATATCTAATTTCACTTTTATCTCTTGCACGTTTAGATGAGTGTGAATCTTCGTACTCATCACATTCTTCCTTCACATATTTTTTCATTCGTCTCTCTGATTCGTGCGGGCGGTGTCTGTGGTCACGATCGCGTGTGTCACGGTGACTTCTCTCCCGAGCCTCACGTTCCCTGTGGTGACTGTCGTATCGGCTTCTCTCTCTGCGTGAATCCATTTCCAGTTTTATAGGTTTCCTGTAGTCGTATGAACTACTTTCAACAGCGGGATCTTTACTATGCTGCCTATCTCTCGATCGACTATCAGACTGTTTATGTTGATTGTCCTTGTATCTTTCACTTGATCTAGAATTCTGCTTGTGATAGTCGCGAGGTACGCTGGGGCGTTCCTGCTTAATTTCTTTATACGGATGCGTCGAAGTGGATGGAATCGCGCTGCTGGAATTATTGCCTTCATTCTCTTCCTTGACTCCAGTGTAGAGCTCCATCTAGAAAACATTTAACAGTAGAGGATCACATTCCAATATTGCACTACAGAACAGCACTACAGAAGCCGTTAAGAGTCTGTAATTAACATTGCTTAACATGGAAGTCAACGGATTTGGGGGCTTACTTTATCTTGTAAATAAGCTAAGATGCAATGGCACAGGCGCGGCTCTTCTGGTACCATGTTCTAGGGTAGGCGCCGCTGCGGTGTGTCGTGGAACGACCAGCGGTAATTGCAGCTCGGATTATACCTACTAAATTTGGTTCAACTCCTCGGTAAAACTAAGTGAACCTAATCTGCTTGTTGGGGCGATTATCATAAGAAATAAACTGCGAAATCTGTAACTATAATTCTATATTTGTTTATAAACCGAGAGCTACTAGATCAATTTGCGTGGGATTTCACCTACATATTCTGGTATATATCAGGATGGTTACAAGAACTTTTTTACTGACCAATTCTGGCATATCTCAGGATGGTTACAGGATACTATTTACTGACCTATTCTGGCATATCTCTGAATGGTTACCGGATATTTTTCACTGACCTATTCTGGCATATCTCAGGATGTTTACAGGATATTTTTCACTGACCTATTCTGGGATATCTCAGGATGGTTACAGGATATTTTTCACTGACCTAATTCTGGCATATCTCTGAATGGTTACAGAATATTTTTCACTGACCTATTCTGGCATATCTCAGGATGGTTACAGGATATTTTTCACTGACCTAATTCTGGCATATCTCTGAATGGTTACAGAATATTTTTCACTGACCTATTCTGGCATATCTCAGGATGGTTACAGGATATTTTTCACTGACCTAATTCTGGCATATCTCTGAATGGTTACAGAATATTTTTCACTGACCTATTCTGGCATATCTCAGGATGGTTACAGGATATTTTTCACTGACCTATTCTGGCATATCTCAGGATGGTTACAGGACTTGTTATACAGCTCGGTGCTCCAAGATTTATTTCTAAGATATGTGAGCATCAGATCACATAAGCACAAACCTGATTTTTAATAACTTCCCGCAGCACTTGGGAGTAGTTCTTGGACTTAGTGGCGACCTTGTACTTGGCCCGCCTGCGCTTCATGTCTCTCAGTTCAGCCATCACCTCCAGACGGCTTTTTGATCGAACTTTTTTATTATCACTGGAAAGAATATGTGAAATATAAAATAGATATCTACACAGTATCCTTGATAACTTGTAGTTTATTTTTCCACAACCCTCTAAATTGCCTGTAGCCAGTCTGACTGAATTTTGGCACTTCACGGAGGACATAGGCCGACTGAGGTAGCTGGAGACAAGAGGGAATATCATTTAAAAATCTAGTGGGGGACATGAAACGGGAAGACGCAGCGGGACACTATTATTATATTATTATTAATAGGCTAACAGCTATTCAGCGCCTTTAACACAACACTTATTTAGTTACAAATAATAGTAACTATTTATATTTTTAGGGTTCCGTATCAGGTACGGGACCCTATTACTAAGCCTACGCCGTCTGTCTATCTGTCCGTCCGTCCGTCCGTCTGTCCGTCCGTCTGTCCGAGGGCTGTATCTCTTGAACAGTAATAGGTAGCCCGTTGAAATAAAAAAAAAATGTGTTATTATGGCCGATATAACAACAAATAAGAAAAAGTAAAAAATTCACGGGGGTTCCCATAGAAGAAACCAAAAAGTGTATGCGCGCGCGCTATCTACCGAATAGATTATGAAGCATGACATTAACTAACATGAAGCATTTCATAACACGCCATCTAGATGGAGTGAGTAGCGCTAGCCGTGACATGACGATACGGGACCCTCAGTGCGCGAGTTCGACTCGCACTTGGCCGGTTTTTTATAATTTATAATAATAGCAGATAGGTATATATTTTTTTTAAATATGACTGTCCAGTTTGTTTTTAAAAGTATTCACGGAGACAGCATTTACAACTTCACAGGGTAGACTGTTCCAAGATTCTACTACTCGGTTGGTGAGAAAGTGTCATCGAGGGTTCTGCTTGGACCTATTGTGATAGAGCTTTTTTGAGTGCCCTCTCAAGTTTGTAATGTTAGTAAGAGTGAACATATCTTGTAGCCTGGGTACGTTGTAATAGGCATTCAGAATTTTCAATGTTTTTGATTGCTCAACATAACAACAAAAATTAACAAATTACTGTCGCAAAGGGTTATTCTGACAAAGGAGAATGGGCGTTTTGGTCTACTCCTCTTCTAGCTGTGAGTATTATATCTATGGGATTACTATATTATAATTTAACTTACTGACGACGGCAAGCGCCGAAATATTTGAGAAGTGTACATAATGTATAAAACACAATAATACAACACCATATAGTGGTTGAAAAAACGCGATAGTGTTTTTAATATTTATTATAATACATGTATGTATAAACTTTCAATAATATCTATGGGAAGGTTGATTTATATAGAACATGTTTAGTATGGCAGCCAACGTCAATTATTAGGACTTTAGGAGTTATATAACTTTCAAGTTTTATAAACATAGAACCTTATCATAGTAATATGCTTACCTCTGTACGATGATCATCGTTCTAGGAAGGGTAAGTACTTAGAGCGAAACAGTTCCAAAATGACCGACCGGTATTGAAACCGTAATGATTAAAATAATTTTTTTTGGTTTAAATACCGCTCGGTCAATTTGGTACTGTTTCGCTCTAAGTACTTACCCTTCCTAGAACGATGATCATCGTACAGAGGCAAGCATATTACTACGATAAGGTTCTATGTTTATAGAACTTAAAAGTGATATACATACCTAACTCTAGATAGATAGTACTAACAATAGATGTTAGGTATGTTTGGACAAAATGGTTTTCTTGGAAAGACCTTTCGATTGATATAATATCTTTCATTGTTAGAGGAGGGGTAGACCAACTCCCATACATTTTTGCCCATCCTCCTTTACAAAAAATACTAAAATCAAGATAGGTGATCTCCTTCAAGAGTTAAAACCCTAGTTATTCACTTTGTTTGTTTGTTTGCTGCCCAGCCTCTTGGGAAGGCGGGTGGGTCATTCTCCGCACTGAGACCTCAAGACGGTCCGTTGTACGTTGCCTAGTTATTCACAATCTAAAGCCATAATAAAAAAAAATAAACATAAAAATGCCAACCCGGGCAGAGAGAGTTCTTCCACCGTGCGCGCGGGCGGGGCGCGCGCGACGACCGCGTCATATATCGCTCGTCGCTCATCCGCCGTGAACGTGGAGAGTAGTCGGTCGCTGGTCTGCGGCACCGGTCGCTCGGCCGCATCGACAGTACCTTCGTGGGGGGTTAAGGCAACTTACTCGTTAAGCATAGTTTTGTTTGAATGAGCCGCTCGTGAGGCAGGAACAGCGAGTGGCTTGTGGTGTCCTTTCCCTAAGATATTTATTACTAGATTTTGCCGGCGGTTTCGCTCGTGTTAAATTCGTATTTAAAAAGAAGAAAGTAAGTAAGCCCGCTACCATAACTTTATTTCGGAGCGCGGAACAATTCGGTTTGTATGAGAGCCACATCTTAGCGTAACCGGAACTGAATTCTATTTAGCCTATTCTGTGTCTCGTATAATCAAATGTGTTTGTACTAAGTTTCATCGAATTTGCATAATCGGTTTAAAAGTTATGGAGGAACATACATACATACAGAAAAAAATTATAAAAATCTTATATTTAGTTTTAGTATCATACATAAGAGTCTTCAGACGTAGTATCTCATAAAACAAAGTAACTTACTCCATGACCATCCCTTACTGATTTATTATTAGTATTGATTGATTCTAGTATATTATCATTTTAGTATGTATGTGTAATTTATAAAATCCATCCTACTACACAGTAGACGTCAAGTGTCAGTTTCTTGAAGAACCTAGGCTTGCCTAGATCGGTACTCTCAAGCCTCATTCAGAATGTGTAGCGGTAGAGAGGGAGGTCGAGGGCGCGAAACTAGTTCTCCTCCATGGCATAGTCAAGTCAGAGCTGACGAGGGTTTGACGCCGAAACATC
Organism: Nematopogon swammerdamellus; assembly: GCA_946902875.1. NCBI lineage: Eukaryota > Metazoa > Arthropoda > Insecta > Lepidoptera > Adelidae > Nematopogon > Nematopogon swammerdamellus. Next base: position 842,869 of record OX336335.1, read on the forward strand.
TAGACAGCTGTAAGAGAGTAAGATTGCCCCGGATGCGTTCTCTAAAGCATTGTGCACTAAGTTCGTGCCCTGCTGATGTTCTGGATCTTTGTAAAATTGTTGTACACTAAATTAGGCTAATAGATTAAGATACAAAACAACGTTTTTGAAAGGATACATCTGCCATTAAAAAGGATATGATTTAAGAATTCATTCTTAGCATACGAACCGTTGATGTTGAGTTAGTTACTGGAAAGAAACGGTCGACACAATAATCACATAGAATTAAAACTTACTGAGATATTTACATACATACATACCACATGCTGTATCTTCACAATAAAGGTGAACAGAGTAATCGGTGTTGTGCTGCAAGAACTCGTGTAAATTACAGCACAACACCTACCACCGCGTTCCGCAAAGTATTTAAACAAGATAACTATCAAGCAACAAGTAAGGCATCAAGACCCACCTCACCTGCTGTATGACCCGGTGGAAGGACCGTGCCAAGGTGAGAGTTGGCTAACCTGTCGCCCTTATGCACGGCATATTGCCCTTCTCCCTTAGTCGCCTGTTACTACATGCACGGGAGAGATGCCGTGGGGTTATTATTTTTAAGTACCAGCCCAACACGGAGCACTAACTAACACTTTATTTTAAGATATTCACCGTATATAAAGAAATGATATAGAATGATAAATAAAAAGAATACAATTACCCATTTTGAATGAATGATCATACTGAGCGGCCTCCTTTATTATTTGCGACACATCAGTTGGGCCTGGAACACACAAGTACCGTCAACCATCTTTCATTGCATTTACACCGCTTTTCATCTTACCAAACCGTACATCTTAATGTTCCCATAACACGTGACCAATTTGGGGGGTAAATATACCATGCTGGGTCACACCAGATATAGGTAATTGAAATAGGCAGTGTGGTCAGATTCTTGAGTATTCATGTTTATGCTGTAAATATTAATGCTCTTGTGAGCGGTAGTATGGGTTAATTTATGGTAAGTTACAATATAATACTTATATATAAGGTACTAACAAAACATTGTGACTTGCGAAGTTTGTTTGTCAGTTCTTCTTCACATTGAATTAAGAACTGGCGGAATTTACGACATATCCAAGCGTAGGTTACCTACCTATGGATGAAATAATACAATAAACAATAAACAGGGGGGGGGGGGGGGGGGGGGGCTATTCACCCTGTCACGTGGTATTTCTAAATTACTAATTACAAAAATAAATACATTTTTTAATGTTTGTTTTGGTGCGGAAACCTCGGTGCGCGATTCCGACTCACACTTGGTTGGTTTTTAAGTACAGACCCCACACGGTACTTAGTAGATACAGTGTAAGAGAGTTATTGAGGTAATAATGAACACTTACAGAGTTTGACAACAGTGCCGTAGCTGTTGGTGGCATCCGGTAACAATATGTCCGTTTCGCTATAACACTGCGCCTTTAACACTCTCGTTTCACCGAGGTTAGCCGATGTTGACAATGAAACGGTCTTGTTCTGCAAACAGAGCAGTAATTATTCTAAGATTGCCTCCTCGCTTTGCCACTACAATATTATCAAAGAGAGCACTTCTGCACACCGAACTAAACACTAGAAGCGACAAAGCGCGATGAAATTTGTTACCTGTCGGTAAACAAGAGTGCATGCCATTTTTTTTTTTTTATTGTAAACGCGACATTTCGCGCCGAGCCAACCATAAGGTGTCCGGTCGTATGCGAGGGTTGCTAAGGTCACGCCAGCCTGACAGGTGCCCATTCACACCCCTCTTGAAGGACGCTAGACTGTACTTGGGGGGAAATATATGAGCAAGGAGAGCGTTCCAGAGTTTACCGGTTTACGACTTCATAGGATCACATTTTTTTTTATTTATATTTTTATGTAATCCGGTATGGGTGGCTGAGTCGAAGGGGCCAAAGCGCATGCTCCGATCAGCCAATATCACCTACGAGAAGGTAGGTGCCATACCAGAGACTTCCCTGGATTGCTGGCTATACTGGACTAGAGAAGAACACAACCGAGGCTGCTATGCGGTCATCTTACATCCAGTACGGTGGTACCAACCCAGTCGGCTACAATTTGAGCCTACCACCTAGTAAGGGGCAAGGGAAGGGACCTGCATTTTTACACCGGTTCTGAACAGTGAAGCAGCAGGTGTAGGTATGCACGTAATATTTTTCGACAGAAAAAACTAATTAAAACACGCCGACCGGATTCGAACCGCGGACTTCTCGCATGAGAAGCCGATGCCCAAACCACTTGGCCACCCGCCGCTTAAAAGCAATCTCATGCTAATAAGAATGCTCTAACGCCATATAAACAAGCATAGTCATTTAGAACTCAGCTTGGAACATGTTTTTTCAGGAGTGATGCATGAGAAGGGTTCGTCCAGTACTTACTATATCAGTGCTTAGACATAACAAATGGTACCCCCATTACCATAGCCGAGGTAGGAATATGTAAGTGCTCCAAATTTGAAACATACCTCGTTCAAACGGCGGCGATCCCACTGGAGTGTCTGAAGCGCGAGCGTCAAATCTTTTTCGACGCGAGCGATGTACGAACGCAATTCTGACACCTGCCCCTGGCGTTCCTCCATCACTCTTCATAGGTTAGGTTATTTATATCGTGTTTATGTATACACAATTTGACAGCGCGTGAACTTGGTGGTTTTATTCTCTTTGTTCTCACGATTAAATAAATGAATAGGTTAAATAACACTGTGAAGTTTTCGTTATTTTAATCGGTTTTCTTCTTCTTCTTTTTTTAAATAGTGGCAACCAAACGAATAGGAAATTCGTTTATTACTGCCAGTATCCAGTGACGGAGTTGCACGGTATAAATTTGTGATTATGTCATTTTTATACCGTTGACGTTCACGCACGTTGTCTGTCACTTGTCAATCAAAGATGTTGTTTGTTGTTATTGTTGTTATTATTTTCGCTATAAAGAGGCAGGCAAAGATCATTTGACCATACAGCCAATTCTCAATCAAAGAATTAAATATAATTATTTAATTAAGGAATGTGTTGAATAATATATATTTAATAATATATATTTATAATTATAATATATATTTTTTATTTATTTATTCGTGCCTTTTCGGGACAGGCAGAACCAATTAAAGTGTACAGCCTTGACTGGTTCTACTTCTAATGTCTGTTGTTTTCTTTTTGTATTGCGAGAATCTCAAAAATATATACTTTTTATATGAGACGACGAAAATAATAATAATAAATTACTATGATGTTGTTGTTATTTTTTTCATTCTTCTTTTTAAAACTTGACAATTTATCTATTAAATTAAATCAATTTATATAATATCTGTGGCATTTGGTGCCAGCGTCGAGTCTTGAAGATCCACGTTTTAACAGATCAGGCGATATAACGAAGTTTACGACCTTAAATTTATACTATAGCTTCGAGAACGTCACTGGAAGCATCCTACAGAATATGGATAGGTAGAGAGAGGGAGGTCGAGAGCGGGACTGGTGTTTCCTCGCGTCCTAGTCAACGCAGACTAGCTGACGAGGGCTTGAAGCGAGCCGAAACGTGAAGCATGCGCGGGAAATTTAGAGTGGCCACTCGCTAGTCCCGGCCTCGATTAATACCCTCCTCTACTGCCGATGGGCCCGGATATGTTCGGTGAAGCCATCGTAAGCTTAGATCCACACCTTCCTTTATTTTACTACACACCAATTCGTATTCAATAACTTTGGAAACCTATGCTGAACACATCGGCGTAGGTCCTTCGTGAGATTAACTTTAACTTCTTTACTTCACTTTCAGTTTCCAATGAATGTTATTCGTGTGGTGAGCAACTACGTTAGACCAAAATATAGGTAAAGATGAACTACGGTTCCGTTGTTGTTATTACGGAAATGCTCGGAGGAAATATAAAGCCTGACGAATATATGAGGGGCCGCCATATTGCGGAATTTCGTTGGAACTAATTTCTTACACTGGCCACAATTATGTTTGATTCTTGATAATCTGTTGTCAATGTCAAAATTGCTTCTGAACTGACATTTAGGTGAAACGTTATGTCATTGTAGTGAGATTGTCATGAATTGGCCGCCGTAATGTACAATTAGGTAATTATTTTTTGTTCTATCTAGGTGTATCTCAAGCATCTATTTACCGAATAGCAAACAAAAGAGGGACGTAAATATCATTCGTTCTGAACAAAAAACACTTTTTGACTTTACAGAAATACGAAACGTTCGAATAAAAATAGCTTAGGTTAAGTTTTTCTGAACTAGAATTTTTATTGAAAAGTTTAGTGTTTCAGCAAGGTCGATTAATAATATTTTTAATAATTTGTACACTTTGCTTCAGGACATATCTGCAGATACATGGAAAAAATGTTGTGAACATGTAAATGTAAAGGCTAGTTCTTTTTACATTGACATCATAATATATATAAGAGATGCATTAACTTAAAATACATTTTGTATATCTTATTGTGTATTTCAGTGCAAAAGTACATTTTGAATAAAAACATCGGCCAATTCAATATGTGCGTACTATACTGAATGTTGCTATATAAATCTAAAAAGTGGCTCCATTTTGACAGCTCTCATATATTCCTGGTCAGGCTTTAGTATCCTATATAATATGTCCTATTTCTTCCGAGCGGAAATGCATCGGGAGATTTATAAAAAAAAAAAAAAAATTGAGTGATTTCACTTCAGTTGGTCAAGTAATTTTTGCAATGAAAGATATTAACAAAGATGCGAGCAACTACGGCCAACCAAATTATAGTGAACGATGAACCAAGTTCCGTCGTCGTTTTATAGAAAATGGTTCGACAGCGGTTTTATGAAAATAAAAAACAGTATTTTTAGGGTTCCGTATCCCTACGTGACGTGACCCTAATTATTAAGTCTTCTGCCATGCCAGTCCGTCCGTCTGTCTGTTCTTCTTTTAAAGGTTATATCTTTAGAACGGTAAAAATAAAAGGCAACCATTGAAATTTTCACAGAATATGTGTTATTATGACGGATATCCTAACAAACAATAAGTAAAAAAAAGTAAATAATACATACAAGGGCCTTGTATGTATTATTTACTTTTTATACATTATACAAGAAATATGTTTTTTTTTTCTTTTTAGCTCTATCGTAAAACATTTTAGTACATAAAAACACAAATATAAAATATAATACATAGGTATATCTAAATACGAATGCCGGTCCTGCCTCCTACCACCACATATTGGTGGTAGGAAACACTTGGTGCGTGAGGTCGACTCACACTTGGCCGGTTTATTTTTTATTATAAAATTTATTCCATTGTAAGGAAATAACTTTCAAGTTTTTGCTATAAGTACTTATGCGTTCGCCCAGGGCGCCAGAGGAAGACACATATGCACGCACGCATGCACGCACATACGCACGCATGTGCGCACGCACGCGCGCACGCACCAGAATTCTCGGCCGAAATTTAACGGCCCAATTAAGCCGCGGCAGCTAATATTGTATTGGACCGTAATCCACACACCTTTGCTATAGCATCCACCTAGCTATAAGTTCGGAAATTGCGATATTTTAAATCATATGTACCTAATAAATAGATATTGAATTTAGCATTCCTTTATTTAAATAAAAAACACACATTAGTCGATAGTACTGAAATAATGCATGTAAAGCTTAGCGATTCCGAAAGCTCGTTCGTCCCAGCGCCGAGTCAAGTTTGAGTCAAAGGTTGCATCCTGACCGGAACGGCCGGAGCCGAGGGCAGCAAAGCTCTCGAACTTTTCGACCCCTCCAGTTTCCCTCCAGGCGCGTCACACACACGCTCCCATCTTCTACACATACATCCATACCGAGCTGTGCGTACTCACGTACGTGTACGTGTATTCATTCGTCAGTCAGTGGCGCGAAGGTAACGGCGAGCGGACGCACCAACCGCCGGAACGGTGCGACGACGCGATCACGCGACGCGGCAACGAATGCCCAAGATCGAAGTTCGAACTGCGCGAGAATGAATGTGTTCGAAAATTGAACTGTTTAAACTTATTGTTATTATACATTTTGGAATTAAGTACCTACCTAGTTAATATTTTAAAGAAAACGGTTACGCGTTATTTATTTGGAAATATATTGGTGGCGTCTATATGTGAAACGAAGAAATAACATTCAAAAGTTTAATCAAGTATCCTATTCTTCCAAGAATGTTTTTGCCAGTTATACAGCAAGTGAAAACAAAACATCTGTGAAGTGATACATACTCGTGTGCTAGTTATTCAGTCGATTCTAGTCGATGACATGGATTAAATTTGGAATATTCACCGTGTATGTTTTAGTCAAAGGTATTTATTATTCTATCATAATGAATAAAGTTTAACGATATTTAAATTAAAATATAGAACAAAACAAACAATATCAAAAGTAAAAAATCATGTAAGCATTGTGCATATCTACTCGCATAGCACATATCTGTGTGTCCTGCGAAAACGGATACAAGTCGAAAAAAAAAATTTTACAGGAGAGCGAGTTTAAGAGATTTTATTACCATTAAAAAAATGGTAAAAAAATCTTGCCGCGTTACAGTTCAAGATAGAATTTTAGGTTAAATCCTAAACGTCAAACGATGTATTTATATTTATATTTATCAAGCCGGCCGCGGCGCGCGCCGCGCTCCCACCGTACAAAAGACATGAACGCATCGCGCGCGCTCAGGGTTTTCTTATGTGTGCAACGCGAATTTTGTCGATTTCAAATTTAGAACATTTTCTCTTAAACGTAATTATTCTATGTTTTATATTTTTATGTAACATAATATTTATAAGCTTAATAGACCGAATTTTTTGGAAGAAAGGGTTCAATGAAAGTTGCATAGAATAATAAAACTAATTAGATATAGAATAGAATAATAATAATTTATTCAATCGTACATAAATTATCTATCACACATTAACACATAGCAACATACAGTTGTACAATAGAGAGTGCGTAGGCGCAGCATTTTTTGGCCACTTGCGAGTATCACAAGAGCCGCTGTTTTAAAGCGTAGCCTACACTAATAATAACATTAAATCTAATAGAAATTTATACACATTTAGCTACAGTTAACACTTTTACACAACATTTTTGATTTACAAGTAGGAAAACCTAAACGAAAATCCGAAGTATTATATAAAGTTCTCACGAAAAAACAGAATGGTACGGGACTCTCTCCACGCGAGTTCGACTCGCACTCGAGCACTTCTTTAATCTTCTATTTTAAATATTAAGTACCTACTTCAGTATAAACAAAATCTATCCACACATTTCGTACTTAATATGGGTAAGTCAATAAATATATACACATATACTCGTATTATTATTATATTGATACTGCATAATATTCAGGTTAGTGTAAAACTATACTTTAAGTATAGAATAACCTTAATATAAACTTTATTCAGATTTCTTTTCCACACACCCTTTCGTATAATAATTTGCTTTCATAATATTTTCAACGTGTCTCTTTAATTTGGATTCCTCGAATAACATCGACCCTAATTTTTAATCCCCCAAATATAATTATTCTCTATAGCGCATTTGAATTGCTCAGGGTCCTTTTCTGATGTAAAAGCTGTTCAATATATAGGTACGTACGATGTGCAGTGTGGTCGCGGAGTTCTTTGACCTGAGAGGCCGAACGCTTGGCAGACGGGCCCCAACCGACTGTAATAGTTGAAGCGAATGTGATGTTGGTAGGGCTGGCTGACTTATTATTTCAAATTCAAATTTGTTTATTTATTTTGGCGCCAAAACAGCTATATAAAACCGCTTGCGATATTTAGCTCGCACTTTGAAAAGAGTTGGATCTATAGAACTGAGATATTTTAGTATACAAATTGTATTAAATTTAAATTTCCGTATAGATTTTGACATTTGTTCTAAAAAGTATTTTGAACATTTTCGAATAAATACCATAATTAAATGAAATCGTTATAATTTATTGCTAATTGAATATAATTTTTTTAATTGAATTAATTTTTTGTAGGTTTTCTGGATATTAATTTTAGATTAGTTTTAGTTTTAGTGTATTAGTGTATAGTTGTATTTTGTAGGTATTTGTGTATTGTGTATATTGCAATGTAATATACATTGCAATTTGTTTGTTTTGTTATATTACTAATCATGACTGAAATAATTTATTGCTTATTTGTAGTGGTGTAACAGTGCCATATATATAAATAGGTTAAAAGTACCTTCCACAAATTGCCCGGGTAGGCGTGCAACAGCGCCTGCCACAGCCCTCCTTCAAAAAGCTGTGCAAGCACACACACATTTGGTTAGTATAAATAAACCATCTCGTTATAATCACAACTGATTCTATGAATTATTATTTTCAATTAATAAAATTATTTAATATTTTAATACATTAAATTGAGGTAACTAATTATAAAATCATCAATCTATATGGAAATTGAATAAAAATGTTATACTAAAATATGGCAGTTCGTTAAATCTACATCGGCTATCCAACTTAGTCTATACAACTTTTTTCACAGTGCTAGTAAATACGAGTACATAGGTAGTGGGAAATATCGTAATATTTTGCAGCTTCTTGCGTGGTTTTTGGTTGGTGTAAGCGGCATAATTAAGATAAAAAAGAACATGATAGAGATGTAATTAATAATAACATATTATCTCATTCAAATAATCTAAGTTACCCATTTGCCTAATTAAAATTAAGAATGGTTTCGCACTATATTGTGAAATTTTCCTTATATAAGAACAGAATAGAATAGAAAATGCTTTATTGCTCAAAGAAACATTCAACAATAACAAGCACATTAGAACATTTACATATGATGCAAAGGCGGACTTATTCCTTACTGATATTTCTTGGCGGGGGCACTCCCGTAGATATCTGTGAATGAAATAGTTTTATTTACACCTATATTTGGTTTTAGATTTTTATAATATATATTTTGTACACAATAAAAAAAATTAAGATATAATCTGTGTCGATAAGAATTCTGTGGTCAAATTTAAATTTGGAATGTTTCCAGCCATAACGCGAATGCTTTACTTAAGAAGATCATTTTACCCTTTCGCCAAAAAGCGATGCAAACATTTAAACTTTCGTGCGTTGAACGATCGAATAAATTTCCCCTTCGACTGGAGCTATTTCCAGGTAAAGCCAAAGGTAAATTTGGATATAATTATGAAGAAATTTTCTTGAAAGCCGTGCGTGCTCGTAATACGATGCGGTGAGCAGATGTAATGGTGTGTGATTGGTCAGTTTCTCTCGCTAATGTCAGATAAATGAGGAGTTTGCACCGCGCTCTTCTTATCGCACAGTTTCTTCGGTCGTTACCATAGATATAGAATCGACATAGATTGGCAATTCGCGCGAAAAGAATGTATATTGGAAGGAAATTTATCCTTAAGAGAGAACGATATAAGTGCAAAACGTGAACTGCAAAGGTGTGGAACGGTCTCCCAGGGAATATCTTTCCCCGCTCCTACAATCCACGGATCTTCAAATCGCGGGCCAGCGATATTAGTCCACCTCCAAGCCGGACTGGCACCTCCTCGGGGGTGAAAGTGGCTGCGCCTGAGGCTTCGACGAAGAGAAAGAAGTATGGGTAGTGAAAGCAAAAGGGAGGAGGAATACATATACAGGATGTTTCAGGATAGGGTTTCGTAACTTCAGGGTTCGAAAGGGGTCCATATTTGAAGACGAAAAGCTCTGAAACGTTTTCCCAGATTCGGTCATTTCATAGTACTCTTTAGTGAAAATCGTTTCATCGAGACTTGTGGACTGTTAACGTCCGCCTTTATTAAATAAAAATAAAATTAATAACTTACATGCATACCAACTAAAATTTAACTGCACGTAGGTTAATTCTAAACACTGAAAGTTTAATGACATAAAAAGAAAAATCCTCTTGAACTAGACCATTGCACTCCCTAGACTTAGACAGCACTGTTGCCAAATCTCCCCAGACTCACAGTCCATCGAGTTTTTATTATAATTTTCAATTTTTTATGAAAAAAAAATACGGAATTTCGATTTGAGTGATAAGGATTTTTTTTCTCTAATATTGAGTATTCCTGAAGTTTCTTAAGCCTATCCTAAAACATCCTGTATAGGTGTTGGTCTCATTAGACAGTATTATATTGCCAATCGATAGAGTGTTGATGACATCTATGGTCGTTAGAGTGCATCGACACGGAGAACTCTCCCCGCCGCCCCCGCACCGCTCGCTCGACACACTCACTCGGCTGTGTAAGATACATCTGCGATTATGAAGACGTGACGATTTTCTCTCTGCATTCGATTAGATGTGATTGCGTAACAATGATAGAGTAATAATTGATAGAAACTTAATGAGTTAAACCACAGCGACGAAGTGATGAAAAACTTATATGATATGTTTATGTGTTTTTATCTCTAGACGTGTTGATAGTTGCTTTGTTCGAAGTTGATTGCCCCAATTTTTTTATAGAAATCGCGACAAGTGGCGCCCAGTCACCCATAAGGTTTCTAACGACGCCCATGGGCATTCGGTTGCACGCGGGGGTTGTGGATGCCGTGCCGGGCTGACAGGTGCCCTGAAGGACCCGAGACTATACTTGTGGGGAAATATGTGGGCAAGGAATTATTATTAAAATTACTAGGACTGTTATGCTGGTAGAGATTGCCTTAAGCCAATAAGCACACTCATTGAATTTTTGCAATGTAAGAATATAAGATTTGTGTTTTTTTCATGTAATAATTTAAGGGCCTAAGTGAAATGGAACGACTTCCTGTGTGAAGTTCGTGCCGGCTACCACTAAACTTGACGGTAACACAAACAATTTACGTAGCAGCTTCGACCAACCTGTCATTCAGTGCGGTGGTATCATTCCGGGCGGGTTAAACCATACCAGCTACAAATATAATATTTTAATCTTCCATGAAACTTTATTAACTGACGAATTGGTTGTATTTACAGATAAATATTCTAGCAAAAGAAAGGATTTATTTGATATAAAATGAATACAAAATTAAAATGCTAAACAAACTACTTACATATTCCAGCTATAAATGTTTTTTTTTAATATAAATAATATATTCTAGCTTCTAGCTAACAAAATTACCTATTTCGTAAAGTTGTGTTATATGTGAAAATGGCGAGACGCAACGAAGAAAAAAAATTCGAATGTTTCTTCAGAATGTTTCAAAACTGCACGTTGATAAAGAAGTGGCGCATTGCAAATAGGAGTACGTTGTAAAATCACAATTAGCGTCGAGCCGAGTGTAGTCCAACTACTTATCAACCTCTTTTCATCCACTCACTGGTGCAACAAGTAATCCACTAATACTGCACTGTTGTAAGACAGTAAATCTAAAAAATCACATATTGGCATTGCACACAGGTGTTCTAAGCGAATGGACGGCTTGGCATTCGCATCCCCCCGCATTCGGCCGAATGTCCATAGGCGTCGTTAGATACGTATGGGTATCTGGGCGTTATACGTCGCGCTTTCCGTACCGTACGGGTACGTAAACCTATATCGTCGGTCTGGCCGTCCTTTTGAACCGTAATAGTTAGCCGGTTGTATAACTTTTACAATATACATGTGTTATTAAAGCGGATATCCTAAAAATTATTAAAAAAAAAAATGAAAATGAAAACGTTTATACGTATAAGCGTCAAACATTGAGTGATTATAAACTCAATAGTTGAAACAACAAATAATAAAAACTGACCAATTGGTGGTACGGGACCCTAGGAGCGCGAGTCCTTGGCCGGGTGTTATATAAAAACCGGCCAAGTCACCGCCACTCAAAAATGTTCGTCAACGGGGTCGCTTTATTAATTACCTCAACTTTTTGCCCGCGACTTCGCTCGCGGCATTGTAGGTTATGCTTAATTTGAGTCAAAACAATATATTCTCTCTCTCTCTCTCTCTCTCTCTCCCCCCCCCTCCCTCCCTCCCTTCCGCCCTCCTTCCTCTCCCCCGTCCTTTAGGATACGAATTGATTAGGTACAAAAAAAAATCCAAAAAAAATTACGCACTTCCCATACAAATATTCGTCCCTTATTTTAACCTTACCTTACCCTTTAGGGGGTGAATTTTCATAAACGCTGATATACATAAACGCTGATATACTTTGTTCTACTGAAGATGTGTAAATTTGGAATCTACCACTAATTAATTATGTGCGATATTGCTTTTATTTTATTATTGTAATGATATTTTAATTTTGGATTATTTTATAAAAAAATTTTAATCTTTGACGTGTCCCATAGTGGAACAATTTTATTTATATAAAATTGTATAAACCCACTCAACGGGAAATAAACGATTTTGACTTTGACTTTGACTTTGACTTTACAACAGACTACTATACACCAACAGCAGTCTATAGACCAATTTCCATATTCCTAACTTCAAAAATGACTAACTTCAATACAAATTTTAATCGCCTCTTAGGGGATGAGTTTACAAAAATCCTTTCTCAGTGCTTCCCTACGTTATGTAAGGAACTCATACGCTATATTTCATGCTTCTAAATTCAGTGATGACAAATAAGTGATGCATATCATGATGAAGATGATATGCATCAGAATCTCAGTATTCATGTGAAGTGACTCAACGTACCGTGCTAAAGGGCGACGGTACCGCCACGTCTCACCTTGGCACGGTACTTGCACCGAGTCATGCAGCTTGCTGCTTGCTAGCATACTTGCTGCTTGATCGATTGAATCTTGTTCGAATATTTTGCGAAACGTGGCGGTCGGTGTTGTGCTGTAATTTATCAGAGTTCTTGCAGCACAACACCGATTACTCTGCTTACCCCGATTGTCGGGATTCAGCGTGTGTGATATGTATGTATGTATGACTCAGCGCGGAGAAGTTGGCGAGGTCTGACTCCGCGGAGGATTGCTCGATGCTGCCTCAGCTCGAGTTTCGCGAGCTGGTGAGCTGCAAACAATCGGTTTGAATAACATTTGGAAATATAATACTCAACCGGCCGCTATTGTGAAAGTGCGGAGTCGTGTTAATTGAAAAAGCATCCACCTACTTGCCCACTCAGTCCGAGTGCAAGTCAACAAGCGGGAAAATTGCTTTGTATTCAGGCCGATTCTATTAAAACTGGAAAAATAACTATGCACATTTCAATTCTCACTAAGTAAGAACAACTATTTGATACTGCGAAATATCTGTGACTTGATTTATTCTTGACTAGCTTTTGCCCGCGGCTTCGATTGCGTGAAATTCGTATTTAATTAAATTACAAATTTAAATTTTTTATACATTTTGTTGTTTTAATATTGTATTTACTTAGCGGTCCCTCGACTCCTTTAAGTATTCTGTTTCTTAATAATTTCCGTTTACTTACGTAAACGGAAATTATTTTTGACTTTTAAATGGTCGGGGGTTTTTTTAGCTTAAAAAAAACCGCATGCAAATCCGCCCACTTTTTAAGAGGTATCTTAATAAGGTTAATTAAGGTATATTATTTGTTTGATTACTGAATTACTTGATTACAAACATAGCTTGATTAAATACAGGCATGAAATTCGCAATCCCCGTGCATCACAGAATGTCCATGGCCATTGTTAGACACCTACTCGTAAGTGAAACGAAGCCAAATGTCGCGTTTCCCATAAAAAAACTGTTTTGTCTTTATATTTCATACTACTGCCCATTCTTTAGTAGAACTACTACATTGTCGGCCCCTACGCGTTTTCCACATCCCAAAGCTTAGTTCGTAAAGAACGCCCGCAAGGCATTACAACTTGCCTTTTTGTGACCCTTTTATACAACGTTTCCCTAAACTCAACGTCAAGCAGGATCCAGGGAGTAGGCCAGTTACTACTACCCAGGGAAAAATAAGAAAAACAAATCTGAGTCATTTATTATTTTAGAAAAAAATTTAACTGAATATTTTTTTTTGTAAAACTACAGGCATTCTGGTTTTATTTGGGATACTTATCAATAGCAGAGTTATTTAGGCTTCCAATATAAAAAATTGAACAATTATATTTGCAAAGTAGTCGTAGTACCTAAAATGTTGTACGAGATGTCAATTTTCAATGCAATGCAATGCAATGCTCATACCATAAAAAACAAATGACTCCGATTTTTTTCTTATTTTCCCCGGATAGTCATAAACTGGCCTACTCCCTGGTTCCCGCTTGATGTTGAGTTTTGGTGCACCCGGCACGGGGAGAGATGCAGTGGGACTGTTATTTCATAACATAAATAAACGCAATTCAGCAGTCTCGGTATGTCCAATTATATCTCCAATAAGAATATTCCTATCAGAAAAAGGCCGTTAGAAACTAGGGCAAGTGTGTCACGGACGACGGAAGCGACATTAAATAACTAGTGAAGTAGCAGCAGTTGTCTATCAGAGTGAGATACGCTTCGCGCCAGCAACCGTTCAACAAACACGGCACGAGAGGGTTCGCGGGCGGGCGGGGTTCTGTTGTGTTGTGCACCCATTGTCACGGAGTCAAGTTGTCGGTTACAATGGCGCCCGCCCCGCGCGCCTCGCCTGCGCAGCTGTTGCTCTCACAGTTGACGTTCTTATTTTGAAATCAACAATTTTATTGTCTTTTTGATGGGGTGCATCGTGGCTAGGGTTGCCAGATGTACTTTATTTTAAAGGACAGCACACAGGACTCTATTACAGACCCAAAAATCGTTCATGTCTCGAAATCGAGAATAGAGGACAAATGAAAATACTTCGTCCTTTATTTTGAAAATTGCAATGCAATATGATGCAGGCATCTAGCAGGTACGTTGTGTTGTGTCGCTCGCGTCCAAAAAACATGATGTCCTTTATTGTATGCCATAATAAGTAATACCAAGTATTCTGTAAAGAAGCAATATTGGATTTGATCTTTTTCTAATAAATGTAATTAATTCCGTAACAGAACAGATCATTGCATTGAAAACAACATGATGTCCTTTATTTTATCTTTTCAAGTCCTCTAAAACACAAAACTGGAGCTGGTAACCCTAATCGTGGCTCGCTTTGTGTTCGTTCCGCTGTCAGCACAAAGGTGACGCCAATACCAGCACGGACAGGCATTTTTAACCGACTTAAAAAAAAGAGGAAAATATTTTACTTATTAGGAACGAAAAAAAAAAAACACTTCAGTAAAGCAATATTTACAAGTAGTTATGTACTAGATTAGAAGTATTTTTGCGTAGTGTCGCTGTTCATAATTATTCATAATTATTTTTTTTATAAATTACCTATTGAATATACCCGTGATGTCAGCCCGTAACACCTACTACACCGAACTGGACGGAAAATGCGATTTTTCGCACTTTTTTCGGTCTTTTTTTTTCTTTTTTAACGTGCAAAGCTTCTTGCCGATTCTTCTTCGTGGGTGTAAGTGTAATCGAACCGGATAGAACAAATTGTGACAGGTTCGAGTGCAGTCTTACTGCCATATGAATGCTCAATAAACAATACAACAATACAATACAAAAACACTTCGACATAACTCTTATCTTTGATCAATTACCGTACCGGCAATACAATAAGTAAGTTCAAATGAGATTGCATCTACTGTGAAGGTATTCCAGCAGGTAGGAAGGCACCTATGCGAGAAGAAAGGGCACACGCAGGTGCGGGACGTGGAAATAGAAGGGCGTGGATAGGAGGGAGGGGGGGGGGGGGGGGGGGGGGTGCTGCCCGGAAAATGCGCCGGAGCGTAAAATGATTGCATTGTTTCTCACTAGTTTCTCACGTCTGAACTAACCTGTCCCCCCTCTCAGGCCACGCTCCCATCCCCCTCTCGATGCTTCCTCCAGTCTTGTTTGGATAGTCTATTGTATATACTTATTGCACTAAAAAATATGGACATAAGATAACGGCTTATGTAAATTTTCTAATGTACTATTACTGTTGAATATTTATTGGAGCAATAAAGCATGGGTATGATAACTGCCAAGCGAGTGGCGGAAAAAAATATAGATATGACAGAAGGTACGGTAATACTAAAAAATGCGTAAATATGCGTACAATGTGGGAGATAAAACATTATAACATTTAAGGGGGGGGGAGAAGGAATTCGTATTTACCTAACTATACCAATATTTCAAGTGATTTAACTATAATTTATATGCCTATAGTTATAAGTCAATGCCTATAGTTAGGTAAAGATTCAAGGTATAATGTGTGATTGATTATTAAGCATATAAATCACAGTTACATATATCTATTGAAATATGGCTATAGTTAGGATAATAAGGATGTGATGTTTTGCCTAGTACCCCCTCTTAATATTAATAGTTACGTACGATATAAATATTATACCCACAGAGCATCAAATACCTTCCGCCCGCGCCCCCTACTAGAGGCGCCCTAAGCGATGATATTTGAAACCCAATAACCGTACGCTGAGCTGCTAGCGCTTCGTATGTGTGTGTGTGTGCTAGTATCGACACTACACACAAAGAGGAGCAAGTTAGGCACACGCACAAAACAAATGCACACGCACAACACACATATGTAAGTCATAGGCCACGCTCACAGGCTTCAACGGTGTTGTAGAGAAATCGCGCTCACGGCGGCGCCTCTAGTAGGGGCGGGCGCGCGCATTTCATGCTCTGTAATTATACCTGTATACCAGATACACATATACGAGTGGGTATAGGGTGGCAAAATGGGGAATTGGAGAAACGAACAAGGTGGCTGCAGTAGTACATCGGATAATCACGCACAGCCAATAACACCACTCCTCGCGAGACCACTCTCAGTTAGGTGACATGCCCATGATAGGTAATTACTAATTACCTACCTATTGTATTAAATTTGGCATAATATGCAGTTGTTTGTTACATTCGGTATGAAACGGATGACAGTGCGTGCGCGCACAATAGTCGACCAAGCTTCCGCGTTATACCTACTTGCGCTTCGATAAATAAAACGAACGTGCATTCACGACATAATGTTAAATTAATAATGCTTCTTTATTTGAGGAGTTCCATATGCTAAATGGTCTAAATCATAAACATATTATTTCTCTATTTTTTTTTTATGTAAACCAGCATGGGTGGCTGTGCCGAGGGACCAATGATGCAGTCGACAGAGCCAAAATCACCTCTCCTCGCGAAACCACGCTCAGTTAGGTGCCATGCCAGCAGATTTGCGGACTGTTGCTAGGCTGTCTAGCCCGTTAATACGACGCTTGAAGACACCCAGGTTAAAGGATTCAGGAAATACACTCGCCGGAAGACAGTTCCACACTCTAGCGGTGCGACAAAGAAACGATTTAGAAAACCGATGGGTTCTCAAAAGCCCAATGTCAACAACAAAAGGGTGCTGAGTCTCTCTACGACGAGTCATGCGGAGATAGGACGGGTGGCAGGGAATAAGGGATGCTAGTTCCGCAGAGCAGCGTCCGTGATCTATGGTCTAACTAAATGGATGACTAAGCCTATCGATTTATCGTTAAAATACTGCTATAAATTTTACATTCTTTCCTGTGTCGTACGGCGAAAATATGGAACGGTCTTCCGGCGAGGTGTGTTCCCCACTACCTATAACCTGGGCATCTTCAAAAGGCGTGTCAATAAATTAGACGACGACCTTTTTGTCCGCCTCATAGCCGGCATGGCGCCTGTCTGAGCGTGGTTTCGCGAGGACTGTGTTATTGGCTGTGTCTGTGTGTGTTATGTGTGTGTGTATTGATCTTCCGTTAAAGTATTGGGAACATACACCCGCGCCGTCTATAAAAAAGTTAAATTACAAATTTGAAAAACCCCCGACCCTTAAAAAGTAAAAAATAATTTCAATTTACTTACTTAAAAGAGACAGAGAAGTGCGAGTTCGTGCCACAGGGACGACGCTCTACAACCGGATTTTCTCTTTCTAAAGCTCGATGCACATTATTTTCCGCCGGGTACTGTACATATTGGCTGCCGGCAATGCTCGTACGCACTAATTATACGTACCTAGGCAATTACTCAGTAGCTAATGCTTACACTAAAAAACTACACACAGACCTAATTACTAGATAGAACTATCATTAAAACAGTCACGTGCCAGTTTAAACTTAGTGTTTTCTAAATTAGTATGTTATGTTACGTACCGTGTGGGGTCGGTACTTAAAAAGAATAGCCCCACTGCATCTCTCCCCGCCGCATGTCGTAAAAGTCGACTAAGGGATTGTCAGCCTCGGCAGCTCAGTGGTGCGGTCAGTTATTGGATGGGTGACCGCCCGACCGTTGGAGGCTGACCGTGGTTCGGATTCCACGTTAAACTGTAGGTCCCTTCCCTTCTTACCTTACTGGGTGGTAGGGTTTATCCCGGCCGGGTTGGTACCACCGCACTGAGCGAAACGTCGGTCGAAACGGCTATGTAAATAGTTCGTGTTTTCCGTCCAGTTCAGTGTAGCCGGCGCGAAATGAAGGGAAGCACTGACATAGCACCTAGTTCACCCGGTGTTATGGGCTGACATCACGGGTTGTAGGTGATGTAGCCAACCGTGTCAGTTTCCATAAAAAAAAATGTTATATTGGTTTAGCTTTTATTTAGCTATCCTTGCTCCTTACTCGGTGGCAGGCTCAAATTGTAGCCGTCTGGGTTCGTACCACCGAACTGGATTTAACATGGCCGCATAGCATTTTGAGCGCCACCTCTCCATGATCCTTCCAAAGTCGTACGGTCACAGAATAGAAGCTACAACAACAGTTGGTTACTTCGTGCCTTACTTGCTCCTTGATGAGTTATCTTGTACTACTTTAGTAGTCGACGTTGTGCGGTAATTTACCCAAGGATTGCAGCACAAGAGCGATTACTCGGTTTACCTCGAATGTGGGGATACAGCCTGAGTGGTAAGTATGTAATATCGTGATTTTAGGGTTCTGTACATTACTAAGTCTACCTCGCACAACACTTATGATCTGTGCTACGTCGTCTGTCTGTCTGTCCTATTTTAACGGCATGTATTCTTAAACTAATAGATAGCCAGACGAAGTTTTCACAGAAAAAAAGAGTAAAAAATTCAGGCTTTATCGTAAAAACGGCAACAGATACAAGCGTCAAACTTGGTGTGATTATAGTGCAAACTCTAAAGTAAAACAACAAATTATAATATATTGTGTGGTGGTACGGAACCCTCGGTGCGCGAGTCCGACACTTGCCCAGCTTTTACATCGAGAGATCGAAAGTGCAGGCACGAATTTTAATCGTCTGAATAGGTGTTAATAATCTATTCATTGATCAAAATTACCGCAACTAATCGTTATTTATCAATCGCCGTACATTAAACTGACTCCTTGAATATAAAAAGCGGAATAAATCAATTTTATTCAGAAGAAAACACCGAATTCTCGGCTCAGGAATGAGAAGATTGGGTCGGAACCGGTTCTCGGTTTTGAGATCACTTTCGAGCGGCGGGACCGGATTCGGAGCGGCGGCGGCGCGGCGCGGCGCGTCTGAATCTCCCGCCTCCGCCCTCACTCCGCGGCGGGGCGAACGCATACCTAAACAGATACTATCCCGTTCGGAGGTTTTCGATGCAAATATTTAAAAAACCGGTCAAGTGCGAGTTGGACTCGCGCATGGAGGGTTTCGTACCACCACACAATATAATATTATTTGAGGAGCGTCCGTTCAAAAGGAACTGTTTCGGTTTCGACAAGTTGCGCGTTTTTTGACGGATTCTCAGACTGTATTCAAATTCTCCCTGTAAAATTTTAATGGTCAAAACGAACTATTTCCTATAGAAAATTACAATTGAAAACTAATCGAAAGGGCCTATTTCCATTTTGTCTAGGCAAAAGGGCCTATTTCCAAAAGAACGTCTGTAACATCTATGTATAAAATCATTAAATTATGCATGATATTCTGCTTATTTGTTGTATTTTCCTTATCAATATCACTGTATAAATAAATCTACTAGATATCCTAAGTTTAATTAGCTATCAGTTTTTTGGCTCTACTGAAAATTCTGTTACAACTGAAAGAGTTCCTTTCAAACAAACTCTCCTCATTGTTGTTTTAAGGTATCTAATACCGTTTTTACGATAGAACAAAAATACCTACGCGTTTCCTTAATACAATTGTTTTACTGTCGTTCTTCACTTGCCATGTCAGTTCTTCACTTTGGTCGTGCCGGCTACTAAGCTGGACAGAGAACACGAGCCATTTACATGGGCGCTTCAACCGCCCTTTCGTTCGGTGCAGTGGTTCGGACGGGTTAAACCCTACCGAGGAGGTAAGCAATAAATGTAGCGTCACAGAATAGAAAAGAGTACTCCGTTGCAAAGGTAGCGTGGCAAAGTTGCCCAGAGGGTGGGGAGTGAGGCGGTGCGAGGCGGAGCGGCGGACGGGGCTGCGGTCGACCGACACACAGAGCATCAAATACCTACCGCGCGCGCCCCCTACTAGAGACGCCCTAAGCGATAATATTTGAAACCCAAAAACTACACGCAGTGCTGCTAGCGCTTCGTATGTGTGTGTGTGTGTGTGCTAGTATCGACACTACACACAAAGAGGAGCAAGTTAGGCACACGCACAAAACAAATGCACACGCACAACACACATAATATGTAAGTCATAGGCCACGCCCACAGGCTTCAACGCCGTTGTAGAAAAATCGCGCTCAGGGCGCCTCTAGGAGGCGCGGCGCGCGCATTTGATGCTCTGTGGGTCGACACGACACGGTGACGCGCGACTCTTCGGGTTACACGGCCCCGTTCACATAACACCAGCCAGGAGACAAACACATTCAATGATCGTTGAATCATTGAGCCTGTTTTACCGCTACTACTATGGCCGGTGCTCTGACGAACTCGTTTCCCTCATCCCTCCTCCTCCTGATCGCATTCGCCAATCCCGCCACACTCTCGCGGAACACCCCTTTGTGGTGGACAGAAGAGTTCGTGGAAGGGCATGATTCTCTAAACGAAATCGTTCTTGTGTCGCACTGCAAAGCTGGGGAATGGGCTTCCGGGGAATATATACAACGTGTCCCAAAACTCAACGTCAAACGAGAACCAGGGAGTAGGCCAGTCTGAGACTACCCAGGGAAAAATAAGAAAAAAAAAATCGGAGTCATTTGTTTTTTATGATATGAGCATTTTTTGAAAAACGTTTCGTACAACATTTTTAGGTACTACGACTACAAATTTGCAATATAATTGTTAAATTGTTTTTATTGGTACCCTAAATAACTCTGCCATTGATCAGTATCCCAAATAAAACCAAAATTCCCATAGTTTTATCACAAAAAATATTAAGTAATATTTCAAAAAATGCTTATATCATAAAAAACAAATAACTCCGATTTTTTTTTTCTTATTTTTCCCTGGGTAGTCATAAACTGGCCTACTCCCTGGTTCCCGCTTGTCGTTGAGTTTTGGGACACCCTGTATATCTACCCCTACAATCCACGGATCTTCAAATTAGCGACATTAGAATAAGAATAACATAAGGTCGCCTTCATGCCGGACTGGCACCCCCTCGGGGGTGAAATTGGCTGCGCGTGAGGCTGCGACCCAGCTGGGGTGTAATAAAACAAGTGCGAGTCGAACTCGCGCACCGAGGGTTCCTTATCGCCATGTCATGGTTAGCGCCACTCACGCCATCTATGGCTTGTTATGAAATGCTTCATATTAGTTAAATGTCATGATTAGTTAAAACGATTCACGCTCTATTCGGTAGATGGCGCGCGCGCATACACTTTTGTGGTTTCTTCTATGGGAACCCCTGTGAATTTTTTACTTTTACTTATTTTTATTATTTTTTATTATATCGGCCATAATAACTAATAACACATATATTCTGTGAAAATTTCAACGGGCTACCTATTACGGTTCAAGAGATACAGCCCTCGGACAGACAAAGTAACTTACTCCATGACCATCCCTTACAGATTTATTATTAGTATTGATTGATGAGCAACGCGAGAAAAGGTGGATATGTATTTCATAAATAAGTCAACATACGTACTCACAAAAAAAAAACAAAAATACTTTTGTATAATCTCGAGTATAATCTTCACATCATTTTTAGGTTTCCGTAGCCTGTACGGAAGCCTATTACTAAGCCTACGCCGTCTGTCTGTCTGTCTGTCTGCTCATCCGTTCGTCTGTCCGTCCGATGGCTGTATCTCTTGAAACGTAATAGGTAGCCCGTTGAAATTTTCACAGAATATGTGTTATTATGGCAGATATAAAAACGAATAATAAAAAATAAAAAAGTAAAAAATTTAGGGGGGTTCCCATAAAAGAAACGTGTTTTCTTTTTCAATATTTTCTTTGTGGTGCGGAAACCTCGTTGCGCGAGTCCGACTCGCACTTGGCCGGTTTTTTTATGGATCTTCGTTGAATAAGCTTCGTATTTTTCGAACATGCAACAGACATTTTAATGGCGATTATCTAGAAAAAAATGCGTTGAATGGTTTTTAAATAAGCGGGTTTGTTAAACATTATTAGAAAATTTCTCGGCTATACTCACGGACAACTCAGGTTTTTCTCTGTAAACCGTCTCACCAGGCAGAGCGCTCGTGAAGATGGGCCATACGTTTGGCGCGAAACTTCGAGCAACATAGCTCGGAGACGACCGTGAGTAAAACCGATAAATTTTCTAACAAAAAAAAAATGTACTATGATTTTTTAAGCTAAGCGAATCCCGTGGTGGTCTAACTGGGACATCTTGTACAGTCAGACCAGTCGAGATCGAAAAAAGCTTGTCGTGTCTTTTGCCGCCTCTAGCGTACTATTTGTCAATGCCTCGGGAGGTGACTGACGGTGCGTGGTCGCGCGCTCGCTGCAAACGATCCGTGTAATGCGATTCTCGCTGGAAAATCGCAGCGAGTGATTGTTATTGACAGACAACCGAACGTGTGAGGCGACCGCTGTTTGCGCCCGCCCAATCAGCTATTTACCGCTAAGCCAGTTTATATAACGCCAACATTTTTTAGGGTTCCGTATCCGGTACGGGACCCTATTACTAAGCCTACGCCGCCGTCTGTCTGTCTGTCCGTCCGACCGTCTGTCTGTCCGAGGGCTGTATCTCTTGAACCGCAATAGGTAGCCCGTTGTTTACTTAGCGGTCCACCGACTCCTTTAAGTATGTAAACGGAAATTATTTTTGACTTTTTAAGGGTCGGGAGTTTTTTAATGTTAGGACTTATTCCTACATGCCATACAATTATTTACAAATTACCCTTTTTAGACGGGCGGGACACACGTGCTAGTCCAGTCCATGTGCCAAGTAGTCGCGTGGCTATCTAGAGTGAATGAAGTAGTCGTACTGGTGTAACGAGTATTAAAAATACTTGTACCCTATAATCGTTAATGTACTCACTGCCCAGTACCCGGTCATAGTTTAAACAGACTAGTTAAGCGTCTTCATACAAGTGCGCCGATTTCGCACTCACACAAGCGCGCGCCAGCGCACGCTGTCCGTACACAACCACTACTTACATTCTCACTTCCCTCGCTTGTAGTCAGTGATGGCCGCCCCGCGCTCGGTTTTTTGTTTTGTAATGTTTTATGGAAACTAACACGATTTCTCTCTCTTTCTCTCTCTCTTTCTATCTGTCTCTTTCTATATCTCTCTTTCGATCTCTCTCTTTCTATCTCTCTCTTTCTTTCTCTCTCTCTCTCTCTCTTTCTATCTCTCTCTATCTCTCTCTCTTTCTATCTCTATCTCTCTCTGGAATTTAATTTCCACCATAATGGGCTCACTAGCTGTCAATTGTGTTGGTGTTGTGAGTTGCGACAGCCCTGGTGCCTCGGAGCAGCGTAGGTAGTTATTTTAAAAATGGGCTCCCGTTACCCTCTACTCAGTTATACTCGTCTCCTTTTACTATGACCCGGTGAGCTCGGCGCAGCAGGTGCGGTGGACGTCGTGCGTCGCACGCGAGCTATGCGCTCTCACCGGAACTGCAAGACTGCTCGTAAATACAATTTAAACGACTACGTAGAAAATCTACGCAGCACCAAAGATTTAAATCGATAGATACGGCATAGTCTAACATGGCGCACTAAAATGTCACCAATGAAAGGCCGCATGCGGCTACTTCGCATCAGACGCAGCGCCACGCGCGTCTTGAGAGGTCGTTTAACGGAACGGAACGGAACGCGCCGATTTGCGAGTGCAGAGCGTTAGCGTTTTGTTAACATGAGGCAGCTTTTGATGCGATTCTTAATGACACGAAGTCACACACACCGTTACGACGAATTAATCAGTGACGAACTCTTGGAGCGTTTTGCCCTATCTATCGATATACATCTTTGCTCAGCACTTTAATATTAAGCCGGATACTCACGTGACTAAATCAGAGGCGGCATTTAATTATTTATTCATTTGGTTTTTTTACAAGTGGGACACTATTACAAGAACATAATATTATAACATAAATGGATTCTCAATTAAACACACGCACTCTTTTTTCGTCAGGTGTTAAAAATAACCTTAATGTCTGCTAAGATACAAAATCGTTTACATTTTCAAAATATATTTTTACATTTTATTAATAATTAACCGATTTTAGATTTATTAGAAAACCGATTTCCCATTTTGGGGAACTAAAATAGGGGAGCGTTCGGGATCGCTTCCTAGATCGCCGCCGTGTGTGTGTGCAAATCGGCGTATTAATTTTATTATTCAAATCGGGAAGGGCGAACCCAGGATACAGGGTCGATTTGTGGTGGATACGAATAGCTACGTGTTTATCGAAATTGGCGCGATTTCGCCGAGCGGCAGAAATTTGTGTAGAGTAGCCCCGATTTTACCACTACCACCAATGCCCCTAGATATATAGGTATATATTTTTATAGAAACTGACACGCCTCACATACAACACCTGCAACGTCCGTGATATCAACCTATAATACCTTGGTGTACTAGGTGCCATGTCAGTGCTAATTTTTTAAATTATTTATAAGAGGTACTAACACAGCGTTGCCAACATGTGGCATGCACTCCCACCTGCATCCTTTCCTCCAATGTACAGTCCGGGGTCCTTAGATAATGCGAAGGTGCACCTAGCCGGCCGACACGGTATTCGCAGCCCCCGTAAATATCCGAATACCGAATGCCCGTGGGCGCCGCGCCGCGCCGCGCCGTCGCGTCGTCGTCGTCGTGACCCTTATCACGAGATTTAACCTACACCGACTACGCTATGACGTGTTCTCCGCATCATTTTGTATGGAGAAACGGAGCAGCGCCTCTAGTGATAGATTTGCGAACTTCGTTTCTCCACACAAAATGATGCGGAGAACACGGCGGCGTAGCTTAGTACGCGGTGTAGGTTAAAAGTACAGTTAACTACTAGGCGCGAGTTAGCATGAGCATGACTCATGTCAATCATAATCAGAGACCTGTCTCAAGTAGACTACTAATATCGTTAGTACGGACTAAAAATGTCCTAAGTGAAATGATTGAATAGTGGTGTCAGTACTAGTTCAATAGTACGACCGATCTATGGCCCTTATGGCGTGTTGAATGTTTGATCCTCGAAGGCCAACAACGCTACTTCCTACATTCTCAATACGTCACTACGCGGCGTATTAGAGTCGCAGCGAGCCGAGAATTTTGTAATGACAAGATTACAGTAATTTGTGAGATAAATAGCAAGGCAGTCGACTCATTCTGGAGTAGGAATAGACTGGCTCGATCTCTCTGTCACGACCGCGATTTACTCTGGTCTGTACGGTGTACGTCGCTCAAGGTCCTGCCAGCCCACTGGATACTTGCATGCCCTGTATTGTGTTACCTACTCAGAAAGTACGATATATTTGAAAAATGCAGTCTAGTTTGTTTAGCGGGTTGTGGTCCAGTTCAGTGTAGCCGGCACGACCGAAGGGAAGCACTGACATGGCACCTAGTTCACCAAGGTGTTATGGGCTGACATCACGGATAAAGTAGCCAACCGTGTCAGTTTACATAAAAAAAAAAAATTAATGGTTGTGCAACAATAAGAATTTTTATTTGGTTTTTCAGGGTTCCGTAACGTACGGGCACGGAAGCCTACTAATATTTTTTTTTTTTAAATGCTGTTTTTCTTTTGGTTCTTTGTAAAAACGGTAATACATGCTTGCTGTGATGGTGCGATTGCAAACTTGGTGTGATGAAAGTGTAAATTCTGAAGTAAATAACAATAAATAATAAAAATAAATCAATACAGAAGCGTTAAATAAATTAAATAAACTCCTGCATACGACCGAACGTCCATGGGCATCGTTAGACACCTTATGGGTCACGCGTAGCCACATATCGCGCTTTTTATAAAAAATCTGTCAAGTGCGAGTTTCACTCACTCACGGAGGGTTCCGTGGATCCGCTATACCATACCTGTCAAAAAACGAAATTTTTCTATCTTTTGTCTTTCTGCAATGCAAACTACCTGCGACGTCATCTATTATTTAGTAGCGTGAATATGTACTTATCGATTCTTAGCACGTTTCTTCTATGGGGACCCCTGAATTTTTTACTTTTTTGCTTTTTTATTATGATTTGTTGGCATAGCCGTTATACTCGTAATACCACATATTCAGTGACAATTTCAACCGGCTACCTATTACGGTTCAAGAGATACAGCCCTAGGACAGACGGATGGACGCACGGGCAGACAAACAAATGGCTTAGTAATGATACGTATGGATACGGAACCCTAAAAAAATAAATAAATAAATTGTGCACTATTGGAATGCGCAAATACGAATTTATCACACAACGGACGCGCTAACTAAACGGTGTTGTCTGACAAGCAGTAATCGATTGAATAAAATAGCATTCCGTAATCATTTCGCCTCCTACCTAATAATATAATCGTTTATTGGATGAAAAATAAGACATAAAAAAACAATATAGCAAAACATAGTAAAAATAAAACTAGATAATAACTAAAAAATAATTAAAAATAAATAACTATTTTGAAGAAAAATATAGCTAAGTATATAACATTTATAGGTAAGTACGTACTTTCTTTCTGCTTTCCTTCATCCAATGGGTGAGGTTATTGCCCCATGGCAATCTCTTCCAGCTCACCCATTCAGTCGAAAAAGTGAAACAATCTGGAAAACATCGAGCCTTCCCTTCTTGTACAATACTCAGCGATGTTGATTACCCCACGCTCGCTATAATAGCTAACATTCTGTTTGCGGAGAGGCATGCATTAATTTTCTCGTGGGATTGCCATTACATCTGATGAATGGATGCGTTCACGTGGGCTTGCATATAATATTCTCCATCTATTGCTGCAATAAGATGAGTTAGCTCATAGCTAGCTGAAGGAATCCTCGGTAGCTCAGTGGTGCAGTCGGTCGACTGTTGTTAAGTAACCCTGAGCGAGCGCGGTCCGGTTGGAGGCTGACCGTGGTGGGTCGGTTTCCACGTAAAACTGTAGATCCCTTCCCTTCTTACCTTACTAGGTGGTAGAGATTATCCCGCCCGGGTTAGTACCACCGCACTGAATGAAACGTCGGTCGAAACGGCTATGTAAATAGTTCGTGTTTTCCGTCCATCTTTTCCATCCATTCCGTCCATCCTTTCCAACGAGCACAGATGGTCCATCTGTGCTCGGTGATCCTTTCGGATGTTGTACGTGGTGTAGACAACCGTGTCAGTTCCATAAAAAAAAACAGTTGTGCTTGAGTGAGTCTTAAATAAGTAAATATCCCATCGAACTATACGATGCATTCGATTAAGAGGCAGTTTTTCCGTAGCGGTACGTCATTCATGTTTATGACTGCACATAACTTGATCTATTATGGAATAAAGTATTGTATGTCGTATTTTATGTTATTTTTAGGGGTCCGTACCTCAAGTGAGGAAAACCGGAACCCTTATAGGATCACTCTTGTATCTGTCTGTCCGTCTGTCACAGCTTATTTTCTCCGAATCTGCGGGGCGGAAAAAGTGGATATTTGTTTTTTGTTTTGTTTTCTTTTGTTTAAGGCTTTAGCCATCCTGGCTATGCCAGCTCCATAGTAACTATATTGATATTTTAATGTACTTCAGCACGAATCAATGCCTGTGACTTTACAAAATAAAACTTAGTATGAACTCAAACTCCTCCGCCTGAGCTCGCGCCAAGGCTTCATGTACTTTAAAAAACAGGTAGCTTCTGCCTGCAATTTGTAGTAGGTATATTTATAGAGTTTGATGAAACAATACCGACGTATAGCGTAAGTGAACGAATTTCAATTTTGGGGGACAAATTTGAATGTAAAAAAAATTAGTTTTTTTCAAGTGCACCAAGTGTTTCAGTGCACCACCAGACAGTGTTTGTTTTCAATGAGCGCTAAGTAATGACAACTTTAAATATTCAGTGGACTGTTTTCATTCAATGGATGATCGTATTACGAAACTTATTTTGAGAAAATTGCATTCCAGTGAACTGCGCGCGGTGCGCGGTCGTACCGCACGCAATGATCGCTGCGCGCACTGCGCATGCGCGCTAGAAGTAAATGGCTACAGAACCCTCTGTCACAAATTACTTAATAGTTACTTCGTAACAGATAAATCACTCCATAGAAAAAGTTCCATACCTTCGGCTTTAATGGTCTACTGCTTCACGTCGCCAATCGCTGCGTGCGAAAATGTAAAACGATCGAGTGTAAAGTGCATTATTACTGCAGTTGCGTGAGCGAGCGTGTAGGTATGTTTCGCGCGGCTGGCGAATTTTTACTGAATTACACCGCCGCCGCCGGGGCGGCCCGTCGGGCGGTAGGTAGTTAGCGCGCGCAAGTGCATAGAGTGCGTGAGGCCTGCCTCTGTGTGTTTACA
This sequence comes from Nematopogon swammerdamellus, assembly GCA_946902875.1. NCBI lineage: Eukaryota > Metazoa > Arthropoda > Insecta > Lepidoptera > Adelidae > Nematopogon > Nematopogon swammerdamellus. Next base: position 871,585 of record OX336335.1, read on the forward strand.
TTCTGTAAAGATGATAAATATACAATTATAATAAATAAAAGTGAAGTCACAAAAGATTATGTTGTTTCAGATGAAAGACAGCCACTGGTAAGGCGGAAGTGATAAGGGCGGGTTACCACGACCCGCAGCAGCCATGTCGGCCGTCATGAGCACGCTGTCCATGATCAGCGGAGGCCGCAGGAGTCACCAGAAGCTCAGCAAGAAGAGGTGCGTTTTAGTTCGTGCAGATAACTCGCGTTATATAATTTCCATAGAAATGCTTTTATACGGATAAAATCAATATATGGATGTTACATCCATTAAAGTAGGGATCTCCGAAATTTTTAAACTACGGTAGGTGAGTAAGGTTTGGTAGGGCAGTTGGGAATGAAAAAACCGGTCAAGTGCGAGTCGGACTTGCGCACCTAGGTTTCCGCACCACAAAAAAAAACTTTGAAAAGAACACGTTTCTTGTATGGGGACCCCCCTTAATTTTTGACATTTTCTATATTTTATTATTTGTTGTTATATCCACCATAATAACACATATTATGTGATAATTTCAACCGGCTACCTCTTACGGTTTCAAAGATACAGCAGTAGGACAGACGGACGGACAGACAGACAGACGGCGTAGGCTTAGTAATAGGCTTCCGTACGGGATACGGAAACCTAATAAGGCTCTTTAAAATTCCATTGTGCAGTACTACTCAGTAGTGCAAAAGGGAAGAAATAATTCCAAACGACACTACCGGTATTGCACCTTGGTAGTGCGGTTTGGAAAGAACGGCAATAACATCATAATTTCGTTACAAAATTGCGGGAAAATCCGTGCGGATAATACTCGCAGTACGCGCTAGGCCTAAATCAAGCTAAGTCGTATATTCTACAAGCTGTGCCCGCGGCTCCGCCCGCTCTCATATTTCACTTCACTGCTAACCTCATAAGCCATTTAGCGTGATAGTAAGTAGCCTATAGTTGATGGGAAGAATCAAGCTATCCATAGACTTTTGTTTTATTAAAATCGGTTCAGTGGTTCTCGAGTTATAAGCGGACAGACAGACAGACACTCAGACAGAAAGCAGACGTTGGATTTTATTATAGGTAAGGAAGGATATTATCAATCAATTGTCAAATATTTATAAAAATTTAGTTTTCGGGAAAGTAGCAAACGGGATGTGTATTTCTACTCTGACGGATAGTGTAAGGGGGGGTGGGTTCGCTACTGTAAGTAAAATATTTCATCCAATTCAGCCGACTCTCCCACAGTGCCCAATACGCCGGCAGCGTTGCACCTTTGAATCGCCAGCCCTATCCGCTGAAAAAAAAAAGACTTGGCGTGTCGGTCACCAGACTTATCGATGAGGAGCTTTTCTAGATCGATTCCGAACGTCCTAGCGTCTCGGGAAACGTGTAGGTAGGTATATAATAATATTGTATATTGAACATTCAGGCAGGCCTCACGCACTCTATGTACTTCCGCGCGCTAACTACCTACCGCCCGACGGGCCGCCGGCGGTCTATTTCAGTGAGAATTCGTCAGCCGCGCGAAGTATACATAGACGCTCGCCCACGCAACTGCGCGCAGCTGCAAAGCAATAACCACCTTAAACTCGATCGTTAAGGTACATTTTCGCACGCAGCGATTGGCGACGTGAAACAGTAGGCTATTAAAGCCCGAAGGTAGGAACATTTTCTATGGAGTGATTTATCTGTTACGAAGTAACTATTAAGTAATCTGTGATTCAGGTAGTTTAATTACTGCTCTCGAGCATGTCGCAATTAGTTTTTTTTAGGGTTCCGTTCGTACCGTACGCGATCCTATTACTAAGCATACGCCGTATGTCTGTCCTTAAATATATCATCACATCATCAATACTAATAATAAATATGTAAGGGATGGTCATGGAGTAAATTACTTTGTTTTATGAGATATTGCGTTTGTAGACTTTATGTATGATACTACAACTAAATTAACGATTTTCACAAATCTTTTCTGTATGTATGTTCGTCCATAATTCTTAAACCGATCATCCGAATTGGATGACATTTAGTACAAGCACATATAACTATAGTATAGTTTAATGATTCTATCATAACTTTAATATAATGCAGTCACTGCAAAATCATCCCGTATAACCGATTCTACGATAGAAAAGCTTACTTGATTCAATATCCAATATCCGCAGCAGCAGTGACATAAGCCGATCGATAATCAGCTTAGCATAAGCAGCATTCGTTTTAGTTTATCGTCACACTAAACGCGAAGTCGCCCAATCACCGGACCACTCCGAAAAAGAGATTAACTCGTTTTAATATTTGATATTTACTGACTTCTCGGATGATCGTTTGCGTTTTATGGTCCTATTAGCATACCGACACTTACTGCCCGCGCTTCGCGACTCTCTCCGATGTTTACGTATTATGAACTGAGATACCATTTCAATATTACTAGATTTTGCCCGCGGCTTCGCTAGCGTTAAATTTTTATTTAAAAAGAAGAACCTGTTCGGCCCGCGGAACAATTCGGTTTGTATGAGAGTTAATTAGAGCCACATCACATCTTAGCGTGACCAGAACTGAATTGTATTTAGCCTATCCTGCCTGTGTCACGTATAGTTGAATGTGCTTGTACTAATTTTCATCGAATTCAGATGATCGGTTTAAGAGTTATGTGTGGAACATACATACATACAGAAAATATTTTATATTTAGGTATAATCCTCAATTAGAGTCTACAAACGCAATGTCTCATAAAATAAATTAACTTACTCCATGACCATCCCTTACAGATGTATTATTTGTATTGATGAACATTTTTTTGTTATTTATTTTACATGTATGAGTTATATTATATTACTAGCTGAGCCCGCGGCTCCGCTCGCGTGAAATTCGTATTTCAAAGAAGAATGTAAGTAACTAAGGGCGAGGCCGAAGGCCGAGCTGCGTTCAGGTAATCGATAAACCTTCTTAAAGAAAGTAACTAACTAAGGGCGAGGCCGAAGGCCGAGCTGCTTTCAGGTAAACGATAAATCTTTCTCAAATAAAGGAAGTAAGTAAGGGCGAGGCCGAAGGCCGAGCTGCGTTCAGGAAGACGATAAACCTTCTGGAAGAAAGGAAGGAACTAAGTGCGAGGCCGAAGGCCGAGCTGCGTTCAGGTAAACCAAAAACCCTCTTCCGCCTTCGGGCCTCGCCCTTAAAGACTTCCTTTCTTCGATAGAATATAATATCGTTTACTCAATCTATTTATTTCATAAAAATGAAAAAGTAATATTAATAACTAAAGAATTAAACCTACCTAACAAACATTAAAATAACTATCAAAACGGGCATTTTCAAATGTTCTTAGAGCACTTGCGGCATTACCCCACTGGATGGCAAGGCTTACCCTTTGAATGAAGTACATAAGCCCTTGATGGCGGGACACCAGTTGCGTCAACCAGCTCAAGCCTCTTTTGGCTTCACTGCTCCACGGACCGAGGATTTAAACCGCAAACGCAACAAATTCGAAATCTTGAATTATATTTCTATATTTGCTGCGTTTGAGGCTCTCCGGCCCAGCCTCGGCCGCGCCAGCCGCTCTTGAAGATGTCCTAACGTGACTTGGAGCCAATGTGAGAACAAAAGTGGCGTCCCACATCAAAGAACTACCCTTAGTCCATGGCACTAAGGTGATAGCATCGGGCCTCTTGCCATCCAGCCGGGAATAACCGCGAGGTTCTAGGATGCACGGTATATTTGCCGTTGGAAGCGTGGACTTTATAATAAAATTTAAATTAAATTAACTCAATCTTAATATTAATTAACTTTATTCGAGATGGTTTAGCTTCTTCCTGAACGCAGCTCGGCCTTCGGCCTCGCCCTTAGTTACTTGCTTTCTTCGAGATGGTTTATCATTTGTCAGAACGTAGCTCGGCCTTCGGCCTCGCCTTAGTTGCTTACTTTCTTCAAGATGGTTTAGCTTCTTCCTGAACGCAGCTCGGCCTTCAGCCTCGCCCTTAGTTACTTGCTTTCTTCGAGATGGTTTTTCAATTATCCGAACGTAGCTCGGCCTTCGGCCTCGCCTTGGTTACTTACTTTATTCAAGATGGTTTAGCTTCTTCCTGAACGCAGCTCGGCCTGCGGCCTCGCCCATAGTTACTTACTTTCTTCGAGAAGGTTTATGGTCTTCCAGAATAGAGCTCGGCCTTCGGCCTCGCCCTTGGTTACTTACTTTCTTCAAGAATGTTTTTCTTCTTCCTGAACTCAGCTCCGCCTTCCGCCTCGCCCTTAGTTACTTTCATCGAGAAAGAATATCGTTTACGTGAGCGCAGATCCGCCTTCGGGCCCGCCTTTAGTTACTTACTTTCTTTTTTTTAAATACGAATTTCACGCGAGCGAAGCCGCGGGCAACAGATATATAAATTTTATTGCACCAATGACAGCGACATAACTTCGACTTTCAATTATTATTTTTATTTATCAAACAATTTATCACCGGCCAGCTCACGTCGAGATGACAGTTCTCCGTCACCTTCTCCGTTGTCAACATGACATTTAAAATTGTTTTTTACCTTTACTTTGGATTACGTGATTTTTATTATATTTTTTAATTATTATGTTCATCCGGGATATACACTGTCACTATAAAAAGTTTCGTCAAATTCCGTTCAGTGGTTTTTGCGAGATGCGCGTACAATTAGAAATTTTTGCATTTACGATTTTATGATATGTATAGAAAGAATAGATATGTATAGACTATTGTGTTCAAGTTATAAAAAAGAAGAACTGTCATTTTCGTTGTATCTACTTATTTTTAAATTTCGAATGAATATTTTATTCAAATTGTATTTGCTGCCAGTTCCCAAGATATAATTATGTACTTTGGACTACGTGATTTTAAACGCGCAATAATGTTTATAATTGTAATTTTTTTTTATTTTTGTTATTTTTTTTTACGTATTATGTTAACCCGGCATATAAACTGCCACTATACAAAGTTTCGTCTAATTCCGTTCAGTGGTTTTTACGTGATGCGCGTACAGACAAACAAACAAACAAACAAACAAAAATTCTAAAAACTGTTCTAACATGTTCAGTATCTCATTTTAAGCCACCCTGGTTAGTTTTTTTCCGAATACATTCAATGTACAGACTTTCTTACCTCTACGATTTTATTATATGTATAGATAATACAGCAAGGTGTGTGGTTGCAGCTCACGGAAATCCGGCCAGTACTCGGACTTTGGCGAGGACCGAGACTCGCGCAAGGACCTCAAGGAGCAGCGATCCGCCTCACTGGTATTTACTATTTCTCACTCGTAAGAGAGACTCTCCACTAGTCTCCACATTGCTTTGCATGATCCTCTGTTATACAGGGTGTTGTAACGGCCAGTACATTAATTTCGCCAGCGCAATCGTCATGTTTTTCCGAGACAAAAAAGTAAATAAAATTTTTCTATAAATTGTCTAATTTTAGATAGATATTAATTATTGAAATTTATGTTTTCGTCAAGTGTAATTTTAAGCGCGCGGGGGCGGGTGCTGGCGCAAGAACGGTCGGGCCCGAAGATGGGTACTAATACAAAGTATTATGTTTGATGAAAACATGATTCCATAAAGCTTTGTCGATAGAATAAAATTGCAAAATTACCTCCAACCTCGTTAGCTCAAGTGGCGGTGGGTTGCGCACGTTAGCCGAAGAGACGACGACCGCTGGAGTAACTGTGTCTACACTACACTGGCGGCCGTGGACAAAAAGCCGGCCAAGTGCGAGTCGAACTCGCGCACCGAGGGTTCCGCATCGCCATGTCATGGTCAGCGCCACTCGCGCCATCTATGTATTAGTTAAAATGCTTTATACTCTTTATAGATGTTGGTAGATGGCGCACATACACTCTTTAGTTTCTTGTATGGGGACCCCCGTGAATTTTTTACTTTTTATAATTTTTATTATTTGTTGTTATATCGGCCATAATAAATAACACATATTCTGTGACAATTTCAACGAGCTACCTTTTGCGGTTCAAGAGATACAGCCCTCGGACAGACAGACAGACAGACAGCGTAGGCTTAGTAATAAGGTCCCGTACGACGATGGATACGGAACCCTAAAAAGCGGAGTGTGGAAAAACCACCCGCCAGGTGGGACGACGACATCAAGTACGTCGACGAAAAGCGTCGGCTCCGTACCGCTGAAGGCCTCCCGGCCTGGACTGGAGGAAAATTGGAGAGTCATATGTCCAGCAGTGGATGCATACACACAGACTGACTTGACTGTTATTTAAAAAATATTGATAGCTCTATTACCACAGATTACTTAATAGTTACGTCGTAACAGATAAATCACTCCATAGAAAAAGTTCCATACCTTCGGCTTTAATATCCTACTGTTTTACGTCGCCAATCGCTGCGCGCGAAAATGTACCTAAACGATCGAGTGTAAAGTGATTATTGCTTTGCAGCTGCGCGCAGTTGCGTGGGCGAGCGGCCGCGAGCGTATAGGTATGCTTCGCGCGGCTGACGATTTACCACTGAATTAGATCGCCGGCGGTCCACCGGGCGGTAGGTAGTTAGCGCGCGCAAGTAGTACATAGAGTGCGTGAGGCCTGCTATTGCGTTCAATTGATGTATCTGTTTACCGTCCCCGTCTTCGTACGAACTTTGCTGAGGAAATTATACGAGTTTATGCGCAGGGGTCAAAGGCTAATGTGAAGCTATGCTAAGCAGCTCTTTCGAGTGTGTCACGTCCTTTTGTGCGTGTTCGCTCCGCGTCACGGCCAATCGGCGTGCCTGTGCGACGGCCGCCATTGTTGGGCTGTCTCGGAGGCACCGAAGATAATTGACAATGGTGGTGTGCCTCGAGCTATGACCGGAGAACGTAATAGCCCAGGCTACTAGCCATCGAGATATAATTATCAGCTAGAGGGTGCGCTACGAACGAAGTTTCAAATGAATAATCCATACCGCACGCTGCATACCGACAAACAGGATAAGAAGAGTAATCTGTGTTGTGCTGCAAGGACTATGGTAAATTACAGCACAGCACCGACCATCACATTTCGCAAAGTACCCGGGCAAAACAACTATCAAGCAGCAGGAAGAGTCCCTTCCCTTGTTACCTTACTAGGTGGTAGGGTTTAACCCGCCCGGGTTGGTACTACCGGACTGAATGAAAGGTCGGTTGAAACGGCGTTTTTCGTCCAGTTCAGTGAAGCCGGTACGACCGAAGGGAAGCACTGACATGACACCTAGTTCACCAAGGTGTTATGGGCTGACATCACGGATGTAGTAAGTGCAGTAACCAACCGCGTCAGTTTCATAATAAATAAAAAATATTTACTCAGTTGTGGCTGGCCGGCTTCAAGTCGGTGGAACATGGCGCGCCGTCCGAGTGCACTCTCTAGAAAGAATAACAAGTACCTCGATGACAATAGCCTTAACGAGAGGGGTCAATTACGGCAGACAGTAACAAATAAGCAAGCACTCGTTGTTACCTCTGCGCCGCCGCTGTGGAGTTTACCGTCCCCTTGCCGGTCACTGATGTAGGACGGTGGTAATAGATGAGGAACTCTGTTACTGATGTTCTAAGCTCCAAACGCATGAAGCTATCATCTGAAGGCATGATAATTTCATCCAATTATCGGATGTTTCTATTCCATACTATACGGTAGAATTAGGCTATACACATATATACAATATAGACTTTAATACTACATTTAATCAATAAAATATAAAAAGTAAAGAATTAAAACCTAACCTAACAAACATTATTAACATTACACTTATTAGTTTTCAACAAAAATTAAAGTTACGAGGGACGTTCAAATAAAAGTGTGAAAAGGTCATTGGAAATCTATACAATAATACTCGTAAAATCGTAAATGCAAAAAAGTCTCTACATCGAATATATTTGGAAAAAACCAAACTGAACATGTTAGAACAGCTTTTAAAATGAACATGTTAGAACAGCTTTTAAAATGAACATGTTAGAACAGCTTTTAAAATTCTTGTAAAAATAAATATTGGAAGGTCTAGTAGCTAAGGCATCGGCACAGAGGACAACAACATTTGATGTCAGCCCATAACACCGGGTGAACTAGGTGCCATGTCAGTGCTTCCTTTCATTTTATGTCGGCTACCACTAAACTACACTGAAGGACGGAAAACAAGAACTTTTACATACTAGTTTCGACCGACGTTTCATTCAGTGCGGTAGTACCAACCAGGGCGGGATAAACCCTCCCACCTAGTAAGGTAAGAAGGGAAGGCACCTACAGTTATAAGGAAAAATTAATAGCGTTTAATAAAAGTTTACTGGAATCGAATATAATGGAGAATTAGTAGGTATAATATATTAATACCTACTCATTCCCCTATATTTGAACGCCGCGCCGGCCGTATTATTTCAAGATATCACATTATTTGAATTTATTTTATTTGAATTTATATATTTATTTATTTACACAATACACACAATACACACAATTGCAGTTTGTGAACAACAGACTGGAGACAGGTTCAATATTGCTTTACAATAGATCGGCGGCCTCAGCACCGTAGAGATAGGTATCTATTTGCTATGTTAAATTAGTTAAATACACATTCATATATTATACTTTGCTTGTTGGTTACATAGAAGCTAATAATGGTACTTTTGAGGCAGAATATTTTTGATCTGTATGCATTGCTTTTGTAGGACTTCTCCAATAAAACCCACGAGGTACAACTTCACACTTGTATTTTCCTTTTTTGTATCTCCCTTGCTTTTCTTCTAATTTTCCAATCTACCCGTATCCCGTCTACTCCCAATCGTTACCGCCCCACTCCACGGCCCACAGACTTGTTCATCATTCCCTAATTGCAACTTGTTAATAATACCATATCAGAAAAATGCCCACAGACTTGTTAATAATTCAGTTGCTTCAAAGCATCTTCAAAGCCATGACACAATAAAATAAAGCAAAATACACTATTATGATTTAAAATTAAACTGAACCTTACACTATGTATTGGCTGTGGTATTGTAATTATGTTGACATCTGACGACTGAGCGTGGCTGGTTAGCTGCCGGACTAGGCCTCTGTCCGTATTCCGGCTAGACTATTCTGAGTCAGCTGGCATCTGACGTTTTGGTATTGCATGTAATTATTATCCAAAGACATTTTTAATCTCTTTGTTATTATCAAATGCAATACCAAAAACAATATGCAGACTTAACCATGCCAGATTACATCATAGTGATTAGGTTTATGAAGTGAGTCGCCCACGCATCGCTGCGGGCTAGCTCTATCGCTAGCAGCTGTAAAAGCATCAATCTCTAGAACAATAGCTGGAGGTTCTACTAGATATTGTCATGTCAACAAGCTAGCGCCGGAGGAGGCGGGGCGGGCCGGTGGGCGGGGTTGCATCGTAGGAAATGGTCGGTACAAGCGAGACGCTCTTTGTGAGCATGCGATTCAGATTCAGATATTTATTTCGCCATAAAGAACACACAACAATAACAATATTTCATTGAGACATATGCATATTCAGTATGGTTCGTCATCATTTTTTTTGTCATGTCCCGTTCAACAGTGCAATCTATAAGGAAGAACCGGGTTAGAAACCTTATAGAGGTTTTTTTAAATATAACTTACATACTAAGTTTTAATTATGTTAAATGTAACATACTATATATCTAAGCAAAAAATTAAAAATATTAAGTCAAAATATACCGATTAAAAAAGATAATAAAATACAAAACAAAGAACATAGGGTTCAGTCAAGTTATTAATAAAATTTGTGTTTATGCATATAAACAATTTGAATTATCAAAGTCAGCACAATTTTTATTTACAGTAAGAAAAAAATTGTACTTTCTGTTCATGTTTTGCAAGATAGCGCTATAGTTGAGGCTGTATTATGGTATTAGTTAGTTCAACTTCTATACCTACTCGCAAACGTCATCATTGGACCAGCGATACATTGATTGGCCACGTAATACCATTGACTTAGAAATACCTACATACGCATAGCACTGACATTTATTTTCGAATCTGACAGGGTATGTCTCAGCTATGCCTTTCAGTGTTAAATTTTTTTAGTTCCAAGAAATTTGCTTCTGTATGTTGTTTGTGCCGTATTAAAGGTCGGGGTTTTTTAAATTTCTAATTGAAACTTTTATTTCAAGCTTTTTTTAAAAAAACCGCATGCAAATCGGTAAACTTTTTAAGAGAATAAATTTCTTGATTACTTAATTACTTGATTATTTGATTACAAACCTAGCTAACAACCATCCCGATTAAAGCAGCTTTCCAATAAAAAAAACCACATCCAAATCGGTCCAGCCGTTCGGGAGCTACGATGCTACAAACAGACACACCCATACACACACACACGTTAAACTTATAACACCCCTCTTTCTTCGAGGGAGGTTAAAAATAAATAATAAATAAAGACTGACCAATTACGTGGTGGTACGAAAACCTCGGAGCGCGAGTTCGTCTCGCACTTGACCGGTTTTTCTAGTATCACACGCAGCCTTAACAGTTCGATTAAAATGGCCACTATTGAAATTACATCGCGGATCGAAACTAAATTGCTCGATATACAAACCATGTTATTACCAAAGGTTATTTAGTTATTACCGGACACTATGTAATTAAACATGCGTGTTTAGTTAGTCGTGCTCGCTCGGAGTAACGTGTTTTGTAGTGCTCGGTCGCACGTTTTCAATTACTGACTTTTTCACGTTTTAAATCAGTGTAGGCAATTTACTACCGATAAGTTGATAGCTAAGTTGACCGCTGACCGTTGGAGGCTGACCGAGGTTCGGATTCCTCGTAAAACTGTAAGTCCCTTCCCTCCTAATCTTACTTGGTGGTAGGGTTTAACCCGCCCGGGTTGGTACCACCGCACTGAATGAAACGTCGGTCTAAACGGCTATGTAAATAGTTTGTGTTTTCCGACCAGTTCAGTGTAGCCGGCACGATCAAAGGGGGAAGCACTGACATGGCACCCAGTTCACCCGGTGTTATGGGCTGACATCACGGACGTTGTAGGTAATGTAGCCAACCGTGTCAGTTTCCATAAAAAAAAAAAAATATTATAGAAAAAGTCTCCGAAGTGTGGTGAGTAAACCAACGCGCAGCAGGATTCCGTGTGCTCAAGCAAGGTAATATATTTAGATGGAAACGCTTCATAATTTGGTTGGAAAATTATACAGGGCTAGTATTTAGGGTTCCGTCTCTCAAAAGAGGAAAAAACTGAACCCTTATAGGATCACTCTTGTGTCTGTCCGTCCGTCTGTCTGTCCGTCTGTCACAATCTCCGAATCTACTGACTAGTCTAGTAACTATAAAGATGAAATTTTATACATAGAGTTTGATGATGATGACCCAAATACGGACGTGAAATGAACGAATTTAGATTTTGGAGCCAACCAATTAGAAGGTTTAAACAATTTTTTTAAGTGAATCGTGTGAAATATAATTGAAAAGGGCTTGTTATAAGGAATACAAATATATATATTTAAAAATTTTAAAATGCTTAAGTTTAAAAGATATTTAAAAAAATATATACAAAAATCTAGTATTCTCCGCCCGTATTATCTCCGAAACTACAGAGTCTAAAATTTCGAAAAAATTGCAAATATAGGGCCCTCTTATAGTTTACAGGAAAACAAATGAAAATCCTAATAATAAGTGTTAAAGTTCTCACGGAAAACGGAATGGTACGGAACAGAACGCTCTTCACATGAGTTCGACTCGCTTGCCCGCAGTTTTTTTTAATATTGGCTGCTGTGAAGGGGGTGATTCTATCTTATTTGATAATGTATATGGTTACTCAAAATCTCGCTAGATTACAAGTCTATGTAGGAAGAGCCATTTCTCAAAATACTCGAGCAGCTCCTCGATATGAATGGGTCTCAAACTTGGTGTAATCAGGGGGCTCCAAACTACGGCCCGCGTCGCCACTGTATCCGGCCCGCGCCGCCATGTTTGTGGCCTAAACATTTCTTTTTAATTCATCCTAAATAATGTGCATGGGCGAGCTGCTTACCTAGACTCTAGGTAGAGTCTCTTAACTAGAGTAAACATAGCGCCAATGGCACCACCAGTGCTATTCGATCGGTCGGATAGCGGCGCAGCGCCACCGCACAAGGCTCTCTGATGAACATTTACGGTCTCTTTTAATAATAGGTATTTTTCTCATTATTATACCAAACTTAATAAACAAAACATTTATTCATGGAAAATACCTACACATTTTGAGTTCACAATTTATTAAAAATTTAATATAGAAAAAAAAATATTACGTTTTATTCTGGCCCGCCAATATTTTTTGATAAGTCAATGTGGCCCGCCTGTAAAATAGTTTGGAGGCCCCTGGTGTAAATGATGCGGTGTCGCATCGCAAGCGAGATCACACGCTGATTATGCGCATGGAGGCGCACTGCAGTTGCGCTGATCTGGCGATGATATTAGCAATTCAGATACTGACGAGTGTGCAATTTGTCTCCGCGGGGGGGATGTCGACGATGACTGTGCGTGCGCCCAACCGGCGTCATACAATCTGGCCTGATGGTCGAAATATCTATATAGAACCGTGTCGTACTAATTTTGACAATACGTTCTTCTAGTCATACTTCATTGTGTAAAATTGCACGTCACACGATGCGGAAAATGGATTCGCTCAAATTGCAACCTCTGCTAAATTGGAGGACACGTTCATTGGTAGAGTGTGAACGGAACGAAATTCTAAGGAACGATGCTGAACCTCTTTTAAACCCCCGACGCAAAAAGAGGGGTGTTATAAGTTTAACGTGTGAGGGTGTGTGTATGTGTGTATGGGTGTATCTGTCTGTGGCATCGTAGCTCCCAAACGGATGGACTGATTTGGATGCGTTTTTTTATTAGAAAGCTGGTTTAATCGGGATGGTTTTTAACTAATTTATTATTTTAATTATTTATTAGTTTATTTACACATTTTCTTTTTTTTAATATAAATTTTACATTTAACACTTAAATCTAAAATTAATACAAAATAATAAAATGGAGTTTCCACCACCGGCGGCGGGGCGAACCCAGGCTACCGATGGTCGGACCCGAGACAGAGAAACCTCCGGACAATTCGAGCGGTGTCGAGCAAGACCGCCTTCTGCGTCTGACCCTTAATCCAAACAAGTGGCTCTAGCGAGAGCCTCTTGAGATGATGGTCAAGGCTCTTCGCTATCAGCCCATGCGCAGGAACGACTATGGGCACAACGATCGTCGAGTCCACGGGCCACATGTCGGACCTCGTGAGACAGATCGATGTATTTTAACATCTTCTCTTTTTCTGCTTTCACAAGGTTCTCGTCATGCGGTACCGTGATGTCGACGAGCGCTGCGCGCCGCGCATCCCGGTCTATAATTACTATGTCAGGTCTATTAGCCATAATAGTTCTATCAGTGATAATCGACCGGTCCCAGTAGAGCGTGATGTGAGCATTTTCGAGGACTGGCTGTGGGTTATACTTGTAGTAAGGCACCTCCGAGCCGACAAGGTTGAACTTCAAAGCAAGTTGCTGATGGATGATCCTGGCTACTAGGTTGTGCCTGTGCAAATACTCGGAGTTGGCTGGCAAGTTGCGAACAACCGGAGATTACATGTCTGAGGGATTCGCCAGGCTTGTGGCAGGCGCGGCAGATGTCAATGGTGCCATCCTTCATAATGAATCTCCTGTAATTGTTGGTCTTGACAACTTCGTCTTGTATTGCACAGACAAAACCCTCAGTTTCCCCAAAGAGGTCCCCGAAGCGTAGCCAGTGCAGTGCACGGAGGCGAGTTGATCTACATCCGGCCCCGTGAGAGACCGGAAGTACCTACCGTGCAGCGCCTTGCCTTTCCATACTTCCATTCGGTCCTCGTTGCTCAGTACAACTGGCTTCCGCCAGTCCTCTTTTCCCATGTCCAGCGGGGTAAGGCCTTTATCGCTGACGACGACATCGCGGTGCATCTCACAAACATCCATAAAATACTGACTCTTTTCCATAAAATACTGAGATTGCATACCTCGCGGTTGTGTAGGTTCTTGGCATTTAGCATACCTCTACCCTCACACTTCCGCGGGATATACAATCTCATGACCGATGATCGTGGGTGATGCATCCGGGACGTCGTCATCAGCGTTCTGACTTTTCTGTCCAGGGCGTCCAGCTCAGTCTGAGACCATTTGAGTATGCCAAAGGTGTATAATATAAGAACGGGCATGCCCCAACCGTTGTAGGCTCTGATTTTATTACCGCCCGGCAATAGACTTTTCAGTACTGTTGTGAGACGGTGATAGAATTTAGCCTGTGCGTGTTGTTTCATTACCGCATCCTTGATACCAAGACACTCCTGCATACCCAAATATTTGTAGGTTTCTTCGTCAGAGAGGGCTCGAATGTTCACCGACTCCGACAGTTGAATCCCGTCGGAGGCCGTGACCCTCCCTCGTTTTATATGGATGCTCGCACACTTGTTATTCCGAACTCCATTCCAATGTCGGTGCTGAAATTTTCAGTTGTCTTCAGCATAGACATCAGCTCAGAGTCCGAACTAGCCAGTATTTTTAGGTCATCCATATAGAACAAGCGAGAAATCGAATTATTACTTTTATTATTTTATTAATTATAGTTTATTTAATAATTTTAATTTATAAATTTTAATGTTTGTTAGGTAGGTTTTAATTCTTTAGTTATTTAGTTAGTATTATTTTTGTATATTTTCTTGAATAAAGACTTACCCCCAAATTAAGTAATGAAAAAATTAGTTCTCTTAAAAAGTGGACCGATTTGCATGCGGTTTTTTTAAAAGCTTGAAATAAAAGTAAAATTACAAATAAAAAAAACTGAAAAAATATTAAAAATAATTTCCGTTTACTTACTTAAAGGAGTCGAGGGACCGATAAGTAAATAAAATATAAAAACTCTGAGGTGCGCGGGTATTTCCTTAGCTGTCCTCCGAGTCCTATAAGTAAGTAAACGAAAATTATTTTTTACTTTCTAAGAGTCGGGATTTTTTTAAAGTAGACAGGCCACAATGTGGTCAGCTCTCACAAAACTGAAAAATATTATTTGGATTCTTCAAGTCTTCTTCGCTATCTTTGAGAGACTATAGAGAATCAAAGACACAAAGACCCACCTAATGCCTGACTCGGTGGAAGGACCGTGCCAAGATGAGAGGTGGCTATCATGCCGCTAAAATAAATAAAATAATAAATTTAAGATAAAATCATCAGTTATGTATGAATAATGTCTTCGATTTTATTTCATACCTAAAACCTTCCTCAGCTTATTAGACAACGACCTTTTCGCCCGCCTTGTAGCTGGCATAGTACCTATCTGAGCGTGGTGCCTAGGAGTGGCGTTATTGGCTGTGTCTGATCAAGTTGTCTATAAAAGTATATGAAAAGTTATGAGTTGTCTATAAAAATATATGAAAAGTTGTGATTTTTTATCCGGATTAATTTTATTCTGCTCTTCTAATGAAGCATTAAATGAGAAATATTAGCCTTCATTATTTCTCCAAGCTTCAGGCGTACATTACATTACTTAGCAAAAAACATTAGAAGATAAAAATGAAAGTGTCGGCTCGGTCTCAATGAGCGCAGGCATGATGACTGTTGCGGGTGAGCACACACTATCTCGTACGTACGATGCATGACACGGGAAAATTACAGATGAAAGGGGAAGTATAAAATACATACATACATACATACCATACGCTTTATCCCGACAATCGGGGTAAACAGAGTAATCGGTGTTGCGCTGCAAGTACTATTGTAAGTTACGGCACAACAACCCCTAAATCCTAAATCTCATCTCCTACTTCCGTGTCCCTAGTTTAGTTTCTGAGTAAATTCATAATGTGTATTGTCTGAGTTTTATTTTCTATATGCTTATATATGTTTACTATATTTATTATGAATACTATATGTGTATTATATTTTTCTTCTTCTATTTTCTATTATCTAAGACTTTGTTTTGTTGCACCCACCCTGGTTCTATATGTAAATAAGGGTAGGCTGGTGGAAAATGCCATAGGCATTAAGTGCTACCTTCTGTACAACAATATGTGCAATAAACGTTTTTTGATTTGATTTGAACACCGAGCAAACCCACCTGTAGCAACTTGCACGACTCGGTCACCGAATATATAACCGTGCCAAGGTGAGAGGTGGCTTGCCTGTAGTCCTTATGAACATCTCGTCCTTATCCCTTAGTCGTCTTTTACGACAAACACGTGTGGAGATGCAGTGGGGCTATTATTTATAAGTACCGACCCCACCCCACGCAGTACTTGAGTACTTACACGATTTTCACTTGAGTATTTTATTGTGGGCCCATAAACGATTGTTACAATAATAATAATTAGAAATCTATCGCAACATACCAAACAGTTCGTTTCTCTCACGCGTCTTGGAGGCGCGGCGCGGGCTCCGCCGCCCGCCGCCGCCCCGGGCCCCAGGCGCATCTGTCCAAGCGAGCCGAACCGAGGCGTATGCTAATGAGGTGGTCGGTCGGTCGGTCGGTACGCAGACAGTGGAGCGTGGAGCCATAGACACGTAACATTCCGTTCAGTAATCCGTAACGCACAGAGCATGAAATGCGCGCGCCCGCCCCTACTAGAGGCGCCGTGAGCGCGATTTCTCTACAACGCCGTTGAAGCCTGTGGGCGTGGCCTATGACTTACATATGTGTGTTGTGCGTGTGCATTTGTTTTGTGCGTGTGCCTAACTTGCTCCTCTTTGTATGTAGTGTCGATACTAGCACACACACACACATACGAAGCGCTAGCAGCTCAGCGTACGGTTATTGGGTTTCAAATATCATCGCTTAGGGCGCCTCTAGTAGGGGGCGCCCGCGGTAGGTATTTGATGCTCTGTGCCGTAACGTAACCCCGAGTTAATAATCTCATAGTAACGCCCGCGTCGCCACAGCGCATGACTTTATTCTGCACTTTGAACAAAACAACCAGATTCACGCCCTTTTTTTTTTTTTTTTTTTTTTTATTTATCTCTTTATTTCAGCCAACTAGGGCCATATTAAGCGGCGGGTGGCCGAGTGGTTTGGGCATCGGCTTCTCATGCGGGAGGTCCGAGGTTCGAATCCGGTCGGCGTGTACCAATGAGTTTTTTCTGACGAAAAAATTTAAGTGCATACCTACACCTGCTGCTTCACCGTTGGAACCGGTGTAAAACTGTAGGTCCCTTCCCTTGCCCCTTACTAGGTGGTAGGCTCAAATTGTAGCCGACTGGGTTGGTACCACCGTACTGGATGTAAGATGGCCGCATAGCAACCTCGGTTGTGTTCTCCTCTAGTCCAGTATAGCCAGCAATCCAGGGAAGTCTCCGGTATGGCACCTACCTTCTCGGAGGTGAAATTGGCTGGTCGGAGCATGCGCTTTGGCCCCTCCGACTCAGCTATCCATACCGGATTACATAAAAAAAAAAATATATTGAAAATACAAAATTTTTTGAAATACCTCACGCTGTATACCTGGGAGTTTACAGCGTGGGAGTAAGGGGTACGTTCCCATTTTCCCGGTTCTGTGGGTAAATTACCCACAATATCGGTACCTTGAATCCGTTGTATAGGTCGATTGTATAGGGGGGTGCGTTCCATTCCATGTGCGGAGGATATTTCTTTAGCTGTTTTTACCACGTTCCAGTTAACTCTAGTGCAACAGTTATTTGTCGGCTATAGCGGTATTTCTCAGACATTTCACAGGATTGAACTGGCAGCTACTAGTGTAATCGGCAGTAACATACGCACAATCGTACTACGCTGAGTATCCGGTGTAATGCTGCACGATCTCGGATGAATTACCTACGGCAAAACACGTTTAGCAAAGCATTAGTATAACATTCATAATTAAGCACCAATCAATCACCCTTTTGTATTTGACATTGGGTTTTTGAGAACGCATTGGTTATCAAAATTATTTCATCGTCGCACCCTCCAGGGTGACTGGAATTATCCCTTCATTTCATGTCGGCTACACTGAACTGGACGGAAAACACGAACTATGTACATAGCCGTTTCGACCGACGTTTCATTCAGTGCGATGGTACCGGACCGGGCGGCATAAACCCTACCACCTACATAGTAAGGTTAGAAGGGAAGGGACCTGGGCACTTTTAAGTGGAATCCGAACCACGGTGAGCTTCCAACAACGGTCGGTTTGAAATTTGTTGGCATTGCGACTCTCTGAGCGCGGTTTCGCAAGAAGAGGTGTTTTGACTCTGTCGACTGCATCATTGGTCCCTCGGCACAGCCACCCATGTTGAATTATTTAAATAAACAGCAATTATGGCTCGAATACAGTGCTTCTGCACTGTATTCGTGCGCTAATTGCTGCCTTTTTTGCTTCAGTCAACTTATGCAAGGTTTCTTCTTGCAGCAAACCCTGGAGACGTCCAACGCTGCCGGCAATGGCGGCGTGGCGCACCTGGAGACCCTCGAGGCCAAGGTGAGCTGTTCCAGTTGTGCATTCAATTTACTAGATATTCGACTAACTTATAACTTGTAACCTAGTAATACTAATTAAATAAAATTAACCTAATAATTAAATAAAAACTAAATACTAACATGTACATAAGTCTTTCTGTAAGTAAAAAAATTTGTCCAACTCCTCCGACTCCGCCACAGTACCCAATACGCTGGCTGCGTTGCCCCTTTGAATGGCTAGTCCTATTTGCTGAAAGAAGAAAGACTTGGCGCGTCGGTCACCAGACTTATCAATGAGGAGCTTTCCTAGGACGTTTCCGAAAGTCCTTGCGTCGGGTGACCACACGCTAAGTGTTTCCACAGCAAGGGCCAGGAATTCGAAGTGGCCGCGCAAGCCAACGTATTTTTTGTAGAAAATACGTTGTATTGTATTTACTAGAATTTAAAGCTATTCTGTATGGTACATTAATTCTCTCCCTCCTTCATTTTTTGCTCTTTAATTTATTTTATTCATCAAACTGTATCCGTCCGCTGCTGGGCGTAGGCTTCTCCCAAGGAAAGCCACAACACGCGGTCATCCGCTCTTCTCATTCATCCACTCCCGGCTACCTTTTTTAAACTGGCGACGCAAAAAAGTGATGATAGATAAAAACTATCCCGGTAAACGCAACTTATTAATTTAAACCCGTCCTATCTCCGCATGACTCGTCGCAGAGAGACTCAGCACCCTTTTGTGGTTGGCATTGGGCTTTTCCCCATCGGTTCTCTCAATCGTTTCTTTGTCGCACCGCTAGCGTGTGGAACTGTCTTCCGGCGAGTGTATTTCCTGAATCCTTTAACCTGGGTGTCTTCAAGCGTCGTATTAACGGGCTAGACAGCCTAGCAATAGTCCGCAAATCTGCTGGCATGGCACCTAACTGAGCGTGGTTTCGCGAGGAGAGGTGATTTTGGCTCTGTCGACTGCACCATTGGTCTCGCGGGACAGCCACCCATGCTGGCTTACATAAAAAAAACGGCCAAGTGCGAGTCATGGTCAGCGCCACTCACGCCATCTATGGCGTGTTTTATGAAATGCTTCATATCAGTTAAAATTCATGATTAATTCTATTATCTAAGGCTTCATACTGTTTTCGGTAGATGGAGCTCATACACTTTTTAGTTTCTTGTATGGGGACCCCCGTGAATTTTTTACTTTTTCTTATTTTTATTATTTGTTGTTATATCGGCCATAATAACACATATTCTGTGAAAATTTCAACGGGCTACCTATTACGGTTCAAGAGATACAGCCCTCGGACAGACAACGGACGGACGGAGAGACAGACAGACGGCGGCGTAGGCCAGTACTAATATGTACTCTGTGGCGTAGGCTTAGTAGGATACGGAACCCTAAAAATTTTAATTGGCCCATCCGTTTGGGAGCTACGATGCCACAGACGGACACACAAAGAGACGGGGAGTCAAATTTATAACACCCGTCCTTTTTCGTCGGGGGTTAAAATTAAAAAGATACTTAATCAATTCCATTCAGATATAGAAACGGACCGATACAGCCTCCCCATCATTAATCCTGGTATCAAGCCCCGACTCCGCCCCGACTGGGCGGTCAATGATGGATTAGTTACCTCCTGCGTGGTAAACGTAGGTTTCGCGCTGTCTGCAGCAGGGCTTATAACATAGGCACTGAGATAAATTGTTTTTAAATCAAATAAAAAGCAGCACAAGAATAAGAAGAAGCGTCGGATGGTCGGCGCGGTCTTGGCTTGGACTCTTGATCTCAGGATGCGAGGTTCGAATCCGGCCGGCGTTCACCAATGAGTTTTTTCTGACGGAAAAATTTACTTGCATACCTACACCTGCTGCTTCACCGTTCGGAACCGGTGTGAAACTGTAGGTCCCTTCCCTTGCCCGTTACTAGGTGGTAGGCTCTAATTGTAGCTGACTGGGTTGGTACCACCGTACTGAATGTAAGATGGCCGCATAGCAGCCTCGGCTGTGTTCTCTTCTAGTTCAGTATATAGCCGGCTATCCAAAGGGAAGCTCCGGTATGGCACCTACCTTCTCAGATGGTGATATTGGCTGGTCGGGGCATGTACTCTGGCTCCTCTGACTCAGCCGCCCACAACGGATTACATAAAAAAATTAACATCCGACCCGCTCGCTTTGCGCAAAATCCCTTCGACAATGATATTTTTGAGCATTTCAATCTGGTCCGTGACTAAAAAACCGGCCAAGTGCCAGCCGAACTCGCGCACCGAGGGTTCCGTATCGCCATGTCATGGCTAGCGCCACTCACGCTATCTAGAGGGCGTGTTATGAAATGCTTCATATTAGTTCAATGTCATGATTAGTTAAAATGCTTCATAATCTCTTCGGTAGATGGCGCGCGCGCATACACTTTTTTGTTTCTTTTATGGGAACCCCCGTGATTTTTTTACGTTTTCTTATTTTTATTATTTGTTGTCCGCGGGCTGAGTGGGCTGTGGGCTGAGTTGACCAATGATTCTAAATATTCTGTGAAAATTTCAACGGGCCACCAACTACGGTTCAAGAGATGCAGCCCTCGGACAGACAGACGGATGGACGGACAGACAGACGGCGTAGGCTCAGTAATAGGGTCCCGTACCGGATACGGACCCCTAAAAAAAGCCACTGGTCCACAGTGAGGCCGAAGCACATCGGCTGTGGGCCTGGGATTCTATTACGTTTGAAGATATTATGTACGCATTTACGACAGCAAGAACTCGAGAACTGTTCATTTATTATTTATATTATTTTATTATTTTTATCATTTATATCTTCGAAGCGCTCGATTGTTTTACATCAGATAACATCACGCCACCTCGACATAGAGCTGGGTGGAATAGTCTATTTAAATCCTAACAATGCTCTTGTTGTATCGGTAGCTCAGCGGTGTTATGGATCGACGTCCTATTGTGTAGGTAAGCACTCCCTTGCACTACATCATAAGCACTGTGCGCGGTCAGAACTTGAATTGGTGACCGTTTAACTGTTGAGGCTGAACGTGGTTCGTACATACATACATATTCATATCACACACGCTGAATCCCGACAATCGCGGTAAGCAGAGTAATCGGTGTTGTGCTGCAAGAACTCTGGTAAATTACAGCACAACACCGACCACCACGTTTCGCAAATTATTCGAACAAGATTCAATCGATCAAGCAGCAAGTAAGGCACGAGGACCCATCTGCTGCATGACTCGGTGGAAGTACCATGCCAAGGTAAGAGGTGGCGAGCCTGTTGCCCTTTAGCACGGCATCTTGTCCTTATCCCTTAGTCGCCTTTTACGACATGCACGGGGAGAGATGCAGTGGGGCTATTCTTTTTAAGTACCGGCCCCACACGGTACTTGTGGTAACGTGGTTCGTATTCCACGTAAAGCCCTTCCCTTATCAATGATAGATAATACTATAGGTGGTATGATTTAAGCGGTCAGAATTGCTACTGCCGTACTGAATAAAAGGTGACATGTCGGTAAACAGTACATTTTTGTGGTTGTGCGTGGGGGTGGCTGTGGCGTAACCAAATTCGCCCCCCATGATGTGCAGGCTACTGATGGTCGCCCCATCCAGGGGGAGGAACCTCCGGACGATGCGTGCAGTGTCGAGTAGGGCTGCCTTCTTACTCAGCGAGAGCCTCTCAAGGTGGTCGTCGAGGCTCTTCGCTATCTCATTCTTATTCTTAATTCTCGAGGGCTTTAACCCGAACTTGCGGTGGGCGTTTGGCCAAGATTGCGTAATTCGTATTCAGAGCTAACTCCGTCGTAAATTTTGAACGGTAAACATACGTGAGCTCGAGATAAAATCTTGCTCTTTTTTACCCGACTATGGTTAAGCCAAAAGGAAGGGTTATGAGTTTAGCGTGTATGTGTGTATATGTATGTATGTATGTATTTATGTTACTATCTTAACTTCACTCTACAGCCTAAAGTACTAGATACATTTTAATAAGTAAGGTGTCAAAAGATATACATACTACATATTTCTAAAAATTACATAGTTTTTCTTCAAATCCCACAGAGTATCAATGTCAAGAGCTTAAAAGTCGATTTAAAAAATATACCATACTTAGATAGATAGAAAATACTTTATTGCTCCAGTAAACATTAAACAGTAACAAATACTTTGGAAAATTTACATAAGGTGCAAAGGCGGACTTATCCCTTACAGAGATTTCTTACAGTCTGAAAGTCAAACTTAATGGATTAGAACTAAAATAATGTTATAAAACTCCAACTAAGAAAAACTAAGTATAGTTGATCGAAAACTATTTAAAAAAATATAAAAAGCGCCTTCAAAAATTTGTGAAATAAAAAAAAATCTAAACCTAGAGTTGAAGGCGGTCGGGGATTTTTGCTTGCTTTAGCACCGCCTTCAACTCTAGGGTTCGATTTTTTTTTATTTCATACATTTTTGAAGGCAGTTTTTATATTTTTTTAAATAGTTTTTTATTTCACAGTTTTTTTTAGTAATTTTTTGCTATTAATGTACTCGGCGGAATCGCTCGGCTTTCGGCCTCGCGATTCCGCCTCGCTTTCCAATCCGATCTTGACCAAATTTAAAGGGGACCACACGGGAAGCCACAGCTTTCAAATAAAAAAAAAGAATCATCAAAATCGGTTCACCCAGTCGAAAGTTCTGAGGTGACAAACATTAAAAAAAAAACAGTCGAATTGAGAACCTCCTTTTTTTGAAGTCGTTTAAAAATGCTGTATTCGGGCTTATAGAAAAGGATTCGAATAGACAGACAGCACGACTACAGCATTATCGATCAACTTGCCTTGTTCTGTTCCATCTTTTTTCGTAGTCGGGTTTTATAAAAAAATAATTTATTTATTTTATCAGTATTATTTTTTTATGAATTTTGCTTACTCGAAATTGCAGCCGCAGGCATTAAAAAGTGCTTTAGGATTTATTCTGAAGTTACTGCGGCTTAATGAGCGCAATTATTCAAAAGTAATAATTATAATACACTCGGACTCAATTCGGAATATTTTAAAGTTAAAAAAAAATTGCTATGGACATTCTTTCTAAACTCATAAAACCCAACGGTTTCGTCGGTACAGATTTAGGCACTCGTGTGCGCTCGTCCGTTTGCCCGGGGGCGCTGCTCGCCTTCGTCTGTGATCTGATCGTACTGTGATTTTAGGGTTCCGTAGCCAGTGATGTTGGCAGGGATCCTTAAAAATGGATCTGTCCGTCCGTCTGTCCAACTGTATTTTTGTCGACAGCTTTGTAGCTCCTAAACGGTTCGAGCTTTAATCAGAGGCTGACTAGCAGCCTTAGCCGCCCTAGGCCGTTTAGAACCAGCCACCCCAATTCAATGCAGCCGCCCCTTTCAAGTTTACAACATTAGATACAGTGAAGTTGTACGAAAATCAGTAATGCGGTCGGTTCAACCCGCCAGAAATACATTATTTCTCGGTTTAGTGGTTTTATTTTTAACCGACTTCCAAAAAAGGAGGAGGTTCTCAATTCGTCTGTATGTTTTTTTTTTTTTTTTATTTTTTTTTTTATTTTTTTTATTTTTATTTTTTTGTATGTTTGTAACACGATTTCTCCGTCAATTGAGGGCCGATTTAGAAAATTCTTTTTTTGTTAGTTAGGTCATACTTCCGAGGTGGTCCCATTTCAATTTTATCGAAATTGGTTCAGTGGTTTTCGAAAAATCAGCATAATACTATGGTGTGTGGTTACCTTCAGCAAAACTTGTGATGTGGTCGTTTTCGGCAATTTTCAGTTTGATAAATTAGTATGGTGTGTGGTTACCTTCAGCAAAACATTTGTGATGTGGACTTATTCAGCAATTTGCAGTCTGACACATATGGCGAATAATTCTGTACCACTTCAATCGATTTCGATTATTCGATTTCGATTATTCTTTTTTATGTAATATTACTAAAAAGAATGAAATAAAAACTGTTTTAAAAAATATTAAACCGATTTCCAAAAAACAAAAAAAAAAAAACTAGAAAGTATTAAATACCTAATATTTTGAAATTTTCTCTGTCCTGTTGAAATACATGAATCGATATACTAGTGATACATATTCGGACCCTTGTTTCATGAATATTCTAAATTTGAAATTTTTTTATCTTTTCCGACCGGCGTTTAATTTATTATGGTACCTGGCCAGTACCTACTGTACCGAGTACCATCGAGCTGGTTTGATGATGGAGACAGAAGGTGGCCATAGGAACTCCTAAACTACACATGATAAACCCATCGTGTTTGGGCTCGTTGCATTTGTCTTCACGAGAAATTTACTTTAGACCTAAAAGATTCTCAATTCGACGGTATGTTTTCTTTTTTTGGATGTTTGTTACGCGATTACTCCGTCAATTGTGGGCCGATTTTGAAAATTCTTTTTTTTTTATTTGAAAGGGGATAACCCTGAGGTTTTTGAAGTGAAAACTTCTTTAGCGGCTCTTGGCACTTTTTTAGGTGGGTAAAAATGTATAACTCGCGACATCGCGTCAGCGTCATTTTTAAAATGAAACCTTAAGTCATTGCGTTAAGGGTTAAGTTAGAGTGGCACGGGATCTGCCGGCACTCCCGGAGTGCAACTGTTAAGTAGGGTTCCGTAACACGTTTATGTCTGTCCATTCTACTAAGTTCTGCAAAATGAATGTAGGGTTCCGTAACATATGCATGTCTATCCGTTCTACTAAATTTTACAATTTTCAACCAAGGTCCTCCGACGGTTATTTTATAATAAAAGTAGGCTTCCGTAACACGTTTATGTCTGTCCATTCTACTAAGTTCTGCAACATCACCTACAACGTCCGTGATGTCAGCCCATAACACCAGTGCCATGTCAGTGCTTCCCCCTTTGATCGTGCTGACTACACTGAACTGGTCGGAAAACACAAACTATTTACATAGCCGTTTCGACCGACGTTTAATTCAGTGCGGTGGTACCAACCCGGGAAGGTTAAACCCTACCACCAAGTAAAATTACGAGGGAAGGGACTTACAGTTTTACGAGGAATCCGAACCTTGGTCAGCCTCCAACGGTCAGCGGTCACCCATCTAAGCACTGACCGCACCCAGCGTTGCTTAAAATTCAATAGCGACAGTTGACTGTCTGCACCACTGAGCTATCGAAGCTGACGTGGTCCTATTTTAATTGGGTCAAGATCGGATTGGAAAGCGAGGCGGAATCGCGAGGCCGAAGGCCGAGCGATTCCGCCGAGTACATTAATAGCAAAAAATTACTAAAAAAAACTGTGAAATAAAAAAAAAGTTTTAAAAAACATAAAACCGACTTCCTAAAAAAAGTAAAACTAAAAAACTATTTAAAATAAAAATATAAAAACCGCCTTCAAAAATATATGAAATAAAAACCTAAAAAAAAAACGAACCCTAGAGTTGAAGGCGGTGCTAAAGCAAGCAAAATGATGCATGAAAGAAAACATGAGCGGATGATAATATCCTTTGTGATTTGTGTAGCCTTTTTAGCACCGCCTTCAACTCTAGGGTTCGTTTTTTTTTTTAGGTTTTTATTTCATATATTTTTGAAGGCGGTTTTTATATTTTTATTTTAAATAGTTTTTTAGTTTTACTTTTTTTACATATGTAGTACCTAGAAGGCTCGAAGGACCAGTACCGTGTGGGGCCGGTACTTAAAAAGAATAGCCTCACTGCATCTCTCCCCGTGCATGTCGTAAAAGGCAACTAAGGGATAAGGACAAGATGCCGTGCTAAAGGGCGACAGGCTCGCAACCTCTCACCTTGGCACGGTACTTCCACCGAGTCATGCAGCAGGTGGGTCTTCGTGCCTTACTTGCTGCTTGATCGATTGAATCTTGTTCGAATAATTTGCGAAACGTGGTGGTCGGTGTTGTGCTGTAATTTACCAAAGTTCTTGCAGCACAACACCGATTACTCTGCTTACCCCGATTGTCGGGATTCAGCGTGTGTGATATGTATGTATGTACCTAGAAAAAGTATTTTTTATAAGTTTTACGGCAATATTGATCTTTTCGTTATAGCACCCCCACGCACCCCCACGCGTATAGCGTCCCACGCACTTGCTTGCTTGTATATTCTGTACCTGCGCTCACTGCTTCCAGCAACACGCGCAGATTGGCCGCCACTAATATCTGGCCGCCCTAGACCCGGGCCTAGTCGGCCTTGTTGTGGCTTTAATTCACGGCTCCATAAATAAAATAAAATAAAATGTATTTTTGGAACGAAGTTGCTTATCGCACTTTACACTCCAGAGTTCAGACACTTGGCGAATGAGAGCTGGGCCGAAAAAGTGTAAGACTCCGACCGTCACGACACTTTTGCTGTAGTGTGTGTGTTTGTGTAATAATACAAGCGTATGCCTATGTATGGGCTATGTATAGCAGTATATTACAGCAGTGTAGTACCGTGTAGTACAGTACCGTGTAGGGCCGGTACTGTACCGTGTAGGGTCGGTACTTGAAAAGAATAGCCCCACTGCATCTCTCCCCATGCATGTCGTAAAAGGCGACTAAGGGATAAGGACAAGATGCCGTGCTAAAGGGCGACAGGATCGCCACCTCTCACCTTGGCATGGTACTTCCACCGAGTCATGCAGCAGGTGGGTGGGTCTTCGTGCCTTACTTGCTGCTTGATCGATTGAATCTTGTTCGAATACTTTGCGAAACGTGGTGGTCGGTGTTGTGCTGTAATTTACCAGAGCTCTTGCAGGACAACACCGATTACTCTGCTTACCCCGATTGTTGGGATTCAGCGTGTGTGATATGTATGTATGTATATTACTGCAGTACAGACGTCATTAATTTTTTAAAATTTTCATTTAATTATTCTCAAACGTTGTTAATTTGTTTCATTGTACCTGTTATTTAATACATAATATACCTATAGCGAAAGAAACTTCGTTCCAACCGGGTGTCCCACGACACATCTCGTCTTTTTAGGTTTCCGTATCCCGTACGGAAGGCTATTACTAAGTCTACGCCGCCGTCTGTCTGTCTGTCCGAGGGCTGTATCTCTTGAACCGTAATAGGTAGCCAGTTGAAATTTTCACAGATTATGTGTTATTATGGCCAATATAACAACAAATAATATAAATATGAAAAAGTAAAAAATTCACGGGGGTCCCCATACAAGAAACTAGAAAGTGTATGCGCTCCATCTACCGAAAACAGTATGAAGCATTTTAACTAATCATGAATTTTAACTGATATGAAGCATTCAT
Source organism: Nematopogon swammerdamellus (assembly GCA_946902875.1). Classification (NCBI taxonomy): domain Eukaryota; kingdom Metazoa; phylum Arthropoda; class Insecta; order Lepidoptera; family Adelidae; genus Nematopogon; species Nematopogon swammerdamellus. The sequence goes on from OX336335.1 coordinate 899,217, forward strand.
AAAACACGCCGTAGACGCGAGTGGCACTGACTATGACATGGCGGTACGGAACCCTCGGTGCGCGAGTTCGACTCGCACTTGGCCGGTTTTTTTCAATTCCCACATTGAACTTACATCCGCAACATACAACAATTTATATAAATACGTAGGATTGTCCTCGTGAACAACGAAGATTGAAGCGGCAATGCTAATGGCGCGATCGCGTGGTGGTCTCTTCACTCCATTGTGCTCGGGAGAAAGCCCCCCATGCTCGCCTCTGCTCTGTGACAAATCGACACAAACCGCGAGAGATCCGTAAGTCTCATCGAAACTTAACCAGACGACGACGTGGGCGTACCGCTAATTGCTTCGATCGAGGCTCTCTTGTAGGCTTCGTCGTGAATTTAGAATTTAAAATCATATAAAAGAGAAAATAAGAGAATAAGCGACCCAATGATGATTTGATTCCGAAAAGAGATATGAAGCCGGATACTCCATGCCTACACACGTGCCGTCGCGTAGGATCCCGACGATGTAGGATAATGCAGAGTAGATATGGAGATTTTTCGTAGTTTCTTATTATCAAATAAACAATTAAGGCTAAAACAGTCTGAAAAGTAAAAAAAGGAAAACAGAAATAAACTATATAGGTACAACGTGTCCCAAAACTCAACGTCAAGCGGGAGCCAGGGAGTAGGTCAGTTTATGACTACCCAGGGAAAAATAAGAAAAACATTGGAGTCATTTGTTTTTTATTATATGATAATTTTTTTTAAAACGTTGAAAATTGACATTTTAGGTACCTACTACCACTACAAGCAAATATAATTGCTCAAATTTTTATATTGGAAGCCTAAATAACTCTGCTATTGATAACTATCCCAAATATATAGTTGTACCGTGTGGGGCCGGTACTTTAAAAGAATAGCCCCACTGCATCTCTCCCCGTGTATGTCGTAAAAGGCGACTAAGGGATATGACTCCCTTCTTATATCACTAGGTGGTAGGGTTTAACCCGCCCGGGTTGGTACCACCGCACTGAATGAAAGGTCGGTCGAAACGGCTATGCAAATAGTTTGTGTTTTCCGTCCAGTTCAGTGTAGCCGGCACGACCGAAGGGAAGCACTGACGTGGCACCAAGTTCACCCGGTGTTATGGGCTGACATCACGGATGTTGTAGGTGATGTAGCCAACCGTGTCAGTTTCCATAAAAAAAAAATAAAAAAAAAAAAAAAAAAAACCAGAATTCCTGTAGTTTTGCAAAAAAAATATTCAGTTCAATTTAAAAAAAAAAAAGAAATGACTCAGATTTTTTTTTCTTATTTTTCCCTGGGTAGTCATAAACTGACCTACTCCCTGGCTCCCGCTTGACGTTGAGTTTTGGGAAACGTTGTATATAATTAAATAAAAATAAAAATTCCTCCATTGGGACTTTTATAATAATTATAAAAGTCCCAATGGAGGAATTTTTGGACTACAATTATTGTAGTCTCAATGAGCGAAGCAGCGTTCCCCACTGAGTGGCCAATATAAATATCTATACTGACTGACTGACAGTCAACGCACAGCCTAAGCCGGTCGGTCTTGAACTGAAATTTGTAAGGAGTTTCTTTTTTATAGTAGTTGAGCTAAGAAAGGATTTTTAAAAATTCTGCGTTGAAGGCGGTGCTAAAGCAAGCAAAAATGATGGATGAAAGAAAACATGAGTGGACGGATATCCTTTTGTGATTTTGTGTAGCCTTCTTTTGCACCGCCTTCAACTCTAGGACATAAAATCTCTTTGCTCTAGGGTTAGATTTCTTTAATTTCATAAATTTTTCAAGTCGATTTTTATATTTTTCATGCAATCACTGTGACCTACTGACAGAACGTCAGGAACGCATTCTCTCAGCGGCGGCCGGATTGAATAAATGCGAAATCACTCGGACGAGCACACAATGAAGGGAAAAACGTCCGAGCTGAGTACGGAGTGGCTTGTTTCGAACGGTGATGAAACGACAAACGAACAAAAATTGGACGGGCCATTAGCCATCTATTTCTTATCGCGAGCGCAGTAAAAGCGCGTAGATGAGTAGGCTCCAACAGGTTTGCGGCATACAACTATCATTTCCGATTATGCAATAAATCCGATTGAATACGGTAAATGTGGGCGGCGCGGTGCCGACGTAACTTTGCACTTTACTCTATTAAGATATTAAAGCACAGAGCAGCGATCGACGGCCGTCCCACGTCAGTCGACTCCATGTCTTGCTCTGAGTAAATAGACACGACGACATTTCAAAAGTTATGTGTCCAAAAAAAAAACGGCCAAGTGCGAGTCGGCCACGCGCACCGAGGTTTCTGCACCACAAAAAATACTTTGAAAAAAAATCACGTTTCTTGTATGGGGACCCCCCTTCATTTTTATTATTAGTTGTTATATATAATAACACATATTCTGTGAAAATTTCAACCGGCTACCTGTTACGGTTCCAAAGATACAGCAGTAGGACAGACAGACAGACAGACGGCGCGGCGTAGGCTTAGTACTTAATAGGCTTCCGTACGGGATACGGAAACTAAAAACACCAAATTAATTTACAAAACTGTAGTAATACGATCCCGTATCTATAGATTTGTATTTAATTAGAGGTTCCTTGCCTGTGGCAGTGTAATGATTAATGAATGACTCGCGTTAGAGTTGAAACAGTTAGGAAACACATTACCGTAGATTTACATTACCCCCCCCCCCCCCCCCCCCCTTAATTTTTCACTTTTTAAATTGAATGAAGTACGTTATTGTTTGTTTGTGTGTGTTTGTTTATTTCGTCATAAAAAACACACTGTTCCCATCACAATTATACAGGGTGACTCATTCCAGATTTTAAACTTTAAAAAATAATTGAAAAATGTCAATTTTACTTACAGTAATTTTAATATTATAAAATGAAAGTGTACAAATTGGGATTTTATTTATGAAATATAACATCATCAAGATGCTTTCCTTCTCGCCGTACACACTCTTCAAGGCGAACGCGTGTATTAGATATCACAAGCTGCAATAAATCACTTGGGATAGAGTTGACTTCTTCAGTTATTTTTGTCTTCAAGTCTTCCTTGTTGAAACCATACATCAGGATATCTGCTGATACCCTGTCTCAGTTCCGGCACAAAAAAGTTCTTTATCAAGGCGGTATAGCGCTCACTGGTCACTGTAACAGTACTAACATGATGGTTTTGAAAAAAGTATAGGCCTGCAGAATATGCGTCGCGCTCGTGTGCACGAATGACCGTTGCCGAAATAAGCCTCACTGCGCACGCGCGGTGCTCTCCCGACAACGACATGGCGCCCACTAAAAATTCCCCAACGGTCAGTTTTCGAATGCTGTACCTCGCACCCCGCTAGTTCCGCTGCCCGCCAATTTATTCGAAATTCAAATTTAAAAAGTTTGCTGAGTCACTCTGTATTTGTTTCACAGGGACAAAGAGTTTGTATTACGTCGCTGCGCCGTAATACAAACTCTTTGCACAGGGATTAGTATGCTATTTCAGTTATTTTTCATATTCGTACAAGTACATAATGTAGAAGTTTGTCAATTTTAACATTAATTCTGGCATCTTATTATTAATTAATATATTCATAATCATAAAATACTCTCGCTATATAATACCGTGGGCAAACCGTGGGTCTGGTCTGGCACCTACGAAGAGCTTGTTCTCTAATTGCCCGGCGCTTCGTTAGCGATACGCGGAGGTCGTGATCGGCGCGCATAGCGGTAACGTGCGTGGGACGATGTGGTAAGGTACCTAGTGGTGGCTAGGACGAAGGTTAGATGTAGCGGACCGGCACCCTTATTACGATAATGGTGCTGATGTTGCGGCTGGTGTTGATGTTGCGACTGCGACGGACAAAATTGGTATTACGTTATTGCGACCGGTCCCGCGGACCGACATCAAAGGTTGGTTGTTGGTTCAGGTAAGGTGCCAAATTTTGAAAGAAACTTGTAAAATGTTACTACGAATGGTAAAAGTATATATTAAAATCAATAATAAATAACGTATGTTACTTTTAACATGCCAAATATAGGAACATAAAGCAATGATAATTAATACAAGCGATTGAACAAATTATTTATTGTGTTACGGATTGCTTAGGAAAGGCGTTTCTGCCTGCACGGCGCGGCGGTCTGTCGGGCGGTGTATGTATACATACTGATATATACACATAAAGATATGATGGCGGCCGCTTTCATGCTATCTCACTCATATCGTGTGCTTGAATTCAATGCAGGAGGTTGTGGGTTGTAATCGTGAGTGTGGTATGCTACAAAGTTATTTCTGGTATAAAAATATTTTGTCTCGAAAAAAACATTTCTGTTACAAAAGTTATTTAGCTTCACATACAGAATAACCTCCTGATGGCAGTTAAAAATATTGAGTGGGCATTTGCAACACCGTATATTGTCACTTGTATTATAATTTCTATGACGCAGAAGACCAAAATGTGTTATCATTATCAACTAAAACTTCTAAATTTTTTGTTATTCCTATTACAATATAGATAATTCTATATATAGATGATAAATATGGGCGTCGTCGGCTCAACAATCCATGCTGACGGCGCCAAGTGTCTCGCGTACCAATAATTAAAGGAAAAGGAGGGAGGGAGGGAGGGAGGGAGGGAGGGAGGGAGGGAGAGAGGGAGAGAGGGAGAGAGGGAGAGAAGGAGAGAGGGATATAGGGAGAGAGGGAGAGAGGATACATTTCATAAATACTATTAAAATACAACATTTACTACAACAACATAATTCAAACAATATAAATAAACATACGTTACTTATTTTACCCACTATAAATAAACCTATACGATGTCACTACCAAAAACACAGAAAAGATCGTCGCTCGTTAGCCGTGAATGGTGCTATGATGCTGCTCAGGAGGAGCATCACGGATGACAGCTCGCGGGCTGCGGTCGGTCGCAAGTTTCACAGTTGTGCGACTGCAAATGCGATCGTAATACCAATATGCAGTAAAATGTATGACACATCTGCGGACTGATACCGCAATACCAGTTGCACGGACTGGTTGCATTCCAAAATCGCATAAAACAGTCGCCGAACTGTCAGATTTGGAGCTACGGACCGGTCCGGCGGACCGGTTGCATTATCGTAATAAGGGTGCGGGTGTGCTGGCATCTGTAGGCGTTTGAAACTCATTGCGACTCATTGTTTCCCGCAAATATGGCACGAGAGAACTGCGCTTGAGCTAACTGTCAAGAAAATAGAAATATTGTCTTCGAGCTGTCGGATCACGCCCTTAGCTTATTAGGTGGTAGGGTTTACGCGGTTTGGCTTTGGATGGGTGACCGCCGAACCGTCGGGGCCGGCCGTGGTTCAGATTCCACGTAAATCACTTTAATTATAATTATGTGTAAAACGGTTGAAAGTTGCCCAGCGAGCAATGGAGCGAGCCATGCTGGGAATATCGCTACATGCTATGGTGCGTAACGAGGCAATCCGCCGACGCACCAAAGTAGTCGATATTGGACACCGGGTGACTAAGCTCAAGTGGCAGTGAGCTGGACACGTCAGGCGAAGGGACGATGACCGTTTGAGTAACCGTGTCCTACACTGGCGCCCGTGGACAGGAAACGGAGTGTGGGGTGGGAAGACCACCCGCCAGGTGGGACGACGACATCAAGTACGTCGCCGGAAAGCAAAACTGGCAACACTCCAAACGTCGCTTTCCTCCGTCATTCAAAACAACAGATTCATATGTAAGCTTTTTAGGGTTCCGTATCCGTCGTACGAGACCCTATTAATTACTAAGCCTACGCTGTCTGTCTGTCTGTCTGTCCGAGGGCTGTATCTCGTGAACCGTAATAGGTAGCCCGTTGAATTAATTTTCACAGAATATGTTATATAACAAAAAATAATAATAATAAGAAAAAGTAAAAAATTCACGGGGGTCCCCATAGAAGAAACTAAAAAATGTATGCGCGCCATCTACCGAAAAGAGTATGAAGCATTTTATTTTAACTAATACATAGATGACGTGAGTGGCGCTGACCATGGCATGGCGATACGAAACCCTCGGTGCGCGAGTTCGACTCGCACTTGGCCGGTTTTTTTATGTTATGAACCGAAACGCAAAAATAGTACTGCTCGCCATGGCGCTTACGTCGTTCTATCTGACTTCCCCCGCGTGCCTTCGTGAACGAATACGTCGTCCCTACACGAGTTCAACGTTGCGCGCGCAGATCCAGCGTCAGATAAAGCGCTCGGACACGGCTTGTTGCGCGTGATACCTCCATTACACGGGGCTGCGGCCACCACCAGCCACAACATGCCACACCACGTCGCAGCGCACCACAACACGCCACAACCTCGCCTCGAAGCGGCCCGGGCGGGGTCACGGCCAATAACGACGGCGATAGAGGTTGATTCAGTACCTTCTTGCAGAGATCGAAAAGGTACTCACAACAACACAAGCAAATTATTGATTTACCAGCTAACTAAGCTTTACGGTAGTCGCTGGGGAGCGATCGCAGTGGTAGACTTCGGTCTACCCAAGGTGTCGGGCCCGGCCACCAGTATCCATAGACCCGTATTAGCGACCTTTGTACGGGGTCGCAGAGGCGTTTAGTCGTCCAAGGTGTCGGAGTTGGGTACTAGGATCCGTGACGTTTCCCTATGCAGACCACACGGTGGCTACCCTTAAAACTAGCAGTTGGCTACCCTATCCCGCAACTGGGCGGTGTAACGGGCCTCACTGTTAGAAATAATGTGTGGTAGAGAACTTGTTCTCGACGATTACTCATTAATCGTTGCTAGTCTAACATGAGTACTAAGTTGGGGATTTCGGCCTCCTCTTAGCTCACGCTGCTGACTCCACTCAGGTCGGTGGGTCAAATGAGATACTACCCTAAACGCTGGGTTGAGTACTGCGGGGTTCCGTTAAAAGCCCCAGAATGCTTCGTGCTTCTGCACGGAACACTGGACATGGTCTCGCAGGGGTTGTGGTTTAGCGTCGATTCCCTGGTGCTTCCGTACTTGTGTAGTTAAAGCACCTAACACGGGAATAAGTATCGAAAGCTGCGAGTGGTGAGCCACTTAGAGCTCCGTAACCAATGTGGAGACTTGGTAGACATGCGAATAATGTAGATCGGTATGTCGGTGCTACACACACTTATATGTGGATGTGGGATGGACTTCTCACGAGCTAATGACGCTGACGTAAGTCTGTCATTCGAGACCGGTGGATCCCCGGTACACATTAGGTGGTGGTCATATGCACTTCCACGCATATACATAGCTGGTGAAAACAAAAGCCTTTGGGCTAGTACAAAACGCTGAGGCCCTGGGCACAGGTTGCGGTTGGATAGGGTGCTGACCCCAGTGGCAGTGAAGGCTTCACCCCCGGCTCTCGACTTCGGTCGGGGGTTCCTTCGGGTGGACGGGTGGTGGCTCGGATCGGCTGGGGAAAGGTCGCAGCCTGTGTTTCCCATGGGATTATTTCGGAAGAACGGATGTTCGATAGAAGAGCTATGGGGCCTCGATCTGGCATACATGATCACTGTACTCGCAAGAGTGCAGGTAGTAGACGTCTGGATTTTGTAGCCGAAAGGCTGGTATCTCTGGACGTCTATAAACAAAAAACGTAAATCAAATAAAATAAAATGATAGAAAAGAAAGTTACCAGCTAAGCCAATGTTTAGTCCAGTATAGGTAATGGCAAAGTGACTGACCTCGCCAGCGGCGAGTGCAGCGCTCGAACTTGACGGGGCCACGCCGTGCCCCCTGATATTGCAGCTTTATTTAGCGTTAAAAGATAAAGTCTGAATGCAGAATGTTCCAGCAACAACTGCCAACATTTTCAAAGCGCCTTTTGGAGCCAAAATGAACTACTTCCAAAATTTTTATTTTTTTTAATCAAAAACATCCATAAAAAAAAATTATGGATATCATGAGAAATGTTTTCTAGATAAGGAAAATAATAGACAAGAAGTTGTTAATTTAAGCTTCAGAATTTTATGCTGCTAGTCTAGGTAGCTAGCTAACATACGTCGGCGTCAAATGTCGTCGTTAGACACCTTATTGGTGGCTCGGCGCCATATGGCGCGCTTTCAATAATAATAAAAAAAAATACATGAGGTGCAAAGGCAAACTTATCCCTTATAGATTATTTCTTCCACTCAACCTTTGGATGTTTGTATATCAGTAAGAGTTAGAATAAATTTCACAGTGAGCTGTGTGGCTGTTAACTTTCATCAAATTTAGTTGTATGAATTTTTTATTTAAGTAAACACATTTAATTTTCTCTCCGTTATTGTCGGGTTTGTAAGCCATTAATTAACATCATAATGACATTTGAATCGCCGGTTCCGACTTTGAACATGTCTCGAAATTTCGAAATTAAAATTCTTAATTATACGCACTCGTAAATTCAACAACAGCTTCACATTTATCAAGCAAAAGTACATAACCACAGAACAGAAAAAGAATTGCTAGATCGGCAAATCACGTCCTGTATAAGGAGCAGGTGTCGCCAAAATTCCCACCAATCAGCTAATACAGCAATTCGTAAGCAGTGTTTCGCGGCCCCACCCCACAGCATACGCATGGCGACATCTACAGCCAATGACAGCTCGCAAATATGTCGGCATCTTTGTAACATGCACGTTATTACTTTTGCCTTTGACCCTTGCTTCTTTTCACTAACTTTTTGTTAACTTTCGCTCGACTGGAAGAAATCAGTACCAGTGATAAGTCCGCCTTTCCGCGCCTTTCCGGCGACGACGGGCGCTACACGTGATGGCACATCTAGTGATTTTGCTTTGATCTGTGTACACAACAATACCTACCATGAGAAAAGTATATAATGTAGTATGTAGGAGCATATGAGAACATGCAACATTTTTTCTTTAAGCGTATTCTAGCGAAAGCCAAATTGTCACTTGAATTGTACATTCATGTTATCTCAAAATTAACGGTCATGTTTAAATATTACACAACGGAGCGGTATGTCGTTTTCGAAAAGTTTCGAAGTTTCGTGTGCACTGGCAGTTGTGTCACTATTTTTTTGTGTTACGTGACGAAAATGAGACTAGGAAATTGGAGAATAAAAGTACCAAGCCACTTTCTATGCGTAGGTGATTTGACAATTTTCAAACGAGACTCATCTCTGGATTGCGACTTTTAAATGTTACTTCTGCGGTCTGCCTGTCTGTGGTGGATGGTTCTAACTTTCTTGTATTTTTTTTATGGAACCAACCTTACCTTGGTGAACTAGGTGCCATGTCAGTGCTTCCGTTCGGTCGTGGCGGCTACACTGGACTGGACGAAAAACACGAACTATTTACACAGCCGTCAACGACCTTTCATTCGGAGCGGTGGTACCAATGCGGACGGATTAACCTACCACCTGGTAAGGTATAAAGGACAGTTTTAAAGCGCTGCTTCACGTGGAATATGAACCACGGCCAGCTTCAACTGTCGGACAGTCACCCGTTCAAAGTCCGATCTAACCCTGTGTGTTTACCTTTGACGGTGTAACGCCTATACATGACACCGGCAAACTTCCGAGGCTGACAATACTGTCGAGAATGTCCGTTGATGTAAGGTTTAACGAAAGGAAAATTTATCGATGTGCTTTTTATTAGGGTTCTGTAGTCAGCAATGATAGCAAGAGTCCTTATGAAACCTGTCAAGTGTCTGTCCGTCCATCCGTCTGTCACCGCGCGATCACTGCGCTATGCGTGTAAGAAGAGAATCGCTACGGAATCATCTGTGTGTGAACAACGTTCGGATTTAACAGGCTTTTTAGGGTTCCGTATTCATACGTAAACCTATTACTAAGCCTACGCCGCCATCTGTATGTCTGTCTGTCTCTCCATCCATCCATCCGTCCTAGAGCTGTATCGTTTCAACTGTAATTGGTAGCCGGTTGAAATTTTCACAGAATATGTTTTATTATAACGTAAAAAATCAAGGTGGGTCCCCATACAAAGAAAAATGCTAAGAATAGATTAGTACATATTCACGCTACTGAATAATAGATAGCGCCACAGGTATTTATATTTTGAATTATAGAAAGACCAAATATAGAGGAATACATTTTTTATAGGTATGGTGTAGCGGATCTACGGAACCCTCCGTGCTCGAGTAAAGCTCGCACTTGACCGATTTTTATTGGTACCTATAATTTTTTATAACTCAGAGATCTAGGGAGGGTGAGGGTCTCGAGTTGTCGCTATTGCCGCTAATGCGCAGTCGCTACCGGATGTCGCGCTGCTGGATGGATCGACGCAGCGATCAGTCGAGGAAGGAGGAATCGAGGTCGTGCGGTACCCGCTCTCCACTCAACACATTTGATACAAAAAGAAGCAGCGGACTAAGTTCAACCGATAAGCATTTATGTGGTCTGCTCTCGCTCGATGTGTAACGAGTAACGACGCGCTGCTGGGCCGCGAGTGTTTATGAAAGGTAAATCGTGAGTAGGTCCACGTGTTTCTCTTTTTCGCTGCTCAATACGATTACCGGCTAGGATACCGACCCTTACGTCCTGAATAGTTTCATTTAAACTGGAAGAAACTACGAACAACTTTTCATTTGTACATAGGTACTCAAGGTGGTGATGTATGCGGGAAATAACAAGGAATCATCGCTGTATATTAAGCATTCATTAGACAGCATGACTGTACTCGAATTTGTCACAATTTGTTCTATCCGAGTCGATTACACCCACGAAGAAGAACCGGTAAGAAACTTCGCAGGGTTTTTTTTTTCATAATAATTTTTACAAGCATTTAGTGACTATCCACATAATAACACCGCCTACAGTCGATTGAAAATACAGCTTGAGAGCAAGATCAAAAAAACAGATTTTTGTTTTGTTTTTGAAGTTCTGACTGCAAGTACTTAATTTAGTGGATCAGGTGTAAAGAGCCTTTGTCCAATTTTTGATACGTCATTTGTATCAGCTCAATAATGTTAGTAATAAGTATACATACTACAACGTAGTTTTGTCAAATAATAATAAAAAAAAATTATAATAAAAATATTAAGATACTTGAAGTATCAAGTTGTCAAACGGTTAGTAAATAAATTTGAGTACAAATAGTACCTAGTCATGCGCTAACTAATTATGCAGTCAGAACCTCAAGATATAGTCCTGTCGACTAATGCCTCTTTTGCAGTATAGTAGGATTTCTTTACAAGAGTTGATTTTATATGTTTCATACAAAGTATAACATCATACATACATACATACATACCACATGCTGTATCCCGACAATCAGGGTAGGCAGAGTAATCGGTGTTGTGCTGCAAGTACTCTTGTACATTACACCACAACACCGACCGCCACATTTAGCAAAGTATTCGGACAAGATATTAAGCCTATCTATAGTAAGGTATCTCATACATATACTCGCTATTATACTTTCCGAGATATAGCGATTCATAAAAAATGTTGCTAAAATTCGTGTTTTATTTATTTGATGACTCATCAATCACATTGCATCTTAAAATATAAATAATACTTTAATTTAATATAGGTACATTATTACTTGCGCATCCTTCTGCTATAATATGGTATTTCAAACAAACTCCTCGCCATTATGCTGTCCGAGATGTAGCAATTCTCTCGGAATAAGTTTTAAAAATTTCGAATCTTTATGACTCATCGCATCTTAAACTATAATAATATTTTAATTTAACACGCGTCCATAATATTATTCAAACATACTCCTCGCTATTATAAAAAAAATCGAGTTATAGCAATTTTCCCGGAACACGTTTGGGATCTTTTTTGTGGTCGTTTTTGAGTTCCGTGAATACCTCTCCATATTTGACGTGCGGGCAAGACATGTGATTTGATTTCATGTCAAAAAATCTGTTAAGTGCGAGTTTTACTCGCGCACGAAGGTTTCCGTATCTATCCGCTATTATCCGCCTATCTTTTGTCTTTCAACAATGCAATGTATAAAAACGTGTGGCGCCATCTATTATTCAATAGTGTGACTAATCGATTTTTCGGACGTTTGTTGTATGGGAGCCCCCCCTTAATTTTTAACATTTTCTAATTTTTCTTATCTGTTGTTATATCCGCCATAGTAACACATATTCTGTGAAAATTTCAACGGGCTACCTATTACGGTTCAAGAGATACAGCCCTTGGACAGACAGACGGACGGACGGACGGGGCGGCGGAGCTTAGTAATAGGCTTCCGTACGGGATACGGAAAGCTAAAAAGTATGCCCTGTGAAAGGTTCACGATCTGTCTTTGTATCGACGAGACGTGGGCCAATAAGCTACAGGTGGGTGCGTGCGCGCGGCGCGTTTATGTAGGGTGGCAGAAGCGCTAGGTACGTAGCCAGTGAACGGTTTTAGCGCTTAGCGCTCTAGTTGCTAGATGTGTTGACTGACGGTCGACTTCGGCTTCGGCGTCGCGTGATATACTTTCTTTTATGTATATCGGCACCTCCTTTAAGCGGCGGCGGGTGGCCGAGTGGTTTCGGCATTGGCTTTTTTTGAGTAAGTAATTCTGTACTTACCTCATGGTGGCTGAGTCGGAGGGGCCAAAGCGCATGCTCCGACCAGCCAATATCACCTCCGAGAAGGAAGGTGCCATACCGGATGGAGACTTCCCTGGATTGCTGGCTATACTGGACTAGAGGAGAACACAACCGAGGCTGCTATGCGGCCATCTTACATCCAGTACGGTGGTGTCAACCCAGTCGGCTGCAATTTGAGCCTACCACCTAGCAAGGGCCAAGGGAAGGGACCTACAGTTTTACACCGATTCCGAAGACCGAGCAATCCTCCTTGGTTCCGAACGGTGAAGCAGCCAGCGGGTGTAGGTATGCACGCAAATTTTTTCGTTAGAAAAAACTCATTGGTACACGCAGACCGGATTCGAACCGCGGACCTCTCGCACGAGAAGCCGATCCCCAAACCACTCGGCCACCCACCGCCTATCTCGCGAGAGGTTCTCGGCTTCTCATGCGAGAGGTCCGAGGATCGAATCCGGTCGCAATATACTAATGAGTATTTTTCTAACGAAAAATGTTGCGTGCATGCATACCTACACCTGATGCTTCACCGTTCGGAACCGGTGTAAAACTGTAGGTCCCTTCCCTTGGCCCTTACTAGGTGGTAGGCTGAAATTGTAGCCGACTGGGTTGGTACCACCGTACTGGATGTAAGATGGCCGCATAGCAGCCTCGGTTGTGTTCTACTCTAGTCCCGCATAGCCAGCCATCAGAAGGGAAGTCTGCGCCCTAACTCAACCAGTCGATATTTCCTGTCGGAACAAGTGCCATGCCAGTGATTCACATTAGCCCAATACAAAGCTACACCACAAAACATAGGCACGGTTGCATAACGCCGACCACCTAGCCAGAGCGGTTACACATAATGACGGCCTCCATTATCCATAGCACACGCTACGGCTTCGCCCGCCGCCAGTCCGTGTCAGAATGTTCACTCACCGACTCATTACAACACTAACATCCCATGATGCCGTGCTAAAGGTCGACAGGCCAGCCACCTCTCACCTTGGCACGGCCCTTCCGCCGAGTCATACGCACTAGGTCTTCGTTACCGTTACCTTTATTTCGGCACGCGGAACAATTCGGTTTGTATGAGAGCCACATCTCAGCGTAACTGGAACTAAATTTTATTTAGCCTATCCTGTGTCTCGTATAGCTAAATGTGCGTGTACTAAGTTTCATCGAATTCGCACGATCGGTTTAAGAGTTATGGACGAACATGCATACATACAGAAAACATACATAGAGTCTACAAACGTAGTAACTCATACATAACACAAAGTAACTTACTCCATTACCGTCCCTTACAGATTTATGATTAGTAAATGATGATAATACATCATATTATGATGTATATTTTATTAATTTAATATGTTATATATTGCTCTTTATATACACTTAAAAACAAGACGTCGTCGTCAATAGGCGCGTTAAACTGTGCAGATACTGGGTCAACACACGAAACACGGGAAATTGTTTTTATATATCTATAATTATTGCTAATTTATTCATAATAATCTTTTTTAAAACGCTCCGTCCGTATACTAATCGAATATTTATTATAGCTTTTAAGAGGTGCCAGCGTTTCTGTTAATCTGTTTTTCAACGGTATTTGTAGCAGCAGCGCTCTCGGAGCAGGGGTCAAAAGTTAATGTTATTTTTTCTATGTAATCCGGTACGGCCGGTTGAGTCAGAGGGGCCAAAGCACATGCTCCTACCAGCCAATATCACCTCCGAGAAGGTAGGTGCCATACCGGAGACTTCGCTTTGAATTGCTGGCTATACTGGACTAGAGGAGGATACAGTGTCCAGATACAGGATACAGATACAGGATACAGGGGTGTCCGGATACAGATACAGGATACAGGATACAATCTGAAGCCAGTAAATGACTTGTTTTCTAATTTAAAAATTTACTTTTTTTTTATTTATATGGATACTGGCACGGTTGGCTACATCACCTACAACATCCGTGATATCAGCCCATAACACCGGGTGAACTTGGTGCCACGTCAGTGCTTCCCTTTGTTCGTGACGGCTACACTGAACTGGACGGAAAACACAAACTATTTACATAGCCGTTTCGACCGTTTCTTTCATTCAGTCCGGTGGTATCAACCCGGGCGGGTTAAACCTTACCACCTAGTAATATAAGAAGGGAGTCATATCCCTTAGTCGCCTTTTACAACATACACGGGGAGAGATGCAGTGGGGCTATTCTTTACCTACATTATCTGCATACTTACATTCACTGGTCGCTTGCCTTTGGGAACAAACACTGTAGGTCATTGAGTTATATATGGCTCACTACATGGACCTACACCCATACACTTATTAGAATATCATACATACAAACATACATACCACACGCTGAATCCCGACAATCGGGGTAAGCAGAGTAATCGGCGTTGTGCTGCAAGGACTCTGGTAAATTACAGCACAACACCGACACAACACGTTTAGCACACACACACACACACACACATCACACACGCTGAATCCCTATAATCGGGGTAAGCAGAGTAATCGGTGTTGTGCTGCAAGAACTCTGGTAAATTACAGCACAACACCGACCACCACGTTTCGCAAAGTATTCGAACAAGATTCAAACGATCAAGCAGCAAGTAAGGCACGAAGACCCACCTTCTGCATGACTCGGTGGAAGTACCGTGCCAAGGTGAGAGGTGGCGAACCTGTCGCCCTTTAGCACGGCATCTTGTCCTTATCCCTGAGTCGCCTTTTACGACATGCATGGGGAGAGATGCAGTGGGGCTATTCTTTTAAGTACCGGCCCCACACTATACGTTTAGCAATGTAAGATAGCTATCAAGCAGCCATTGCAACATAACTATTAAGATAACTATCAAACAGTAATTACAATAGTATTTATGACAAGGTGCCGTGCTAAAGGGCGACAGACTAACCACCTCTCAGCGTGGCGTGCTCTTTCCGCCGAGTCCTGCAGCGCAGCGGGTGGGTCTTAGTGCCTTAATTACTTGCTGCTTGATTAGAATATCAATAATTCCGTTGTATATTGAAGGAAAGCTCTTTTTTAGGGTTCCGTATCCGTCATACGGGAACCTATTACTAAGCCTACGCCGTCTGTCTGTCTGTCTGTCCGTCTGTCCGAGGGCTGTATCTCTTGAACTGTAATAGGTAGCCCGTTGAAATTTTCACAGAATATGTGTTATTTATTATGGCCGATATAATAACAAATAATGAAAATAAGAAAAAGGATAAAATCAATGGAAAAAGTAATAAATTCACGGGGTTCCCCATAGAAGAAACTAAAAAGTGTATGCGCGCCATCTACCGAAAAGAGTATGAAGCATTTTAACTAATACATAGATGGCGTGAGTGGCGCTGACCATGACATGGCGATACGGAACCCTCGGTGCGCGAGTTGGATTCGCACTTGGCCGGTTTTTTTTTTTTACTTTTGTCCATTTAATTTCGCACTAAGCATCTACCTTATCCACAATAGCAGGCATGACTTGTAGAGAATTCCTAGAAACTTAAATTCCGCCTTTTGGCACTTCTTTTTGTGCAATGTGCAAGAATAAAAAAACTATATATTATTTTGTTACAAATTCTACCTGTAAACGACGTAAACATATTAATATATATATAAGTTTATTTTACATGTTATATGAGGTGGTTTTTGGATTAATGATTGACTTTATTAGTGCAAACAAACAAACCTCTTAATGTTCGTCTGGTTGGTAAAAATAGGAAAGTTGGTCCATTAACCGCGCGGTCGGTTGCCCCTGAACTAGCCTCGGATCGGCGGCACACACGGAGGAGAGAGTGGAGAGAAGCTGCTCTAAGCGAACTGGGAACGTCGCCATTAAGTGGGGGCACACCATACGCCACCGCAGTGGGCGTATATTCAGTATGGTTCGTCATCATTATTTTTTTCGTCATATCCTTTTCGGGTTTAGGGTTCAGTCAAGTCAATAATAAAGTTGAGTTTATACGTCATATAAACAATCAACTGGAATCATCCAAGACAGCAAAATTTTTATTTACAATAGGAAAAAATATTTACTTAATTTGTAAATTGGATTATCTAACTAAAATAAATTGTAATGTTATTAAAATTATTTTACCTATTTAATAATTATTTTGTCTTACACTGGCGGCCGTGGACAGGAAAACGGAGTGTGGGAAGACCACCCGCCAGATGGGACGACGACATCAAGTACGTCGGCGGAAATCAGTGGTTCCGTATCGCTGAAGGCCGGGAGGACTGGAGGAAAATTGGAGAGGCGTATGTCCAGCAGTGGACGCTGACTGACTGACTGACTAAAAATTATTTTATATTAATAATGTATTTTAATGTAGGAGTGAAAGTGTATTATTTAAACCCACCGCACTGGAGACACATGTTTTCTTTTATAGAAATCATAACTATAATAAATCTCACGAAAGTTACTCTTCGTAGAATTTTTCTCGCGGCCCATTGGCCAAAACGTGCAGCCGCGCAGATAAGAAAATGTCTACCTGCTTTAAATTTAGGCTTGCTTGAATTAATATACGCTTAATATAGGCTGAATATAAGCTGTCGGTTACGTGTTTCGCTCGGCGCTGTCGTCTGTATACTGAGGAATAATAGCGCGCATGTCTGACGAAACGAGCCATGTAAGCCTTCTTTTATGGACGCACGGGTCGGTTCACGCTAATAATGAGCGTGAATCGAATCGTTGGCAAGCTCGCGCGTCTTTACCAACAGGCTGCGAGAATCATTCCTCCTTGGAATTTGGCATTTTTTTTTATTTCATCCGGTGTGGGTGGCTGAGTCGGAGGGCCCAAAGCGCATGCTCCGATCAGCCAATATCACCTTCGAGAAGGTAGGTGCCATACCGGAGACTTCCCTGAATTGCTGGCTATACTGGACTAGAGGAGAACACAACCGAGGCTGCTATGCGGCCATCTTACATCCAGTACGGTGGTACCAACCCAGTCGGCTACAATTTGAGCCTACCACCTAGTAAGGGCCAAGGGAAGTGACACAATTTTACACCGGTTCCGAACGATGAAGCAGCAGGAGTAGGCATGCACGTAAATTTCGTCAGAAAATACTCATTGGTACACGCCGACCGGATTCGAACCTCGGACCTCTCGCATGAGAAGCCGATGCCCAAACCACTCGGCCACCCGCCGCTTAATTATAGTGAGCAACTCCTCTGCTTCTCTCTCCTCGGTGGCGCGGACTATGCACACAGCTAATTAAGATGGTTTCCGGCAGCGCGCGCGCGTTCTGCTCGTTAGCTCGTTCGTAGAATATGGAAATACGCCGAAAGAGGCCGCTTCTGTGGCGCGCGCGCAGCTAATACCTAAAGCTACATCCAATTTGCTGCAATGTAACATTACCACGTCTAATGGCCGAGTTTGGTCTGAGTCATCAAAACAGAGAACGCGTATGAGTAATCGTTGTATTGTAATCATGGGTAATATAATAACTGAATTGAACATTTCGAAATAGACAACGACATCTATAGATGGTCCTCCCATACGTCATTCCCGAAAAAGTATGTTCTCGACCAAAGGATCTTATAAAATCCTTTCACAAGACAGCCGCTTCACACACAAGGCGTTGAGCGCACGTTAGCGTTGAACGTTAGCTTGGAGAGCGAACGAGAATGAATAAAGTTGTGTTTTGTGCAAGAGTGACAGTTACGAACGGTGTTGCTTATTTCGCCGCGTGTTTAGCCGAATACTGATCGACTGCACCGACCGAAGTCGCGCCCCGAGCCACAGAATAAATAATAGTTACCTATTCGCATTACGCGCGTAATGCGAATATATTAAATAAACTGCTTGTGCACTTGTGTTTGTGTGAGCTGACACTGTCTGTCCGTCTGTCCGTCTGTCCGTCTGTCCGTCTGTCCGTCTGTCCGTCTGTCCGTCTGTCCGTCTGTCCGTCTGTCCGTCTGTCCGTCTGTCCGTCTGTCCGTCTGTCCGTCTGTCCGTCTGTCCGTCTGTCTGTTCGAGCGCTGTATTTCTTGAACCGTAATAGGTAGCCCGTTGAAATTTTCACAGAATATGGGTTATTATTATGGCCGATATAACAACAAATAATAAAAATAAGAAAATGCCACGCGGGGTTCCGATAGAAGAAACTAAAAAGTGTATGCGCGCGCGCCATCTACCGAAAAGAGTATGAAGCATTTTAACTAATCATGAATTTTAACAAATATGAAGCATTTCGTAAACACGCCATAGATGGCGTGAGTGGCGCTAGCCATGACATGGCGATACGGAACCCTCGGTGCGCGAGTTCGACTCGCACTAGGCCGGTTTTTAATATGATCGGTTGAATGTATTCGTGATCATAATATTAATTAAATGTGAAGGCACGCACAATTGTTCGTCTATATAGTTAACATGCTTCATCACTCTACACCGCTTCTATATTTTTTTTTTTTTTTTTTTTTATAGGCAGCCGGCGCGGGTGTCTTTGCCCAATACTTCAACGGAAGATCAGACACAGCCAATAACACCATTCCTCGCGAAACCACGCTCAGAGAGGCGCCATGCCGGCTATGAGGCGGACAAAAAGGTTGTCGTCTAATTTATTGACACGCCTTTTGAAGATTCCCAGGTTATAGGTGGTGGGGAACACACTCACCGGAAGACCGTTCCATATTTTCGCCGTTCGACACAGGAAAGATTTCGAAAAACGATGTGTTCTTAGTAGTTGGGTGTCAACAACATATGGATGTTCCGAGCGAGTCCGGCG
Source organism: Nematopogon swammerdamellus (assembly GCA_946902875.1). Taxonomy (NCBI): domain Eukaryota; kingdom Metazoa; phylum Arthropoda; class Insecta; order Lepidoptera; family Adelidae; genus Nematopogon; species Nematopogon swammerdamellus. The sequence continues at coordinate 918,471 of OX336335.1, forward strand.
GGTGTGGCGGAGACGGATGGGGGCTGGAGGGATGAGAGAAGCCAATTCATCAGAGCAACGTCCATGGTAGTACCTATAGAACAGGCTAAGAGAACCGATTGTTCGCCTGTGGCCCAATGATTCAAGTCTCTCCGTGAGCTTGGGATCACCAATTAGACGGATAGCACGGCGCTGGATAGAGTCCAAGGACGCCAATAAGTAAAGAGGGCATCCACCCCACAGATGGCTACAGTACTCCATCACCGGGCGAACTTGCGCTTTATATAGCATAAGAAGCTGCGCCGGTGAGAAGAACCGTCTGCTGCGGTAGAGGACGCCCAATTTCCTAGAGGCAAGTGTGGCTTTGGACTCTATGAAACCCCTAAAACCCACATCCTTGGTCAATTCCACGCCCAGGAGGTCCAATTTGTCATTGTTAGGTATGGCCGTACCCTGGAACGTAGCTTGGAAGGGAAACCGGTCGGCCTTGGTAGAGAAGGCGCATGCTTGAGTTTTGCTGACGTTGAAATCAACAAGGTTCTCGCGGCCCCAGGAGGCTACCTTAACGAGAACATCGTCGACTCTATAAAATATAATAAACATTCAATTTATTGCTCAAATGTATGAAAAGCTTTATTTATACGATTGTCGTAAGTGTATAGGTGTTATGATTCAAAAGTTGACGTTCTCTTTTGGTCATAAAAATACGAAGAGCGGCGGGTGGTCGGCGAAGTCTTGGCTTGGGCTCTTGGTCTTGCGAGCAGGGTTCGAATCCGGCCGACATGTACTGATGATTTTTTTCTGACAACTTTCCAAAACTTTGGTCTTTGTATTTTTTTTTTTCAGAATCTCAAATACTAAACAAATTGATATTTAAAAAAATTATTATATAATGCCACCAGGAAGTTATGGTGCGTGGCAAATATGCGCAACTGTCTGCATTCCTAAGAAGGGATGTGAACTTTCGATCGAAAGTTTGTCGATAAATTGTATGACTTAATAGCCTAATTATGGACAATCGAAAGTTCAAGTCCCTTCTTACGAATGCAGACAGTTGCGCATATTTCGCACGCATCATAACTTCCTGGTGGCACTATACTATATGGATCATGATTCTTTAAAGATTTAGAAAAAAATATATATAAAGACCTAAGCCGTTCACTTGTGGTCTAGAATAACTCCTTGGTAGTCACTGCTGGCTAACTCATCGTCTACATCTTCTATTGATATACACAATCTAGAATTTTCTAATTTAGGTGTCGTTTTTCTCTAAAGTTCCTTATATGCGTAAGATTGAATAGTCAATCCACAGGAACCCACGTCAAAATATTCATCGGTTTCCCAACAAGACTCGGCGCGGCTGTCGCTCCGTCCATCTGTCAGTCTGTCTGTCACGATGACATGATGCTACCACAGCTTAGAGCATGATGGCTAGATCGACGATCATACTTCTGCCGTGTCGCTGGATTAACATAGCTTATAGACTTAAAATGCCAGCCTCGATAGCTCAGTGGTGCAGACAGTCAACTGTCGCTATTGAATGTTAAGCAACGCTGGGCGCGGTCAGTAGGATGGGTGACCGCTAACCGTTGGAGGCTGACGGAGGTTCGCATTCCTCGTAAAACTGTAGGTCCCTTCCCTCCTAATCTTACTTGGTGGTAGGGTTTAACCCGCCCGGGTTGGTACCACCGCACTGAATGAAACGGCGGTCGAAACGGCTATGTAAATAGGTTGTGTTTTCTGACCGTTCAGTGTAGCCCGCACGATCAAGGGAGGAAGCACTGACATGGCACCTAGTTCACCCGGTGTTATGGGCTGACATCACGGACGTTGTAGGTGATGTAGCCAACCGTGTCAGTTTCCATAAAAAAAAAGATGCTCCATACAAGCTGAGCAAGCACGGTGCGAATTCCGCGAGTGCAAGCAGGATGGCAACACTCCGCTTTTTCGGGTTGGAGTAGGATGAATCACACGGAAATTTGTAGCTTAAAATCGAAAATTCGTTAATAATTTATTTAATGAAAAACTACGAATTGAAACAAAAAAGTAAGCCAAGTAAGTGAGGACACGTTTAATCAACGAACAAAGTCATCTTTTTCTAAAACCTTGCCTGGATTAAGTTACGTCCATTACGTTTTTATAAATAAACTCAGAATCATTTTCATGCATTTTTCTATCGAACGAAGTTTCTCAAAACCTCTTTTCCAAAAGCTATCGATCTGCCCTGATAAAACATAGTTAAAACATATATTAAAACTGAATATGTTAGACACGACTGAAGGGACATAACGGATGTTTTTTTTTTTTATTGATACGCGAGACACTTGGCGCCACCGGGTAATAAATTGTAATTTAGTATTTAGACACGTTTTGATATAGGTAGTATCTATAACAAAGTAGGTACATATAATTTGATATAGGTCTCATATAGGATCCAGGGAAGTCTCCGGTATGGCACCTAGCTTCTCGGAAGTGATGTTGGCTGGTCGGAGCATGTGCACATGTTGTAGGTGATGTAGCCAACCGTGTCAGTTTCCATAAAAAAAGGTAAGTAATATTGATGGCATGTGTCATGGAGATCCGTTGTCTCTGCCTACCCCACCGGGAAACAGGCGTGACGCTATGTATGTATGTATGTCTCTCGGAAAGAACGGAAATTTACCTTGTATGTATGCAGCCGAGAGGATTTCAATATCTCCGCCCACTCTCATTGGCTATAGAAAGATGTTGACTCGCGGTCAGCATTGGTTTAGCTCATCTAGCAATTATTTCTCTGAGTTCTCTGATTATCTCTCTGTGGATGGTGCGCCGTGCCCCATGCATGTCCGAGTCGGGATGACGAGCTGGCGTCTGCTATTAATCAACTTTTGGCCGAAACGAATTATATCTTTATGACCAATTTTAAATGTTTACTATTTTAATTAATATTCCTTATTTGTTTCTATGAAGTGGGAGTTTAAGGTTATTAACAGAAATTAATTACTTTTATGGCTATTTCTACTAGAATTCGTTATAACAAAATCTATGGAAGTAACATTGCAAGTAATACCCAACGCGTTTTATGTGAAATAATAATTGCCAAAATAAGAACTCGTAAAGATTGCCGCAAGGCTTTAAATCGTATTTTGTGAATCTTTTATACAATAGTGTACAAGTATATTTCCATTTCCATTCCAAGAACTCTGGCAAATTGCGGCACAACACCGACCGCTACAAATACAGTATATTTGTGTACAATACAGCATATTTTCATTTAATTTCTTACATACTGGTGGACAGTAATATACCAAACAATAGCTGTTAACTAACGAATATTATGGTCACCAATAATTTTTTTTTTGGTATGTAACTCACGCAAGTACAGATACCTAAGCATATTATAAATACGAAAAATAAATAGTTTTATCACAATTCACAACTCTCAGGGTTATTCAAAACGAGTCATTATTATAAAGTACATACCTATATTTTCATTTCATTTTGTTTATTTTGTTATACATACGACACGCTGGGGTAACACACATCGGGAAAGCAGAGTAATCGGTGTTGTGCTGCAAGTGCTCTTGTAAATTACGGCACAACACTGACCACCACGTTTAGCTATGTATTAGAACGACATAACTATCAAACAGCAAGTAAGGCACGAAGGCCCACCTGCTGCATGACTCGGTGGAAGACCGTGCCAAAGTGGCTAGCCTGGCGCCTTTTAGCATGACATGTTATCGCTATCCCTTAGTCGCCTTTTACGACATGCACGGGGAGAGATGCAGTGAAGCTATGCTTTTTAAGTACCCGCCGCAGACGGTACTTTGTTGTACTAGCATTTTTTTTTGTAATCCGGTATTTGTGGCTGATTCGGAGGGGCCAAAGCACATGCTCCGACCAGCCAACATCACTTCCGAGAAGCTAGGTGCCATACCGGAGACTTCCCTGGATCCTATGTGAGACCTATATCAAATTATATGTACCTACTTTGTTATAGATACTACCTATATCAAAACGTGTCTAAATACTAAATTACAATTTATTACCCGGTGTCGACAGGGCAGTAAACACGACAGACTATAAAGCGAAATAACTGCAGCCTCGATAGAGCTGTACTAATTGTCACTATGCAAATCACAATGTTTATCAACAATAATAATAATTTATTGTTACTGGGTTTCCTGGCGCGTTGAAGTCTATTGTACGGACCAACAACGGCTTGCTGCGAGTGCGTTGAAGGCGCAGCTAAATGACAAATTGGATACATATATCTTTCATTCATAACACACGCTGTATCCCGACAATCAGGGTAAGCAGAGTAATCGGTGTTGTGCTATAAGGACTCTGGTAAATTACAGCACAACACCGACCACCACGTTTAGCACAGTATACGGACAAGACAACTATCAAGCAGCAAGTAAGGCACGAAGAACCCACCTGCTGCATGACTAGGTGGAAGGACTGCGCCAAGGTGAGAAGTGGCTAGCCTGTCGCCCTTTAGCGCAGTATCTTGTCCTTATCCCTTAGTCGCCTCTTACGACATGCACGGGGAGAGATGCAGTGGGGCTATTCTTTTTAAGTACCGGCCCCACACATATATGTTTGTACACATATATCTTTGTACAGATATTTTATCTCACGAAGTCCGTTTGGCTATGAATGTCGTCAGGCGTGCACATGCACATTTTTAGGGTTCCGTATCCGGTACGGGACCCTATTACTAAGCCTACGCCGTCTGTCTGTCTGTCTCTCTGTTTGTCTGTCCGAGGGCTGTATCTCTTGAACCGTAATAGGTAGCCCGTTGAAATGTTCACAGAATATTGTGTTATTATTGCCGATATAACAACAAATAATATAAATAAGAAAAAGTAAAAAAATCACGGGGTTCCCATAGAAGAAACTAAAAAGTGTATGCGCGCCATCTACCGAAAAGACTATGAAGCATTTTAAGTAATCGTGAATTTTAACTATTATGAATCATTTCAAAAGGTTGACTGTAAGAAATCTCTGTAAGGGATAAGTCCGCCTTTGCACCTTATGTAAATTTTCCAATATATTTGTTACTGTTTAATGTTTACTGGAGCAATAAAGAATTTTCTATCTATCTATCTATCATAAACACGCCATAGATGGTGTGAGTGGCGGACCATGACATGGCGATACGGAACCCTCGGTGCGCGAGTTCGCGACTCGCACTTGTTTTAGTGTGCGTAGAATAGACGGCACGTAACTTGGCCTCTGTGCGAGAGGGACGGCGTTATACGCATGCGATCGTTGGTATAACGCTGTCCCGCTCGCACAGAGGCCAAGTTACGTGCCGGGCAGTATAAACTCGAGAGCGCTCAGTCTGCAGTCACGATCACGATCGCGACGCGGTCCACGAACACAACACACACAAGCGCGTTTATCAATACACGTCACCGTAGTGGTGACGCAGAGCCAAACGGACTTCGCGAGATAGAACATTCTGTACTTGCTATTGCTCGCTGCTAACTACTGAAGTTACGCAAACGGTTATGTTCTAGTAAAATCATCTTAAACATTTTATCTACATAATATATTGTTGGAAAATACAATCTAAAGAACTTCAATCTATAAAAAAAACTATCAAACATAACCATTTAATATTTATTTATACTAATAACAAGTAGGTACGATATTGGTATTAATATTAGAATATAGGGGCTGATATATTCGCAAAGTGAATAAAGCCCAAAATTTAATTAAAAAAATATATACATACATACATATCACACACGCTAAATCCCGACAATCGGGGTAAGCAGAGTAATCGGTGTTGTGCTGCAAGAACTCTGGTCAATTACAGCACAACACCAACCACCACGTTTCGCAAAGTATTCGAACAAGATTCAATCGATCGAGCAGCAAGTAAGGCACGAAGACCCACCTGCTGCATGACTCGGTGAAAGTACCGTGCCAAGGTGAGAGGTGGCGAGCCTGTCGCCCTTTAGCACGGTATCTTGTCCTTATTCCTTAGTCGCCTTTTACGACATGCATGGGGAGAGATGCAGTGGGGAACGGTAAATATATATATTAGAATATTATTTACAAAACATTTACAAGCCTCAGCCTCGCTCGGTAGCTGAGTGTTGCGGTCGGTCAACTGTCAGTCGTGATCATAGGCACACCTCGGCGCGGTTAGTACTTGGATGGGTGACCGCTCGTTGGAGGTTGACTGTGGTTCGGATTCCAAGTAAAACTGTAGGTGCCTCCTTCCCTTCTTCCCTTACTAGGTGGTAGGGTTTACCCGCCCGGGATGATACCACGGCACTGAATGAAAGGTCGGCCGAAACGGCTACGTAAATAGTTTTTCGTCCAGCGGCTCGACCGAAGGGAAGCACTGATATGGCACTTAGTTCACCGAAGTATTATGGGTTAACATCAAGGATGTTGTAGGTGATGTAGTCAACCGTGTCAGTTTCCATAAAAAACTATTACCTATTAAAAAATAACATTATTTAAAACAAATTATTCAAATGAAATATTACTAAAATATTTCATTAATTTAATAAATCTAACCGTAATTATTTGCAAATAAGAGTTTAGAATATAATGTGAATCAGGATGTTACAAAGCGCTCGGTTCGTGCCTGCGCCTGCGGTGCGGCGGAGGAGTAGGCGCCGCCCACAATCATAAAACGGAGCTATACCTATGGAACCTTATCTAAGGCACATTCAGCGGCCCCCGTGTAAATTTAGATAGAAGATCTGCAAACAAGTGAGTGCGACACGGTCCTACAGGTGAAGAGATAATGTTATATATAAAGGATGTTTCAGGATAGGCTTGAGAAACATAAAGTACTCGTTATTAGAAGAAAAAAATCCTTATTACTCAAATCGAAATTCCGTATATGTTTTCTTAATAAAAAATTGAAAATTGTAATAAAAACTCGATGGACAGTAGGATTTGCCAACAGTGCTGTCTAGGTCTAGGGAGTGCAATGATCTATTCCATTCTCCTTTTTCTTTTGAGGTCATTCAAATTGAAGTATTTGGTATTTATCTATATGCAGTTCAATTCTACTAATTAAGCATGTAAGTTAGTCATTTTATTTTTATTTAATAAAGGTGGATTTAATAAAACCGTCCAAGAAAGCTCGATAAAACGATTTTCATCAAAAAGTACTGTAAAATTTCCGAATTTGGGAAAAAGTTTCAGAGCTTTTCGTCTTCAAATATGAACCCCTTTTGAAGCTTGAAGTTACGAAACCCCATCCTGAAACACTCTGTATATAGCTTTGAATAATGCCAGTTAGTTTATTGGTCTGCGACCGGCGGCGACTAGCGGATCGTCAGCGTAAACTTAACCGGAGAAAACTGCAGCATTGATATTATAATCAAACTCGCTGAGTTTCATACTACACTACAGTGTAAATACGCTGACTCGAAAGCTTGCTTCATTCGTTACTGTGTTTGTGTGTGTGGCTTCCATCAATACTAATAATAAATATGGATGAAGTCATGGAGTAAGTTACTTTGTTTTTTTTTTTTTTTATTTTTATTTTATTTTATTGGAAGTACAAACAGGAGCACAACATTATATAATATTCACATTAAACATACAGTAGATGTATATGCGCCCCCAGCACCGCGCTTCCCAAATATGAGTTGTTTTATGAGAAACTGCGTTTGTAGACTCTATGTATGATACTAAAACTAAATTAACGAATTTTAGAAAACTTTTCTGTATGTATGGATGCATGTCTTAATCCGATGAACCAAATTTGATGTAACTTAGTACAAGCACATTTACCTATACGAGACACAGGATAGGCTAAATAAACTTCAGTTCCGGTTACGCTAAGATGTGGCTCCCATACAAACCGAATTGTTCCGCGCGCCGAAATAAAGATGCAGTAACGGATTTACTTACTTTCTTCTTTTTAAATACTAATTTCGCGCGAGCGGAGCCGCGGGCAAAAGCGAGTACAGTAATAAAATTAAAACCGCATTTTGTAATAAAATGTCGCAATATGTCGTCGTAAAAGGCGAGTAAGAGATAAGGACGAGCATCTCGTCTTAGCTAAAGGGCGACAGGTTCGTCACCTCTCACCTTGGCAAGGTCCTTCCACCGAGTCATTCAGCAGGTAGGTTTTCGCGCTAACTTGCTGCTTGATAGTTATTTGTCCCAACACTTTGCTAAACCTAGTGGTCGGTGTTGTTCGCTGCAATTTACCGTCCTTTCTCGTACCGAGTCCTTGCAGCACAACACCGATTACTGTGCTTACCCCGATTGTCGGGATATAGCGTGTGGTATGTATGTATGTTGCAATATGTAGGTAAAATATTATAATAACATTAACACATTTAATTTGATATACATTTAAAATTTATACAAACTTAAAATAATTTCAAATAAATATAAAAATAAATGGAGGTTCCACCACCGGCGACAGCCAGTGTCGAGCAGTGCTGCCTTCTGGATCTGACCTTTGACCCAGGAACTCAGCGAGAGCCTCTCAGGGTGCGATGATAAGACTATGGGTACAACTCGCGTACAGTCGATGGGCCACATTTTGGGAACCTTGTCCCGCAGGTCCAGAGTCCAGATACATAATTTTATTTACTTGTTTTATTTTATTTTAATAATTACTGGTTATAGTTAGTTATAACTATTATAATTACTGGTTATAGTTAGTTATAACTATTATAATTACTGGTTATAGTTAGTTATAACTATTATAATTACTAGTTATAGTTAGTTATAACTATTATAATTACTGGGTATAGTTAGTTATAACTATTATAATTACTAGTTATAGTTAGTTATAACTATTATAATTACTAGTTATAGTTAGTTATAACTATTATAATTACTAGTTATAGTTAGTTATAACTATTATAATTACTAGTTATAGTTAGTTATAACTATTATAATTACTAGTTATAGTTAGTTATAACTATTATAATTACTAGTTATAGTTAGTAATAACTATTATAATTACAGGTTATAGTTAGTTATAACTATTATAATTACTAGTTATAGTTAGTTATAACTATTATAATTACTAGTTATAGTTAGTAATAACTATTATAATTACTGGTTATAGTTAGTTATAACTATTATAATTACTAGTTATAGTTAGTTATAACTATTATAATTACTGGTTATACTTTTGTAACAATGTGTTACGCAAATTACTTGCAGTTGGAGTTACGAAGCGGCATCTTGTGTTATATATAAATAATCTTTATAATCTATCTAAATAGCCAATTCAGCTCCACAACTAACTGGAAAGGGGCGAGCCAGTCGATAGCTGAGCATAATTTTCACTTCCTTATTTTCTGCGAATATTCCTGAGGCTATTTTATGATAATGACTCCATCTTTGCTTCCGTCCCTCCTTACTTATCCGAGTGCATGTCGCTTTCTATAGTTAGGTTGCTTAGTAGAGTATACATGCACACACACATACGTACATACCATCACGCTCTATTCTGACGATCGGGGTAAGCAGTGTAGTCGGCGTTCTGCTGAAATAAATCCAATAAAATACAGCACAAAGATAAAGATAAGATAAAGATGTTTATTTGCATAAATGTTTTTACATTGTAACATGTTTAGTATCAACCCCTGCCCTCTGCACTAGCGTGAGCTGTCTTGCAGGGGGCAGGTAGCTGTCAACAGATTAAAGAGAAGAAAAAAAAATACTTAAAGAAATACATTTAGAAAATGAAGTTTACAAATTTTTTATTTAACTTTCTCAGCCAGTACCTGTGTACCTATCCTAAGTATTCAGTCTTATAAGTATACTTTCCACCATCACTACACCATTATGTTCAATAGTTCATTTGATTTTTTAAGTCCAATAGTTAGTAGCCAGGAATATACTTGTTTTTTAAATAGATATTTTTTAGCAATTTTTCTAATAGGATAATCTAATTTATTGGTCAAGTAGGGTCCGATAAATGTATGACCTTTTTGGGCAAAGCCACTAACAGTGGGGACTTTAATATTTTTGTAAATTTTACTTCTCGTTTGGTGTTTGTGTGTTGCATACTCCATTGGATTTCCAATTTTGTGATACTTTTCTAGTACTGCTTTAATAAACAATTGCCGAAGTGAGAGAAATTTACAAAGGCGCGGCATTTTATTTGTATTTTTTTAGGTTTATATATCTGTACGGAAGCCTATTTATAAGCCTACATCGTCTGACTGTCTGTCTGTCCGTCTGTTCTTCCTTTAAAGGGCTGTATCTCTTGAACCGTAATAGAATCATGTGATTCATCACAGAATATGTGTTATTATGGAGGATATAATCCTAACAAATAATGAAAAAAAAAAAATTTATTAAGGGGAATCCCCATACAAAAAAAAATTACACTTTTTTTGTGTTTGCTCTATCGTAAAAACTGTAATACATACAAGCATCAAACTTGGTGTGATTATAGTGCGCACTCTAGCGTATATAAACAAATAAGAAAACAGCGGCCAATAATCTGGTGGTACAGAACCCTCGGTGCGCGAGTAAGACACTCTACAAAGCACAAGTAAGACCGGTGATGGAATATTGCAGTCATCTTTGGGAGGGTATCCCCTGAGTACCTTCTTTCAGCCTTGGATTCTATCCAACGACGAGCTATTCGCCTCATTGGCGACTCTGTACTCACAAAGGACCTTCAACCTCTAAAACACAGACGTATCGTTGGGTCATTGAGCCTGTTCTATCGGTACTACTATGGCCGCTGCTCTGACGAAATTGCTTCCCTTATCCCTCCTCCTCCTGTTCGCCTTCGCCAAACCCGCCATACTCTCGCGGAACACCCCTTTGTAGTGGACAGACGAGTACTTCGAACGGCACGATTCTCTAAATCGTTCTTGTGCCGCACTGCAAAGGTGTGGAACGGGCTTCCGGGGAATATATTTCCCCACTCCTACAATCCACGGATCTTCAAATCGCGGGTAAATAGCCTTTCCCCAGCGACATTCTTCCACCTCCAAGCCGGACTGGCACCTCCTCGGGGGTGATATTGGCTGCGCCTGAGGCTTCGACCTCGGACACAGCCAGCTAGTTCAGAAACAATAAAAAAAAAAGACTCGCCATTGGGCGGTTTCTTATGTAATCCAGTATGGGTGGATGAGTCAGAGGGATCAAAACACGTACTTCGAACAGCCAATAATACCTTCAAGAAGGCAGGTGTCATACCGAAGACTTCGTTTTTGGATTTCTGGCTATGAAGGACTAGAGAAGAACACATCTGAGACTGCTATGCGGCTATCCTTCGTCTAGTACGGTGGTGGCAATGGCGCCCAGAATTTTTTCCAGAGGCTCGGAGGGGTGCCTTTATCGTAATTGGTTTCAAGATTTACTACTGGCTTTTAGTCTGAGCAAGTGATTTCAATGCCTAGATCCCGGCGCTTCTTTTAAGCTGCACTTGGCATGCTCTCGCTATATACGGCACTGCATCGAACGAATGTTCATTAGATATTTATTAGGAGATAGGAATAAGTGTCGGCGACGCGGAGGAGAGCTTAGTGAGGCGTTGGTCTAAGCAACTGGGTACACCACTACCAACTGGGAACATGGTGTGGCATTTTTTTTATTGACAGCGCGACATAGACGCCGATCCACCCACAAGGTGTCTTACAACGCACATAGATATTTGGTAGTATTCGGGACGCAACCCCCGCCATAGACAGGTGCCCATTGACGCCCCTCTTGAAGGACCCTTGAAGGAGCATTGCATCAGTCGCGTCCACGGAGTCGTTGCGACCATATGTACGCACGTGCGGAATTAAATATTGTGTGATTGGTGGACCACAAAGTTGTACCTTTCTCGCTAACCCCCACACTGACACCCCATACCGACCCCACCGGGTCGTTTCCCACCCTATAATATGGCTGAGGGAGGCGATGGCTGGTCCAGGTGTGGTGCTCGTTAACGGGTGCTGTTTGTGGAGACTGGCCTGCTTCATGTGGCAGTGTGGTGGGTATATAACTTCATACAATTTCATAGTAAAAATGTTTTCACTTTATCATGAATTGCTGCATCTGTCATACATAAATCAGCATATGCGTGTCTAGGCTGTGGCGAACATTTTTCTAAAGTAGACTAAGTGTAAGTACATTGAAAAAAATTCCAGTGAAGTTTCTTGTCAGTTCTTCTTCTCTGTGATAATCGAACTGGCGGAATGTTACAATGTAAATATGACAAATCTGAGCGCAGTGTACTGCCAATAGATGCTAAATAAACAATAAACTGATGACGCCTATTTTACTAGAAATGAGAGTTATACCAACGCCTCTTCTCTACCTATCTTTTCCGTGGTGCGCGGCATCCGGCGAGAGAGGCGGCCTTTCTGTTAATTGATTCTCGTTTATGGCAAAGGTTCCTTTTCTTAATTGCGTTCTTGACTGTGGCGGCGCGTTCGCGGCGGTGGCGGCGACGCGCGGCGTTCTGTTGAAATAGTTTTATGTGTAACGGACTTGTGAAAAGTGGAGCGGAATCTAGATTGTGGGGATTTAAGAGGCCATAGTCATTCGCGCCTGGACAGTCATGGTCTCTTCGAGAGGCTCTGCTGAACTGATTACTGTGGGGCCGACACTTAAAAAGAGTGGCCCCACTGCATCTCTCCCCGCGCGTGTCGTAAAAGGCGACTAAGGGATAAGGACAAGGTGCCATGCTAGCGGGCGACAGGCTAGCCACCTCTCACCTTGACACTGTTCTTCCAGCGGGTGGGCTTTCATGCCTTAGATTTTATAGTTATCACGTCCTAATACATTGCTAAACGTGGTGGTCGGTTTTGTGCTGTAATTTGCAAGAGTACAGAGTACTTGCAGCACAAACACCGATTATTCTGCTTACCCCGATGATCGGTATACAGCGTGTCGTATGTATGTACTGTGAGAGAGTAGGTTTAGGTAGGATGAAACAACGGCCAATCACGCAGCGCAAAAAAACTGTGGCAATTAGGTCTTGACACAGAACAACGACCGGGCCGCACCACCCGCGCCCGCGCGCCGAATGGTCTGGTTCAAAGCTCCTTGGGTCTTGACTCTTGTCAGCCTCGGTAGCTCAGTTCAGTGGTGCGGTCGGTCGACTGTTATTAAGCAACCCTAGGCGCGGTCAGTACTTGTATGGTTGACCGTTCGACTGTTGGAGGCTGACCGTGGTTCGGATGTCACGTTAAACTGTAGGTCCCTTCCCTTCTTAGCTTACTAGGTGGTAGGGTTTATCCCGTCCGTGTTCGTGCCACCGCACTGAACGAAACGTCGTCGGTCAAAACGGCTATATAAATAGTTCGTGTTTTCCGTCCAGTTCAGTGTAGCCGACACTAAATGAAGGGAAGCATTGACATGTCACCTAGTTCACCCGGTGTTACGGGTTGACATGACGGATGTTGTAGGTTATGTAGCCAATAGTGTCAGTTTCCATAAAAAAATTCACAGATTTCGTGGCTCACACGACTATCGAGCACATTGGAAATGAATCTACGGAATTCGAAAAAAATGTCGTTCTGACTTTTTGGCTTTTTCGAAAAGGTTAGTCTACAGAGCAAATCCTTAACCCAATCGTCTTTGTTTTAGGCTCAAATTGTAGCTGACTAAATTGTCCAGAGGAGTTTTTGTCAAATTTTTAACATTCTTCGTTTCCAAAATATCGAGCGCCAAAATAAAAAAATCGGAAAAAATTGCATTTTTTTTTTCACTATTTCGGCCATAACTTTTTTAATTTTTGACTTTCTCGAATAATTCTTTTTGCACCTTGCAGCTCTTATGAATACGCGTCTTTTGCATATCTTTACAACTCTCCGAGATATAAGGGGATTGCACTTTTTCGTGAAATCGGAGCCTACACTGGAGCGAACGAAAAGACATTCCAATGTCAAAAAGGTATTAATATTGACTTCGATTCTATAAGGGGGGCGCGCACTATGACAGTCTATCCAATGATTCTAGTCCTCCCGGTCTACAACGGTACGGAACCACTCTCTGTCTCGTCGTCGAAAACACATTCTTAAGATCATGATATGTGTTTTCAAAATTCGAACTTCCATCGATGACCGTTTTGCAGATGGCAAGTATCGAGGTATCGCTGTCGGCCCGACACCGGCGCGCGGGAGCGGGCGGCGCCGGCGGCGGGACGGGAGGCGCGAGCGCGGCGGGGTCCACGTGCAGCGCGAGTCCTGCGCGCGTGCGCGAGCAGCAACCGGCGCCCACGCACGCGCCCGCGCGCGAGCTCGACGCACTGCGCACCGCCCTCCGGGACAAGGACTCACTCATACAGAGGTACGGAAAGATCTATCTTCCTATCTCGAATCCGTAGCTAACTGTACTTTTTCTCGATACTAATTAACGGTGTTCCGTAATGGGACTAAAAATGTGCAATATTATAATAAATAATTTCCCGTTGCGCCCACCCAGGTGGGACGAAACGGGACTTCAAAATAAATAAAAGTGATCTCTAACGGGAATTAATAGGTGGGACATTCAAAGTGTTCCCTAATGGGCCGAGACCTCTCTATGCTCATTGCACACGAAGAACTAACAATAATTCTAATATTACTCTAATATTTTGTCAGCCTCGATAGCTCAGTGGTGCAGACAGTCAACTGTCGCTATTGAATGTTAAGCAACCCTGGGTGCGGTCAGTACTTGGATGGGAGACCGCTGACCGTTGGAGGCTGACCGAGGTTCGGATTCCTCGTAAAACTGTAGGTCCCTTCCCTCCTAATCTTACTTGGTGGTAGGGTTTAACCCGCCCGGTTTGGTACCACCGCACTGAATGAAACGTCGGTTGAAACGGCTATGTAAATAGTTTGTGTTTTCCGACCAGTTCAGTGTAGCCGGCACGATCAAAGGGGGAAGCGCTGACATGGCACCTAGTTCACCCGGTGTTATGGGCTGACATCACGGACGTTGTAGGTGATGTAGCCAACCGTGTCAGTTTCCATAAAAAAAAAAATATTACACACATTATTACAAGTTCTAAAAATATTATTATTGATGTCTTTTTTATTTCAGTATTTATAGTTAGTAATCCTGGCTCAATCGGGTTTAGTGCTATTGTAGAAACTTTACTGGTTTATAAGTCTGTTATTTGTTATTTTTAGATAAAGTTTAAGCATCATTATTAGGTAACACTTTATTGAATTATTTAAAGTTTAATTTAACGAGTTAATTTGCGCACAGCCTGAAGGAGCAGCTGTGCACAACGCTGAGTATCAACCGCATCTCGGCGAGCCTGTCGCGCGCCGCCTCGCCGGGCGGCAGCGGCGGCAGCGCCGGAGTCACGTCGACTGGCGGCGCCGGCGTCGCGGGCGCGCTCTCCCCGGACGAGCGGCGCACGCTCGAGGAGCGCGCCGCGGCGACGCGCCGCGACGCCGACGAGAAGAAGAACGCCATCGCCACGCTCAAACAGACATTGGAGAGGCTACACGTTACCGAGTGAGTAACACATTTCACTGTTTCTCATGAACGCACACACTTCTTCTCACCCACGCACATACCTCTTCTCGCCAAGCACACACTTTTTCTCACCCACTCACATACCTCTTCTCGCCAAGCACACACTTCTTCTCACCCACTCACATACTTCTTCTCGCCAAGCACTCATTTCTTCTCACCCACTCACATACCTCTTCTTATTCACGCACATGTACCGTGTGGGTCCGGTACTTTAAAAGAATAGCCCTACTGCATCTCTCCCCGTGTATGTCGTAAAAGGCGACTTAGGGATATGACTCCCTTCTTATATTACTAGGTGGTAGGGTTTAACCCACCCGGGTTGGTACCACCGCACTGAATGAAAGGTCGGTCGAAACGGCTATGTAAATAGTTTGTGTTTTCCGTTCAGTTCAGTGTAGCCGGCACGACCGAAGGGAAGCACTGACGTGGCACCAACTTCATCCGGTGTTATGGGCTGACATCACGGATGTTGTAGGTGATGTAGCCAACCGTGTCAGTTTCCATAAAAAAAAAACATACCTCTTCTCACCCACTCACATACCTCTTCTCGCCAAGCACACACTTCTTCTCACCCACTCGCATACTTCTTCTCGCCAAGCACACACTTCTTCTCACCCACTCACATACCTCTTCTCATTCACGCACATACCTCTTCTCACCCACTCACATACCTCTTCTCGCCAAGCACACACTTCTTCTCACCCACTCACATACTTCTTCTCGCCAAGCACACATTTTTTCTCACCAACTCACATACCTCTTCTCGCCAAGCACACACTTCTTCTCGTCAACTCACATACCTCTTCTCGCCAAGCACACCCTTCTTCTCACCCACTCACATACCTCTTCTCGCCAAGCACACACTTCTTTTCACCCACGTAGACACTTCTTCTCGCTCACGCACACGTCCACAGACCAGTGCGCACATATAACAGTAAATTGGAAACAGATGATAAACAAGATTGTATTTTTTTCGCACAGCAACATCGACACGCGGATCCAGCAGGCGGAGTTGGAGTACCAACTGGGCCGGGAGGAGCTGGAGCTGCTGACACTGGCGCAGCAGGCGCGCGCGCTGCAGCTGCTGCTCGAGCACGCCGACACGCACCACCACCAGACCATCTATACGTGAGTACTCTCACACTAGCCAGCAGTACCGAGGAGCTGGAGCTGCTGACGCTGGCGCAGCAGGCGCGCGCGCTGCAGCTGCTGCTCGAGCACGCCGACACGCACCACCACCAGACCATCTATACGTGAGTACTCTCACACTAGCCAGCAGTACCGAGGAGCTGGAGCTGCTAACGCTGGCGCAGCAGGCGCGCGCGCTGCAGCTGCTGCTCGAGCACGCCGACACGCACCACCACCAGACCATCTATACGTGAGTACTCTCACACTAGCCAGCAGTACCGAGGAGCTGGAGCTGCTAACGCTGGCGCAGCAGGCGCGCGCGCTGCAGCTGCTGCTCGAGCACGCCGACACGCACCACCACCAGACCATCTATACGTGAGTACTCTCACACTAGCCAGCAGTACCGAGGAGCTGGAGCTGCTGACACTGGCGCAGCAGGCGCGCGCGCTGCAGCTGCTGCTCGAGCACGCCGACACGCACCACCACCAGACCATCTATACGTGAGTACTCTCACACTAGCCAGCAGTACCGAGGAGCTGGAGCTGCTAACGCTGGCGCAGCAGGCGCGCGCGCTGCAGCTGCTGCTCGAGCACGCCGACACGCACCACCATCAGACCATCTATACGTGAGTACTCTCACACTAGCCAGCAGTACCGAGGAGCTGGAGCTGCGGACGCTGGCCTGGACGCCCGACCACTCCATTGTACTATACTCGTAACCATTGACTTATATATTACTAGCGTAAGAACGGTCCCTTACGCTAGTAACTTATGCCCTCACTAAGTGGTGGACAAACGCAATTGTCCACCACTTGCTTACCAGCGCGCCTTGTAAACGAGCAGCGCGCCTCACAGTACCTACTCATGCTTATCGAGGCGCTCGTGCTTATCGACGATAAATTGTACAAAAGAACATATCCTTACTTTAGCGGCTAAGGCCCACTTGCACCAACACGAATTTAAGATATAAACCAGTTTAACTCGTTAAGCTAGCACCCGTTGACTGTGGGAACCGCGTTTAAATCCATAACTCGCTACTTAACTCTAAACTCGTGTTGGTGCAAGTGGGCCTAAGGCTACTAAAGCATAAATCACTGGCTAGTGGCTGTAACGATTTTTTTCATTAAGACTTATTCCTTCTGCGACTAAACTTATAAATTCAGCTCTAAGCCAGCGGTAATATATACGTCGATGCTCTAAGCTCCAATACTGATACTGCCATACTGCAGGATACGTCAGCACTCTGTTTCGCACCGCTCGATGTAACGATGTAATCTCTCCATCTCAACGTTTATTCTAGTGGCTCACTTCTAATTGCTCCCATTTGTCACAGAGCACCCCGCGCTCCACGCCGCGCCGCTCCGCCTGATGTTATGTATGACAGACGGACGGACGGATGGACGGACAGACGTTGCAGGCTTAGTAATAGGCTTCCGTACGGGGTACGGAAACCTAAAAAATACGATTCCGGGTTTTTTAAAAGCTTTTTGTTTTTGCTCTATCTTAAAAACAGTAATATTAACTAAATTAATATAAATAACTCTAAAATATAATTTTAAAAATATAATTAGATTTTTTTTATGTAAACTGACACGGTTTGTTATATCACTACAACATTCGTGATTTCAGCCCATAAAACCGAGTGAACTAGGTGCCATGTCAGTGCTTCCCTTCATTTCATGTCCGCTACACTGAACTGGACGGCAACACGAACTATTTACGTAGCCGTTTCGACGGACGTTTCGCTCAGTGCGGTGGTACAAACCCGGCCGGGATAAACCCTACCACCTAGTAATGTAAGAATGGAAGGGACCTACAGTTTTACGTGGAATCTGAACCACGGTCAACAAATAATATTAAAACTGACCAATTACGCGGTGCGTGTACCGTGGTGGTGCGAAAACCACGGTGCGCGAGTCCGACTCGCACTTGGCGGTTTTTTTTTAAGTGAAAACTTCTTTAGCGGCGCTTGGGTAAAAAAACTCGCGTCATCGCGTCCTCGTCAGATCTCGAAAAGCGAAATGTAACCTTAAGTCATTGCATTAAGGGTTAAGTTACAGTGGCACGAGATCAATTCTGTTCGCGACATCGTGACAGCGTCATTATTATTTAAAATGTAACCTTAAGTCATTGCATTAAGGGTTAAGTTACGATTGCCACTGGATCTGCCGGCACTCCCGCAGTGCAACTGTTAAGTAGGGTTCCGTAACACGTTTATGTCTGTCCATTCTACTAAGTTCTGCAAAATGAATGTAGGGTTCCGTAACAAATGCATGTCTGTGGGTTCTACTAAATTTAACATAAATTAAAAAAAAAATTTTAAGCAATGTTACGGTGTTGTTTTTTTTCTTTTGTTTTCTTTTTTAAGCAATGTTACGGTGTTTAATTTTTTTTAGGGATGTTTATTTTTTTTTATAACCACCTAAGAAACTATTTTCGGAAATACAAAAAGTTTTTTTGACCATGGTTTCGAATCCCTCAACATTTTTTTTGTTTTTTTTTCTTTTGTTTTCTTTTTTCAGCAATGTTACGGTGTTTAAATTTTTTTAGGGTGTTTAGTTTTTTTTATTACCACCTAAGAATTATTTTCGGAAATACAAAAAGTTTTCACTTCTGCCGGTTTTTTTTTACTTAGAGGTTCGAATGTGATGCCTTATCTTATCCTCGCGATACCTCGTCCATTCTATACTCACACACAGAGCGCTCCTTCCTTTTGCGTCCCACGCCGCCGTACTTAACGAATTAACATCATTCTAAAGATGAAAGCCTACAATTTAATAATATGTAATCCGCCAACTGGGCCGCAGTTAACGTTACGACTTGCCGACAGAGGATCTTTAAACGCTCATCGCACTAACTCTGATAAGATATTACAAATTGGAATAATTACTTCTTACACAATTAAATGCCTATTGTCTCGCCGACACCAGCGGGGACGAGATCTGACCAACTTTCTATCTAGACTTCCCGCTATAGAAAACACATGTAAATTAGTGGCTGCTACTACGCAAATGGCGCCGGATTCTCGATCTGTGGGAACCGCTATCTGGGCTAATCTGAACACACTCGGTACCTACATGGGAAAATAGACTGGAGAGAGCAAAGTCACTTCAGGAAATAAACGCAGTCACGAAATTATAGTCTCCGAAAGCTTTGTTTGGATTAGAAATGATTTTACTTTATTCAATGAAAAGTCGTCACTTCGTTATCTGACGGTGTTTATCTTTGCGAAGAATGTCGCTCACTCACTGTTATTACTACTCGCTGCCACTACTACATTTCTATTAGAATTTCTGTGCTACTACGCTAGTCCACTGAGAAGAAATTATTATTATTATTTTTTATTTTTATGGAAACTGACACGGTTGGCTACATCACCTACAACATGCGATGTCAGCCCATAACACCGGGTGAACTAGGTGCCATGCCAGTGCTTCCCTTCATTTCATGTCGGCTACATTGAACTGGACGGAAAACACGAACTATTTACATAGCCGTTTCGACCGACGTTTCATTCAGTGCGGTGGCACCAACCCTACCACCTAGTAAGGTAAGAAGGGAAGCGACCTACAGTTTAACAGTGGATTCCGAATCACGGTCAGCCTCCAACAATATGTGCTCCAACGGTCGAGCGGTCACCCATCCAAGTGCTGACCGCGCTCAGGGTTGCTTAACAACAGTCGACCGACCGCACCACTGAGCTACCGAGACTGACATAATTATGTAGAGGAGAGTTGTTGCTAGCTCTAATTTCTAGTAAAACATTGTGTCGTCACTGCGGGAACGTGGCTCGAATTCTCCACGGGCGCCGCGCCCGTCGCGACCGCTCCACGGACGCGACTAGCGCACTTTATACGCCCGCTTCGACGACGTATGCCCTCAGTTGGTGGCGACGTACCTACCCAGTTTACTAACTCCAGTCTACTGCCTCCTCCGTGATGCTAGTCGGCCAGCAATGTCGTCTACTTGAGCACGTTGATAAATTATCTCGTTGCGTGTTCTTATCGTGTGATAAGAACACGCAACGAAAAGATTCCCAAGATAGCTGGCATCACAAATATTTTTAGCAACATTTTTTGGCCTGAATCCGACCGTTACATACAGCCCACTTCTCTCACATTTTTGTGGCTCCGGTATGCAGGTAATTTTAGAAAGAATGACTTTTGAATGTCGCTAAGTAAACCACACATCTTTGTCTTTTAAAACACACACGTTCGTAGATTCTAAACAGAACCGTTATCGCGGTGGGAATTTTACCGCTCAGACACGCCACGCCCGAAGTCAAGTAAATCACAACGATTAACGTTTTTCACTCGAAATTAAGCCACAAATCAATAGAAGCGAACTCTTCAGCGAAATCGTGATTGTGCGAATTTCCCACGTGCCTCGAACAAGAGTGCGATGGCTATAATCAGCATGCGATGACGCCGATGAGGAGCAGTTCCCATGTCCAATACTCGGAACTGTGATGCTTGTACCGCTACCGACACATTCTAACTGTTTGAGTTTAATCGCTATATTGCTGGAGCAAACTCCGCACTTTCAGATAGTTTGATTGTTGGTTGGTGCGGTTACATTGTTGAACGTCTAGCTATACTAAACCTATAATAGGAATCTTACTATTTATAAGAGCTTGAAGTAACCGTAGATGTGTGGTAGAGTGGTGACGGAATGGGCCCTTTCCCCGCGGCCATCTCGACCCCGCCGACTGACTCCCGCCGAGTCGCCATGCGGCCCTTTCAAATTTGGCCCAATTTACTTTGGGGACTCTTCACCGCGAAGTACAACTCGACGCGAGGACATCTGAAAGCAAGTCAACTGGACCCCAGTACTACTGAGCGCGACACCCCCTGGGGTGCGAGCTGTATGCAGCGAGTCGCACGCACAACACGGGCTTTATTTTTTGCATGAGCCCAAGTTAAATTTATGAGGTTCGGGTTGCAATGTTATTATGAGTAGCTCGTGGATAAGTGGTAACGGCCTTGCTTATTAACCGGAAGGTCGCGCGTTCAGTGCCCATTGGCGTGAACCACTTTATTTTTCTTTCCGAGTTTGATAAGTGAATTTCTTGAACATGAGTTGCGCCATGGTTCGGATTCCATGTAAAATTATAGTAGGTATCTTAATATTTTATATTCTTTTTTCTTACTTTTTGAAAATTATACTACGAGTGCTTTGTATTATGTTTAATGTACGAACATATTAAGTTGATACAAATTACGTAGGTATTAAAGTTTGAAAAAGGCTCTTTACACACACTTACTCGTATATAATAAGTATAAGTCTTTGTAGTCACTAAAATACTTGTATTAATATGTAACTAAGCTGCATAATCTATATAATTTTTTTTCAACAATGTAACGATATTTCTTTGCATAATGCACCTATCAATGACTTTAGTTCGATACCTAAAGCAGGGGGTTTCAACCGGTGTGCCGCGGCATACTGGTGTGCCGCTAGTGACATCCAGGTGTGCCGCAAATTCTAAGTAACTCATTCAAACTGTGTATGAAAACCGCGGAAGAAAAGAGCAAGCATAATTTTTCGTCTGTCTATATATGTAGATAGATTATCCACAATGACATTTTCTGACTGATTTGTTTGAACACCTCAAGAAATTAAATGAGAGTTCGCAGGGAAGGGAGTTCGAAGGGCATTTTGACATCCTCAGTTAAAATGAGAGTTTTCACTGATAAATACTTTTAATACGTAAGTAAGTACGCTACATTACGTAAGTACGAAGTCGCCAATTTCTTCGTCTTTAGTTTCTAAATTTTATATGCTTTCTTTATGAATATAAATGTGGTGTGCCGTGAAATTTTCGTAAATGAAAAAGTGTGCCAGTTAATAAAAAAACCGCCAAGTGCGAGTTGGACTCGAGTACCGAGGGTTCCGTACCATCACACAATATATTTGTATTATGTATGTATACAAAAATTATTGTGTTTTGGAAAATCACGAAACGCCTTTCTAAATAAAAACTACATATATACAGCAATTGTTTGACTGTTAGGCACTCTTGTAGTTGAAATATACAAAAAAAATTGTTTTTATATGACATAACTCCAAATTTACTATTTTAGGATTTATCCTTTACTTGTGCTGTGAGAACTTGCTTTTTGCCAAATTTCATTATCCTAGCTTAGTCAACGGGAAGTACAGTAGCAAAATATGTGACTTCAATGGCCGTATCTAGGGATTGCGTTGACTAAACTAGCTTAAATTTTTTACACCTCCGAGGAAACGTAGACCTTAGTATTTGATGTTAATTTCACCTTGATACCTCTCTACCCGTTCCTGAGAAAAAAGGTCTTGACAGACAGACAGACATACGGACAACAAAGTGATCCTATAAGGGTTCCGTTTTTTCCTCGTTTGAGGTACGGGACCCTAAAAATGAGAAAATCGGTCAAGTCAGGCCTGTCCGTCCGTTCGTCCACGTTTCAGCAAATAATGATACCTATTATGATGTGATGGGGGTTACTTTCTTTGAGAGAGTAGGTATACATATTTCATTTACGTGAACTCAGCTCATCTTTCCACATTGCTCATCATGACTACATATTTGTGCTTCAATCAGATTTACTGTTAAACCAATTTCACGCGAGCGGAGCCGCGTGCACAGCTAGTAATAAAATAAACCGCTACGTGTCGTCTGTGTGTATGTTGACTGGAAGAAATATCCGTAAGGGATAAGTCCACATTTTTTTTATGCATACTGACACGGTTGGCTACATCACCTACAACATCCGTGATGTCAGCCCATAACACCGGGTGAACTTGGTGCCACGTCAGTGCTTCCCTTCGGTCGTGACGGCTACACTGAACTGGACGGAAAACACAAACTATATTTACGCCTCATATAAATTATACAATACGAGTATGGTGCTTGTTTGTTTCTGTAAAATGTTTTTTGGAGCAATAGAGTATTTCTAACTATCTCTCTAACTCGAGAACAACTGAACGGATTTAGATTGGTTATTTTATATGAACATTCAACTTGGTAATTCCTAACTGATAAAGGTTATTTCATATAGTGCTAAATGAATTTCACAATATGTAAGAAAAGTTTCCCAAAAGTCTGCCGTGATCTGCCTGCACCGGTTCAATCCGCCCGGCATAAAGTGCCAGCACATAAATGATTACATATGTATACATAACCTACATATGTATACAGAACAGAACAGAACAAAACAAATTAAAATGTTTTTATGGAATCTGACAAGGTTGGCTACATTACATCACCTACTACACTCTTACCTTACCTTAGTGAACTAGGTGTCATGTCAGTGCTTCCCTTTGGTTATGAAATATTTATTAAAATATATAAAAATACCAAATATTTTCATAGCCGCTTCGCAATCGACGTAGCGGTGCTACCAATTACCAACCCTACCACCTACTAAGATAAGGTAAGCGACAGTTTTCCACTCCACCTAATAAAATAACCCGTCTAAGTTACAACCGCGCCCGGGTGTGCTTCACTTTCCGACCGGACGTCTATCCGTAGCACCACCAATTATTGAGTGTAGCCACAGGTCAGAAGTATTATGGTCCAACTAAAAAAAATTTTATATCTACTACTTCCCAGTCACTATGAAAATGCACCTACGTATATAACCACAAACAGATAATAGGTGAATAGAAATACCATATTGCTTCAAAAACATTTCAGAAACGACCACGATTTACTAATTTAGACTTATCAATATCATATAATAAATTTTTTAAAAGAAAATATGCATATTTACATGTTAGCTCTCTTTCACATTATATAAAAAATATTCAGGGGGCACATTTTAGCCACATAGTAAGAAACCGTGTCACCCGGTCTAGGGGTGACGCGGGCTACCGGCTGAGGGATGACGGTCGCCGATCGCTGTTCTGTGATGTTAGCTTAATTGTTTTGCTATAAATTGACTCCTAAACTATTTATATAGCGGTAGCTGGTCGGCGCGGTTTCGCAAGTTCCAATACGGCCGACGTGCATAAATGAGTTTTTTAATGAAAACTTTACCTAACCTACACCTGCTGCTTCACCATACGTAAATAAATCGGACCGAATTGTTAGAATGAAGTTTTTGAAATAAAGAAACAGCGAGTAAAAACAGTATTTTTGGATAGGGGCTAGGGGTTGGCGCTTTTGAGCAATGGTTGCATTGTACGTTCTAAAAACAATACCGGCCCATCTGGACCCGGCCTTAACATGTGTGGCTGTGCTGTTCGACTATACGACGGAAAAAAATAGTAGAGGAGTTAGTCTAAGTTACGTGTTTTTCACCAACTGGGTGGTTTCACCATCGTACCGTGTGGGGCCGGTACTTTAAAAGAATAGCCCCACTGCATCTCTCCCCGTGCATGTCGTAAAAGGCGACTAAGGGATAAGGACAAGATGCCGTGCTAAAGGGCGACAGGCTTGCCACCTCTCACCTTGGCACGGGACTTCCACCGAGTCATGCAGCAGGTAAGGGTCTTCGGGCCTTACTTGCTGCTTGATCGATTGAATCTTGTTCGAATATTTTGCGAAACGTGGTGGTCGGTGTTGTGCCGTAATTAACCAGAGTTCTTGCAGCACAACACCGATTACTCTGCTTACCCCGATTGTCGGAATTCAGCGTGTGTGATATGTATGTATGTACGTTTTAAAGTTTACATTGGACGCAGTAGATCTTACAAAAGACCATATATTTTTATAGCATCACACTAAACGTGCTCTCTAGAGAACCAGATAGTTTTAGTGTGATTAGTGGAAAAAAGTTGTGCCTCCCGCTACTCCCCGCACTGACTGTTTTACTAGAAATTAGATGGGATGCTGCAACTTCTCTCTACTAACTTCCTCCGTTAGCCTACTACGAATGTTGACGTCGACGTGTCGTCGTCGTCGGCGCCGCTCCCCCGCGCCGCCGCGCCGCCGCCGTCGTAGCGAATTACTTTTTTGCGATGCGAATTGTTTAACAACAATTTAGAGAAAATAAATTGTTATTGAACTGATATCTTATCAAAATTAACGATTTCACTATTAAACCAGATGCAGATAATTGAAATAGGCAGAGCGGTAAGTATTCATGTTTAAGCTGTAAATAATGATTCTCTTGTGAGCGGTAGTATGGGTAATTTTATTTGTAAGTTACTATAATTTCCAGTGAAAAAAAATTCCAGTGAAGTTTCTTGTCAGTTCTTCTTCGCTGTGATAATCGAATTGGCGGAATGTTACAATGTACATTATGTATGACAAATCTGAGCGCAGCGTACTATCAAGAGATGATAAATAAACAATAAATAATAACACTTATACATAGGGCACACTAAAAGTTTCCGGAATTGGCCACTTACATAAACAATATTTAAAAAGTAATTACAATATTTGGAAATGGAACTCTTTGGCTGTAGAATGCAGTTTGTTTCATCTGACTGTCAATTGTTTTTACATTGTGGCGCCATTTTAAAAATTGCGTGTCTACATTAACATGGATTTAACCCGGGAAAATTTTCGTAGTATGATTTTCTACGATTTTAAGTGTAATTTGACAGCTCATCAGTGCCTCGCTCGGCTTCAATCTGCTTTTGGCGATGAAGCACCATGCAAGACGACTATTTATTGCTGGTTTGCAGAATTCAAGCGCGGTCGTGTCAATCTCAGTGACGAATCTCGCGATGGTCGCCCGTCCACCGCTGTGAACAACAAAAACATCGATGCTGTACGCCGTATGATCGAAACAGACAGGCATGTGACCTACCATGAGATTCGGGCATCCTTAGACATAGGCATGAGTCAAATACAATCAATCCTACACAAACATTTGGGTGTGAGAAAGCTGTGCTCGCGGTGGATCCCACACAATTTGACCGAGGCTCAAAAAACGCACCGCGTCACTTGGTGCAATGCCATGCTTACCAGATTCAACAAAGGCGCTTCAAATTTGGTGTGGGACATAGCAACAGGTGACGGCACCTTGTGACTTTTTTCTGTTCCCAAAAATTAAGAACCAATTACGCGGTCAACGATTTTCATCACCAGAAGAGGCTGTCGAAGAATATGAAAAACACGTTTCTGAGGTCACCACGGAGGAGTGGCACAAAAGTTTTCAAAATTGGTTTAATCGTATGAAAAAGTGCATTTACGCAAAGGGAGAATATTTTGAGAAACAATAAATTCATTTTTGACCTTTAATAGTATTTTATTCTTATTAATTCCGGAAACTTTTAGTGTGCCCCACGTATAAGGTACTAATAAAACATTGTGACTTGCGATGTTGGTTTGAACGGAGAAGTTGACAGGACACACGACTTTGCTACCACATTTTAAGAGCAGTCAACTCTTTAAAATAATTCTTTGAATAGTACATACACAAAATGTTGGATTTGCTAACTAAAAAAAATATGTTGACTATAAATATCTAAGTATTAAACCAAAGCTCTCTATACTACTAATAGATACTAAAAATACTAAAGATACAAAAACCTAAGCGCGCCGCGAGTGTAGGACTACAATAAATCGTCGTGTCGTTAATACCAATAAAATAATACAATAATCGAATACTCGTAAAAACTTCACCAGTTACATAGTATTAAATAAATTTCGTTCAAAATTCTACCACTTAATTCACGGTACTTTTTCTATGTGGCTCGATGTTTCAGGCCAAACGGATGGTCCTTTCTCACGAGAATATACTTAAAACCCATACCAAATAAATAGTTTAGTACCTATCTAAGTACTAAGTACTTGGAAATGTAGTCAATCCCTGTGATCATATTATTATTTCCCGAAGAAGAACCATATTGTTAATAAACATATCATACCTACCTACTAGAATCTACAATGACAACAAATGACGCGTACTTAGACCATAAATATATATTTACAGGTTATTATAATGTTCTAACACAAAACTGCGGTGAACATTGCATCCTCCCTCGCATCCTCAAGTAACTCGTAAGACGAATATCAACAGCAAACGTTATCTAAATGTGTACACCACATAATAGGGTACATCCGAATTTTTTTCTAAAACCCTCACACACAATCCAGGTACCTACTTCGGCCTCTCTCCGAGAAATAACCAACAATTTACACAATTGTTTGATTTATGAACTTTTCGCGTCGAGTTGGCTCGCTTCGGGTCGGCGGTGGCGGCTTGGACCCTGCGATAAATAGTACCCGGGGTCGAATATGTTCGAAGTGAATCGTCAAGGCGGGGAACTGGCTCCGCGGTGACTCGCCGAAGGCGGCTTGTCTGGCGACGTATCGGCGGTGCGGAATAGTCCTAGACCGGAGTGGTGAGCTCTACTAATTCAAAAGAAATCAGTTTTATTTTTCAAATTTCGAACGAGCCTATATGGTAGGCTTGCCATACGTCCGGGATTTGGGCGGCCCGTCCGGAATTGCGTGCGATTTGTCCGGCATTTTTCTTTTTAAGTAAACAAAATCCATTAATTAATCATTTTTCTCAACAACCATAAATTTTAATTTCTTGAAACCTGGTTGGAGGCGGATGACTACCTACCTACCTACATATTCAATTTCATTCACAGCAAGCTATTGCCCTCGGCTCTTCGAGCAGTATTTTCGCTACTGTGTGATCCGCTGATAAGATAGATAGCGTGATAGTTAGTTTACTATACCTACATACATAAATATTCGTCGTTATGTTAAAGTAAAGCAAGCGTTTCCCATAAAAAATACTATTAAATATGCATAATGTTTTTGAGGTTTGGTATGGCGTCTGGCATTGAGCCTGAAAAATTGTGGTCAGCCAAATATATATGTATGTCCCAGTTCGACCGGATTTGCTTAAATAAGCTTCAAAAAAAGCTCAGTCATGTTTTTTTCCTAGGACTCGTATTTTTCGAGATAAAAGACTTTAAAAGGTCACTTTCCGAGGTCGGACATGGTGTTGGCGACCATTTTCTAACGCATAAAACCTCAATTATCTCGAAAAAGACGAGAAAAGAAGATCCGTTCGAAATGGGACAGTCTGTATAATCTACTCATACACTTATTTGTAGTATGGGAGTAATTGGAAGTATATACATATGTAAATATTTTTTGGTATTACCAACCGCACGAGGTCGTCTTGCGTATGACAGAGGATGCTCGCGTATTGTTGTTCTTGTAAAGGCGGCAGGCTTGTGTGAAAATTTTCCAATGACGAAAGCACCCAAGACTTTGTGTTCTACGTTCATTTGATCGTGTAGTAGTGATTTTTTTTTATGGAAACTGACACGGTTGGCTACATCACCTACGACATTCGTGATGTCAGTCCATAACACCGGGTGATCTAGGTGCCATGTCAGTGCTTCCCTTCATTTCATGTCGGCTACGCTGAACTGGGCCGAAAAGACGAACTATTTACATAGCCGTTTCGACCGACGTTTCGCTCAGTGCGGTGGTACCAACGCGGCCAGGATAACCCTACCACCTAGTAAGGTAAGAAGGGAAGGGACCTACAGTTTAACGTGGTGTGTGCTAGTCTTGTTACGAGTCGAATACATGGACGACTCGAGTGACTCGAGTTGAAAACATCTATAACTCGAGTTGCGACTCGAATACAAAAACACTCGCTATAGATTTTCTATTTATTAGTCTCGGAACCATTATTTAAAGAATAGCTCCTTAAATAATTTTAAGTCACTAATCTCGTACAGCGCGTCACCCACCAGTTCAATCAAATGAATTCAACTGTCTCGCAGCAGCAGATCGCGTCACCCACTCCACCCGCTCGACTCGAGTGCACTCGGATGACTGAATGTGCGAATGCGAGTTGACGAACGAATACAAAATACTCGGCGACTCGCGGCCTTGAGAGACTGCGACTCGAGTCGGTCTACTCGAGTATGGTCGGTCGGCCGGCGTGTCGTCGCCGTCAGTCAGTCTCTCAAGGCCGCGAGTCGAGTACTATTTTGTATTCGTTCGTCAACTCGCATTCGCGATCAGTCAGTCGTCCGAGTGCGTGCACTCGAGTCGAGCGAAGCGAGTGGGCAGACTGCCTGACTGACTGCTTGTCCGTACGAATACGAGTCCGACTCGGTTTCGCTCCGAATCCTACTCGAGTTGACGAGTTTTAGGCTTGACTCGAGTCACACGAGTATTATCACTCGACTCGTTACAACGCTAGGTGTGCATTAATATGACGTATCTAAAGCAACTTAAATACCTCTTCGTATCTCTGATGGGTTTTCGTTCTTATCTTTTATTTTTTATTTTCACATCCCTCGCAGCTTTCCATCGCAGAAGCTCATCTCTAATTAAGATAGTCAACTCATTGTTAACTAATACCACTCGGATCTTCTTAGATAATAAATCTACGATAATGTGTTTCCCAAATTTTCCAGCTTTAACGCGAGCATTACACTGCCACAGTCAAGGAACCTGTGATTAAATACAAACCTATAGATACGGGATGTTATTACTACAGTTTTTTTTGTGTTTATTAGGTTTCCGTACTCCGCACGGAAGCCTATTACGAAGCCTATAACGTATGTCTGCCCGTCTGTATGTCTGTCTGTCTGTCCTACTGGCTGTATCTTTGGAACCGTAATAGCTATCTGGTTGAAATTTTCACAGAATGTGTATTATTTTAGCGGATATAACAACAAATAATACAAAAATGAAAAAGTGAAAAATTAAGGTGGGTCCCCATACAAGAAACGGCTATGTAAATAGTTCGTGTTTTCCGTCCAGTTCAGTGTAGCCGACATGGAATGAAGGGAAGCATTGACATGGCACCTAGTTCACCAAGGTGTTATGGGCTGACATCCGTGATGTCAGCCCGGATGTTGTAGGTAGGTGATGTAACCAACCGTGTCAGTTTCCATAAAAAAGGGGTTTTTCAAGGATTTTTTTTGTGTTGCGAGTCCGTCTCGCTCTTGGCCGGTTTTTACAGAAAGCGCGACATGTGGCGCCGAGCCACCCATAAGGTGTCTAACGACGCCCACATGTACGTTCGCTCGCATGCGGGGCTTGCGAATGCCATGCTGGCCTGACAGATGCCTAATCACAGTCGACCGACCGCACCACTGAGCTACCGAGGCTGACAAAAAAGAAGAAATGCTGTATTTGTGATACATTTTTAAAAATAATGATGACTCGTACTGCGTAGGCAGTGGCAATCACTTTTGTAAATTTAGACTAAGTGAACTTAAAAAAAAAGTATCCAGCGAAGTTTCTTGCCAGTTCTTCTTCGCTGTGATAGTCGTACTGGAAAAATGCTAAATGTTAAATGTTAAAATATGACGAATTCGAGTTTTTTCTTTTTTTTTTATGGGAACTGACACGGTTGGCTACATCACCTACAACGTCCGTGATGTCAGCCCATAACACCGGGTGAACTAGGTGCCATGTAAGTGCTTCCCCCTTTTTGATCGTGCCGGCTATCACTGAACTGGTCGGAAAACACAAACTATTTACATACCCGTTTCGACCGACGTTTCATTCAGTGCGGTGGTACCAACCCGGGCGGGTTAAACCCTACCACCAAGTAAGATTAGGAGGGAAGGGACCTACAGTTTTACGAGGAATCCGAACCTCGGTCAGCATCCAACGGTCAGCGGTCACACTGTCTATGGATGAAGAATAAAGAAAGAATTGGTGTGCCGGGCGCGAGCACTTCGCGTATCTAGGGTTAGTAGTATCAGTGGAAGGAACCGGCTAGTACTCACGGCCGTCAATTGACACAAGTAAAGAGACAAACAAAAAGTTGTAAACTCACTTTACCTACGACTCAATTACTCCCCTCGCTGACGGAATACTTCACAGCGTGAACGAAGACGTAGGATGAATGGATCGGTCGGTACCACAGAGCATCAAATGCGCGCGCCCGCCCCTACTAGAGGCGCCTTGAGCGCGATTTCTCTACAACGCCGTTGAAGCCTGTGGGCGTGGCCTATGACTTACCTATGTGTGTTGTGCGTGTGCATTTGTTTTGTGCGTGTGCCTAACTTGCTCCTCTTTGTGTGTAGTGTCGATACTAGCACACACACACACACATACGAAGCGCTAGCAGCTCAGCGTACGGTTATTGGGTTTCAAATATCATCGCTTAGGGCGCCTCTAGTAGGGGGCGCGGGCGGTAGGTATTTGATGCTCTGTGGTCGGTACCTTGGGCATCTTGGGGAAACGAACGAAGATACTTAGAAAATACTTTATTGCTCTAAGAAACAATTAAAATAAATAACCACACTAGAACATTTACACGAGGTGCAAAGGCGGATTTATACCTTACAGAGATTTCTTCCAGTAAACCTTTGGATGTTTGAGATTCGATTAATATCATAGACGACGTATATACGGCAATAAGTCCGTCATTTGTATATAATTTATATGAAACAATAAAGAATATTAAATAAAAATTAATGAATAAATTGTGTCTCTCTGTCATTAATATAGTGAAATATAAGTAGGTAGTAGTTAGTACTCGTAAAAGAGTTGAGTGTGAGAATTGAAGATAAGTGCGACAGAGACGACGCTCTACAACAGGATTATCTCTTTCTAAAGCTCGATGTTCATTATGTACTCCCGGGTACTGTAAGTTAGTTAAATAAAAGCTATACTTGTGTGAATACATCTAAATTACTGTATACATAAAATACTACCGTGTCGGGCCGGTACTTAAAAAAAGAATAGCCTCACTGCATCTCTCCCCATGCATGTCGTAAAAGGCGACTAAGGGATAAGGGCAAGATGTCGTGCTAAAGGGCGACAGGTTCGCCACCTCTCACCTTGGCACGGTACTTCCACCGAGCCATGCAGCAGGTGGGTCTTCGTGCCTTACTTGCTGCTTGATCGATTTAATCTTGTTCGAATACTTTGCGAAACGTGGTGGTCGGTGTTGTGCTGTAATTGACCAGAGTTCTTGCAGCACAACACCGATTACTCTGCTTACCCCGATTGTCGGGATTCAGCGTGTGTGATATGTATGTATAAAATACTACAATATTAAATATGTAAGGGATGGTCGTGGTCGTGGAGTAAGTTACCTTGTTTTATGAGATACTTGAGAGGCAATCAGCCGACGCACCAAAGTAGTGAGTAGTAATATTGGACACCGGGTGACTAAGCTCAAGTGGCAGTGGGCTGGGCACGTTAGCCGAAGAGACGACGATCGTTGGAGTAACCGTGTCCTACACTGGCGGCCGTGGACAGGAAAACGGTGTGTGGGAAGACCACCCGCCAGGTGGGACGACGACATCAAGTACGTCTGCGGAAAGCAGTGGTTCCGTATCGCTGAAGGCCGGGAGGACTGGAGGAAAATTGGAGAGGCGTATGTCCAGCAGTGGACGCTTACACGCTGACTGACTGACTGGCATGAGATACAGTTTGTAGACTCTATGTATAATACTAAAACCAAATTGACGATTTTTAGAAATCTTTTCTGTATGTATGTATGTATGTTCCTCCATAACTCTTAAACCGATCATCTGAATTCGATTAAACTTAGTACAAGCACATTTAAGTATGTGGAACACAGGATAGGCTATTCAGTTCCGGTTACGCTAAGATGTGGCTGTCATACAATCCGAATTGTTCCGCGCGCCGAAATAAAATAAAGGTACGGTAGCGGGCTTACTTACTTTCTTCTTTTTAAATACGAATTTCACGCGAGCGAAGCCGCGGGCAAAAGCTAGTAGTGCGATCAATAAAATTATACTGCTCTCAGTTTCCCTCGAAAGTACGTAAATGTACGATAAATGTATTAGTACAATTATTACTGGCATAAGTAACGCCTCGCATCATTACTCGTTCTCATTAGAAAGTGTCGTAACATGACTTGCGATTGTCAATTATATTACTGGCTGCGGTGTATTTACCCGACGACGGTGAAGTAAGCGAGGAAGTTATCAGTGTCACCATCGCAAGTCAAACTACCCACTCTGAAGTAGTTCCACGCAACCACCTCTCTCGGCCAAGGTTAAAAGCGTATATTAAGGCGAAGCCTCTAGCTAGACGTATTTTTTAGGGTTCCGTAGCTAGCGATACTGGCAGGGATTCTTATAAAATTGGTCAGGCATATGTCGGCTCGTCCGTCCGTCTGTTTGTCACATACATTTAAATGTAAGTCGTGGAATTTATGATTGTGGCTGCAGCGTCAGTTATTATGGGATTTGGTTTATTTTTAGTTATAATTATCATCATCAAATCATCATCATCATCATCATCATACTAATAATAAATCTGTAAGGGATGGTCATGGAGTAAGTTACTTTATTTTATGAGATACTGAGTTTGTAGACTCTGTGTACCTATGATACTAAAACTAAATTGACAATTTTTAGAAATCTTTTCTTTATGTATGTATGATCCTCCATAACTCTTAAACCGATCATCCGAATTCAATGAAACTTAGTACAAGCACATTTTACTATACGGGACACAGGATAGACTAAATAAAATTTTGTTCCGTTTCAAAATCTAATACTTTCGATCGAATCATCATTAGAAATATATCATAATATAAAAAACTGTATAGGTATATGTACCAAATAACTTTTTTCGTCCAGTAGATTCGGAGATAACAAGCCGTGACAGACGGACAAACAGACAAACACAAGAGTGATCCTACAAGGGTTCCATTTTTTTCCTCTTTTGAGATACTGTGCCCTAAATTGTATGAATATCTTTTAAAGATTTTGAATAAAAATGACAATTTTACCAGCAGCGCTCAAATTCGTTATTGACACAAATGTCGATAACAGCTAGCTAGATAAACTTTTTGTTATGGTTAGATTCAAAAGTCAAAGTCAAAGTCAAATCATTTATTTCCAATGGAGTAGTTTCGTACAATTTTACAATTTCTTATAAAATTATTCTACTATAGGAATAGTCAAAAATAATAAAATGATTAATAATACAAATAAAATTAATATAACAAAAAAGTCAAAACACAGAATAAATTATCATATTAAAATAATTTCAAATAAAATTTAATCTAACCTAGCCTATTATAAATTCCCAGTAGTCAAAAAACAAAATCAGATTTATTACAAAAGTACAGTCAAAATATACATTATGTCAAACATATTCCCAATTACATTTATTTAACACGCTAAATGTAAAAAAAATAAAAAAAATTCAGAACCACAGAATAAATTATCATAATAAAAAATGTTCAAAATATTAAATTTAACCTAACCTAGCCTATTATTCAAGCGGATATAACGTTGTTTATGCCCAAGGGTAAACTAAACAGCAACATTGGCACACTTCCTGCTGTCGGCTGTGTAATACCTATTGTATCATCGTGTAATACTTTTGATAATTTGGCAGCGAAATTGTGTCACGGTATAATTTTTTTAATTGAAAGCGCGACTTATTGCGGCTAGCCACTCATAATGTGTCTAACGACGCCCATGGACATTCGGTCGTATGCGGGGGTTGCAAATGCCATGCCGGCCTGACAGGCGCCCATTCACGCCGCTCTTGAAGGACCCGAGACTGTACTTGGGGGGAAATATATGAGCAAGGAGAGCGTTCCAGAGTTTACCGGTTCTGTAGAGGAAAGATCTGCAGAACCGATTGGTACGCATCCGCGGTAAGTCCAGCGTGTAGGGATGCAATCCCTGCTCGGTACGCGTGGTGCGGAGGTGGAAAGGGGACGGCGGGATCGCGTTAAACAGCTTCTCCGAGTACTCCCATGGAATAAGCGATAGGACACAGGAACATAGGGAGCCGACATCCCTACGGAGTTGCAGTGTTTTTTTACTTTTTCTATTTTTTATGATTTGTTGTTATATCCGCCATAATAACACATATTCTGTGAAAATTTCAACGGGCTACCTATTGGCTATTACGGTTCAAGAGATACAGCCCTCGGACAGACGGACAGACGGACAGACAAACAGACTGGCACTGACAGAATAGGCTGCCGTACGGGGTACGGAAACCTAAAAATGTACGGGTGGTTGATTTGGAAGGAAGAGAAGATTACACGATGACGATCATAAAATGTCAAACTCCTTGCCAAGGCACGGTTTCACTATAAATTCAACTACACACATAAATTATCCGATCTCAGAAAGCGATCAACTCAATTGCCACCTCATACGTTATCTCCCCGCGAGCATCTGTTGAATCTTGACACGTTTCTGTGTTAAAACTGCAATAGGAATGTGCGCCATTCGGCGGCGAAGGGTCGTTGCATTATCGATTGCATAGAATTCGCTCGGTAGGCGTCGCACGCGCCGATTCGTAAGTCCCAATAAACGGCGACACGCAATAAAAAGCTCGTGCATTCTTCTCAAGAGCTCGGTCAACAACTGTGTGGGAGCCTAGGAGTAACAATATATCTGTAGAGCGCGCTTAACGCGGTATGAACGAACAGTGTGTACGGGTATGAACGCGTAACATGTGTAAAATAAAAACAATAAGTATCAATACTAATAATACATCGTGGAGCAAGTTACTTTGTTTTATGAAATATTGCATTTGTAGACTCTATGTATGATACTAAAACTAAATTGACATTTTTAGAAATCTTTTCTGTAAGTATGTTTTTTTTTTATGGAAGCTGACACGGTTGGCTACATCACCTACAACATCCGTATGTATGTTCCTCCATAACTCTTAAACCGATCATCCGAATTCTATGAAACTTAGTACAAGCACATTTAAACTCTACGGGACACAGGATAGGCTAAATAAAATTCAGTTCAAGTTACACGAAGATGTGGCTCTCATACAAACCGAATTATTCCGCGCGCCGAAATTATGACCGTAGCGGGCTTACTTATTTTCTTCTTTTTAAATACGAATTCCACGCGAGTGAAGCCGCAGGCAAAAGTTAGTATTAAATAATAATAGTGGCATTATTATGTTAAAATCTAAAATCTCTTTCTTTTGGCCTAGGTTGTAGGGGTAGGGTGGTAGCTAGGATTTAACCCGCCCGGGTTGATACTATCGCACTGAATGAGAGGTCTGTAGAAACGGCTATGTAAGCAGGTCGAATTTTTCTTCCTAGTTCCACGGTGTTATGGGCTTACATCACGGATGTTGAAGGTGATGTACTAGCCCACTGTGTCAGTTTCCATAAAAAATAATTGGTTGTCTGTAAAGTCGGTTTACGGACGATAGTTTTACGTGATGACGTGGAATAATCGTAGTACATAGAGAAAAGATCAGTAATTCTATTTCCAGTAGAAAGATTAATCATCTTGTGACTGGCCAGCAATAAACTTCTGTTGTCTGATCTTGACAGTTTTACTTCTTAAGACGTTTCCATGGTAACTTTGACTATACCGATTGTGCCTTTCTATCGCTTGTTACGCGCTCTCGCTTGCACACACAGGCTCAGATGGAACGTGACACTTTTTCGTGTGTGCAGCCGGTGTTCATCAATTTATAAGACGTGACGTCATCACGTCAAAACAAAACTTTTGCATGATGAGGAGCAACTGAGATAAATAGAGTAGATAAAATTATCGAATAAATTCATTTTAAGTATTCTTTCAACACTACATTTTCCTTTTTGTCAGTGTAATAGTTAGTATGGCACACATGCTCACACACTTCGCACTGTGGAAGAAGACAGCAAACGCGCGCTCTAACTATAGATATTATTGCTCTGAGCGTGGAGCTCTCTCCGTGTTTTATGTATGTACAGAGGGTGACTCCACCTCATTCTTATATTTTTTATAGTGATCCAGTAATGCTATATTTTTATAGCAAGTATAGGGTGTCAGGGACATCGCGCGATGCACTTACATTCTGTGTTTTGTTCGACGTTCTGAAACATTGAATAAGTAATACGAATTTCTAGATATTTTCTCCGTTCTCTGCCTGCTCCTGTTAATTCATGTTTTCAGTATTTTAATAGATAGATAGATAGATAGAAAATGCTTTATTGCTCCAGTAAACATAAATACATTAGAAAATTTACATAAGGGGCAAAGGCGGACTTATCCCTTACAGAGATTTCTTACAGCCAACCTTAAAACCTTAATAATTCAGTCCAAGCCGATAGAATGTTAATGCAATACATAGGTACGCTGTCTGTCAGTCAGTCAGTCAGTCAGCGTGTAAGCGTCCATTGCTGGACATACGCCTCTTCAATTTTCCTCCAGTCCTCACGGCATTCAGCGGTACGGAACCACTGCCTCCGCCGGCGTACTTGATGTCGTCGTCCCCACCTGGCGGGTGGTCTTCCCACACTCCATTTTTGAGTCCACGGTCGTCAGTGTAGCACACGGTTACTCCAATACAAACAAAATAAAGGCTAATCTCTGGAACCTTGTCACCGCTGTTACATCAGCCTCGATAGCTCAGTGGTGCAGACAGTCGACTGTCGCTATTGATGGTTAAGCGACGCTGAGCGCGGTCAGTTCTTGGATGGGTGACCGCTCGACCGTTGGAGGCTGACCGTGGTTTGGATTCCACGTTAAACTGTAGGTCCCTTCTACCTTACTTGGTGGTAGGGTTCAACCCGCCCGGGTTGGTACCACCGCACTGAATGAAACGTCGGTCGAAACGGCTATGTAAAATAGTTTGTGTATTCCGTCCAGTTCATTGTAGCCGGCACGACCGAAGGGAAGCACTGACATGGCACCTAGCTCACCCGGTGTTATGGGCTGACATCACGGATGTTGTAGGTGATGTAGCCAACCGTGTCAGTTTCCATAAAAAAAACCGCTCAATGACTCTTCTCGCTTAGTGTTAAGAGGATCAGCACAACATTTGTGAGAATAACAAGGTTGGACAGATACAACCACACATAGCAACGTGACCGGCCGGACCGGTGCGTGGTAGGTTCTGTGTGAGCTGCAACATTGTCTTAGAATCTTAGATGGCACGTCCATCACATTATTCCACGTTGGCTTGCAGATAAACTGTGCAATTTTGTAGAGAATTGTTAAGAGGCCGGACTGCATTGTAAAGCAATTATAACTTAGTATGTCAGTTTTAAATTGCTTTATTAAAATGTAACTTGAGGAGCAACTGAAGAAACGGTAGTTTGTGTCGTGTCGGAATACATGTTAGCAAAAAGCCTGTATTTTGAAAATAAAAAATGATAGAAAGAAATTTTTTTAGCAAATATTATTTATTAAACGGAGGGGTGTTATAAGTTTGACGTGTGTGTGTGTCTCGGCATCGTAGCTCCCAAACGGATGGACCGATTTGGATGCGGTTTTTTTATTGTGAAGCTTGGGATGGTTCTTAGCTATGTTTGTAATCAAGTAATCAGGTATTTAAGTAATACAAAAAATTATTATCTTAAAAAGTGGACACATTTGCTGGCGGGTTTTTTTTATAAAGTTTGAAATAAAAGTTAAATTACAAATTATAAAATATATAAATATTTTATTTACTTAGCGCTCCCCCGACTCCGTTAAGTAAGTCAACGGAAATTATTTTTGACTTTTTAAGCGTCGGGGGTTTTTGAATTTGTAATTTATGGCGAGTAGATTATGATGACAAAATAACAAATATATAATATAAAGAGGTAACATTTGTTTGATTGTTTGTATGTAGGGGGTAACCTCTGGAACTACTGAACCGATTTCTTGTATAATAAATAAATAAATAAATAAACAGATTTGCGCGAAGACACACTCAACGGAATTTCCGGCCATACACAGCGGAGCCGCGCCGCCGGAGCTGAGAAAAGTGTGGGTACCTATGCGCGGTGACATATTATGTACTTACTCGTGTCAATTTTACATCCCATAAAATTTGCCGGCCGCAAAATCCGGCCGGAATTTCCGACGAGTGCGTTTTCGGGCCAAAATAGTGTGGGTAGAGCGATAAATTCACAATAAAATCCGTCACCTCGGCAGCGGTTGCCGACAACTAAACACTCGGACGATTTTGACGCAGTCGTTAATTCTTCGTTAACTGTTTGTTTACGATCTTCGCGGGAACTTAACGGAATATTATTATTAACTTGTTTAGGGTGCAAGCACACTACCGAAACCAGGCCGTTCCAGCCTATTAAATTTGTGTTAATTTTTTAATAGATTTTTTATTATTAATCAACGTATACGGTAAAAAACCGGCCAACTGCGAGTCGTACTCGCGCACCGAGGGTTCCGTACCATAACACAAAATATTTGTGTTAAATAGTTGTGTAGTGTCGTGAATCCATCTCTGAAAGTAACGACATTTACGAAACCTCTTTTTTATTTATGCCATTAAATTATTTATCTAATAAGGTTTTATTGCGAGGTTGAAGTACGAAGACAAAACAGGGATAATAGTTTAAAGATCTATCGGCCTCCGCCCGCAGAGGCCACGAACGTGCGCGCTAACAGTACTTACTTAAATAAAAAAAACTGTGTTTTCATTCATTCAATTCGGGATCCATTACCGTTTTTACGATAGAGCAACAACGAAAAAACTTGATTAAAAAACACGTTTCTTGTATGGGGACCCTTATTTTATGACTTTTTTTTTATTTGTTACGATATCCGCCCTAATAATGTTTTAAATATGTCAACGTACTGCGCAGGCGTATTATAATATGGTAGCGCACGGAACCCTAAAAATTACTGGAGGTATCTACTTACCTTATGGTCATATTAAAGAAGAGGAAAAAAAAACTGAATAATATAATTTGTAGTTCCATGCTTTATCATAATATGTTCCAATTAAAAACATTACATTTGAAAATATTACCACAATGAGAAAGTGTGAAATCTTCATTAATATTAATTACTTAATGATAAACCGACATTAGAAATGCTCCTTCTAAGTTTCACATTTCAGTTAAGCACTACTTAATTTAACAAAATGTAACCAGAAGTTATTTTACTAAATAACAAACAATACTTAATTTTTAAGATTCCGTACTGTCCCTAAGGGTACGGAAGTCTATTTCTAAGCCTACGCCATCCGTCCGTCCGATCGTTGCATTTTTTTTTATTGAAACGACCCATACAGTGTCTAACGACGTCCATGGACATTCGGTCGTATGCGGGGGTTGCGAATGCCATGCCGGCCTGATAGGTGCCCATTCACGTCCCTCTTGAAGGGCCCGAGACTGCACTTGGGGGGGAATATATGGACAGGGAGAGCGTTCCAGAATTAATTAGAGAGTTAGTCCTAAAAAAGCCAACAATTAAGGGGGCCCCGATACAAAAAACGTGTTTTTTGTTTGTTTTTGGTCTATCGTAAAAACGGTGTTACATACACAAGCGTCAAACTTGGCGTGATTATAGTGCCAACTCTAAAGCAAAACAACAAATAATATAAACCTGCCAATTACGCGATGACGCGGAACCCTGGGTGGGCGCGAGCCCGACTCGCACTTGCCCGGATTTTTTTTCTCTATAAACAGTCGTATGCGAACGGGATATTATGATTGTTGTTTATGGGTAGAGAAAACCGCAGAAATATATACACAATGTGTCTCGGCCAGTTACAATTGGCGGAGTGTAGGTGGTAGAAAGAGATATGATCTATACAGGGTGTTGGTGTTGCATCAGTCACTACGTAATTTCTATCTAGAGACGGTTAGTCCTCGTGTTTTTTAGGGTTCCGTATCCGTTACGGGACCCTATTACTAAGCCTACGCCGTCTGTCTGTCTGTCTGTCTGTCTGTCTGTCTGTCCGTCCGTCCGTCCGTCCGTCTGTCCGAGGCACGAGTCAGTAAGCCTGGAGGCGCTATACATAGGAGGACAGGGGTAGCCGCGCGTCGGCGCACACGCGCCAGCGCGTCAGTCTAGCGCCGGCGACCGATCTTAGTCTCCGTCCGCCGCTCAGGCGGAGCGAACGTGCGCGTCTGTCACAAAATGCCTCATTGTGCAGTGCTTTGGTGCAAAAAGTTGTCGAAAAATTCAAACTTGAACACAGATGGAGTCACCTTTCACGAGTAAGGACTTTCATTCAATTTGATAGCATTTTTCGCTTGAATTTCAGTAACAAACATCGGCGTAAATATGTATGGAGAGCTCTTTTCTGCTTACCCACCATAGGTCGACTATCGTGTTGGATGCAGTTAGCTCTTGTAATTTTTTTTGTTTATTGATAAATATGTATGTTAAATGTATACAGATATTTCATGCATTCTGCCTTATTGCCAAAGGACATTTCTTCTAGTCAACCTCAGCAGGTTTCCTCGTTCAATATTCGTTTATCGCGCTTTTTTCATTCAACCAGTACCTACCGGTTTTTACTTTTGAGCGACTCTAAAGGAATTAATTTCTTTAGGTCATGCGTCTACCGGGAATTAGTCTTGTTATGCTTAGCATTAACAAAATTAATTCATAATGAATACCCCGTTAGCATTTAGCACTGCTAAGCGCCCTGATGAATAAAAATTAATGCTAAATGCTAAGCAATAATCACATTTAATTTTAGTTAGCATTGCTGTTTCGTTCGTAAAACTTTGTTTTACGAACTTTTGGAACGCACAAAGCAATGAAGTATGTGCTATTTATCTGTGGTACTGCTAAATGCTAAATGCTATATAGCGCCTGCGCTCCGCTGCTAGCTAGCTAGCTAGCATCTAAATGCGAAATGCGATGCGATCATGCGAGTGAGGGGTCGGAATTATCATCTGTCACGTGATCATTAGTTTTGGTCATATCTACAGAACCACTGGACTTAGACCCATCGTGTTGGTACTCAATCTGAACGTCTCGATGAGATCTATCCATCTGTCACATTAACTATTGTTTTGGTCATAACTCGAGAACCACTGGTGCTAGACCCATCGTGTTGGTACTCAAACTTCAGGTCTCGGTGAGATCTATCCATCTGTCACATGAACTTTTGTTTTGGTCATAACTCGAGAACCACTGGTGCTAGATCCATCGTGTTGGTACTCAAACTTTAGGTCTCGATCTATCCATCTGTTGCGCGACCATCTCTCGAGACACATGTTAGTTCTTTAGTTCTTTAGTTCAACAATAACAATGTAAATGTCAACAATGTAAACAGTAACAATGTAAATGTCGTAAATTGTGCTTTTAAATTTAATTCAATTGTTCAAAAGTTACCAAATGAAAATTTTAATATAGATACCGATCTATAAATAAATAATTAAGTAAATTATTGTTCTGTTTCAAATATATGTTTCTATTACAGACTACACAGCCTTTCATTTGTTATTTTATTAACCCTTATATAACGAATTCACACCGTGAAACTGACAGAGAGACGCATGGTACATTTTATAAGGCTCTAGCTGCATGGCTGGTTAGTTTGTTAAAAAAGGCAAAGCCTGGAAAACCTCATTTTACCCTAAAAAAATTAAATATCCAGGTGGGTATGGCTGGTTAGTTTGTTAAAAAAGGCAAAGCCTGGAAAACCTCATTTTACCGTAAAAAAATTAAATATCGAGGTGGGTACTCATAAATTTTTTATGGTAGGGTAGATTTTCGCGAATTTTTCGCGAAGTCATATTGCAATATGATTTGTCATATCGTTGGCTAAGTAATTAGCAAATAGTTGTTAATAATATAATTTTTTTTTTTTGGTTACAAAACTTTTCGACTTTCTAACATTATTTTTTTAAATTTTGGAAAATTCCAATAACAAATACTCCAATAAGATAATACCAATGTACGAGGTCTTACATATCATTGTTTTGGAAATTTGATGTAGATTTATAATAAAGTATCCGAGGTATCTCAGAACTTAGAACTATTATCGTGTTTATGCGAAAATCTGCAAATTCGCAAAATTGTGAAAGGGGCGTTGCCTTTGTTCATTTAAGAGAAAGTTATATTATTCCCTTGATGTAAAGAAGGGTTAAATATTGTTAAATCCGTTTCATCTTTTCATCGCGAATCGACACAATGAGCGACTTATTGTATGAATCCCGTTCAAACGTATGGAAGACTGGCGTCACTTGGCTACCTACTCGCTCGGCCAATCACGGCGTTCCATGCGCCGCTCCCGCCTCAGACTTCACACCCCTTTGGCGGCTACCTCGGTTCTCATACAAACGATGCCGTATTTCGTATCCAGGCTTACTGACTCGTGGTCCGAGGGCTGTACCTCTTGAACCGTAATAGGTAGCCCGTTGAAATTTTCACAGAATATGTGTTATTATGGCCAATATAAAAACAAATACTTAAAATAAGAA
Organism: Nematopogon swammerdamellus; assembly: GCA_946902875.1. Lineage (NCBI taxonomy): Eukaryota > Metazoa > Arthropoda > Insecta > Lepidoptera > Adelidae > Nematopogon > Nematopogon swammerdamellus. Next base: position 962,008 of record OX336335.1, read on the forward strand.
AAAGTAAAAAATTCACGGGGGTTCCCATAGAAGAAACCAAAAAAGTGTATGCGCGCGCGCCATCTACCGAATAGATTATGAAGCATTTTAACTAATCATGACATTTAACTAATATGAAGCATTTCATAACACGCCATAGATGGCGTGAGTGGCGCTAGCCATGACATGGCGATACAGAACCCTCTGTGCGCAAGTTCGACTCGCACTTGGCCGGTTTTTTTAATATACATTATGGAAAGGGGATCTCAAAATCCGAGATATCCATTTTTTAAATTTACACTTTCTTCTAATCTAAAATTACGTGCCACCGCGGGGCGGGCACCTGAGGGCGAGCGACGCTCACCGTGATCTTTATCTTTACTTTATCGCACGGTCGGTCGCAAGCTAAACGAGCGTGCACAGTGATGCACGTGTTCTAGAACGTATAACTTCGTATTCGAATATTTAGAATATTAGATACTTGTACTTTAAATTCGTGAATCAGTTTGTACGGAAACAGTATATTTTTATGCAGGTTTATTTAGAAAACTGATCTTGGTGATCTGATATTCGGTCTCATATTTACTTAAACCAAACTTTTTTACATAAAAAAATAATATGGACATACCTTTTTGAATTATTTTATTTAAAAATCCCGGGATCACTTAAAAGTATGTAAGTAGCATTCTTGAGACTTTTAAGTCGTTCGGAACCGGTGTAAAACTGTAGGTCCCTTCCCTTGCCCTTTACTAGGTGGTAGGCTCAAATTGTAGCCGACTGGGTTGGTACCACCGTACTGGATGTAAGATGACCGCATAGCAGCCTCGGTTGTGTTCTCCTCTAGTCCAGTATAGCCAGCAATCCAGGGAAGTCTCCGGTATGGCACCTACCTTCTCGGAGGTGATATTGGCTGGTCGGAGCATGCGCCTAGCCCCTCCGACTCGGCCACCCGATATATGTATAAGAAAAAAAAAGTGATTCCGGGATTTTTAAATAAAATAATTTAAAAAGGCATGTCCATATGACTTATTCGCTGGAAAAAAGTGAGGTTTATGTAAATAAGCGCCCGAATATCCGATCACCATGTTAGGAGTGTGCTCACGAAGTTGATGCAGTGACTGCTATATAATTATATAATATATGTCAGCCTCGATAGCTCAGTGGTGCAGACAGTCAACTGTCGCTATTGAATGTTAAGCAACGCTGGGTGCGGTCAGTTCTTGGATGGGTGACCGCTGACCGTTGGAGGCTGACCGAGGTTCGGATTCCTCGTAAAACTGTAGGTCCCTTCCCTCCTAATCTTACTTGGTGGTAGGGTTTAACCCGCCCGGGTTGGTACCACCGCACTAAATGAAACGTCGGTCAAAACGGCTATGTAAATAGTTTGTGTTTTCCGACCAGTTCAGTGTAGCCGGCACGATCAAAGGGGGAAGCACTGACATGACACCTAGTTCACCCGGTGTTATGGGCTGACATCACGGACGTTGTAGGTGATGTAGCCAACCGTGTCAGTTTCCATAAAAAAAAAATTCCAAAAAAAATAACAGCCTGTATATACTTAGGATCGCAGAACTTTACTATACATAATACTACCTGCATGTTGAACTACGCGTTGTGTGTACTTGTCATTCTATGCTCGCTGATTCCACAGCGATGCATGTAGAGTCGCATACGATCGAAAGAGGGTTTCTCTATGTCAACTAAGTATGTATGCCTTGCTTTTCTGACGTGAAAGATAAAGATAAAGATGTTTATTTGTATATTTTTTTTTACATTGTACATGTTTAGTATCAACCCCTGCCCTCTGCCACTAGCGTGAGCTGTCTTGCAGGGGGCAGGTAGCTGTCAACAGATTAAAGAGAAGAAAAAAAATACTTAAAGAAATACATTTAGAAAATGAAGTTTACAAATTTTTTATTTAACTTTCTCAGCCAGTACCTGTGTACCTATCCTAAGTATTCAGTCTTATAAGTATACTTTCCACCACGAAAAATGGACTTTTATATTGAAAGAAGGTTTCTGAAACTTACAGTATCATTAGATAGTTAAATTTCACTTCAGAACAAAACGTAATGGATGATATCAAAGCCGTGTGGAGCCAGTACTTTATTATTTCGATTAGGGTTAGAATGTCAATGGCGAAGATTAGACGCAAGTCCTCCGATGTAATACTCCAATTATATTCGATTTACTACTTTATTTTCTACTCAATTTTTTTTTTTTTTTTTATGGAAACTGACACGGTTGGCTACATCACCTACAACATCCGTGATGTCAGCCCATAACACCGGGTGAACTTGGTGCCACGTCAGTGCTTCCCTTCGGTCGTACCGGCTACACTGAACTGGACGGAAAAGACAAACTATTTACATAGCCGTTTCGACCGACCTTTCATTCAGTGCGGTGGTACCAACCCGGGCGGGTTAAACCCTACCACCTAGTAATTCAATTCCACAGAATTAGTTTGGTGATTCTAGATTAAAAATCACCTGGCGTCTTGATTTGTTTTAACAAGGTTGACAATTATGTAAAGCCTACCCAAGACCCCCGGCAAAAAGTAACCAGAGCTAGCCGCACACTGGGACAAGGTGCCGGAGTCTAATAAAGTGCAGGATAATATCGTAACATCCAAGTTTATTTGTTACAAAATTAAGAGCGTTAATTTCTAGTAGCGTTAGCTACGAGTGAGCGTTAGTTTCTATGGTTCTTGTTGCGATTCATTATTTCATATTTCGTTGCCAACAACTAAATCGTCAGCATTCTGACTAACCTCGCTACGAGTTCACAAGAAAGACATCAACTCGATAGCAAACGAGGACCGTAGGTAGACGGCATTGCGTCGCGGTCATAGGTCGAAGGCACGTCCGTCCGTCCACAGTTGCATTGTGAGAAGGGCCTGAGGCGGCGACGGGTGGGGGGCGACTAAGGTTGCCACTTGGCCGGGAGGGGCCGGGATTGTCCCGGAATTAGTTAATAAGTCCCGGTTCCAGTTGTGTAAAATGTAAATAGTCCCGGGTAAAAATGTTAAATACGCCTGACGAACGTGATCTTATATTATCTTTCTTTTTTTTATGGAATCTGACACGGTTGGCTACATCACCTACAATATCCGTGATGGCAGCCCAAAACAGCGGGTGAACTAGGTGCCATGTCAGTGCTTCCCTTCTTTTCATGTCGACTACACTGAACTGGACGGAAAACACGAACTATTTACATAATACATTTCGACCGACGTTTGATTTAGTGCGGTGTGATTTAGTGATTAGTGATTAGTGATTTATCAACCCGGGCGGGATAAACCCTACCTTCTAGTAAGGCATCTGCTAAAGACAATTCAAAATACAAGTGGAAATAAATTTAGACATTTAAGTATTAAGTTAGGGGTTAGTAATCCCTTACGTTTGTAACACCTACAAGGTGTTTTTTTTTTCGATTATTTTTTTAAAACCATTCTTTTATTATTATCCCGGAAATTTGACTGACCCCTCTGGCAACCCTATGGGCGACCCGTGAGTGAACCCGCGCGCGAGTTCAGCGCGAGACTCGAGCGAGCCCGCCTCGCAATTGATGGAACAACTCGGATAAGGTCGGGCTCAATGAGCTAACAGACTTACAACAGACTGGAGTGGATGTATGGGACCTCGTCGTGCTAGCTAGCACTCTCCGCGCGGTAAACCACTTTATCGTTTAGCTGTTTGCGGGGGCGGGGCGGGGCGGCGAGGCGGCGCGGCGTCAGTTTTCGGCTTAGGATGAAAACCAAATACAATTTTAGTACGGAACACAGTATTATACTAGCTGTGCCCGCGGGTCTGCCCGCTCTCATATTTGACTTCTCTGCTAACCTCATAAGCCATTTAGCGTGATAGTAAGTAGCCTATAGTTGATGGGAAGAATCAAGCTATCCGTTTTTTTTTATTAAAATCGTTTCAGTGGTTCTCGAGTCATAAGCGGACAGACAGACATACATACATACATACATACATACATACAGAATACAGAAAGCAGACGTTGGATTTTATTAAAGGTAAGGAAGGTTAGGATAAGGAAGGATATTAATATTTATATATTTTATATAATGTTTTGTTAGAAATATATAAGTAACATATAAGTAACTTTTTTTTTTTGTGGGAAGCTCGACAAATGGCGCGCGCAAGACTAACGCAGAGGTGTAGTCCGACGGCGCACACGGGCATTCGGATATTTACGGAGGTTGCTAATACCATGTCGGCCGGTTAGATGCATCTTTACATTATGTTTGAAGGACCCAGACAAACAAATAATTAACCCATACTACCTCTCACAAGATCAATATTATTTACAGCACAAACTTGAAAGAATCGGACCACTCTGCCTACAATAATTCGTATAATTGTATTATTACTTAGTATTAATAATACTTGGGGCCGTCGGGGTTCTGTACCCCACTTAGAGCCCCCGCTGCCGGTGCCACAGTGCAACACCCTCGCGGCGCGCGCACGATGATGGTTCATCGACTTAAAGTGCTGCGCGTCGTCGCTCCGCAGTAAGTGGATACGGAGCTCTCCGAGATGGGGGTGGTGGTGGCCTACGTGTCTAGTACCACCACCCATCGCTCGAACCTAGTCTCGCGTCGTCCCGGAGAGCTCCGTAGCCACGGCCTGCACCCGCCGGCGCGCTTGGGGCTTGTCTCCCGCCGGCGCGCTTGGGGCTTGTCTCCCGCCGGCGCCGTCGGCGGAATTTTACCGTTTTCTTTTTTTTTGTTTTTGTTTGTGTTAATTTTAGTTTTAGTTTTTTTTTCCTTGTTATTGTGATTTTCTAATAAGTGAATTTGTACATTGTAATATTGAATTAAATATATTGTAACTACAAAAAAAAATTTTTGTATGTATTTTTTTAATTGTATAGATAAAATTAATATAAATATGTAAATAGAATAAGAAAACGTGACAATAAAGATATAATAATTTTAATAGATAATAATTAGTATAAGCTTATTACAACAAACTGTATAATGCTCCTAAAATTTCCTTCAACGGGGTAATATTAATTCAGATTCAGATTCAGATATTTATTTCGCCATAAAGAACACACAACATTAACAATATTTCATTGAGACATATTATGCATATTCAGTATGGTTCGTCATCATTTTTTTTGTCATGTCCCGTTCAGCAGTGCAATCTATAAGGAAGAACCGGGTAAGAGACCTTACAGAGCTTTTTTTAAACATAACTGATTTTATATGACATTTTAAAGTTGGTTCACGACTATAGAATTATGGGGAGAGTTTGAACAGAAGACAGGTCGGCAACTCGCGTAGCGGGCAGGTGCACTCTCGCGCAGGGCAGGTTGGTTGTATGTACGAGGTGGCGCGGACGCAGCGGAGGGTGTCACGCTCGGGGTGTTGCCTGTCGAGCGGAACTGCGCGGAATTCCTCGGGACCTCGAAGCTTTTGTGTCGAGTTATAAGTTGTATGTAACTCATTTGAATGGGATAAAACTGGTGGAGTACACGTCGGAGGACTTTGTCTAATCTTCGCCATTGATATTCTAACCCTAATCGTCTGCGACAGCGAAAAGGAACAATAAAAGTATTATCTAATTGTTAATTAAATTAAATTACATTACATTAAATAAACGTAAAAACAGTAATATATACAAGCGTCAAACTTGGTGTCATTATAGTTCAAACTCTACCAACTACGTGGTCGTACGGAGCCAATTATGTGGTTGTACGGAACCCTTGGAGTGCGAGTCCGACTTGCACTTGGCCGCTTTTTCTTAATTTATACATAGATACAAAGAAACATTTAACAGGAATAAGTACCAACATTTTATTTATTTATTTATTTCTTCATCATCTGTAGGTACACAAGATACACTTAGGTTCGTCATTTAAGCTTTAAGCAAAAAATAGGCCATCTAATTAAAAATTATTAATTTTTATTATAAATTTTTCCCTTTATTTCACATTATTAAAATTTTACATTAATTTTACATATATTATACAAAAAAGCAATAAAAATACACAAAATTAATATAAAAATTCAAAACGGTAATACCGCCGGCGGCGGGAGACAAGCCTCCAAGCGCGCCGACGGGTGCAGGCCGTGGCTACGAAGCTCTCCGAGACGACGCGAGACAGCTTCGAGCGATGGGTGGTGGTAAAAAAATTACATAGGTGCAAAGGCGGAGTTATCCCTTAGTTAGAGATTTCGTATAGTAAACCTTTGGATGTTTGAGATTCGATTAATATAGTGGAATGTAAGTAGGTAGTACCTAGCAAAAGAGTTGCGCATGAGAATTGAAGATAAAATAATAATAAAATACTTATTAATAATAATAAGTAAGGATATGCTAGGCTTGTTAAAGAAAAGCCATACATGTGTTAATACATATAAATTACTAAATATATAGAATATAATATACAAATAAATATACATACATACCTACTTGTGCATCCAGGTATGAAACAAAATGTTTTTTTTTTTAGGTATTCACATCACATTGTCGGAGATAGTACAGTTTTAGGTGTTTTTTGAACAAGGAATTTTTTTTTATTTTTGTTTTGGTTCCTTCTAACCATTATTTAAACCGCGTTAATATAATAACAGGGTTGCGTCTTGAGATGTTATCGTTTTCTACCTGCGAGCGAGTATATGATACCAACAGGCAGAGATAGGATAGGTGCCAGGCGAGCACTCCCAACATCATAAATACGTCGAGCTCGCCATTCCGTAGGTGTAAGCGATATCCTGCGTCAAAACCGCCTCGTGCAACCTGATCCTGCTGACAAATCACAAGTCGCATGAGATCATTACATGCGCTTCTTCATAGCTTCGGGCTTAGAAGGCGCTGCTGTCTTGTATAGAAGAATACTCTCCCAGGAGACTATTGCGGCTATAACACCGTCTGCGTACAATACGGTCTTTAAAAGAAGACAAATGTTCAGAACCTTGCCACACTTTGGTACTTTAAAAGAATAGCCCCAATGCATCTCTCCCCGTGTATGTCGTAAAATGCGACTAAGGGATATGACTCCCTTATTAAATTACTAGGTGGTAAGGTTTAACCCGCCCGGGTTGGTACCACCGCACTGAGTCGGTCGAAACGGCTATGTAAATAGTTTGTGTTTTCCGACCAGTTCAGTGTAGCCGACACTATCAAAGGGGGAAGCACTGACATGGCACCTAGTTCACCCGGTGTTATGGGCTGACATCACGGATGTTGTAGGTGATGTAGCCAACCATGTCAGTTTCCATAAAAAAATTGATGTTCTATCTCACAAAGGCCACTGTACCAAGAGTTTGTACCGTAATCGCGCCATATTTGACGCTTGCTTGCATGTATTACCGTTTTTACGATATAGCAAGAACAAATAAAACAACGTTGAAAAAAAACACGTTTCTTGTATGGGGAGGGACCTACCCTTAATTGTTTACTTTTTATGGTTCAATATCCACACGAAAGCTTATTACGGGCGCTTAGCCCGTCGTCCGTCTGTCCGTCTGTTCTACCTTAGGGCTGTATCTTTTGAACCTTAATTTTTATGTATTTTTTTATTATTTGTTAGGATATTCGCCATAACACATATTCTTTAAAAATTTAAACCGGCTATCAAAAGATACTGCCCTCGTAGGACGAACAGACAACATAGGCTTAGGCAAATAGACATTCCGCGCGGATACGAAATCCATAAAAATCACTTTGCGTTCTTTCCTCGCTTCTCTGAACCTTCCACGTGGAAAGCCATCGTGAATTTACTAAGTGACCGTAAATGGGAATCGAATTGAATGTGAATATGGAACGCTGGAGGCGGGAACAGCTAACGGGAATAGACTCACATACAAGGCTGCCGACTACACAAGAGTCTATATAGTTAAAATACGGATATACTTGGGAGCGGAGTACCTGTTTATCTGGGCATCCATTAGTGCAACCTAACGTGGAAGCACATAGAATAAACAGGTGATAAATATTTACTACACTAGCTGCGCCGGACTCAGGATAAGGGAAGCTGTGTGTTTGAGTCAGTGCCACCCACAGAGCTATAGAGCAGAATAGAATAGGAGTAGTGTAGACTGCTCTACGCAGAGCAGAGCAGAGCAGAGCAGAGCAGAGCAGAGCAGAGCAGAGCAGAGCAGAGCAGAGCAGAGCAGAGCAGAGCAGAGCAGAGCAGAGCAGAGCAGAGCAGAGCAGAGCAGAGTAGAGTATAGAGTAGAGTTAGCAAACTGGGTACGCGCTCGCCAACTGGAGGTATAGGTCATCGATGCGAGCGTGGTAGGTATTGCATCGGTGGTGTCCACATAGTTGTGAGGCGCACGAAAAGTTAACTGGCGACATAAGTTTTACTCGAAATGATAGATAGCAACTCTAAACTCTTACCTTCGTGGTGTTGACTATCAACGGACATCGCCCACACACCACCCCGCCGAGCGTTCACTCGAGTGCGAATTTGCATTGAAATAATTCAGTGTGGCGGGTTCTTACTTCTCGCTCGCGCATAGCGGATGGTCGGTTATTACATGAACTAGTCACTCACAGTCAAGCCAGGAATCGCAATTATTGCAGTTGCAACGGTCGGTTATCGTATCACTGACAGTCAAGCTAAGAATCGCACTTATTGCAAGTGCAACGGTCGGTTATCGTATCACTAACAGTCAAGCCAAGATTCGCAATTATTGCATTTGCAACGGTCGGTTATCTTTATCACTGACAGTCAAACCATGGATCGCAATTATTGCAGTTGCAACGGTCGGTTATCTATCACTGACATCACAGTCAAGCCAATAATCTCAATTATTGCAGTTTCAACGGTCGGCTATCAATCACTGACAAAATGGTTGGGGCTAGAAGACGGCGCACGCTTAATTTGAGTTCCAGAATCACCCCTTAAAATTTTGGTAGTCTGTTTAATCGCCTGTATTGACTATAAAAATAATAAATATAAATGAATTAAGTAATAAAAATACAATGAAAAAAATATAAACCACTGAGAGTCAGGCCAAGAATCGCAATTGTTGCAGTTGAATTGAACTATCTAGCGTAACGTAGGTAAGCTTTTGAAGCAAGTGTATTGGTGCAGATCAACAATTTTACTAGCAGTTAAGTTAGATAGCAGCAAATATTCTTTTCCGGGGTCCTTGTTATACCGTTAAGTCAGTAATGCAGGAGCTAACTTTGTTTCTCCTTTTGAGAAGCGAGCGACTCTTGCTTACGCAATAAGCCGTCCGCACTACACAAGGGCGAGGCGATAATGGCCGAGCTGTCCGACGCGAAAAGAAAATAGCACAAAACGAAATATCTCCTTTTTGCGTTTGTCGATTCCGGTTTGGCCTCGAACCTCCATTGTTATGCAGAGACGGCACGCTACTATCCGTACAGACCTGCGAATCTGACCTGCGAGGTAATCTGGGAACCTCCATGTCTTCTAGATGGCGTGTGCTTCTTGTTATTCCATGTGGAACGCAATGAAAGTTCTGCACAACGAAAGGAAACTTTTAGTAATAACTTGCGGGACGTGAATCCGTGACCTTTAGGTTACATATACCAGACGGCATATAACTTGGATCAGTGCAGTAGCCGATTTTAGGGTATCTTTGGTGGAGGGCGCGGGATGCAACGGCGGGGAGAGCGCCTGCAGACCGCGTGATTGGTTGGCCAGTCGCCCGCCGCCCTTCGCACCGCATGCGCGCGCCGTTCTCTCCCAAATACACTTCCCTACCTGCGCATACTGGTGCAAGTTATATGCCGTCTGGTATACTTCGTGTTTACCACAGAGCGCCCATGCAGGCCGCTAAAGAAGCATCGAAAGATTTCATACCTGCATACAAAAATATTTTTCTACCTGTGCAGTCTGGATTGTAGCTTCAATGATTTTACGAGTATTTCTCAGTTATAACATCAGTCAATTTCGAAGTCGGGTTTCACAAGATTTTTTTTTTATTCACATGTAATCCGGTATGGGTGGCTGAGTCAGAGTGGCCAGAGCACATGCCCCGACCAGCCAATATCACCTCCGAGAAGTAAGGTGCCATACCGGATACCTACTTCCCTATATATTGCTCATAAATTTGCACAAAATAAAAATCCGGCAGGTATAGTGTCCTTCCTTACACTACTGCCGTTACTGTTTCGTGAACTAGTATGTAACAGGGAAGTTAGGAATGAATGAACACGGTACTTTCCGTTCGGGCTGATATGCCCCTGATACAATGCTGGAACCCCCGTCCCCGCCATCATCAATATTATATTATACATTTCGACATATAAGGCTCGCAAAGTACATTGTCTTAATCGCATTTCTGACATGCACCCCCAGTTCACAGCGAATAGACCACAGAAATGCTTCTCTGATCTGTGGAATAGACGCTCATACGAATTCACGTAAAAAATATGAAGCGTATGGACAGTGCAAGAGTTTGACAATGTGCCAACAGATGCGCGCGTGAGCTGGAGGGCGCTGAGCTGGTGACGGCGGACGTGGATTACGACTGCAAGAGCCCGAGGTTCGGGGCCGGGGCGCGCCGCGGCGCTCCAGGCCTGTGGGTCGACTGGGCGAGGGACGACACCGCTGTCTGCAAGGGCGACAGGTAACAAAATACTCTATCTATGTGACTAGTTCTTCCGGTGAGTGTGTTCCTTTGCTTCCAACTAGCTCCTATAACCTGGGGGTCTTCAAAAAGTGTGTCAATAAAATCGACGAAAATCTTTTTGTTCGCCTTGTCTGTGGCTGAGTCAGAGGGGCCCAAGAACGTGCTCCGAACAATCAATATCACGTCCAAGAAGGTAGATGCAATGCCGAGCCTATGCTATGCGGCTATGCGGCCTGTCGGCTACAATTTGAGGCTACCACGCAATGGTAGGCTCAAATTTGTAAGTAAGTGAGTGAATTGTATGTGTACTTCACTCACTAAGTAAGGGGCAAGCGAAGGGACCTGCAGTGTTACACCGGTTTTGAATGGTGAAGCAGCAGGTGTAGAGGTATGCACGTAAATTTTCCGTCAGAAAAATCTCATTGGTACACGCCGACCGGATTCGAACCTCTCGCCAAGGCGCCAAGACCACTCTGCCACCCGTCGCCTCATGGCACCTCACAGAGCGTGGTTTCGCGACGATTGGAGCGGGCACTGCCTGATGTCCAGTGGGTTCCTGTACTGAGCCACCGTGCTAGTTTCACTATAAAACACTTCTGGTATGTTAATATTATCAGCACGCGAAACGGCTATATACATATAAATAATTCGTGTTTTCGATCCACTTCAGCTAGCCGGCATAAGGGTAGCACTGACATTGTACCTACCTAGTTTTATCGTTCTAGCTAGTTGCTATGGGCTGACATCACGGATGTTGTAGGTGATGTAGCCAACCGCGTCAATTACTATAGCCAGGTTGATTGTCAGTGTTGATTCTTGCTTCATTCGTCCCAAAGATATTATTCCCAGCACCTGGCTTCAACGCCAACACTCGTCCTCCCCTCCCCCTCCTCCGACTGTAGACACGTCTCCGCTTCGCGCCGTCGCGATCCTTATCCAGCAAGATTGATCACGCAGCGAGCCGCGCGCGCGCAAAATTCGATTCGATGTACGTAACGTACCTATAACAACGCCTTCATGAACCTCTACACTCTACTTACTACATGCAATAAATATAGGTATGGTTTTTTTATGTCTCGAAGTCTCGAAGTAGAAAATAATATTTTAACGTAACATCAGAATCTTGAAAACTTCTGTCTGAATTCGACCATACGCTCATTCCTATTTCCGAATGGCGTTGTAGTAATTTGGTCGAGTTCAACGCTTCCAAGACACAAGTTTGCGCGTTCAGTGCGAAGAGAGCGGCCGGCGTACACTCCAAGGCACATCGCATAATTAAGCGACCACCTCGGGGTCCTCGTCGTCAAACTGTCGACGACTTAAACTTTTGTCGCCATATCGAGGACAACATCAAGCTGGCTTTTAAAAAGCTGAGCGTACTCAATAAGTTGCGACAGTACTTCACGCCGGACCAAAAGCTGCTTTTGTATAAATCGTAGATCAGGTCCTGCTTGGAGTACTGCTCGCAACTGTGGGATGGTTCAGCCAATGGACCCGCTTGCGCCTCTGGAGTTCTGGACTCGATCCAGCGTCGAGCCTAGCGACTATAGTGGGTGACCTCGAAGTGTCTCGCTATCTAGAACCACTGTAACTCCGAAGGGATGTCGAGTGTGTTCTATCGTTTATTCTTAGGAAAATGACACGGTTGGCTACATCACTTACTACATCCGTGATGTCATAGCCCATAAAACCGGGTGAACTAGGTGCCATGTCAGTGCTTCCCCCTTCGATCGTGCCGGCTACACTGAACTGGTCGGAAGCCGGTTCGACCGACGTTTCATTCAGTGCGGTGGTACCAACCCGGACGGTTAAACCCTACCACCAAGTAAGAGTAGGAGGGAAGGGACCTACAGTTTTACGAGGAATCCGAACCTCGGTCAGCCTCCAACGGTCAGCGGTCACCAATCCAAGTACTGACCGCACCCAACATAAGGCTTCGTAATAAAAATGTTCACACATTCGCACCCTACTACGCTAGCTAGTATCTAACAGTATCTACGGCAGGTGTATAAAACGAAGTGGACACCAGATAGCGTTTACATTAAGTAATTGAAAGTCCAGTCGCGTGGGCACTTTACGCCAACAGATCATCCATGAATCATGAGGAGCAAGTTATTGAAATAGAAACGTAAGCGCATCCGTTTCTGGACATTTGCGATAGGCAATATTTATGTTATGTCGACATTTCCTGCTTCGGATTAGTTCGCATGCGAACACTTTCAAGAGAGAACTGGCAAAAAATGTATGCGCATTTGGTAACGAAAGTTATTTTATTTGCGGAGGAAGCGGACGATGTTGAAGATGAAAAAGTTAGACACATACAATACGTAAGTATAAAGACCGGAACGGAAGCGTCGGTTCTTGAAGTGTCTTTGTCTTAGCTAGACAGTTTATTTTGGCCTGGCTCGAAACCACAGGACACTCTGCTTGAAGTGAAGATGAATAGTACCTACATAGGTGGATGAAGAAGGTGTAAGATTGGACACTTGAAGTGTGATGTCTTTGTCCAGCGAGTTAAGTTTAGCCTGGCTCGAAACCGCTCACACTGCTTGAAGATGGATAGTACAAAGGATGATGGATGAAGAAGGTGTAAGATTGGACGCTTGAAGTCTTTGCCCAGCGAGCTTGGCCTGGTTCGAAACCTCAGATCACACTGCTTGAAGATGCATAGTACAAAGGGTGATGAAGAAGGTGTAAGATTGGACGCTTGAAGTGTGATGTGTTTGTCCAGCGAGTTAAGCTTGGCCTGGCTCGAAACCTCAGCTCACACTGCTTGAAGATGGATAGTACAAAGGGTGATGAAGAAGGTGTAAGATTGGACGCTTGAAGTGTGATGTCTTTTTCCAGCGAGTTAAGCTTGGCCTGGCTCGAAACCTCAGCTCACACTGCTTGAAGATGGATACCTTCAAACCCACCGCCTCCTGAGCGCACCATCCTTGCGGATATAGCACTCGCATCGTGTTGTCATCGCTCGTCAAAGCAAGTTATCATCCGAGTCCGATGCACGCACAGGGATTGCATTCTGTCGGCCGCCATGACAGCGGCACGACCCAAGACGCGCAAATACAGCGGTCCAATCCCACTCGAGGGAACCCAGCGAGGCGTTCTGGGTCCCCCCCTTAGAGCGCACCTGCTCCGGAAGGTGTCCCCATCTGTCCGTCAGTATGTCGTTAGACCCTATTGGCCCTATAGTATGTCACACACAATACGGCACAATACTTGTCTCCCCGTTGTCCTCTAACCTAATACCTCACCTAACCCCCAAGCTGTGAATCTACTTGTTGCGTCCGTCTGTAATCATCGTCGTGCTCCGCTTCTTTTATTGGCCCTAGGTGGCATCTTTTATTGGCCTTGGGCTCTGGGCATCTTTTATTGACCACCTAGGCATCTTTTCGGCGTTTTGAGCGTCATTTTGTCAGTCCGCCCTGCGCCTGTCAACTGTCAGCCCTGTCCTTCTCGTCTCTGCATCTTTTCTTTCTGCATCTGTGCCACGACTCCTGCTCCATTTTAGCCGCGTGCCACCTCCCGCAGAACCTCCAAAAGGCCGCAAAGGTCTGCGCCGTTGCTGTCAGTTCGTCGTAGAAGACTGTACCCCCCACCAGCTCACGTATTTCGTTCATCATCTGCGTTCTCTCAGTTTCGTGCTCGCTGCATTCCCACAGAATGTGCTCAGCGTCCTCCCTTTCCTCCCCACACGCACAGCCACCGTCCTCAGCCAGACCCAGATCGTGTAGTCTGCCACGGAAATTTCCATGGCCAGTTAGGAGCTGCCATGTTAAATAGTCGGGAGCGACCCATTTCCTTCGGAGCCTCCCCGTTACGCTGGGGAAGAACTTGTAAAGGTGCCTCCCCGTCTCTGCCATGTCCCATCTACTTTGCCATTGGCTCTTTGTGTCTGCACTGACCCGTGCCGCCTCTGTGGCGGATTCCTCCTTGATGGAGCACTCCTTTCTGGCCCTGAGCATTCCCGCGGCAGCCACTACCTCGAGATCTGCCGGCAGCACGCCCGCAAGGACCGGGAGGGCTGCGGTGCTGGCCGTCCTGTACGCCTTTGTGAGGAGCGTCAGCGCCTGCCTTTGCGCCAGGAGGAGCTGGCTTGTAGATCGATAGTACAAAGGGTGATGAAGAAGGTGTAAGATTGGACGTCGATTTTGAGAACCCATCGTTTCTCAAAGTCGTTTCTCTGTAGCACCGCCAAGGTGTGGATTCCCTTGTTCCTTACTAGGTGGTAGGCTCTAATTGTAGCCGACTGGGTTGATACCACCATACTGGTTGTAAGATGGCCACAGAGCAACCTCGGCTGTGTTCTCCTCTAATGCAGTATAGCCAGCAGTCCAAAGGGATAAGTCTCCGGTATGGAACCTATCTTCTCGGAGGTGATATTGGCTGATCGGAGCATGCGATCTGACTATTCGGACAACGGATCGTTTAAATAACTTAAGCGGCGATTATCAACCCAATCACCATATTGACGCAAAGCTATATTCGGAGGAAACGCGCGCGCTTGTGTTTAGGATTGAGTACCAACATAATAAGTATTGTTTGCAGGCTGGTGGAAGTGAACGGCGTGGTGGTGGTGTCGTGTAAGAGCGCCGACGAGCTGTGGCGAGCGCTCGCCATCTCCCCGCGCCCCGCGCGCCTCGCGCTGCTGCGTCCTGCGCCGGCGCACCCGCCTTGCGCGCCTCCAGACCAATCACCGCCGCCGCCACCGCACGCGCCACAGGTTAGCGGACTTCTTTGTAACCAGAACAACGGCCATTAGGAAACTTTAATGTTGGAATAGGTAAAGTTTTCTTTATGGAAACTGACACGGTTGGCTACATCATCTACTACATCCGTGGTGTCAGTCCACAACACCTTGGCCATGTCAGTGCTTGCTTCCCTACGGTGGGGCCGGCTACAATGGACTGGACAGAAAACACGAACTATTTACAGCCGTTTCAACCGACCTTTTAATTCAGTGAGGGGGTACAAACCCCCTCACTGAATGAAAGGGGGGGTTCCTACAAATATCACGAAATCTCACCAAGGGAGAGGGTGTGAAAAAATAATTTGCTCACGTGATTAATGGATCTCCCCTAAGCGCGCGCGTTCGTGGCGATCGGGGGCTGAGGTCAGGCCCCTCCACCCTCCACGTCTCCGTGCGCCCTACACATGCAGTGCTGTTACCACTACTACACTACGCACAAGTAGAACTATCATATACTATGTAGATACAGGTGTTAATACGGTGCGCAGGTGGTAACACTGCGCGCGGAGGTGGGAGCTCTCCGCGAGCAGGCGAGCGAGGCGCGCAGGGCGAAGGAGGGGCTGCGCGCGGACAACCTGCGCCTCACGCACCGCATCTCCTACCTGGAGGAGCAGGTCGCCGAGCTGCTGGCGCGCGACCGGGCGGCGCACGCGCACACTCCGGCCACAAACACCGAGGTACTTCACGCTCCCTCTACAATAGCCTAGAACTACTCACCAAACCTGCGCCTCACGCACCGCATCTCCTACCTGGAGGAGCAGGTCGCCGAGCTGCTGGCGCGCGACCGGGCGGCGCACGCGCACCCTCCGGCCACACACACCGAGGTACTTCACGCTCCCTCTACAATAGCCTAGAACTACTCACCAAACCTGCGCCTCACGCACCGCATCTCCTACCTGGAGGAGCAGGTCGCCGAGCTGCTGGCGCGCGACCGAGCGGCGCGGGCGCACCCTGCACCCACACACACCGAGGTACTTCATGATCCCTTTACAATAGCCTAGAACTACTCACCAAACAGCATTCAGCGCAGCGTCGAATGAATCCTAGCGTCTCGATAAAGTTTTAGTATCCACTACTGGAGATACACCTCCCCAGCAGCTCTCTATCCTTCCGACTGAAGTTCAGAAGCACAGTGGTTCCGAGCCGCTGAAGCCTTCAGGGGCACGGGCGGCACTGGGTTTACCTCCGACGTACAGGTTATCGTCCCACCTCACTGGTGGTCTTCCGCTCTGTTTTTCTGTTCACATTCGCTCCTGGAGGATAGGTTAGTCCAACAGTCGTCGTATCGGCTAACGTACCCAGCCCAGCCCAATCTACTTGACCTTAGCCACCCAGGTGATTAATATCTACCAACTTGGTGCGTCGGCGGATTGCCTCTACCTACCTGCCCTTCATTACAGAGTTAATTGTGCATGTTGCAGGTCAATATAGTGACCGGCGACGAGAAGAACATGCTGACGGTGAACAAAACGAAAAAGAACGTAACCAACATCAACATCACTTCCGCTCCGGCGGCCGACAACAAGTGCACGCCGCTCAAGTCCGACGTGCAGGTGTTCCAGAAGGGACCTGACATCACCGCCATCGTCGCCAACTTGCCGGGCCTCGAGGCCGGCGGCAAGAACACCGCCGAGACCTCCGCCAACCTGCCAGTCGTTCGACCCAAGTCCAACATGTCAAACGTGTCGAGCACCCACATCGCATCCTCGCCCGGCGCCGGTCACCGCGCGCGCAGCGTCGCCTCCGTCGACCAGAGCGACAGCGAGCGGCGCCACTCCGGCCGGCCGCAGCCGCAACCGCACCGCACCCACCGCCAGACCCTCGACAGCTACGTGCTGCAACACTCTAAGAGCTCGCACAGCCTCGACCACAAGTGCAGGGAGAAGCTCGACTACGCGGCCGAACGCCGAGCCTACAAGATGCGCCAGGCCATATCGCAACACTGCATATTGTCAGATCAGAGGGCGATGGATTATCAGGCCGAGACGGCGGCCGCTCTCGAGATCATAAAAAACAACCAGAAACTCTATCTGGACAGTCCGCTGAGGGCGGAGCTTAAGAATGACCGATCTCGTAGCGACGACAACTTCCACACGGACTGGGACGCGCGCAACTCTCATTCTAACTTGGATCACCACACAGGCGGAAGGCACGGGGACAAAAACGACGCGAGCGCCGAACACTCGGGCGAAGTGACGAAAGTTAAGAAAACGAACTGGGCCGAGAAGAAAACGCTGTCGATAATAGAACAGCTGAAACAATCTCAGCGGCTGCGCAAATCCAAGAGTAAAAACAAGAGCGTCGAGGACGTGGACTTCGATCCTGAGCGCGACTACGTGTACCATAGGATAGACGGCAAAGTGCTAGAGAACACGCACAAATCTAACAGAAGAATGTCCAAGATGCACGCGAGAAACGTCAAATCACTCGATTTTGAATCGGAGAATTCCGATTTCCCGAACGGCGAGGGCTACGGCTCGCCGAACCCGCTCGACTACAACTCGGAGCCCGGGTCTGCAAAGCTCGGCTACTACAAGAAGCACGGCCAGTCGTCGAACGGCGAAGCGAAGGCCCGACCGCTGCCGCCGAAGAAGCCACTGAGGCTGTCGCTGCACCGCGCTCAGAGCTCCCAGTCCATCGGGAGCGAGCGGACCGAGCACGACTCCTGCGCAGACTTCTCGTCGAGCTCGGAGCTGCATCGTCTCGCGAGATACATCGACGACTCGAGAGCGGGCGGCGGCTCCGGCGACGTTCGCCTCGTGGACTACGGCCTCATCTGCAAGGCTCAAGGAGCGCAGTCGAGCCCGAGCGAGCACGGCAGGAAGCCGGCCAAGCGGAACCACAAGGGAGACCGGTTCGCCGCGGAGCAGACGATCCGAACGCCCTCGAAGGACAGGCCGGAAGGATCGCGGAACCAGTGCGCGACCCCGAAGCCGTCCAAGAAGCTTTTGAACGGACTGTGTTCGTACGACGCGCCCGCCGCGGACGACCTTTATCCCAACACCCCCCACTGCATCAGCCGCGAAGTGTCCTATGAGAGTCAGCAGAAGGTGAACGGCGGAGGAGGGGGCGGGTACAGCCCCCGCGGGCCGACCCGCTCCGAGTCCGTGAGCTCGCGGACTCCCTCCCGCGCGGACTCCGCTCACTCGGAAGGGGCGAAGTGGCCCCCCACCACTCCCACCAAGACGCACACTGACCACTTCAGGTTTAACGGACAGCTCTCCTCTAGGGGGAAATGGTGCTGATATTGACGATTCGATTGTGTTGATGTAGTTTGTCGTCTTCTATGTTCTCTGTCTCGTGTGAATGGCAATATCAATATCACAGTATGAGTAATTTTATGCAAATTGTGGAATATCTATACAATATTTAGATTTTCGCGGAGGATTATTGATGATTATTTAGTGTTATTTAAGGAACCATTAGGCACAAAAAATCACCAGTTTCTTTTTTTATTTTTGTCCAGCGTGAAATATTTATTTGCTTAAATTATATTCGCTTTAGTAAAGAAAATGTGCGTCGTTAGTTTGGGGGATTATTATGTATTTATGTTGCGTCAATTATATCCTCAAATATTTCCGAAGTACAATTGATGCGACCTACTCTGAACAAATTTGTATTATATTGACTCGACTGAATGGTAACCTTTTGTTTCTGCAAAATAAAAAAAATCTGTTAAGTGCGAGTTTTACTCGCGCACGGAGGTTTCCGTATCTATCCGCTATTATCCGCCTATCTTTTGTCTTTCAACAATGCAATGTATAAAAGCCTGTGGCGTCATCTATTATTCAGTATTGTGACTAATCGATTTTTCGGACGTTTCTTGCATGGGGGCCTCCCTTAATTTTTATAATTTTCTTTTTTTTATTATATGTTGTTATATCCGCCATAGTAACACATATTCTGTGAAAATTTCAACGGGCTACCTAAAACAGTTGAAGAGATACAGCCCTCGGACAGACGGACAGACGGACGGACGGTGGAGGCTTAGTAATAGGCTTCCGTACGGGATACGGAAACCTAAAAAGTACCTACATATCATTTTTTTGTAAATAACTACATAGAAAGTAAAATGCACCCACCGTATGATAAAAAACAATAATTTATAATTTAACAGTTTGTAACAATTTTTATTAAAACATAGATTACAAAGTAATTTACACATGTAAATATTATTAGATGTCTATGAAATGTTTAAATAATAAATGTTTATATGTATGGCATGATTTTTCTTCAACCTACCTCTCAAATTAAGAAAATTGGACTAAATATATATATATTTTTTTCCGAACTGGGTGGCTCTGCCCGAGGTCGAAGCCTCAGGCGCAGCCAATTTCACCGCCGAGGAGGTGCCAGTCCGGCTTGAAGGTGGACTATGGGGAAAGGCTATTAACCCGTGATTTGAAGTTTGAAGATATTGAAATCAATGTCAGATTTAACGATAAAAAGAAAACGACAATCTATTTAGAAATGCAAAACAAAATTTTATTACATTTGAGAAAACCATTCAAATTTTTTTACATTCAATTCACACATCTTCAATTCATACAATTTTACAATCAATAACAATATTATTTAAGGAGAAGGCTAGTTTGTTTGTTCAAATAAATTCAGTATTTATCAGTATTGGGCAAGTCACACAATAATATATTGCCTTCACAATGTCCCCCTACCTACAATAAGCGGTACCACGTGGGACCCTATCCATCGCACCGAGCCTCTCCCGGGCACATCTTACTTTTTACAAACCTACGTATAAACAAATTTCACACGCCGTTTCCAGAGCAGGCGGAAAAAAGGACATTGACCTTTGAGAGTCAGCTACCTTGCGCAAACGTGGCGCATTTTTTTTTATGTAATACTCTATGGATGGCTAAGTCGGAGGGGCCAAAGCGCATGCTCCGACCAGCCAATATCACCTCCGAGAAGGTAGATGCCATACCGTAGACTTCCCTGGATTGCTATACTGGACTAGAGGAGAACACAACCGAGGCTGCTATGCGGCCATCTTACATCTAGTACGGTGGTACCAACCCAGTCGGCTACAATTTGAGCCTACCACCTAGTAAGCGGCAAGGGAAGGGACCTACAGTTT
This sequence comes from Nematopogon swammerdamellus, assembly GCA_946902875.1. NCBI lineage: Eukaryota > Metazoa > Arthropoda > Insecta > Lepidoptera > Adelidae > Nematopogon > Nematopogon swammerdamellus. The sequence goes on from OX336335.1 coordinate 982,405, forward strand.
TACACCGGTTCCGAACGGTGAAGCAGCAGGTGTAGGTATGCACGTAAATTTTTTCGTCAGAAAAAACTCATTGGTACACGCCGACCGGATTCGAACCGCGGACCTCTCGCATGAGAAGCCGATGCCCAAACCACTCGGCAACCCGCCGCTTAAAGCGCTATCTCTCTCTTGCGCCGTGCCTGCCGCGCTGGCGCAAGCGAGATGGCGCTATGCGCTTTGACGCCACATTTGTGCAAGGGAACGGGACTAACGGTCAAAAGTGACAATGTCAATGTTCTTTTTGTCTGGAAACAGAGTTATATCAAGCATTATGTGCAATGTTTCAACAATCACGCTCGAGAATATAATATTTTAGAATACTTAACATAAATAGAAAGTTTCAATTTAAAATTAACATATATTCTAAATTGTATAACCATGAAATATCTTCATTTACGCAAAACTAATGAATGCAAAAAAAGATTACAAGTATTGCCCTTTGTAAACTAACAAGTCACTGTTTAATGTACAAGTTGAAAATACCCTAATACAGCGGTGTCCAACTGGTTTAGCCTTAAGAGCTACTTTCATATTTCTGTCAAGCCCAGCGGGCACCGTCAAGTTTTTTTTTTAATGTAAACCAGCATGGGTGGCTGTTCCGAGGGACCAATGGTGCAGTCGACAGAGCTTAAACCAGTTGCTAGGCTGTCTAGCCCGTTAATACGACGCTTGAAGACACCCAGGTTAAAGGATTCAGGAAATACACTCGCCGGAAGATAGTTCCACACTCTAGCGGTGCGACAAAGAAACGATTTAGAGAACCGATTGGTTCTCGAAAGCCCAATGTCAACAACAAAAGGGTGCTGAGTCTCTCTGTGACGAGTCAAGTAGGGGCAGCACCTATGTATGTATGACGTTTACCTATACATTTTAATGAGATACCTGGCTATTTGGATTTTCAGACAAATTTACAAAATCTACTATAATAAATGAAAGCAAGATAGCATTAAGCAATATTTACAGGGTCAGTATCCGTGGTCAGACTGGATAGTTAGATTGATCTGACCACGGACACAAAAAGGTGTCCGTGGTCAGACTAGTCGATCGGACCACGGACACTATCATAAAATATTTATTTTCGGTATCCGTGGTCAGACTAATAATATCGCTATAATTATTTAGCGATTTACTTATATAAAATTATGGAAACCTCCTATCAATTTCTGCGGCCCTGGTACTTTTCATGACTTCATCTAATAATATCGCTATATATTATATCTTTATTTTCACCTTTTTTAATACAATATTTATATTAATTCTATATAGATAATAAAATTAAAAATATTCAAAATTAATATAAACACAAAAAACAAAAACGGTAACACCGCCGGCGGCGGGAGACAAGCCTCGAAGTTTATTAATATCGCTATTATTATTATTGTGGAAACATATAAATAAATTATGGAAACCTTTGAATTTCTGCTGCCCTGGTACTTTGGTGACTTCATGTTTGTTGATGTTTCTTAATCCTGGCCTATTAAATATAATATATTTTTTATAATCTTTGTGTTCCAAAATTTACACATATTTTAAAAATACTTAAAAAAACAAAACGACTTAAAAAATTTATGAAATAAAAAAAACCCCTAGAGTTGAAGGCGGTGCAAGCAAAAATTATGGATGAAAGAAAACATGAGTTGGTGATATCCTTTTGCGAATTTTATATTTAAAGTAAATCGCTATTATAATAAGCGATATTATTAGTCTGACCACGGATACCGAAAATAAATATTTTATGATAGTGTCCGTGGTCCGATCGACTAGTCTGACCACGGACACCTTTTTGTGTCCGTGGTCAGATCAATCTAACTATCCAGTCTGACCACGGATACTGACCGATTTTTAACATGTTCTGGAGTCAACGTATTTCATTAAAATGTTAAAAAAAAACGGCGAGTGCGAAAAAGTGCGAGTGGAACTCACGCACCGAGGGTTCCGTACCGCTATGTCATGGTCAGCGCCACTCACGCCATCTATGGCGTGTTTTATGAAATGCTTCATATTAGTTAAAATTCATGATTAGTTCAAATGCTTCATACTGTTTCCGGTAGATGGCGCGTATACACTTTTTAGTTTTTTGTATGGGGGGCCCCGTGATTTTTTTACTTTTTTTTATTTGTTGTTATATCGGCCATAATAAATAACACATTTTTTTTGTGAAAATTTCAACGGGCTACCTATTACGGTTCAAGAGATACAGCCCTCGGACAGACAGACGAACAGATGGCATAGGCTTAGTAATAGGGTTCCATACGACGGAAACCCTAATAAGGCCGCGTGCTACCGGAGGCCCACGTACTACCGGTTGGACACCACTGACCTAATACAATCATAGAGAGTTGGTGTTTAAAATAAACATTGTCATCTATTGCCTTCACTCTTGGGCGTTGGAGACAGAACGACGTATAGACCGTTCACAGTTATTTTACCTCTAGCCATCAAGTTGGCTAACCTGAGCTCTGTGCTGCCATAATTGGTTCGTACTATTTCCCTGTACGAAATATTTGAAAATATTTTTAGAATAGAATAGAATAGAAACTCTTTATTGCACACAAATTGAAAGAAGAACGGTACATGACAAGAAACAAGAAATGCAGGAGTGCGCAAAGGTGGACTTATCACTACAAGTACAACAGGTACTTATACATAATTTCACTACCACGGGTAAAATATTAATAGCAAGTAACCCTTTTTAGGACCGTAGTACTAGTGAAGACAGCAAGTGGTGCCAACCTAGCGGAAGATACAATGACATGTGTCAGAGGTAAAATAACTGTGAACGATCTGTACACACCACACAACTGAGACGGCAATGACCACTGTATTTCGTGTTTGTATCTTCAGTGAGAGTGCGGAAGTGACTTGTACATATAGTGACAGGAATTTGAGCACGGCAACACATAACTGCTTTAATTATTATACATATAAACTTATAATAAAATTTAACAATACAACTAGATTAATTTAAGCCGACAATTTGTAGAATTTTGCTTTAAATGATTAGGCCCAAAACGTGAAAGCTGAAAGGCACTTACCGTGAGACGATGCTACAGAACTCATCTTCAAAAGTACGTTCATTGGACAGGCGAAAAAACTGCCATTGATGAGTGTTGAGCTCCCTCGTACAAACGTGGTACGCGAAGCGCCATTTCTCTCTATCACACTGAAGCCGGCGAAAAGATGCGCCTCGCTAACGCTCAAAGCAATGTTCTTTTTCCTACATTTTTTTAAATGCAATCCGACATGTTGGCTTAGTCAGAGGGACCAAAGTACATGCTCCGACCAGCCAACATCACCTCCGAGAAGGTAGGTGTCATACCGAAAACCTCCCTTTTTGGATTGCCGGCAGTACTGGACTAGAGAAGAACAAAGTCGATCTTACATCCAGTGCGGTGGTACCAACCCATTCGGCTACAATTTGAGTCTACCGCCTAGTAAGGGGCAAGGGAAGCGACCTATGGTTTTACACTGATTTGCACTGGAAATAGAGTGTACCTATTGGAATTATATTCTCGCCGACAGCAACACAGCTGGATTCAAAGTAGTAGATCAAACAAAATGTAAAAGACTCTGAACTAAGTCCGTTGTAAGTGTCGCGTCGTCACGTCGTCGCGGCGATCTTCGCAGCCTTTTAGAATGGTGGCCATACTTTAATAAGTGGAATTGAATAATTTCTTTGCCCAAACGAAAGAGATTGTATGGGAAAAGATGTTAGCACCAATAGGCACCAATAGGGGCACTATAATTTTGGTTGACATTGAGCGTTTTCACTCTCAGAAGTAAAAAAACCTCGTAATTGAGCTGCATAAATGCTTCATTCAGCCAATGATTCACGGCGTTCAAACTGACGACACTTTCTTCTAAATATTTAAAAAATATATATATAAGAAAAACACATTTTACTAAATCTTTGGGGGTGCATTTTTTTGAGATCAAATAAAAGTTTGACAGAAACCGTTACTTAAAATTTTTCGGATCAGGACACTAATTCGCGAGCTGCAGAGGGATCAACTTTTTGTTTTGTGTGTCTTGCGATTCTTCAATATACTGCTTAACCTTTTCAAGAATATCTCAAATAACTTTACAATCAATAAGTACAAAGTACCTTTAATATGTTCTTCCATATGTCTCAGCTTCGGGTGTAACAAATTGCATTCATCTCGGTTGTGCCTTTTGCATTTTTATTTATTATAAATTTGTTCTTGAATTTTTAATAATATCACTTTGATAGGTACCTAAATTACCTCTTTACCCCTCAGACGTCGGTGGCACACACGTGTGTGCCCCGTACATCGTGTTACAAATGCTCTCGGTGTCACGTTTGTGCCGCCGACGTCTGAGGGGTGAAATATAATCTGATTACACTAAATCCTGCACAAAACATTCCACAAACGTCATTCATTACAATTGATAACATTTTTTTTACAATATGCATCACAAAACGAAACAATTGTGTACTGACTAGTCGATATGACGGAAGCCTTTCCTAACTGGAACTACAATTATTACAAAATGGAACCTCGCTAATATTTACATCAACAACACCCACAGACCATAGAGATAGCGGCTAGACAGGGAATCACCTTAGAACATCAATGCCGCAATCGAATTATGTACTGCCATGTCGCTGACTTATGCCCAGAATTGTACATATTATGCAGAGGATGTCGACATATATGTGCGCTCTCATTGGCTGTCGATGACGACAAGCGATCGCTGAGCGAAGCACTGTGTCGCATTGATGTAAGTCGATCGGTAGGAAATTTGCCAACACCGCGTTCCCACACAGAACGTTCCCGATTGTTCTAGCCTACCTATCTCTCATCCGCGACAACACCCCTCATCTTGAAGTGAATCTCCAAGTGAATCTTGTCACTTTTGGTCGTGCAGACGTTGTTTTCTCCACAATAGTGTAGCACTTGTTAGGCAATAAAAACAGACTTATCAACATTTGATTGACTCAAGTCTAGCAGAATCTTAAAATTTCAAAAACCATCATCGTCCTTAACCTAGAGCAGCGGTTCCCAAATAGTGGTACCCCTAGGGGTACGCAAGCTCAAGAGAAAGGGTACGCGTGGGCTAAAATCTTAAGTATAGAGAAAGTTTAAACTTATCTCATTTGTGAAAATTATCTCCACTGAAAAATTTATTGGGATCTATTTCGTATTATACAACATGTCCCAAAACTCTACATCAAGCGAGAACCAGGGACTAGACCAGTTTATGACTACCCAGGGAAAAATAAGAAAAAAAAATCGGAGTCATTTCTTTTTTATGATATGAGCATTTTTTTAAAAACCTTGAAAATTTACGTCTCGTACAACATTTTAGGTACTACGACTACAAATTTGTAAATATTGTTTTTCAAATTTTTATATTGGTAGCCTAAATAACTCTGCTATTGATAACTATCCCAAAGAAAACCAGAATGCCCGTAGTTTAACAAAAAAATATTCAGTAAAATTTTTTTCTAAAAAAATTTATGACTCAGATTTTGGTAGTCATAAGCTGGCCCTGGTTCCCGCTTGATGTTGAGTTTTAGGACACATTGTATTGTGATTTTATTTAAATTTTAACAACATATTGAAAATTGTTTTACCTCAACATTTTACTCAGGGGTACCTACTTGGGGTCTCAGAAAATCCGCTAAGGGGTACCGATTAAAATATAATTGGGAACCGCTGACCTAGAGGAACGACAGTGATAAATGTCACGATGACATTATCAATCGATTTCTCTTCACACATACACACGCCAATGTGTCATTTGACATAATCTACTGATGACTCAACAGTGCCGGTGATCATGGTACAGGTATTTTTTTTTTTTTTTTTGTTATAGCAAGCCCGTCACGTTGCGCCGAACTACCCATAAGGTGGCTAACGATACGAACATTCGGTCGTATGTGAGCATTACAAATGTCATGTCGGCCAGACAGGTGCCTTTTACACCCCTCTTGAAGGAACCGAGACTGTACCCTTGGGTAAAAATAGACGCATGGCCCAGTTGGGCCGGATTTGCTCACCATCACGGCATTCCTCATTGAATAACTTTCAAAGAAAGCTTAGAAAATGTTTTTTCCCAGGACTCGTTATAGTTTTAGCGACAATTTCCCAAAGTATTACACCTTGATTATCTCGAACAATTCGAGTACTATAAAACAAATTTACTGACCTTTTTTTGAAGGTTATGAAATGAGAAATACTGTGGTGAGAAGCAATTCGGTCGAGCTGGTACAACCTGTATAGCTCGGAGTAACATCATATTTTCCATCCGATCCTATAGATACAAAATTTAAACAATTTAAAGTTACAATATGAACAAGTTGTGATCGTTTCAATGTTCAAAGCAAAATGCACCTCGAAAATGGTCACATTTCATTCACTTTTGGTGACATATGTTATCTATTATGACTCGTTTAAGGAATCTGATTTGGTTGGCTACTCATCTGCACCACAGATCACAGAAATGGCTGAATGGGCGATCAAGCGGGCATTATGCGGAGAGCTACAGCTTATGGCACAGGACATCTCATCTTGTCGACATCTTTGAGCGCGTTAGTTAGCTGTTGATGTCGGCATGCGATCGCGGAACGGCCGCGGAGCAGTGCGTAAGTTGTCGCTGTAAGCGTTGCTGCATGTCAATTGGTAGAAATATTGCCCACAATGTGTTGACATACACAATATTATCGACGGCCCATTTAGCCATAATTTCTTTGATCTGTTGATTTTATTTATTTTTATTTATCATTGTTTGTTTCTGTCGGACCTAGGGGTGCAGTGCAGTTGAACATCGACTTATTGCGTGAGTGCGAGTGACTTGAGGAGCTACGAGACGCGAGGAAGGAGACGTTTAGATTGAGGTCAGCCTCGGTAGCTCAGTGGTGCGGTCGGTCGACTGTTGTTATGCAACGCTGAGCGCGGTCAGTACTTGGATGGCTGACCATGGTTCGGATTCCATGTTAAACTGTAGGTCTCTTTCCTTCTTACCTTCCTAGGTGGTAGGGTTTATCCCGGCCGGGTTGGTACCACAGCACTGACCGAAACGTCGGTCGACATGGCTATGTAAATAATTCGTGTTTTTGTAAATAATTCCAGTTCAGTGTAGCCGGCATGAAATGAAGCGAAGCACTGACTGGGCGAACTAGGTGCTAGTTCGCCCGGCGTTATGGGCTGACATCACGGATGTTGTAGGTGATGTAGCCGACCGTGTCAGTTTCCATAAAAAAACACAGCACCACAGAACTACAAAGGCTGACAGCCATCACGACATCGACTCAATGCGGCATCATCGTGAACGCGTGAGGGGTTGATAGCGTGGAGCTAGGACGCGCGGGGGAACGGTCTGTTGAGGTTGAGGTACAGCTGCAGCGGCGGCGGCAGCGGCAGTGCCGAGAGCGCGTGCTGCATGCCCAGCGAGATGTAGTCGCGGCGCGCGCGGTACGGGTCGGGCGCCGCGCGCTTCTTCTTGTGGCGCCGCGGCGACACCGGCGACCCCGCGCTGCTGCTGTTGGACGAGTCCGATGAGTCCGATAGCGCCGGCCGGCAACGCTTGTGCATGCGTCCTGTACAATTACATTATTAGGCTTCCGTATCTCCTAATGGTAAAATGGAAAATGTCTCCACTTGCAAGTTGCATGTCTATAACTGAAATTGTTTGGTGGGAATTTAAATTGTATCTTTAGATTTACTCTTTTTTTTCTTTTTTTTTTTCAGGAAGTCAACAGCACAAGCTATAAGGTCTTTCAAAATTAGTTCAGAGTACGCTAAGGGGGGGTTCTGTATCGGAAATAGATCACTTTTGAAGAACAAAGAAGTTTTTTTTACAAAAAAGTTTTTTTTAATGTAAAATGTAAAAAAAAAAATTTTTCTTAATCGGTTCAGTTTCATGCCAGGAACAAAAAAGTCTTTCAACACATGGATCTCTTTCTTTTAGAAATTGTGAAAACCACAATTTTAGTTTTATTAGTATGGAATATAAATAATTTGATTTTTTTTACCAACTTACACGTGTTACATCATAATGGTAATCAAGACTTTTTTATTACTGTTATGAAACTGAATCGATTAGGCTATAAAAATCCACAGGTGCCATTTTAGTGCAAATGTTGAGCTAAAGGATATTAAAATAAAAAAAATAAATAATAATATTAATATAAAAATCAACCACCTATTTTTTTATTTAAATACATAAAAAAAAGCCCAAGGTCCAAAAAATTTTATATAGGTTTTACTCCCTATATGATACAGAACCCCCCCCCCCCTTAGCGTACTATGAACTAATTTTGAAAGACCTTATATAATATATATATAATTTATACACTTAGAATGAACACTTACGATGGCCTATTAAATATTTCCTTCTATAAGGGATTACATTAATTACGGGCTAGGAAACATAACATATTATGGAAATATATCTTCCTCCTTTGTCACAGGTGGGAATCATCACAAGGATTTGTTTGTTTGCTGACTAGCCCCTTGTGTTATGGGGGTGGTATTCTCTGCACTGAGACCACATAGCGTCCATTTTTCCCACGGCAGAGCCACCCATGTTGGTTTACATAAAAAAAACTTTCAAGAAACTGGAGTTCGCCCTAAGCCATCTACACAATCAAGGGTGGGTTAAAAACACTTTTTTATGTATATTCTGACTGCAACACGATACTGCCACATCCCATGGGTGTCGCCCCCTTGTCACACATTAACTAGGTGCCATTTTAGTGCAAATGTTGAGCTAAAGGATATTAAAATAAAAATTTAATAAAACTCGACTACAAAAAAGAAAATTGGAAATGACAAGAAAAGTTGATCGAAAATGGCAATATCTAATCAAATCCTTCTACACACCCGACTACTCCGGCATGTTATTCCCAAACTGGATCAGGAAGCGCCTGCTAAAGTTTCACAGGGGTCAACTCCGAATAGCGGTGGGACTCCTTACAGGGCACTGCCCACTCAACAGATACTTGTTCATTATAGGTGTCACCGACAGCCCCCTATGCAAAGGTTGCATTACAGAGGACGAAACAGCCGCCCACGTGCTCCTGGAGAGGTGGCAGAAGAACGACTCCAGTTTCTTAGGAATGTGGGAACTGCCCATGGAGTGTGGAAGCATTCTAAAAGGGTGCTCCACTAAAAGAAAGAAAGCTCGGGTGGCTGCAGTAACACCACCTGGGCGCCAACTTACAACGGAAAGTCTTGAAGTCTCAATGCAGAGAATGGCCCAAAACCCCCCAAGAGGCTGGGCTGCACACAAACAAACAAATGATACCCCACTCGATGGGGTTAGAAGAGAAACAATTTTTAAAGTTCGGCGCCCAACATCCGCCATTTTGATTTCTCTATGACACTGTGAGTGAGACAAATCCGATGACACTTTACTCATTAAATCTGTACAGTACTTTAGGCTGTAAAGTGGGACATAGATAGTCACATACACGCTAAACACATAACCCTTCCTTTTGGCTTTGCCGTAGTCAGGTAAAAATAGAGCGACACTAACTCATGATCCGCTCGGTGCCCTGATACATGTGGTCCACCGCGAGCAGGTACTGCGGGTCGGGGTCGGGGCTGCTGCCGGGGCGCGAGGCCGCGCGCCCCGCATCCCCCGCCGCACCCTCCCCCGCACCCGCCGCACCCTCCCCCGCGCCCGCCTCCGGCGACGGCTCCTCGCCGATGCCGCTGTCCAGCTTGTTGCGCTTCGACCGCTGCCGCGCCCACTCCCCGCGGCCCTCCTCGTCGCTGCTCTCTGCGCATTTTTTTTTTATGGAAACTGACACGATTGGCTACATCACCTACAACATCCGTGATGTCAGCCCATAACACCAGGTGAACTTGGTGCCACATGCCAGCCTCGTTAGCTCAGTGGTGCGGCCGGCCGACTGTTATTAAGCAACCCTGGGCGCGGTCTGTACTTGGATGGGTGACCGCTCGACCGTTGGAGGCTGAACGTGGTTCAGATTCCAAGTTAAACTGTTGGTCCCTTCCCTTCTTACCTTACCAGGTGGCAGGGTTTATCCCGTCCGGGTTGTTACCGCCGCACTGAATGAAACGTCAATCGAAATGGCTAAGTAAATAGTTCGTGTTTTTCGTCCAGTTCAGTGTAGCCGACATGAAATGAAAGGAAGCACTGACGTGGCACCTAGTTCACCCGGTGTTATGCGTTGACATCACAGATTCATTTCATGTATCATTCACTTCCCAGATTACACGTAAAACTGTAGTTTCCTTCCCTTCCCACCTTACTAGGTGGAAGGGTTTAACCCGTCCGGATTGGTACCACCGCACTGAATGAAAGATCCGTCGAAAAGACTATGCAAATAGTTTGTGTTTTCCGTCCAGTTCAGTGTAGCCGGCACGACCAAAGGGAAGCTCTGACATGGCACCACGTAGTTCACTAAGGTATTATGAGCTGATATCATGTTGTAGGTGATGCAGCCAGCCGGGTCATTTCTAAAATAATAATCATAATTCTACGTTCTAACCTCAACCTAATCCGACATTTAATTTTCTCTTTTATTGGAATACTAATGACTGATCCACAGAAGTACACATATTTAACTCAACAGAGAAGTGGATTGCTTGAGCATAACGCACCTGTGCTGTGTGACTTAGAGGAGCCGGCTTTAGACTCGCGCTTAGCGGACGCCGTCTCAGCCGGCTTGTCCGCAGCGGCGCTCGACGTCTGCGGCTCGTCCAGCGGTATTGTGTCCATCGTCTCAGACGTCGACGCCTCACCCTTATTCTCCTCCGTTGATTCTGTCGATGATTAAATGAACACTCTGAACATTCTGTTTTTGTAATTTCTTTTTATAAAAACTGACCTTTGCTTTTACTGTAATGTTCTAATTACTTTTGTTGTTCGGACTCGTTCTCCGCGCTTAAGCCCACACCATTGCGGGCATTTTGCGCGCCCTACGGCCTTACTCCAACCAGCCGAGGTTCTTCCAGGAGGCGGCACACTCTCTTTGGATCTTGGCACGCATCTCGAAGTGTAGTCGGGCCTCCAAGCTCCTTCGCCCTTATGTCTGCCACCTCCTCGCACTCCAGCAGCACGTGGGTGGGTTCTAATTACTTCTTGGTCGATGACCATTGTGCAAAACCCCTTGGTCTCCAGGCTAAAAGACGGCCAAGGTGGCTGTAGACCTCCGCAACGGAAGACGGAGGACGGGGTATCTCCCTTTGTCGGTTTTCAACTACACTGCACTTCAATAAAATATGCTCAGAAGACAAACTTTAGCCCTGTCGATAAAAAAGGTTGAAAATTCAGAAATAGTTGTCCTTTTTTGGATGTGGGTGAGAGGAATTTGCAAAATGACTTTTCTGTTTTTTTTTTGGTGAGATATGCGCTTCTAAAGCCGTAAAAAGATTGCTTGCTGGTCGGCATATTTGGTGTGAAGAATGCTCCGGTACGACAATATTAGATCGCTTTCATAAGCAGCCGACATAGCTGCTTCGCGAAGCGTTAAGGATCTATCAGAAATTGAGATAGCTAAAAAGATGTGTCCCTCTCTTACAAAATAGTTGGTGCACACACCTCCTGGGTTCGACTGTTGATCGGCTTCCGTGTGCATCTTATTGCCGTTGGCGTCCTCGTCAGAAGGCGGCAGCTCGAGTGTGGTCTTGCTGTAGACGCTGTCCACACTGGCCGAGCGGGAGCGGGAGCGCGAGCGCGAGCGGGAATGCGAGCGCGAGCCGGAGGGAGAGGGCGCGCTGCTACTGTCGCTGTCCGCTTCGCTGTCGAAGCGCAGCGCTCCCGCCGCGCGGCTCTGACCCATGCTGAGCACGAGGCTCAGTAGAGCGTTCATCTCGGCCGCGCCGCTCGCGCGGTCCTCAAGGTCGTGCAGCGACTCCAGCTCTATGGACACATACACATATACATACATTGTTGAGCTTACAGTTCCATGGGAAAGCAACATACCGAAGGACCACAACATCAAACTTAACAAGTAACGCAACTTAGTAGACCGGATTGTGAGAAACGGATTCAAGACTGATCTCTTCACTGTGGAAGTCGGAGCAAGAGGACTACCAGCGAAGTCGCTCTACAGTCTCTTCAAAAATCTAGGGCTCCCAAGATCGACGCTAAGCTCATATATGGAGAGAGCTTCGAAAACGTCACTGGAAGCATCCTACAGAATATGGATAGGTAGAGAGGGAGGTCGAGAGCGGGACTGGCGGTTTCCCCGCGTTCTAGTCAACGCAGACTAGCTGACGAGGGCTTGATGCGAGCCGAAACGTGAAGCATGCGCGGGAAATTTAGAGTGGCCACTCGCTAGTCCCTCCCAACCTCGATTAACACCCTCTTCTACTGCCGATCGGCCCGGATATGTTCGGAGAAGCCATCGCAAGCTTAGTTCCACACCTTCCTTAACCTACTACTTGCAATGGGCCCGGATATGCTCAATCAATAGATAGCTCAGTGATGCGGTCGGTCGACTGTTGTTAACAACGCTGAGCGTGGTCAGTACTTGGATGGGTGACCGTGGTTCAGATTTCACGTAAAACTGTAGGTCCCTTCCCTTCTTACCTTACTAGGTGGTAGGGTTTATCCCGCCCGGGTTGGTACCACCGCACTGAATGAAACGTCGGTCGAAACGGCTATGTCAATGTTTTCCATCCAGTTCAGTGTAGCCGACATGAAATGAAAGGAAACACTGACATGGCACCTAGTTCACCCGGCGTTATGGGCTGACATCACGGATGTTGTAGGTTATGTAGCCAACCGTGTCAGTTTTCATAAAAAAAAACCATTGAGTCCCTTGCAATATACATTCTCTTTTGCACACATTACCAAATCTATGTTTATTCTAAATGCACGATACAAAATAGTTCATGTTTTCCGTCCAGTTCAATGTAGCCGACATGAAATGAAGGGAAGAACATGACACCTAGTTCACCCGGCGTTATGGGCTGACATCACGGATGTTGTAGGTGATGTTAGCCAACCGTGTCAGTTTCCATAAAAAAAAAACCATTGGGTCCCTTGCAATATACATTCTCTTTCGCACACATTACCAAATCTATGAAATGATGAAATGATATGATGAAATGATGAAATGATATTTATTCAGTACTGCAAACGGCACATAACAAACTATGTTTATTCTAAACGCACGGTACAAACCCATATCGCTGTCTCCGTCGATGGGTATGCAGATGCGGCGCGAGCATCGCTTCTTGACGGCGGGCGGCCGGGCGGGGAACTCGCGCAGCTCGGGGCGGCGCGCCAGCACCTGCTGCTGCACCGCGCGCCGGATCACGCTGCGCACCATCACCTGCAGCGACGCCGGCGACACCGACACTGCACGCACACGCGCAACATTATTATCTCCGTCGATGGGTATGCAGATGCGGCGCGAGCATCGCTTCTTGACGGCGGGCGGCCGGGCGGGGAACTCGCGCAGCTTGGGGCGGCGCGCCAGCACCTGCTGCTGCACCGCGCGCCGGATCACGCTGCGCACCATCACCTGCAGCGACGCCGGCGACACCGACACTGCACGCACACGCGCAACATTATTATCTCCGTCGATGGGTATGCAGATGCGGCGCGAGCATCGCTTCTTGACGGCGGGCGGCCGGGCGGGGAACTCGCGCAGCTCGGGGCGGCGCGCCAGCACCTGCTGCTGCACCGCGCGCCGGATCACGCTGCGCACCATCACCTGCAGCGACGCCGGCGACACCGACACTGCACGCACACGCGCAACATTATTATCTCCGTCGATGGGTATGCAGATGCGGCGCGAGCATCGCTTCTTGACGGCGGGCGGCCGGGCGGGGAACTCGCGCAGCTCGGGGCGGCGCGCCAGCACCTGCTGCTGCACCGCGCGCCGGATCACGCTGCGCACCATCACCTGCAGCGACGCCGGCGACACCGACACTGCACGCACACGCGCAACATTATTATCTCCGTCGATGGGTATGCAGATGCGGCGCGAGCATCGCTTCTTGACGGCGGGCGGCCGGGCGGGGAACTCGCGCAGCTCGGGGCGGCGCGCCAGCACCTGCTGCTGCACCGCGCGCCGGATCACGCTGCGCACCATCACCTGCAGCGACGCCGGCGACACCGACACTGCACGCACACGCGCAACATTATTATCTCCGTCGATGGGTATGCAGATGCGGCGCGAGCATCGCTTCTTGACGGCGGGCGGCCGGGCGGGGAACTCGCGCAGCTCGGGGCGGCGCGCCAGCACCTGCTGCTGCACCGCGCGCCGGATCACGCTGCGCACCATCACCTGCAGCGACGCCGGCGACACCGACACTGCACGCACACGCGCAACATTATTATCTCCGTCGATGGGTATGCAGATGCGGCGCGAGCATCGCTTCTTGACGGCGGGCGGCCGGGCGGGGAACTCGCGCAGCTCGGGGCGGCGCGCCAGCACCTGCTGCTGCACCGCGCGCCGGATCACGCTGCGCACCATCACCTGCAGCGACGCCGGCGACACCGACACTGCACGCACACGCGCAACATTATTATCTCCGTCGATGGGTATGCAGATGCGGCGCGAGCATCGCTTCTTGACGGCGGGCGGCCGGGCGGGGAACTCGCGCAGCTCGGGGCGGCGCGCCAGCACCTGCTGCTGCACCGCGCGCCGGATCACCTGCAGCGACGCCGGCGACACCGACACTGCACGCACGCGCAACTTTTTTTTTTTTTCTAGTGAATTTTTTATGTTTTTTTTATGTAAGCCACTGTACCGTGTGGGGCTCACTGCACCTCTCCCCGTGTATGTCGTAAAAGGCGACTAAGGGATATGACTCCCTTCTTATATTACTAGGTTGTAGGGTTTAACCCGCCCGGATTAGTACCACCGCACTGAATCCCTCCCCATTCGTCTAAGGGGTAGTCTCCGGTATGGCACCTACCTTCTCGGACGTGATATAAGCTGGCCGGAGCATGTGCTTTGGCCCCTCTGATACAGCCACCCAGATTGTTTTTTTTTTTACGGAAACTGACACAGTTGGCTACATCACCAACAACATCCGTGATGTCAGCCCATAACACCGGGTGAACTTGGTGCCACGTCAGTGCTTCCCTTCGGTCGTGCCGGCTACACTGAACTGGGCGGAAAACACAAACTATTTACATAGCCGTTTCGACCGACCTTTCATTCAGTGCGGTGGTACCAACCCGGGCGGGATAAACCCT
Source organism: Nematopogon swammerdamellus (assembly GCA_946902875.1). NCBI lineage: Eukaryota > Metazoa > Arthropoda > Insecta > Lepidoptera > Adelidae > Nematopogon > Nematopogon swammerdamellus. Next base: position 997,600 of record OX336335.1, read on the forward strand.
ACCACCTAGCAATATAAGAAGGGAGTCATATCCCTTAGTCGCCTTTTACGACATACACGGGGAGAGATGCAGTGGGGCTATTCTTTTAAAGTGAATAGCTAGTAAGGGGCAAAGGAAAAACCATCAGGTATTACACATAGTCCACGGTTCGGAGGATGCGGTCAGGTCTTTCGCGTCCAACCATAAAATTAATTTTAAGACTCCGATCTGGACACAATCTATCAAACAAGAGGTCCCACATGCCAAATTGCAACACAACATTTGCACTAAAGTTGTAATAGAATAATAAATAACCCTAGATAACTAAACATTCGTCCGCGCGACTATGCACCTGACAAACTAGACAGACTAGACAGACTAGACAAGTCTCGAAGAATGTTGAAACATCGTTACCTACAATGCTGAAAAGATATTTGTAGTCCTCATAATGTTTTGTGTTTTTCATTGCGCAGTCCGCTCGACAAATGATTCGTTATCTATAATACACGGTGTTGCAACCCCAACCGCAAAACCCGAAAGGGGGTGATTCTGTACGTCAAATAGAACAACTTTTGTTCTGAGGCTTTTTAATTTGAAGAAAAAAATATTTTCTTTCTCCATACATTTTGAGAATAGGTATTTAAAATTAGTAAGGATAAAATTAGAATTTTTTTTTCAAAAATTTTTATTTGCCACAGAAGTTCTTTAGTTTCACATATAGAATAACTCCCTTATGTCAGTTAAAAATATTAAGGGGGCAACTGCAACACCGTGTATAACTGTGAATATAGTTTAGCTATCTAGGGTTAACCCAATTCATTGATGAAGGAATTAAAAACCGGCCAAGTACGAGTCGGAATCGCGCACCGAGGTTTCCGCAGCACAAATAAAAAATAAAAAATAAACATGTTTCTTGTATGGGAACCCCCTTAATTTTTTACTTTTTATATTTTTTATTATTTGTTGTTATATCCGCCATAATAACACATATTCTGTGAAAATTTAAACAAGCTACCTATTACGGTTCAAGAGATACAGCCCTCGGACAGACAGACGGACGGACGGACGGACGGACGGACGGACGAACGGACGGACAGACAGACGGACGGCGTAGGCTTAGTAATAGGCTTCCGTACGGGATACGGAAACCTAAAAACGGGCCGATTCAATTTATGTTTTTCGATCCACAAACTCACGAAAAAGTGCATAATACTCACAAAATTCAAATTCATTCAAATAAAAGAGAAAAAGACTCACATTCGGGTGGCCTAATGTTATTGGGGTCCTGCGCGGGAATGACAAGCGAGGCGAACGACACGCTGAGCAACGAGCGCTGGCTCCAGTCCGTCTCAGAATTGCGTCGCACTTGGAGTAGGTTGTCGTTTAGCGGCATCACCAGGATACCGCCCACCTGCCGACCCGACACGCATTAGATATTATCCTTGCTGTATCCTTCTTGGAGCCTTGCGGCTTAATGATTTGCGTGTATTAATTAAACACTAGAACTGATTATATTAACAGTTTATTTTATGACGTTAAAACAACCTGTTGCTTTTTGCGCGAGCAGCGGAAGAGAGTGGCCAACCTCACAGACCATTCACAGACAGTGTTACCACAATCCTAAAAGACAGCACTCGGCGGAAGTGCACTGTAGGGGAGCGGTGCTGCACAAGTTGTTCAGAAGACATTGCTTGCCGCTCCGTGCATTGCCTGTCGTATAGTGTGGTCTAGAAATTACAGACTGATCGCAGATGTCATCAAAAGCAAGGAGCTCAGACGAAGTAGTTCAAGGTGCTTACATTGATAAGGTGCTTGAAGTATGTGTGGTACTCCTCGGGACAGCTGGCACCGCAGTACACGCGGTCGTAGCGCATCGAGCCCGGCGGCAGGCACAGCCCATTTCCTACACAACCACACACATGTTGACGAGGGGCGTGAAGTAAGTGTGGTACTCCTCGAGACAGCTGGCACAGCAGTACACGCGATCGTAGCGCATCGAGTCCGGCGGCACAACTTTGTAGTCCACCAATCATGCACCATTTAACACCACGTGCGCTGGGTCGACTGGCACAATGCCCCGCAAACTTTGGTGATGTATGCCCCAAGTTATTGTTCGGACTCGTTCTCCGCGCTTAAGCCCACTCCATTGCGGGCCTTTTGCACGTCCTACGGCCTTACTCCAACCAGCCTAGTTCTTCCAGGAGGCGGCACACTCTCTTTGGGTCTTGGCACGCCTCTCGAAGTGTAACTGGCCTCCCAGCTCCTTCGCCCTTATGTCTGCCAACTCCTCGCACTCCAGCAGCACGTGGGTGGGTGTCTCGTCCACCTGCAGGCATGCTCTGCACAGTGGACTGTCCGTTACTCTATGTATGCCCCAATTGGTGGGTTTCCACAAACTCCTCTCAACTCTCTACATCGTTGGGGGTGGGTGGCTGCGTTACTCACCGTGCACGAAAGTGGGCACGCAGAAGTCGAACTCGTCCACGGCCGGTGAGCTCGAGAGGAACTCCGCCAGCTTCCTGCCAGCGTAGAGCAGCACGTACTGCACACACAACAAGTTACCGCCTGAATATCTAAAACTGGGATATGCAGGATTAAAGACTATTCATAAAAGAGTCTATGAAAGACTGCAAAATATTCCCCAGAGGCTAGAGATAGTTTGGAGAATTGTTTAATAGGTTATGGGGCTGGCATATAGTCGCAAGGCGGCTAAAGTCCTATTCAAATAAAGGTTTTAAAAAAGATGTTATGATATATTTTTTTTATTTTATTAAATCAGTTTTCTTTTTATTTATTATTTAAGAGCTTTGAGTGCAGTGCTCCTGCTTAAGATGTATAAACATCAGCAATCGTTTGAGAGTGTCACTGTCCAGCACCGAAAAGACCTCGCATATGTGAAATAAAAAAAATACTTCACCTCACTATAATATACATATTACTTATGTGAAGTGCAATGTTCAACTCCCAATTTTGAATCAAAACAAACGTGAGTGCACTGTAAGGTATAGAAAAATTTGTAGGACATTTTGTAACAATTACAAACTTAACTTAATTTAACTTAAACTTAAACTTAGGTTGGCCACCATGGGTTCTACATGATAAAGAAAGCATTCTCCTAAATAAGTGAAGATCTGTTTCTCAGGCTCTACAAATTAATGTCCGTCTGACCTCTCCTGGAATACTCTTACCAGGTTAGTAGTCCGTGCTTCAGGAAGGACATTCACTTTCTGGAGCGATTGTAACAACGGGCTAGCAAGATCAAACCAGCCCTGAGATCCTATGAAAATGTATGGCTGCCAATGGAGATTCAGGATTTCCGGGCGACATCATTTCAATGAGTTTCTAACTTAAAAATCACACTTTACTTAATCTGTCCAGTACTTCAGGCAGTGACATAGTACCATACATACATACATACACACACACACACAACAAGCGGCGGGTGGCCGAGTGGTTTGGGCATCGGCTTCTCATGCGAGAGGTCTGAGGTTCGAATCCGGTCGGAGTGTACCAATGAGTTTTTTCTGACGAAAAAAATTACGTGCATATCTACACCTGCTGCTTCGCCGTTCGGAACCGGTGTAAAACTGTAGGTCCCTTCCCTTGCCCCTTACTAGGTGGTAGGCTCAAATTGTAGTCGACTGGGTTGATACCACCATACTGGACGTAAGATGGCCGCATAGCATCCTCGGTTGTATTCTCCTCTAGTCCAGAATAGCCAGCAATCCAGGGAAGTCTCCGGTATGGCACCTACCTTCTCGGAGGTGATATTGGCTGGTTAGAGCATGTGCTTTGGCCCCTCTGACTCAGCCATCCATACCGGATAACATAAAAAAAAACATACACACACACAACACACACACATTCATACATCAATACAAACATACATGCATACATATACGCACACTTCCTGTTCACTTCAGCGTTGTCTGGTAATAATGAGGAAGTGACCTGCTGGATCTCAATGCCGTGGTTGATGCCACGCGCGCCCAACAGCAGCCCCACCATGGTGCTGAGGTAGCCGGTGCCAGAGCCCACGTTCAGGAACGTCAGACCCTCGCACAATTCCAACCCCTCCATCACCTCACTGGCGGAGCACAGACATGTCATTATTAAGAGGATTCATATATGGCAAAACAAAAATTCGAGTCAGCGGCACTGAGCAATCGAGCGCAGTGCACGCGTTTATATGGTGAATTTTGTAGTTTTTGTTAGTTTAAAAATTATTAGGATTTCTTTTTGTTTTTCAAATAATGCTGCTTTAGTGTCTAGAATTAAATTCCCTAAATAATTATCCAGTACGGAGATAGCTCGACATAAGAAATTAAAATAGTCACATTCAGAAATTTTATTCACCATGAAAAAATACTGTAAATTTAAAAAGCCTGCTCCAGCGTTTAGTTTTAAAAAAAATCTTTTTTTTTTTCATATTATGTTCTTCATAGAACTAAATTTATATTTGAAGTTTTAAAAATAAAAAAAAAGCGACGCATCTTCTAAAATTAACCCTAACCTAATGTTGAGGTGACGCATGTAGTTTTTGTTACGTTTCGTTTCGAGCCATGTCAGTGAACGCCAATGATGTATTGCCCCGAGACGCTCGTTAAATACAGTAGAGCCTCGTTAATCCGAACCCCTAAAAGCACGGGGGGTTCGAAATAACGGGGTGTTCGGATTATAGTATGGGAGATATTCTATGGAGGTGAAAAATAAAAAAAAATATTTTTTTATGTTTTATTTATTTTAGGTAGATCTTCGATCGTAACTAATTCAAATGAAAAAAAAAAGTAACAAACACTTTATATTGTCCTACATATTTCCTTCTACATACTACTTTGGAACAAGAAAATCTAGCATTGACTTTAGCTTTGATTTGGCAATTTTTTTGGGAAAATACATCACTTCGCAATCGCCGCAGCAACAATGTGTCCTGACTTGACACGCCGTTTTCGTCAGCCCATTGAATGCATTTGTTGAATGACTCCACAGCCTCAGTATGGCTTATTTTCTTAATTCGTGGGTCAGCTTCTTCTTCGTGATTGATTTATTCGTCGCCCGTTTCTATCGCGATTGCGAGTGCGGGTGAACTAATGAGGCAAGGTCGCGGGTACGAGGGTTCTTGGGAATTTCCTATTGTTCAGATTACCGCGATCAACGGATTAGGCAGGGTTCGGACTAGCGCGGCTCTCCTGTAATATCTTCTAATAAAATATAAAAATAATAAAAAAAAATATTTTTATGTGCAGTGGCGGTGCGCAAAACCGCACACACCCGTCATGAATTCTCCAAGAGAACTGGAAAGTTCGTTAATGTTGTCTTCAAAGTTAATCAGACCAAGTAAGTAGGGCATATCTTCACCTTTTTCGGAAGTATAATAATTGAGCCATTTCGACATATTGAAAGAGCGTATTTTTCATGCCAAAAGTCGGCCGCGCTGCCGAGACACATGCGTCTCAACGCCATCCGACAATCGATGTCGGAAAACGATGGGACAATATACGACCGAATGTCCATGAGCATCGTTAGACACCTGTCGGCTCAGCGACACATGTCTAGCTTTCAATATAAAAAAAAATACAAAAATGATGGCAAACCATACTAACTGAATATGCATATTATGTCCCAAATAAATATTGTTTATGTGTTCTTTATGGCGAAAGAAACATCGGAATCTGAATCTAATGGGTCCTGACGTCTGAGAAGATGGGTGTCTGCGACATATGGATGTTCCAAGTATGTTCAGCGAATGTGACGGTTATGAATATGGGCAGGAGGGATGAGGGATTAAGCCAATTCCTCAGAGCAACGACCAACTCAATTTTAAACAAACATGGAACAAAAGAGGTCAAACCGGTCTTTACAGATTTTGAGCTTTATTAGTTTTGATTTCATCATGCTCGAGGGAGATACCTAACTATTGAATAAATTTGCACACGCTGTATCCTGAAAATTGGAGTGAGCAGAGTAATCGGTGTTGTGCTGCAAGGACCCCGGTGAATTACAGTACAACACCGACCAGCACATTTAGCACAGTATTAGGGCAAGATAACAATCAAGTAGCAAGTAAGGCACGAGGATTCACCTGTTGCATAACTCGGTGGAAGAACCGTGCCAAGGGGATAGGTGGCAAATCTGTCGCCCTTTAGCATGGCATCTGGTCCTCATCCCTTTTACGACATGCACGGTGAGATATGCTGTGGGGCTATCTTTTTAATTACCGGTACAAGGTTAGTACCTCTGCCTCATAAAGAGGGTTGGGGGGGTGGGGGTATAGATACTGGCAGGTGGCGGAGAGGGGAATTCGGGGGGGAACTTGGTCATACAAAGTACCTCCAAAAAGGTAGCGAAAATGAGAAATTAAGCACATAAAACAATGACGGGAAGTTTTTAGTTATTTTAGTTATTATTAGCAATAAGCATACCAGCAATATTCGATCTAACCGGCGCTAATCTAATCCCCCCCCCCCCCCCCCCCTTTTTTTATGTATTTATAAAAAAAATCTCGAAAAGTAGGTATTGATCTCCTCAAGCTAATTCTTTCACCAATATTCTTCTAACATCCTAAACTACAGGTTATAACTACCAGCAATTTGCTATCAAACCTGCCATTAGCTATGTACCTCACCCAAGAGTGGTCCAATTTAGAAATAAATGTATTATTATTTACATTTAGATAACGGTTGCGCCTACCTATAAATACATGGCGCTGATAAGTGTAGCTGGCCATTTTTCCAGGCGAGATCCTTATAAGCCAAGTTCCGCGAGTCTGGCGGCATATAGTCGGCGCGATCGACGGCGCGGAAGGCCGCCTCAACTCGCGGTGTGCGGATGTAGTTGCCGCTTTTCAAGTTGTCGACCAACTCGCTGTTGTCCCGCCCGGACGACACCGCGCCCCCCATCTTGACTTCTGCACTGCTGCGACGCACTACACTTCACCAGCTACATACAAACATGCAGCCCCAACCTGTCTGCTTCATGTGAGTAAGTAGAACGACGAGCAAATTGTCCGAGAAGAGAATTCTCCATACGTACGCCACTCAGCTGATAGTATGTGTGACGTCACAAATGTTATTTTCGAGAGAAGATTGTTTGCCGAACAGATCATATTATCATGATTGCACGATGATCGTATGGCCTGTATTCAATCTACGCCTGTATGAATAAATAACAGAGCAAAGTACTTGATGTACTCGGAGTTCGGATACAAAAACAGAATGAAAACCAGAGATGCAAACCAGTCCTACCTACTACGTGACGTCGAGCACGAAAACACAAACCATAGACACGTTTCCTTCCTTCGTTCCCACAAGCGCTTTGCTCTATGGCCTATATTTTTTTCTATCAGCGTTAGCTGTCAGGTGCTTACTACAAAAGAAGAGACACTCGTGTTATAGTGCGCGGGACGGATCTCGGCGTGTCGTCGTCGCAGCGGGCGACCCGCCACGCGAATACGCTATACAAGTACGGTGCGGGTGCGAGGGAGAACACTGACGAACCGCTGCGCCGGCGACACGCCGACATCCGCCCCGCGCATTATATCTGTGTTCGTATCAATCAAATTACCAAAGAGCAAGAAAACTCTCTGATGCAACGTGAATTTGCCTCTAGCGCGAAAGAGACAGTCATGTTAGCTAGGAGTATATTTTTCTTACAAATGTCTAAAGACTGTGTTTTGAGCGAGACACACAAGATTTACAAATATTTGTTACAATACAAGACCATACAAGCAGAGTCACTTCGACAGTCATTGTTTAAGGGCTCAGATCAGCTCAGATCTTTCACCTCCAGGTATAAAATTAATTTGAATACTCCGATTTAGACACACCCCATTAAAAGTGCTAAAGTGCCTACTGAAAGATAAATTCACTGTGTGCGCTTTGCAATTTTTTTGCACTAAAGTCGAAGACAATTTCACGTTTTTTTGGTGTGTGAACGGAATGATTATAAGAAACGTTTTGTTTATAGAATTACTGATAGACAGATTAAATTATAATTTTGTGATCCACAGGCCACAAGAGATTAAGTGAACCCCTGATGGAAAAATACAAAATAATGACTAAATTATTCCGAGCACCTTCTCTCAGAGGTTAGAGATGTTTTGTACTATGGGGCTGGAATTGGAATAGTCGAAAGGCGGCTTGTCCAATAAACAGCACAAAAAATAACGAGACGAGATTAGACTTTTTATCATTATACTGGTGTAATTTCGTTCACGGACACAAAATTTCTCGCTGGCACCATTTTTTGCCACTAGACAACGATAAAAAGTCTAGTTCTAACACATACGATTTATATCTATATCAAAGCTGCATGGTAAATAACCTTTGCAGCTTTTGCCGATCCCAAAAAAGGGTTAAAAACAACTACAAAAAAAAATATATATTTATACCAAAATATTATTTTTTTCTATTATATTATTCTAGTACAGACTAACTCTAGTTAAGTTGTCTCTTTCGCACTAGGGGTAAACTTACGTTGTCTCTCTATATCCTCTTGCTTTTTGGGAATGACAACCGGCACGAGTGTCTCTTTGTAGTAAGCACGCAAGGACGGCGGCGGGGCTGCACTTCCTGCAGCGCTGGAGAAGAGGCAATCCTAAGTCGCTATTGAAAAGAAATTCGCGATTCGCCATTTTGTATGAAATTTTTTTCGTGAAATTTTATTTTTGGCCCCAGTTTTGATTTCCGCAGGCTAAGTCTTTTCTAATAGCAATATTTTGTGGTCCTTTATGCTCCTGTATTTTTTTTTACGAGGTGCAGTGCAACAAATGCAAATGATAAGAAGAATGAAAATAAAGCCTGACCAGGAATATATGAGGGGCCGCCATATTGCGGAATTTAGTTGGAACTAATTTCTTACACTGGCCACAATTATGTTTGATGCTTGATAATCTGTTGTCAATGTCAAAATTGCTTCTGAACTGACATTTAGGTAAAACGTTATGTGATTGTAGTGAGATTGTCATGAATTGGCCGCCGTAATGTACAATTAGGTAATTATTTTTTGTTCTATCTAGGTGTATCTCAAGCATCTATTTACCGAATAGCAAAGAAAAGAGGGATGTAAATATTATTCGTTCTGAACAAAAAAACACTTTTTGACTTTACAAAAATACGAAACATTCGAATAAAAATAGCTTAGGTTAAGTTTTTCTGAACTAGAATTTTTATTAAAAAGTTTAGTGTTTCAGCAAGGTCGATTAATATTTTTTTTAATAATTGGTACACTTTGCTTCAGGTCAAGACATATCTGCAGATACATGGAAAAAATGTTGTGAACATGTAAATGTCAAGGCTAGTTCTTTTTACATTGACATCAAAAAATATATAAAGATACATTAAATTTAAAATACATTTTGTTTATCTTATTGTGTATTTCAGTGCAAAAGTACATTTTGAATAAAAACATCGGCCAATACAATATGTGCGTACTATACTGAATGTTGCTATATAAATCTAAAAAATGGCTCCATCTTGACAGCTCTCATAATATTGCAGTGGGAGCACAAACAAATAGATAAACTATCGTTCTCGATATGAAAGTAGATAAATATATCTATTATTGCGAGCACAAACACGTAGGTCGATATGTATATCGACAGTGCAGAACAACGATAAAATAATGGCAACACTTTAGTTTATATCGATCGGAACTGTCAGGCAGGACGAGAGCCACGCCGCCATTTTGTTAGTTTTAAGTAAGAAGTAGCTCCTCTACGGTGCCAAGCACCTCAATGAGGTGCCATAATTTTCCCATAGTCTAGTACCTATCAAATCTGGAAAATTGCAGCACAACACCGACCACCACGTTCAGCAATCAGGGTAAGCAGTGTAATCGGTGTTGTCGCTGTCGTTACGTTAAATTTATATATTCTGTGGTTACATTCGTTGAATTTGATGCGGAATCATTTTATTTTAGAGAGTAGAGACCATAGAAGTCAATGGTAGAGACAAATACCAGACGTAGTATTATATTTTTTGAATACAAGTAATATTTGGTTCAGCCGCGTCGGCGTACAAGTCACTTATACATGTAATACACCAATGGTTTTTCTGGGTGCGAGGTCATCCTCAAACTCCATACAAATATTCCGAGCCATTTCCCGTGAGATGCGGTATAAATGGCGGAATTCCGATATATGCAACCCGCATGGGTTGCTTAAAGTCCCTTATCAACTTCCTCTGCACCTTTCTATGCTGCATTTGTACTTGTCGCAGCCTTCTCACCATCTACATATTCACGAAAACTTGAGCCATAATCACTGAAATCGTTTATCGTCCACTGATGTTGGGTGCGATAAGACAACCGATGTCAAACGTCAAACGAGAACGATAAAAATAGTTTGTGCTCGCAAATGTCGATAAAACAGTCTTCATCTCGATCTTTGTCTATGGCATCGCTAAATTATATCGATGACGTGCGATAAGAACTGTTTGTGCTCGGTCGTGACGATAAATGAAGCAAATAGATATTTATCGATCGATATAGGCTTATCGACGCTTTATCGATCATTTGTGCTCCCGCTGCTGGTCAGGATTTACAAGACATATGAATACGGTCACACTATCTTTGCCTTTCCGAAAAAAAAAGTTAACTGTCAGGTGATTCCTACAAAGAGACGCTCGTTAGCCGGCCACGGGCCACGGTGGTGACAGGACAGACAAACAGACAATCAAAGTGTTGACGGACGGAGGGAGCGAGACAGAAACCAATCAGAATCTGTCTGTCTGTCACTGTTAAGTCAAGTCTATCCATCCGTGCACGGGATCGCCCTTTTTCCAGTTGAAATTGTTTGTGAATCTTTTACGCTGGTTGTTGCCCTTGTACAGATATTCTTGTACCGTCAGTGCACAGTTTAGTACATTGAAGTGTGAACGAATTTGGGCGGCCCAGGCCAGTGGGAGGTTTCGGGTGAGCGACCCTTCGACATGTCAATCTACCATACGTTTTTCTCGAGGCATTAATTTGACGTAATTCTCTCGGTTCCCACCAATATTCCAGTTTTTGCTATTCGCATAACCTTGAGACATTCTGCAGTCCGTTAACATTGCACAGGTATCGCATATTTCATCATGTGCTCAGACTGTAGTTAGACATACCGTAATATCGTAACATAATTATTTGTGCCTGGTTGGACCTGGAGCTGGAGATGGAAACAGTGTTTCTTTAAGGTACTTCTCCGGGGGTGCGTTGCCCCCCCAGAAGGAGGCTAGCGGGAGGGATGGCGGGAGTGATGCCGAGCGCTCCGGCCGCGGAGGCGGCTGGCGGGAGCGGCGCGGGCGCCGGTGCGGGCGCCGGCGGGAGCGGCGAGGAGGACAAGCGTGACGAGCGCATGCTGGAGTGCAACATCTGTCTGGACACGGCGCGGGACGCTGTCGTCAGTATGTGCGGACATCTTTTCTGGTATTTATTTATTTTATTTTAGACAGGCAGCCTCGGCTGATGTATCTAAATCAATCTAAATAATCTAAATTTGGAACCGTGCAAGTTGACTGTTCGCAGAAATTATGCGACATCATCCATGAAGGTGCAATAAGATCGAAAATTCAGAGATAATACGTCACGGCCCGGTTGCGTGGTTGGTTATCGCGTTGGCAGCTCAAGCCAGAGGCAGGTTCGAATCCTGGTCGGGATGCATTTTTTCCAATGATTTTCGATTTGCATTTTTCTAATTAAAAATATATCCAAATCAAGTTCATAGTTCATTGGTGTAGTTATAATTTTTTTTTCACTTATTCCGTTTTGATTCACTTAGTTACTTAGGGTATGTGCATTTTTTACCTATAAACTTTTTTTGAGTTCATTAGTTAATCTTTTTTACCTTTTACTGGTCAGATGATGCACCCCTGTACAATCAACTTACCACAAATGCATGCACCAACTGGTTTTGTAGGTCATTTATTCACAGAACCGTGAAAATGTCGAACGCACACCCTGTCCAGTCGACCTTTGAATGTTTTGAAATAAAGTAGGTATATAAGTAGGTACGGTACAAGGACAAGATATCGTGCTAACAGGCGACAGGCTGGACACCTGTAACTTGGCACGGTGTTTCTACCGAGTCATGCAGTAGGTAAGTCTTCTTAAATGTTTGTGTTGTGCTGTACTTGACGTGAGTTCCTGCAGCACAACACCGGTTACTTTTCTTAGCCCTATTGCTTAACCCGCCCAGGTTGGTACCACCACGCTGAATGAAAGGTCGGTTGAAACGTCTATGCAAATAGTTTGTGTTTTCATCCAGTCCATCATCACGTATCTATTAGATGATGTAAAAAAAATCTGTGATGTCTGCCCTTAACACCTTGATGAACTAGGTGCCATGTCGGTGCTTCCCTTCATTCGTATCTTTAAGCGAACGCTCTTTATGATTTCCTCCTTTGTTACAAATAATGACGAACCGTTCAGCAACGCATCTGTGCAAATATCATACTGTTTATGGCCGTGTATACGAGACTCGGATTCAGATATTAATTTTACCATATTCATATTCAGTATGGTTCGTCATCATTTTTGTTTTCTCTTGTCCCGTTCAGCGATGCAATCTTTAAGCGGCGGGTGGCCGACTGGTCTGGGCGCCGGCTTCTCATGCGAGAGGTCCGAGGTTCGAATCCGGTCCGCATGTACCAATGAGTTTTTTCTGATGGAAAAATTTATGTGCACACCTACACCTGCTGCTTCACCGTTCGGAACCGGTGTAAAACTGTAGGTCCCTTCCCTTGCCCCTTACTAGGTGGTAGGCTCAAATTGTAGCCGAGTGAGTTGGTACTACAGTACTGGATGTAAGATGGCCGCATAGCAGCCTCGGCTGCTGGTTCAGACCATCAGAGAGATAAGGACAAGGTGTCGTGCTAAAGGGTGACAGGCTAGCCAGCTCTCAACTTGGTGCGTTCCTTCCACCGAGTCATGCAGCAGGTGGGTCTTTGTGCCTTACTTGCTGCTTGATATTTATTTTCTCCTAATAATTTGTGATGGTGCGTGTTGTGCTGTAACTAACAAGGTTTAATGCAGCACAACACCGATTACTTTGCTTACCCCGATTGTCGGGATATAGCGTGTGGTATGTTTTTTTTTATCGAATTCGGTATGGGTGGCTGAGGCGGAGGGGCCAAAGCACATTCCCGACCAACCAATATCACCTTCGAGAAGGTAGGTGCCATGTTGTTGATTTGGTTTGGGGCTGGCTCTAGGCCTGCAAACTAATCCCGCTTGGTTGGGGACCTTCGTGCTGGTAGGTGCCATACCGGAGACTTCCCTGGATTGCTGGCTATACTGGACTAGAGGAGAACACAACCGAGGCTGCTATGTAGCCATCTTACATCCAGTACGGTGGTCAACATCAACCCAGTCGGCTACAATTTGAGCCTACCACCTAGTAAGGGGCAAGGGAAGGACCTACAGTTTTACACCGGTTCCGAACGGTGAAGCAGCAGGTGTAGGTGTGCATGCAAATTTTTCCATCAGAAAAAACTCATTGGTACATGCGGACCGGATTCGAACCTCGGACCTCTCGCATGAGAAGCCGATGCCCAAACCTCTCGGCCACTCGCCGCTTATGTATGTATGTATGGATGCAGCAAGATAAATCGATGTCTTGACTCAGCCTACTGCTCCGACAACAGGCGAGCCCCCCGCCACAGCATTGATTTTCAAGAAGTTGATTTGTTTTTTATGTAAACCAACATTGGTAGCTGTGCCGAGAGACCAATGGTGCATTCGACAGAGCCACAAACACCTCTCCTCGCAAAACCACGCTCAGTTAGGTGCCATGCCGGCCGATTTGCGGACTGTTGCTAGACTGTCTAGCCTGTTAATATGACGTTTGAGGACCCCAGGTTAAATGATCCGGGAAATACACTCGCCGGAAGACAGTTCCACACATTAGCGGTGCGACAAAGAAACGATTTAGAGAACCGATGGGTTCTCAAAAGCAGAGGCTGCGCAAGGCGTGGGCGACCGCCCACGGCCCCGCGGCCCAAGGGGCCTCGCACCTCGAAAGTTCATGCAGCGGAAACCCATTTCGACAGTGAAAATTCATAAAATCCATCCTCTGGTGCCACCAGAGAGGGCCTCGCAAAATGTATCTTGCCCACATCAAATTTAGGTCTTGCCCCGCCACTGCTCAAAAGCCCAATGTCAACAACGAAAGATTGATGATGTTGTGCTTGGTTGCAGCTGGCCGTGCCTGCACCAGTGGCTGGAGACGCGCCCCAACCGGCAGGTGTGCCCCGTGTGCAAGGCGGCCATCAGCCGCGACAAGGTCATCCCGCTCTACGGACGGGGCAACACCAAGCAGGAGGACCCCAGGAATAAGGTTATTTTATTTTATTAATTACTATTTATTATTTAAATTATTAATTGTTGGGCCGGTACTTTGTACCGTGTGGGGCCGGTACTTTAAAAGAATAACCCCACTGCATCTCTCCCCGCTTATGTCGTAAAATGCGATTAAGGGATATGATTCCCTTATATTACTAGGTGGTAGGGTGTAACCCGCCCGGGTTGGTACCACCGTACTGAATGAAAGGTCGGTCTAAACGGCTATGTAAATAGTTTGCGTTTTCCGTCCAGTTCAGTGTAGCCGGCACGACCGAAGGGAAGCAACGTGGCACCAATTTCACCCGGTGTTATGGGCTGACATCACGGATGTTGTAGGTGATGTAGCCAACCGTGTCAGTTTCCATAAAAAAAAAATACTAGCTTTTGCCCGCAGCTTTGCTCGTGTGGAATTCGTATTTAAAAAGAAGAAAGTAAGTAAGCCGGCTACTGTACATTTATTTCGGCAGGCGGAACAATTCGGATTGTATGAGAGCCACATCTTAGCGTAACCGGATCAAAATTTTATTTAGCCTATCCTGTACCCCGTATAGTAAAATGTGCTTGTACAAAGTTTCATCGAATTCGGATGAACGATTTAAGAGTTAAGGAGGAACATGCATACATACATACAGAAAATATTTAAAAAAATGGTCAATTTAGTTTTAGTATCATAAATAGAGTCTACAAACACAATATCTCATAAAACAAAGTAACTTGCTCCATGACCATCTCTTACAGATTTATTTAGTACTAGCTGTTGCCCGCGGCTTCGCTCGCGTGAAATTCGTATTCCAAAGAAGAATGTAAGTAACTAAGGGCGAGGCCGAAGGCCGAGCTGCGTTCAGGGAATCGCTAAACCTCCTCAAAGAAAGTAACTAACTAAGGGCGAGGCCGAAGGCCGACCTGCTTTCAGGTAAACGATAAACCTTTCTCAAATAAAGGAAGTAAGTAAGGGCGAGGCCGAAGGCCGAGCTGCGTTCAGGTAAACCAAAAACCCTCTTCCGCCTTCGGGCCTCGCCCTTAAAGACTTCCTTTCTTCGATAGAATATAATATCGTTTACTCAATCTATTTATTTCATAAAAATAAAAAAGTAATATTAATAACTACTACCTAACAAACATTAAAATAACTGCTCCACGGACCGAGGGTTTCAACCGCAAACGCAACCAATTCGAAATCTTGAAATTATACACGGTGTTGCAGTTGCCCCCGTAATATGTTTAACTGACATAAGGGGGTTATTCTATATGTGAAAGTAAACAACTTATGTGAAGAAAAAAAATGTTTTGAAACAAAAAAAAAATATTTTTCCATACAAATTTTAAATGCCTATTCTCAAAATGTAAGGAGAAAAAAAATTCTTTAGATAAAAAAGTCGTAGAACAAAAGTTCTTCTATTTCACGTACAGAATCGCCCCCTTTCGGGTTTTACGGTTGGGGTTGCAACACCGAGTATTTCTATATTTGTTGCGTTTGAGGCTCCCCGCCCCAGCCTCAGCCGCGCCAGCCGCTCTTGAAGATGTCCTAACGTGACTTGGAGCCAATGTGAGAACACAAGTGGCGTTCCACATCAAAGAACTACCCTTAGTCCATAGCACTGAGGTGATAGCATCGGGCCTCTTGCCATCCAGCCGGGAATAACCGCGAGGCTCTAGGATGCACGGTATATTTGCCGTCAGAAGCGTGGACTTTATAATAAAATTTAAATTAAATTAACTCAATCTTAATATTAAGTAACTATATTCGAGATGGTTAAGCTTCTTCCTGAACGCAGCTCGGCCTTCGGCCTCGCCCTTAGTTACTTGCTTTCTTCGAATGGTTTATCATTTGTCAGAACGTAGCTCGGCCTTCGGCCTCGCCTTAGTTACTTACTTTCTTCAAAAATGTTTACCTTCTTCCTGAACGCAGCTCGGCCTACGGCCTTAGTTACTTGATTTCTTCGAGATGGTTTATGGTCTTCCCGAATAGAGCACGGCCTTCGGCCTCGCCCTTAGTTACTTACTTTCTTCAAGATGGTTTAGCTTCTTCCTGATCGCAGCTCGGCCTTCGGCCTCTCCCTTAGTTACTTACTTTCTTCGAGATGGTTTTTCAATTATCAGAACGTAGCTCGGCCTTCGGCCTTGCCTTAGTTACTTACTTTCTTCAAGATGGTTTAGCTTCTTCCTGAACGCAGCTCGGCCTTCGGCCTCGCCCATAGTTTCTTACTTTCTTCGAGAAGGTTTGTGGTCTTCCAGAATAGAGCTCGGCCTTCGGCCTCGCCCTTAGTTACTTACTTTCTTCAAGAATGTTTTTCTTCTTCTTGAACTCAGCTCCGCCTTCCGCCTCGCCCTTAGTTACTTTCATCGAGGAAGAATATCGTTACGTGAGCGCAGATCCGCCTTCGGGCCCGCCTTTAGTTACTTACTTTCTTTTTTTTGAAATACGAATTTCACGCGAGCGAAGCCGCGGGCAACAGATATATAAATTTTATTGCACCAATGAAAGCGACATAACTTCGACTTTCAATATTTTTTTTAATTTATCAAACAATTTGTCGCCGGCCAGCTCACGTCGAGATGACAGTTCTCCGTTGTCAACATGACATTTAAAATTGTTTTTTTGCCTTTACTTTGGATTGCGTGATTTTTATTATATTTATTTATTATTATGTTAATCCGGGATACACTATAAAAAGTTTCGTCAAATTCCGTTCAGTGGTTTTTGCGAGATACAAATAGACATTTTTGCATTTACTATTTTATTATATGTATAGAAAGAATAGATATGTATAGACTATTGTGTTCAAGTTATAAAAAAGAAGAACTGTCATTTTCGTTTTATCTACTTATTTTAAAATTTTATTCAAATTGTATTTGCTGCCAGTTCTCAAGATATAATTATGTACTTTGGACTCATTGCTTTGGACTACGTGATTTTAAACGCGCAATAATGTTTAGAATTGTTTAAATATTTTTTTTTTTGTTATTTTTTTACGTATTATGTTAACCCGGCATATAAACTGCCACTATACAAAGTTTCGTCTAATTCTGTTCGCTGGTTTTTGCGTGATGCGCGTACAGACAAACAAACAAACAAACAAAAATTTTAAAAACTGTTCTAACATGTTCAGTATCTCATTTTAAGCCACCCTGGTTAGTTTTTTTCCGAATACATTCAATGTACAGACTTTCTTACCTTTACGATTTTATTATATGTATAGATTTTAGTATTGATATTGATTTTTGGTGTTCCGTATTCATACGGAAGCCTATTGCTAAGCCTACGCCATCTGTCTGTCTTTTTTTTTGTCTGTCTGGCTGGCTGTCCGTCTGCCTGTATGTCCATCTGACCGTCCGTCCGTCCGTCCAAGCGCTGTATCTATTGAACCGTAATAGGTAGCCGGTTGAAATTTTCACAGAACATTTCGTCGCCGTTCTGTCAATAGGTCGTATGTCAACTTTTACCAACTTTTCAGGAGACAAAAAAAACATTATAACTTTGTCCGGGTTTATTTAATAAAACACTTTGTTCACAAAAAATGCTGTGTTTTATGTACACGCTCTCTTCGCAAATCCACGCTCAGTGAGGCGTCATGCCAGCAGATTTGCGCACTGTTGCTAGGCTGTCTAGCCCGTTAATACGACGCTTGAAGAAACCCAGGTTAAAGGATTCAGGAAATACACTCGCCGGAAGACAGTTCCACACTCTAGCGGTGCGACAAAGAAACGATTTGGAGAACCGATGGGTTTTCAAAAGCCCAATGTCAACAGCAAAAGGGTGCTGACTCATGCGGAGATAGGACGGGTGGCAGGGAATAAGGGATGCTAGTTCCACAGAGCATCGTCCATTATAGTCCGTGATACTCGTACATAATTTTTATCAACTCAACAATGTTAATACTTTACACACACTATAATGTTCCTTTGTTTCTTTATGTCAATCAGTCAAGTCAGTCAGCGTGAAAGCGTCCACTGCTGGACATACGCCTCTTCAATTTTCCTTCGTTCCTTCCGGCCTTCAGCGGTACGGAACAACTGCTTTCTGCCGACGATGTACTTGATGTCGTCGTTCCACCTGGCGCGTGGTCTTCCCACACTCCGTTTTCCTGTCCACGGCCGCCAGAGTAGGACACGGTTACTCTAATGGTCGTCTCTTCGGCTAACGTACCCAGCCCACTGCCACTTGCGCAGACCACCACCTCCTTAAGCAGACCTTCTTTCCTTCTTACCTTACTAGGTGGTAGGGTTTATCCCGCCCGGGTTGATACCACCGCACTGAATGAAACGTGGGTCCAAACGCCTATGTAAATAGTTCGCGTTTTCCATCTAGTTCAGTATAGCCGACATGAAATGAAGGGAAGCGCTGAAATGGCACCTCGGTCAGCCTCGATAGCTCAGTGGTGCAGTCAACTGTCGCTATTGAATGTTAAGCAACGCTGGGTGTGGTCAGTACTTGGATGGGTGACTGCTGACCGTTGGAGGCTGATCGAGGTTCGGATTCCTCGTAAAACTCTAGGTCCCTTCCCTCCTAATCTTACTTGGTGGTAGGGTTTAACCCGCCCGGGTTGGTACCACCGCACTGAATGAAACGTCGGTTGAAGCGGCTATGTAAATAGTTTGTGTTTTCCGACCAGTTCAGTGTAGCCGGCACGATCAAAGGGGGAAGCACTGACATGGCACCTAGTTCACCCGGTGTTATGGGCTGACATCACGGACGTTGTAGGTGATGTAGCCAACCGTGTCAGTTTCCATAAAAAAAAAAAAAAGTTAACCCGGTGTTAAGGGCTGACATCATGGATGTTGTAGGTGATGTAGCCAACGGCACAGAATAGAAAAGAGTACCAGAAGCGACACTCCACAAGGCCACATAAAGGAATAGCTACTCTTGCTGAGACGCAATAAAGTGCAATTCAGCTCGCAAAGCGCTGCATGCCTAACTCGAATAATAACCTACATCACGCTTCTCTTTCTATCGCATAACTCTATCTCTTTTGGCGCGATTCGGATCGTGTTGGGGTTTGTCGTTCTGTGTGACGAATAAATTACTGTTAATAATTACTTAGCAGTTTTTTTTTGACAAAACTCTGTGGCTTCTCGGAAGTATAATGATGATGACATGCTAATTTTATTGATTCATTTATTTAATTAGTTTCTTATTTTAATTGTTGTATATTAGATAAGCGCAAAATGCCTATGAATCAGGAACTGCCTCTGCGAGACAGATTCTTCTATTGCACAGCCTCTCTTTGTAAATGCGTACATGAAATAATGAAATAAATAAATTATTTGATTTGACATATTATTATTATCATTTCTTTATTTTCACATTTTTACTAAGTATTTATATTAATTTTACATATTTTATATTATACAAAAACTTATAAAAATACACAAAATTATCATATTATTATTATCATCATTCGTTCATTACCGAGATAGTATTATTAGTATTAGTAGTCATTATTAATTCTTTATTAACACATTTACAATATTTACATTAATTTCACATATACAAAGTATAAAAATACAAATATATACCTAAAATTAATCATTAAATTAAATTAGTCATTATTAGTATTACGATGCTCCAATTGCTCTATTATTATTATATCGAAGAATAGGCACAGAATACTTCATAGCTACTGAATAGAATAGTTCGTTCCATCCAGGCGATCGACTGTATGCGTGCGCTCGCAAGCGCGGGGCTGCCCGGACTGTTTTGTATTCTCCGAATATCGCGCGCTGTAGGTGATTATCGCGGTAGGTATGAAGGAGTGTCTGAGGCCTGCCAACGGTGTCAGTTTCCATAAAAAAAAAAAAAAAGTTAACCCGGTGTTATGGGCTGACATCATGGATGTTGTAGGTGATGTAGCCAACCACATTGTCTACTGAGCCGCGCAGTTTCTCTGTGTGTTATTGTTTATTTCTATTGTTTGTGATTTCTTCCTTACCTATAATAAAATCCAACGTCTGCTTTCTGTCTGTCTGAGTGTCTGTCTGTCCGCTTATAACTCGAGAACCACTGAACCGATTTTAATAAAACAAAATTCTACGGTTTGCTTGATTCTTCCCATCAACTATAGGCTACTTACTATCACGCTAAATAGCTTATGAGGTTAGCAGTGAAGTGAAATATGAGAGCGGGCGGAGCCGCGGGCACAGCTAGTGTGCAATAAAGAATACCTATTCTAATCTGTTCTTACAAGCAAATACTGTCAGCCTCGATAGCTCATTGGTGCAGGACAGTCGACTGTTGCTATTGAATGTTAAGCAACGCTGGGCGCGGTCAGTACTTGGATGGGTGACCGCTCGACCGTTGGAGGCTGACCGTGGTTCGGATTCCACGTAAAACTGTAGGTCCCTTCCCTTCTTACCTTACTAGGTGGTAGGGTGCAACCCGCCCGGGTTGGTACTACCGCACTGAATGAAACGGCGGTCGAAACTTTTCCGTCCAGTTCAGTGTAGCCGGCACGACCGAAGGGAAGCACTGACATGGTACCTAGTTCACCCGGTGTTATGGGCTGGCATCCTTGAGGTCTCAGTGCGGAGAATGGCCCACCCGCCTTCCCAAGAGTCTGGGCAGCAAACAACAACAACAACATGGGCTGACATCACGGATGTTGTAGGTGATGTAGCCAACCGTGTCAGTTTCCATAAAAAAAAAACAACATTTTCGACAATGTAACTTGTCACAATACAATGTAGGCACCTGACCTGACGAATGAGCAGCCCAGCCACTGAACTAATGAGACTTTGGACAGCATTGAAAGTTGACATTGATTTGTGCTAGTCACTTGATTTGTTACTCACCTCAATGAATATGAAAATGTATAGTTCAATGTATTTAGTTTGTCCACTCGAGAGTTATGACGTTACTAACGTTTTGTTAAATTACACATATTTTATAGGGTACGAACTTGACTTGCAAACTGTAGTTTTGTGAGCTATGGTCTATGTGTGTGTGTGAGGGTGTGTGTGTGTGTGTGGCCCATCTTGAGCACTAAGCACTTTACATGCTACAATAATAAAATTTAATTGATAAATTTTTTTCCAGATAATTGATAGTGTCGCCTAAACCATACTGATCTTTGCCGATTGCCCACCTATTCTTTTTTCTGATCTGCCATATGACCATATTGGCTTGAAAACTTTGATTAAAATGTCTTAGTGAGATTTGGGTTTTCTACATAGGAATACATACAAAACTGACATATTCAGTAATATAACTTTCTGCTGCTGTATTTTGATACGCTATTCCCCGGGGCCTATATATTCTCAAAAGCGACAAAGCATGTAGTACTTGTTGAACTTACAGTTCCATGGGAAAGTAACATACCGAAGGACCACAACATCAAACTTAACAAGTACTGCAACTTAGTAGACCGGATTGTGAGAAACGGATTCAAGACTGATTTCTTCGCTGTGACGCAAGACTGAGTTCCCCGCGTCCTAGTCAACGCAGACTAGCTGACGAGGGCTTGAAGCGAGCCGAAACGTGAAGCATGCGCGGGAAATTTAGAGTGGCCACTCGCTAGTCCCGGCCTCGATTAATACCCTCCTCTACTGCCGATGGGCCCGGATATGTTCGGTGAAGCCATCGCAAGCTTAGATCCACACCTTCCCTTTTTTTACTCAAAGTCCTTTTCATTTAGGTATATGAGTGACGTCTCTTTAAAACGTAGCAAATTTAATCTGAGTTATCATATGCCACTATGAATACGTGACTGATAAGAAAATGTTGAATAAATTGTGCTTGTTCCCATTTCGTTTGCTTTTGTTTTGTGTAGGTATATAAAATGTTTTTAATAGTTTTTTTTTATTTTGGAAAAAACCTTTTTAACTGACTTCAAAAAAAGGAGGAGGTTCTCAATTCGACTGTATTTTTTTTTGTTTTTTGTTTTTATGTTTGTTACCTCAGAACTTGCGACTGGGTGAACCGATTTTGAAAATCCTTTTTTTTATTTGAAAGCTGGTGCTTCCCGTGTGGTCCCATTTTAATTTGGTCAAGATCGGATTGGAAGGCGATGCGGAAACGCGAGGCCGAAGGCTGAGCGATTCCGCCGAGTACATTAATAACAAAAAATTAGGTACTAAAAAAACTGTGAAATAAAAAATTATTTGAAAAAATATAAAAACCGCCTTCAAAAACGTACGAAATAAAAAAAAATCGAAGCCTAGAGCTGAAGGCGGTGATATCTTTTGTGATTTGTGTGCCTTCTTTAGCAGCACCGCCCTTCAACTCTAGGGTTAGATTTTTTTTTATTTAATACATTTTTGAAGGCGGTTTTTATATTTTTTCAAATAGTTTTTTGCATAATTTATTAATGACTTCTGCGAAAGAAAACCCCATAATGAAACTTGTATACTAATAATGTCAATGTGTTGTACATTAATATATACAAGTTCCACTGGAAGGAATTCGTTACACATCATGTTGCGATATTCTCAGCATGGCTCGCACGCTGTATGTGTGTATATATGTGTAATGTGTAGTGTACCCTCCCACTTCTACCTCGGCCCCTCGATCGTCGCAAACGGTCGTGCATTCTGTACTTAAAGACAGATGTTTCCCGCGCAGGTGCCGCCGCGGCCGGCGGGGCAGCGCACGGAGCCGGAGAACACGCCCGGCTTCCCCGGCTTCGGGTTCGGCGACGGCTTCCACATGTCCTTCGGCATCGGCGCCTTCCCCTTCGGCGTCTTCACCTCCACCTTCAACTTCGGAGACCCGCGGCCCAGCGCAGGTGACGTATCCCTTCTATAGTACCACCAGGAAGTTATGATGCGTGCGAAATATGCGAAACTTGTCCGCATTCCTAAGAAGGGACGTGAACTTTCGATCGAAAGTTTGTCGATAATTTAGGTCAGGGGTCGCCAAATGGCGGACCGCGGTCTGAATCCGGACCGCCGACCTATTTTTTGCGGACCTTAAAAACAGTAAAACTCATGCCTAAACTTTTTATTTAAGTATATCAGAAAAATGTAAGAATATAAAAATAAAAATCTGTGGTAATTTTGTTTAGCCCAACTAATAGTTCATAGCAAAAAATCTAATTTTTCGTAATAATAAAAAATTATTCAGATTTCTTTTAATTTTATTTCTATTTTTTTTTCTTATTTGACATTTGAAATCTGGGTCCCCAGTCATCATCTACCAACCGGACCGCGACAGTCATATAATTTTTTTTAAACGGACTCCCAATAAAACTAATTGGTTATCCCTGATTTAGGTTATTAAGTCATACAATTTATCGACAAACTCTTGACTGAAAGTTCACGTCCCTTCTTAGGAACGCAGACAGTTTCGCATATTTCCCACGCATCATAACTTCCTGGTGGCACTATACTTCCTTGCGGGCTCTGCTGCTTGTTGGTTGTTGGTTCTGCTGCTGGTTGTTGGTTCTGCTGCTGGTTGTTGGTTCTGCTGCTGGTTGTTGGTCCTTCCACCGAATCCTTTTTTTTTTCTATAGATTCTGACATGATTGCATCACAGACTACATGTTTTTTTAATGGAATCTGACACGGTTTGCTATATTACCTACAACATCTGTGATGTCAGCCCATAACACCGGGCGAGCTAGGTGCCATGTCAGTGCTTCCCTTCATTTCATATCGGCTACACTGAACTGGACGGAAAACACGAACTATTTACATAACCGTTTCGACCGACCTTTCATTCAGTGTGGTGGTGTCAACCTGGTCGGGGAAAAATCCGTGACGTTACCCCATTATACTTTGGCGTACTAGCACCTAGTACGCCAAAGTATGATGTCAGTGATTCCCTTTATTCGTGCCGGTTGCACTGGACTGGACGGAATACACAAGCTATTTTCAAAGCCATTTCAAACGATCATCTAGTTGTGCATTACGTAACTGTGTTCGGACCTTACTTGCTGCTTGACAGGTTATCATCTCATAATTCTTTGCTAAATGTGTGGTCACACGCGGATTACTCCGCTAACTCCAAGTACAGTCTCGGTTCCTTCAAGAGGGGCGTGAATGGGCGCCTGTCAGCAGGCCGGCATGGCTTTCGCAACCCTCGCATACGACCGAATGTCCATGGGCGTCGTTAGACACCTTATGTGTGGTTCGGCGCAACATGTCGCACTTTTATCTTGTTTGTATGTATGTACTTCCTATGAATATGGATCGTATGATTATGTGTTCCATCCTGTTCGTTACCTGTGCTTTCCGCATTTGCAAGTAAAATTTATTACATTGTGGTTTTACTGTGATCTGTTCTGGTCGGTTATAGACCCCAATCCGATTTATTTAATTATTTAAAATTTTTTAATTTTTTTAACAAAATTTTCCATTTTTTCATATTAATATTGACCATTCAAATTTTATATCATTGCCAAACTTATTTAATTTATATATTGATCGAATTTGTATTCAAAATGTATTTTAAATTACTTAATTTTATTGTTCAACATTAAACTGCTCAAATAGCATAGAATTTAGTGTAAATGTTGACTATTAGTGTAAATGATGGATTTTCCACATACAATGCTCACTGAAATAAAATACTTTTGACTTTGACAAATTTCTTCACCACTGTGAAATCAGTCTAAAAGCATACTGCAGTATGCAGGACATAGTTAGGACATCCCACATAATACATACTCTGTGAACATTTCAACCAGTAGGACAGACGGCGTAGGATTAGTAATAGGCTCCCATACGGTACCAAAAAAAGTGCTTCGGAGAGAGCTTCGAAAACGTCACTGGAAGCATCCTACAGAATATGGATAGGTAGAGAGAGGGATCGAGAGCGGGACTGGTGGTTTCCCCGCGTCCTAGTCAACGCAGACTAGCTGACGAGGGCTTGATGCGAGCCGAAACGTGAAGCATGCGCGGGAAATTCAGAGTGGCCACTCGCTAGTCCCGACCTCGATTAACACCCTCCTCTACTGCCGATGGGCCCGGATATGTTCGGTGAAGCCATCGCAAGCTTAGTTCCACACCTTCCTAAAGTGAAAACTAATGAAAGTGTAATATTTCAGCGCCGCGCGGTACGGCTCAGTATGAGGAGGAGCAGTTCCTGTCCAAGATATTCCTCTGGGTGGCGATACTGTTCGTGCTGTGGCTGATATTCGCATGACTAACCTGCGCCTCATCCCTCGCCGAGAAGCAAGACGTACAGTTCTACATGTACTAGCCTCTATCGACCGCAATGTTCAAGCTACTTAATGTATTTACCTAAATATTTGTTAGGCTTTATATTATTAGTTATTACGTCAGGGATAGGCTATTGCGGATCGAGGCAGGAACGAGCGACAAAACTGTCGGCCGACTCTGGTCTTTTTATTTAACCGACTCAGACGGAATATCCGAGAATACCCGCCCCAGAAGGAGGGTAATGTCGACTTGAATCGATTGACACATCAATCATCAGAATCCATCCATCCGCTTGGGGGCCATCTATATATTTACGTCATTTGGAAATTGGGGGGGGGGGGGAGGGTCTGGTCACCAGACGATGGGAATATGACGCAGGTAGGTCGAGGGGAGGGGTGGGGTCTCGTCAAAATGTACGTAATTTTTCCAAATACGGGTGACCCCAAAATATTACATAAATAGCTGTGCTCGCGTCGCGACTTCGTTCTCGAGGACTACCGGTTATGCATAGTTTTGACTACCTGTAAGGAACCCATTCATTTCCCGGAATAAAAAGCAGGTAATGGAAGTGACTGTCAGTTTTGTGAGGGGGGGGGGGGGGGGGGGGGGGGAATCGGCAAAAAATCCATGACATAATATTATGGACGGCCCCTTGGGCACTGGGTTGTAGGTGATCTTATTACAGATTTTCCTAAAACTATGCACTAAAATTTTATAAATAGAAAACTTTATATTTTGGCCTCGCATTCGCCTTTCCATTTCTGCTGCTCGCTTCTCATTTCTACTCACATGAATAACTTTGCAAGGCCTCTTTTAGGAACCTTGGATTTGTCCTCAGACAATCTGCCAACTTTCGTACAATAGAAGTAATAAAACTTCTTTATAATTCATTTGTACGCAGTAAATTGGAGTCGAATGCAATTCTTTGGTCTCCCTATGAAAGTACTTATACTCTCATGGTGGAGAAAGTCCAGAAACGATTTCTAAGATTCCTCTTTAAAAAACAGTATGGTTACTATCCCTTTCTATATCCCTCACTATATGTCCTAGGCATGGTGGGTTATGATTATGACACCTTGGAAGTGAGAAGGACTCTGTCACTTCTTGTTCACGTGTACAAATAACTGAACGGCTCCATTCACAACCCTTCGGTGCTTGGTTCTGTATCAGTGTTCGTGCCTGACAACTACCGCCGGGCGAGGACTCATCCATTGTTTCTAGTGCCCAAGTCGCGGACAAACTTACTACGCCACTCACCAGTTAGTCGTGCCTTGACACTGCTCAATGAATTGACTGCACAGGTTCCGAAGTTGGACATATTTGCCTCCTCAGTTCGGGAGTTCGCAAATACTGTCATGAAGCACCTGAATCGGTAATTCCTATATATGATGTTTTGGGTAACTCTGTAAGGTCATGTATAATAATTATAAATAAATAAATAAATAAATAAATTTCCTTTAATGTGATACCCCAAATAGGTTTTGAAAATTTATATATTTTTTATTACAGACAATTTGACGTCCTGCGACCGCCATATTGATATTGATATTTTTAGGTCACTCACACAATTAAGATGAATCCAACGACACCTCATATGTTAAAATCCATCAAGCCGATTAGGTTACAGCGCGTGCCAACAAAATAGACATTGACACTTGCCTGCAAGTCGCCCGACTTGATCACCTGGGAGACCACCCACGGTGACGTAACCAGTTGCCCGGTGCGGCGTAGCCCTTATTATCTATTACCCACAATCCACATATAATGTAGAGTAATTATGAAAATAAGTCATATTGTCACGAAAAGACCAGAGTCCACCGACAGTTTTGTCGCTCACCTGCACAGCAACATCTTTTAAACTTATTATAATCTGCGCCAAATCAGGTGGCACTAGAACCTAGTCACACTCACTTCTCAACTGTCAAACTAACATATCTACGAATGTGTTTCCGTAGGGTTGGTTTTAATTAAAATATATAATATTTTTTATTTGAATTACTTGTTCAATCATTCAATCGAAGCACGATGACTGCCGTTAGTAGACAACACGACAACAAAAGAAATCATTAAATGCTCAAGCGCCGCTGTTCCAAAATTCAAACGGCACCGAAAAGTGATCGAAACATAGCGTTTCATGAATTTTGGAATGGCAGAACCCCCAAATTTCAGCATTGAAATACACTCTTTTTGATTATTGGGATAAGGTTCATTATACTTCTAAATAAAATTATGCCCTACTTGATCTGATTCACTTTGGCGCCAGCCTAGAGCAAAAAATTTACAGACTTTTCAGTTGTTTTGGAGACTTGGTGTCGCACGCCATGTTCGAGCGCGAATTTGGCGCGCTGCCGCAATAAATAAACATGATTTTTGGTGTTTTTAGACATTAGTTTGTTGTCTTTGTGTATGTCAGTGCCATCTGGTTTGGTGCGGATTATAGAAGTGGCACATGAGTGTAATTTTAAGTTTCACGTCACTAAGAATATTGTGATGTGTGAGGTGAGTGATGCAAAGTAGCATGTGTGAGCATTGGCTTATTATGAAGGACGACTGACATGTCACTTTTATAGAAGTATTTTCAATGTTCTTTGGGTAATGTAGATTTTACTGGTCAGAAGCCCAATAGCTCTTAATCGTATCATGTTTTTTAGACTCGGTATTGCAGGTCACTCAGCCTAGAATAGGGTGTTGTGGTTTTTATT
Organism: Nematopogon swammerdamellus; assembly: GCA_946902875.1. NCBI lineage: Eukaryota > Metazoa > Arthropoda > Insecta > Lepidoptera > Adelidae > Nematopogon > Nematopogon swammerdamellus. The sequence continues at coordinate 1,025,694 of OX336335.1, forward strand.
ATGCCTCAAAACATACCTGAATTTGTATATGCAGCCAACATTGATGTTCACTCCAACTTTTACATAAGCATCAGTAGGGTTTTGAGTAATTCTCTACACTTTATAATCATACCAGTGTGTGGAATAAGGATGTGCAAAAGTCTTGCTTTGGCAACCTCTTTTTTATTAAAAGCGCGACATATGGCGCCGAGCCACCCATAAGGTGTCTAACGAGGTGTCTATGCGGGGGTTGCGAATGTCATGCCGGCCTGACAGGTGCCTTTTCACGCCCCTCTTGAAGGATCCGAGACTGTACTTGGAAATATACGGGCAGGGAGAGCATTCCAGAGTTTACCGGTTCTGTAGAGGAACCTTGCATTAGTATTGCTCCCACAGGTGAATATGGGAATACATTGTCGCCCAAAATTCCTACCGAACAACTTATAGCAACACTGACACAGCCTTTCGGCCACTTAGGGATCGCATGTCAACATCCTGTGCCATATGTTCAACTCAGGACTGCGACAAGGCAGATGTTTGGTCGTCCATCTAGCCAGTATTTGTCTAATCTATGATTGCTTTGTGATTGATTACCTTACCCAAGTTGAATGGTTGATATATTTTCGAATGTTGTTTTTTGCCAAGTGACAACGGCTGTAAAAGGGCGGTTGTAGAAGCATTTACTAATCGATCTGCTCTGCAACTTGTGAGAATTTTTGCTCGCAAGGGAATCTAAAGGCAGAGGGCAAAAATGGTGTAATTACATAAAACCTAAAACACTTAATTGAGGACTAGAGTAGTATCAAAGCCTCCAGTCTGGTTGGGCAATAAACTTTTAGGGCTTAGGGAAGCGAATCTGTGCGCGACGCTTTGTCGATAAAAGTCACCTTGGTCGATAGAAAGTTATTCACTTTTTTTTATTTATCTGAATTAATAATATTGTCTAAGATACTTATAGAGATAATATTTATTTATAACCAGCCGTTGCCCGCGGCTTCGCTCGCTTGAAATTTGTATTTCAAAAGAAGAAAGTAAAGGGTGAGGCCGAAGGCGGAGCTGCGTTCTCATAAATGATATTCTTTCTCTATTGAAGTAGGTAACTGACTTTCTATCGACCAATGTGACTTTTTATCGAAAAAGCGCCGCGCGCTTCCCTTCGCTTCCCTAGGTCATAAAACTTTATTGCCCAACTTGATACTACTATAGTGCTGCTCCACGTCCTAGTCAACGCAGTTTAGCCGACGAGCGCTAGACGCGAGCCGGAACGTCTAGCGCGCTGTAGAACAAAGTGGACACTCGCTAGTCGCATGCTCGATTGAAACTGAACTTGAACCTGAAATTGAGCCTTCTTTTTTTTTTATGGAAACTGACACGGTTGGCTACATCACCTACAACATCCGTGATGTCAGCCCATAACACCTTGGTGAACTTGGTGCCATGGCAGTGCTTCTCTTCGGTCGTGCCGGCTACACTGAACTGGACGGAAAACACAAACTATTTACATAGCCGTTTCGACCGACCTTTCATTCAGTGCGGTGGTACCAACGCGGGCGGGTTAAACCCTCCCACCTAGTAATATAAGAAGAGTCATATCCCTTAGTCGCCTTTTACGACATACACGGGGAGAGGTGCAGTGGGGCTATTCTTTTAAAGTACCGGCCCCACACGGTTCTCCTACTTGCAATAGGCCCGGACGTGTTAGGGGAAGCCAGTGAGTGCCGGTGTTCGACGTTTGATTGCCTGTGCTATTTACTAGGAAATGTAATGAAGATAAAAACTGAAATCCTTATTTTGCCAAGGAAATTTAAATCTACTTGAAAGTGTATACAGTGTAGTGCGACAAAATTGCCAAAAACTCTAAGAAAAATACCTTATTAACAAAGATTAAAAATCCTTAAACTAACAATGCCGGAACAACAAAGACATAGAGGAGATCTCACAGAGACATATAACATACTGAAGCGACACTACGACTGCCCAGAGCTGGAAAGCATGTTTGTGTTAAATTGAAACAATCAACTAAGAGGAAAACAGTAATAATGCTGAATTATAACTATAACCAGGGATCAGAATAGGTACCTAATGTTTGCGGGTAGACATAACATGGAGTTGTTAAAACTACCTCTTCCGGGTATTCTGGAATTTGAAAAATATTACTACCTATTCCGATCCCTGCTTATAACGTACATATGGAGCGAATATAGAAATTTCTATTTTATTACTACACAACATCTACATATTTATGTTTCTTTAAACTAAATTTATTTCAACTCTTTGAGTGCAATTGCCATTCCCAAAATGTATTGTGAAGCGTGATTGGGTTATTTAATTTTAGAATTTGTATAATATTGTGGGTCACTTAATAAATTGAGAGGTTTAGTTAATAAGAAGCTTTAATGATGTATGTATACAATTTATTTGCATAATATGTATCTTATACTGAATGCTGTATATAAAAATTAAACGTTGTAGGGAAACTTTCAGTGGTTTTAATAAGTGAAATACAGATTAAATCTTAACATACAGTTAACACTTTGTTTTATTATTTAATTATCAAGTAAAGTATGCTTTCAAACTTGGAAGCCCTTCCTCTGCCTATTTAAAAAAACTCAAGTTATGGAACGTAAATGCTGTGATGAAATTCAGGTTTCAATTCAGGTAGGTTCAACTTGTTGGAATGTTGTATTATATTTCCTATATGAACAAAGCAGTCATCAACAATAAGTATTTTTTGTTTTTTATATCGGTGCTCGGTAACATTTTTGAAGTAATTTTTGGGTACCTTTTATACATATCTCATATCATACTTTTACATTTTGCAATATATTATATATTTAAAATATATGTTTTTATGTGTACTAAGAAGTTCTCAAATCGTTCACATACCTATCATGTCGATTTTGTGACTTGCATTTCAAGTAGGTCTAATTAATTGATCATTACTACTTCAACTGATACATTATTAAGACCTGCTTGAAATGCAAGTCATGGCTCAGTAGTTAGTCTGTTAGTAAACATTTTAAACTATTAGAGATCCACTCGTGAGCTAGTTTTAGACACTAATACAATACACTAATTATAACCATACACCAATCAATCCTACATTAAGTACAATGTACATCTCCTACAGCAGGTGGTGCCCATACTTTTTTCAATGAAGATCTCCCTACAAAAATTTCAAGGTTGTGAGATCGACACTTGTACCAAAAGTTTTCGTTGTTCAATAATTTGTAGTCATTTTTGTTTGAATTGAAAAAGCTATGTTCATTACATCCTTAATACTTGTTACTAATCCTGTAAGGACTTGATACTAGTCCTTGTCCACCAGGAAAATGTTAGTCACATCAAACACTATGAATTTCTTTGATGTTTCTACAAGTCACTTCTTGCTCTACATATTTTCAGCGATCGATCTAAAAGCCTCTTGCGATCGACCGGTCGATCGCGATCAACCGTTTGGGCACCACTGTCCTACATAATGCCAGAATTACATTTTGTTCATTTACTATTTCAAGGTTGTCAACTGAACGAGACAACAAAATGTTACACCGACGACATTGTGAATTTTCTCAAAGTACAAACACGTGGGCTGAGGGTTCCAAAACAGACACCGAACTAGCGACTAGTTGGTACGCTAGTAGAACAGTTTTGACTCTTTAGGAATACGTAGGTGTAATTTTTTTTGCGCGGAAATTAATTCTAACAAAAAAATTATTGTTCATTGATTATGTATTCTTTATACTAAAAATAAATAAAAATAAATTATTCAAGATTAATTTTCTTGCAAAACTGAGATGCCACCCCGATTCCACGCTTACGCTATATACAGGGTGTTGTAACGACCAGTACATTAATTTCGCCAGCGAAATCCTCATGTTTTTCTGAGAGAAAAAAGTAAATAAAGTTTTTCTCTAAAGTGTCTAGTTTTAAGAGATATTAATTTTTGAAATTTATGTTTTCGTCTAATGTAATTTGACGCGCGCGGAGGGAGGGTGCTGGCGCGAGAACGGCCGGCATCGAAAAACTCACGCCGTGCCTCCCCCGCGCATCTCCTCTCTCCGCGCACTCGTCCCTGCTCGCTCACTCACCGCGCGCCTATCATTCCCACGTTCGTGCGGAACATTAGATCCTTTTACACTAAATAAATCAATTAGTTTGTATGAAAACTGTAACTTTTTATTTAAAGGGAATTCAGAAAAAAGTTATTTGACTCTTTTGTTACTATTGATCCCAGTAATCATTTCCTAAATTTAATTTAGTGGCCGTTACAACATCCTGTATAGAGTGTATATAAATAAAATAGGGAGCCTGATTTTTAAAAATAAAAATTTGTTTTTTCCTATTTAAATTTTTTTTTTATATTTTTAGATAGGTATTGTATAATTACTGAAATATTTTTTTCTTTCTTTCCATGCCCCCCTTCCAACCTTTCCTCTGCTCCCATAAACTGATATTAATAATTTGACTGCAAAATGCTGAAAATCTCCCCTAAATGACTTCCGCGCGGGGGGCCCTCCTTGCATCCCAACATTCCCAACCCACCTCCTTCCGCCCCCTCCCGCTCTCTTCCGGTGTCTGTATTGGAACCCAGCCCAATCACGTGTAGTGACTTTACTGAACTTAAAGTTCAGAGTTTTTATCTCCCTTGCTGAAGCCCTTCCCCAGGAGCAGCTCGTTGCACTGGTCCCGCGACAGTTGCGAGAGCGGAATGCGCTCCACCTCCTCCTCGGCGCCGTTGAGCAGCACCAGCTCCGGCGGCGCGCCGTGGATCGGCTTGAACTCGACCCCCTCGTATCTCGGCAGGTCATTGTATATGAACTTTTTCACTTCAGGCAGACGATTGAGTGAACAACCTCGGCAACTCTGCAAAATTGGGGGTAATTAAAAACATACTTTAAATTAATAGACGGGCAATTATGTAGGTATTGTCAGTGATCCTTTCTTATACATTACTCCTGAAAAAACATGTCATCGACCAAAGCAGCTTATAAGCTGACTTCACAATGACTGAACTGTGTAAGGTGTGAGGCCGGTACTTAATAAGAATATCCTCACTGCATCTCTCCCCGTGCATGTCGTAAAGGCGACTAAGGGTTATCCCTTAGGGCAAGATGCCGTGCATAAGGGCGACGGGCTAGCCACCTCTCACCTTGGCACGGTGTTTCTTGCTGCCTGATCTGTGTTATCTTGTCCGAATACCTTGCTAAACATGGTGGTCGGTGTTGTGCTGTAATTTACCAGAATATTTGTAGCACAACACCGATTACTCTGCTTACCCCGATTGTCGGGATACGGTGTGTGGTGTGTATGTAATTTACAATGACTGATGTTTGTGATAATACGGCTCACCTTATATTCCCAATTATACGCGAGGAGGAGCATTAGCGCATTCATAGCATGAGGCAATGATATTTTAGGAAAGATAGGTTATCTATATGACATTCAGTGCTCACACATGGCACGTCCTTGAAAAGTTGAGAGGAATAACTATAAAGTGATGCGCCGACTCGAATAGTCTCATTCCAATTATTAGAATTAGTGCAGAATCTCATTACACACGATGGCATTTTCGATTTGTTAACGGCTCGTGGTTAGCGGTCCGAATGCGTGCGTAGTTGGTGGGCGACTAAACTTCAGACAGGACTGTGGTCTTGTATTTAATGTGCCGCTTGGGAGCTCAGATAACCTATCTACCTCCTTTTAACTTATAATATCATTGGCATGAGGTGGCTTGTAATGCGATGGTTTGAAAGTATTTATGATGACAATTGCATGTGAAGGCACGCACACTTGTTTACCGACTGGTAACAAGTTTCATCGCGCTTTGCAGCTTCTAGTATTTAGTTCGGTGGGTATTGCGAGTAAAATTAAATAATTGCGGGTTATCAAACATAGATAAGGACAAAACAGCCACTGACCTCGACTCTCGCAGACACGAATTCGACGTCTTCTGCTGCTCGCACACTGGCTATAGCCAGGCACACGATAGCCGCTACCAGAAGTCGTGCCATGTTTGCTGTATATTCTCTTTGATACCAAGAACCTATCAATCAAGGGGCGTTTGCCGGCAAGTGCGGCAAGCAATGGCAAGGCAAATCGAATCGAAGAATTTTGACACAGGAGATGACTGGCCTTGCCTGCCCAAAGAGTAATATGTGCCTGCCTGACTAAATGTCAGTCCAGTCATCTGTCAAATGTTTTTCGTTTGACATATTTTTTGTTTTTATTATCCTCGAGGAAAGGCGAGGGTCGCTTGACCGTAGAGTCAATGACTGACAAGACAACACGCCATATCGATTAGACTATAGAAATGAAAGAATCTAGAAAATCTCGTACCCTTTTTTCTGAGAGTGTGTGGTATGGTGCTTTGTTCATGTAGACGGAAAAGTAGTTTAGTTATTTTGACGTGAATTTGATGAAACGTCTTTTGGGTAAAGGGGTGCGAGTGCGACTAAAAAATTGGTTGTCTGTAAAGTCGGTTTACGGACGATAGTTTTACGTGATGACGTGGAATAATCGTAGTACATAGATCAAAGATCAGTAATTTCTATTTCCAGTAGAAAGATTAATCATCTTGTGACTGGCCATCAAAACTTCTGTTGTCTGATCTTGACAGTTTTACTTCATTAAAGACGTTTCCATGGTAACTTTGAATATCAACGCTACACACTTTCGTGCGTGCAGCCGGTGCTCATCAATTTATAAGACGTCACGTCATCACGTCAAAAATTAAGACTTTTCTTGTACTTTGCGACGCTACTCAGCAACCAGACTACGTATAATGCGCGGGACGGAGCAGCCTCGGTTGTGTTCTCCTCTAGTCCAGTATAGCCAGCAATCCAGGGAAGTCTCCGGTATGGCACCTACCTTCTCGGAGGTGATATTGGCTGGTCGGAGCATGCGCTTTAGCCCCTCCAACACAGCCACCCATACCGGATTACATAAAAAAAACCAATTTTTTTTTCTGCGAAAAAAATTATTTCAAACGTCAACAGTACTTGAGACTGTTAGCACCTTCAATATTAATCAAAGGCAATTATGTAGTTTGTGCGAATACGATGCCTCGACCGCTGATCAAGAAGGAAGTCATCAAAATATTCAAAACTCGAGCGGAGATAAAAAAGGATAACTACAATCGAAATACTTTAAAAAAGATGGCTGGCAACCGATCAAAATACACATTTCAAATTCACGAAATAACTTTGACGGCTGCATGCATGCGGCCTCCCTCGATATTTTTAGGTCTGGAGAACTTTTAAATAATAGAGTTTGCATTCTGTGATTATGTCAATATGGCGTGACACACTCTTCTCAATAACTAGAACAGTGTGAACGGATCATAAAAAAAAATAAAACAGAATCCTTGGAACTCTGAATGCAAACGTCAAAAAAGAAATTTTGACAGTTCTGAAATTTGCCGTGCCGTGTGTGCGGCCTGTTTTGTCCTTTGGTGTGGCTCTCGCTCGATTAGTGGAAATTTTATTTCCGTTTGCTCTGATCCTTCGTTCCGTTTAGCATGGCAGAAGCAGTCGACGCAGAGGTAGGTCGGTTTTAATGTTGTGTTCCCAGTTAGATAAGACGACAACGTTGGGCTTTCTGTGAGCGGCGCATGTGTTGCAACTTGCAGGTTCTGCGCAGGCTGAAAGATGTTCCCCTGCGCATACAGTCGGCCAGCCCGAAGGAGCGGCGCGCAGTGCTGGCACAGATCGAGGAGGTGCTGACCAACCCAGGTACGCAGCTTCATTTAATTTTTCCTAAACTACCTCAGCTCATGCTGTAGGTACTAGGTACTTGTTTATTTCTTGTAAAGTAATACTGCCTAACTAGAAATGTTCCTAGTTTTTGCGCAATTTTATAAATGAAGGATTGACAGGAATTTTGAAAAATGTATGTCTATTGAAAACAGTTTTGTTTGAATGTACTTAAGTACAGTACTTTAGCAATAGGTATTGGATTAAATTGAGTTTGTAATAGTTTAAACCTCCAGTTTTAATATTTTCTGTTTAAATTAATCCTCATTAAAAAATAAAAACATCATTATACTTGCACAATTTTATTGGTTTTTTTCTTCAGTTTAAAGAATATTTATTTCCCAAAAGAACATTACATTCACTTTTATGAGAAAATTTTACATTTGTTTTCTTTTGTTGCGGTTACAACATTGTAAATAAGAATTTGGACATGGAGGCCCACCACGTAAACCATTACCGACCGAAACACTCGACTCGGTATGTCGACACGCAACGAGGACATATTAATTTATAAGTACTTTCAGTCGATACTAGCCCACGTAGTGGACCACCGGACCAGGTAACATTTTTATTTATAATAATCTAGATATAAGTATAAAATAGAAACTAAAGACCTAGTCTGCTATTTATTAGACACTAAAGTAGGTTTTGATAGCTGCATATTTCATTCATTCTTGCATATTTCAATGTTGTGCAACGTACAAATGAGTATCATTTTAATTTAAAAAGATACATCATGTAATAAATTGCACAGAATCAGAATAATTGAACCATTCAAGCACCCGTGCATGTACGAGAACCGCCTTTGTAAAATTTCACAACCTTTTAATTATTCACTCTATACGTATAGTGATCACGCAACTAAACTAGCGGGGCCCACTGTGCAGGTGTGACGGAGCAGGTGGTGAGGTTCGCGTGCCGCACGGTGCTCAGCACACTGCAGCGCTACCGCGACGCGGCGTCGCAGGCCCGCGTGCGCGCTCTCCTCGCTGCACTCACCGCGCGACACAAGGAGTGGACGCTGCGCGCACTGCCTGCCCTGCTCGCGGAGGCGGGCGAGCGACAACGCTACGCCGCACCTTCGTATGTACATACATCTCATTCATAAGTGAAACGTGTAATTTGGCAAAGCTAAATAAACCTGTATTATAAAATTATACACAGTGTTAACTTTTTTCGCGACAGTTCAATTTTAATAGGTACCGAATATTAAACCATTTCGTATACTGATTATTTTGTGGTACTTAAAAATAAAATCTAAAATAGTGGAAAAAAATTTGCATATTTTGTTCAAAATTTTACCTCAGCGACAATTTCTCTTTGGGAATGGTGTAGCGAGCGCCGCCGCGCGCCGCGCGCCTGCGACCGTGCGTACCCAGCTGACTGACGACGTGTCGCGCGCTAGCCGTTGTATCGTGTCGATATGAATGTGAATTTTTTGATTTATTTGAAAAATCACCCAGCTTTCGATTTTTTGGTAAGGCAGTGCGATCCCTATTACGAAATACCATGTTTTTATACCAAATATAGAAATTGAAAATTTTAATACCAAAGCTCTAAAAAAAAATTACCCCTTTTTTCGGCATCAGTATGTGACCCAGAAAACCGCCTTTCGGGAATGTCGCCTATTTAGGTTACCACCATATAGGTATATGTAGACTATCGAAAGAAATTTATTTAGCGAATGTGAGTGGAAGAGTTGGGAAGGGTCACCCTAGACGCACGTACCTGGACCAGATCGGGCATGCGCTCAAAAAGGGTCAAGTACGTAGTACCCGTAACCGACGAGCATGCATGAAGAACATTATGAGAGCGGAAGAGGCGGCAGAGCTGTGTCAGGATCGTGCCACGTGGAGATCCGTTGTCTCTGCCTACCCCACTGGGAAACAGGCATTACGCTATGTATGTATAAATGATAAAAATATTGAATTTTGACTATAGAACTTTCATGAAAAACGTCTTATGCTTGACTTTAGAATTTTAATCCAGACAAGAATAGGGTAGTTGGGTCAATGTATCTCACTCACCTCAGTAAGAGCCAGTTAATGGCGAACAAACAACATCACAGTTTATTGCGGTGGCAGCGGCTGTATGTCTGTAGCATCGTAGCTCCCAAACGGATGGACCGATTTGGATGCGTTTTTTTTATTAGAAAGCTGTTTTAATGGGGATGGTTCTTAGCAATGTTTTGTAATAAAAGAGTAATAAAAGAATTTAGTATCTTAAAAAAAATGGACCGATTTGCATGCATTTTTTTTAAAGCTTGAAATAAAACTTAAATTATAAATAAAAACCCCCGAACCTTAAAAAGTAAATATTATTTTCCGTTTACTTACTTAAAGGAGCAGGGGAACCGCTAAGTAAATAAAATATAAAAACTCAGAGCTGCGCGGTTAGCAGTCCCCCGACTCCTTTAAGTAAGTAAAGGGAAATTATTTTTTACTTTTAAATTTGTAATTTAATTTATTTCTATTTCGTTCTCACTGGGTTCACTCCCATGATCGCTATCTCACTCTGACGCTCTGTTTCGCATGAGTTCACCTATCGCCAATGGCTCACTGCCCTAGGAATATACCCCCAGTTCATTGGTGCATTTATTTGCTTGCGCAGGATGGACACATGCCAAACTGGCTTGGTCGCTCTCCGCTGGTCCACGATCCTCATGGAGACAGCGCTGAAGGGAAACTTGGAGGCCGACTATGTTGACCTCAAAACGATCGTGCTGGGACAAGCGAATCTTTTGGCTTCCGTCGTCGCCCTAGGAAATGCAAAGAAGAACCGCAAAGCCTATACTGTGGTAAGATTTTTTTTTTTTTTTTATTATTTATTGTCCTCCATGCGACGGTGCTTGCACCTTTAGCAGGTTCGGTGATGTTGTCGTTTAATGGCATGTAGGGTGGGTCATCCCTTGAGTATTCTCCCCTTTACTGGAGATGGCTATTACTGTGGTAAGATACTAAATTTTTTACCTAAGTCTATATTTAAAAAAAATTATTTTATGGAAACTGTCACGGTTGGCTACATCACCTACAACATTCGTGACATCAGCCCATAACACCGGGTGAACTAAATGCCATGTCAGTGCTTCTCTTCATTACACACTGGCTACACTGAACTGGACTTACCACAGATGCGTAGTGTACCAATCGGTTCTGCAGATATTTCCTCCACAGAACTGGTAAACTCTGGAACGCTCTCCCTGTCCACATATTTCCCCACAAGTAAAGTCTCGGGTCCTTCAAGAGAGGCGTGAATTGGCACCTGCCAGGCCGGCATGGCATTTGCAACCCCCACGTACGACCGAATGTCCATGGGCGTGGTTAGATGCGCCATGTGTCGCGCTTAGTATGAAAAAAAAAACTTGGCCGCATAGCAGCCACGGCTGTGTTCTCCTTTAGTCCAGTATAGCCAGCAATCTTCTAGAGGAAGTAATAAGCGCACTTAGTACCAATCAATAAAAAAATAGACTAGATAAATATCTAACAAACAAAACACAATTCTCAAAAAGAGTGCCCAAGAATGATAACTAAATAAAAAAAAAAATCCAAGATAATGAAAAAAACAACAAATTTTAACTGGATTTAGAGGTATAAAGCCAAGACTCCCTGTCTAAAATAATTAAGCGGGGGGTGGCTGAGTGGTTTGGGCATCGGCTTCTAATGTGAGAGGTCCGAGGTTCGAATCAGGTCGGCGTGTACCAATGAGTTTTTTCTGACGAAAAAATTTATTTGCATACCTACACCTGCTGCTTCACCGTTCGGAACCGGTGTATAACTGTAGGTCCCTTCCTTTACTAGATGGTAGGCTCAAATTGTAGCCGACTGGGTTGGTACCACCGCACTGGATCTAAAATGGCCGCATAGCAGCCTCGGTTGTGGTCTCCTCTAGTCCAGTATAGCCAGCAATCCAGGGTAGTCTCTTTTATGGCACCTACCTTCTCGGAGGTGATATTGGTTAGTCAGAGCATGTGCTTTGGTCACTCCGACTTAGCCACCCAAAGAGATTACATAATCCATAGAGATTACATAGCCACCCATACAGGATTACATAAAAAAAAAGAAAAAAAAATTTTATAAATAAAAACCCAAAGGGACGTCTCCGGTACGGCCCCCTTCTCTGTTGGTGATGTTGGCTGGTCGGAACGCATGTGCTGCGGCTCCAGTGACTCAACAACCGATGTGTGATTGTGCCGTCAGCTGCACCGTGCGTGGAAGACCGTCGGCGGGGACGTGGAGGGTCGCTGGATGCAGGTGCTGCTGGCTCAGCCGTCGGAGGCGGGGCCGCACGTGGTGGTGATGCTCTCCGCTCTCTGCAGGCATCTGCGCGACGCGGGCCGCGAGGGCGTCTGTCAGGAGAATAAGGTCGGCCTCAACAATGTAAAATTTTATAGGCTTGTGCAATCAGTTAAAATCTGTCATTTTTTGGAATGAAACTCAATCGAAATAATTTATTGCACATCAGCAAAAAAAGAGCAAATGGCACACAAAGGCTGACTTACCACTATTAGTGATTTTTTCTGAAGTTTACTCTGTTAGTCATTCATTTTTAAGTTTCCGAATTAACAGTAGTAGGTTTAAAGACTTACATAAGTCGACGTTTCGCCCGCTACGTCACGGGCTTCATCAGGGACTGCGGGAGTTCCTGGAGCCGACGTCTGGTGTCCGTTGTCCAGTTTGACGTCTGGTACAACGGGCACCAGACGTCGGCTCCAGGAACTCCCGCAGTCCCTGAAGAAGCCCGTGACGTAGCGGGCGAAACGTCGACTTATGTAAGTCTTTAAACCTACTACTTTTAATCCGGAAACTAAAAAATGAATAAAATTGCTACATGTCTATCTGCAGGCCAAAATGCAAGACTGCTTCATCAAGAGTCTGATCAGCGTGAAGTCGCGCCCCAACTCGCACTACATCGCGGGCTCGCGCGACCTGCTGGCGACGCTGGACAGATCGGACCTGCAGGGCGCTCTGCTGCCGGCGCTGCAGAAGGCCATGCTGAGGAACCCGGAGATCATAATGGAGGCGGTCGGGGTCGTCTTTCAGAACCTGCCCGTCGAGCTGGATGAAATCGCTTTGGATATCGGCAAAAGTTTGATAGGTGCGTTTCTGTTTTCTGTTTAGTCTGAATACCAATAATACTAAATGTGGTGCTCATGGTGTTGAGCTGAAATTTACCAGCATTCCGCCAGTTTAGCACAGCGAAGAAGAACTCACAAGAAACTTGATTGGAATTTTTTTTCAATTTGCACTCCATCTAAAGGTCGGTCGAAACGGCTATGTCAATAGTTTGTGTTTTCCGTCCAGTTCAGTGTAGCCGGCACGACCGAAGGGAAGCACTGACGTGGCACCAAGTTGACCCAGTGTTATGGGCTGACATCAGGGATGTTGTAGGTGATGTAAGCCAACCGTGTCAGTTACCATAAAAAAAAAATCTACTTTACAAAAATATTTAACCTAAACACTCTGTGCTCACACTTTGTAAACACTTATGTTATGACCATACATCGGAATCCGCGGGGCACGAATGATTCAAGGTTGTTTAGTGATGGGACAATGTATCCACAAATATCGAAAATCGATCGTTATTTTAGAATAATATGAAATAATGTCGATTATTAAAACTAAGAGTATTTCTATAGAAAATAAGATATAATAAACAAATGTTGTATTTACTTTGTAGGTACAATACAAATCTGTTCAAACCACAATATTAGTTTTATTAGTATGGAATAGAAAGAATTTTATTTTTTTTACCAACTTACACGTGTTACATCATAATGATATTGAAGACTTTTTTGTTACTGTTATGAAACTGAATCGATTAGGCTATAAAAATCAACCACCTATTTTTTTATTTAAACACAAAAAATATTTTACATAAAAAAAAGGCCAAGGTTCAAAAAATAGGTCTTACAAAATTAGTTCATAGTAAGCTAAGGGGGGGTTCTGTATCGGAAATAGATCACTTTTGAAGAACAAAGAATTTTTTTTTTTCACAAAATTTTTTTTTTTTAATGTTAAATGTAAAAAAAAAAATTTCTTAATCGTTTCGGTTTCGTGCTAGGAACAAAAAAGTCTTCCAACACGTATATCTCTTTCTTTCAGAAATTGTGAAAAACCACAATTTTAGTTTTATTAGTATGGAATAGAAAGAATTTAATTTTTTTTACCAACTTACACGTGTTACGTCATAATGGTCATGAAGACTTTTTTGTTACTGTTATGAAACTGAATCGATTAGGTTATAAAAATCAACCACCTATTTTTTTATTGAAATACCTACATAAAAAAATTTTTTACTTAAAAAAAGCCCAAGGTCCAAAAATTTTTAAATAGGTTTTACTCCCTATATGATACAGAACCCCTCCTTAGCGTACTATGAACTAATTTTGAAAGACCTTATATAAATATGTATTATATTTACTTAATCGTTAACATAAAGTATACATGTTTATATAAGTACTGTAGGTATATAAGTATTCAGGTCTGAAATATGTCATGAATAAAATACAATAAACAAATAAATATGAGTATCGATAACAGTGTCGATTGTTTATTGATCGCCGTAGTCAATCCCTAACAAGGTCGTATTCGTGCCCCGCGGATTCCGATGTCTGGTTATGACAGATGCAGCAATTCATGACAAAGTGAAAAATTTTCGAAAATTATTTTTTTGACGAAATTGTCGCCAATAATAACGAAAAGTACTAAATTCCAAAACATACATACAACACAGTGCAATAATTTTTTTGCTGCAAACTTTCCCTTTATTTATAATGTGCACATTCGGCAGGCAACCTGCACTCGAAGGAGGAGAGCGTGCGTGCGGAGGCGGCGGCGGCGCTGCAGAGCCTCTCCGCACACAGCTCGGACGTCTCCTCCATACAGACCCTCATGCAGCATCTGTTCGCTGTGTACAACGGCTCCAACGGCAAGCTCACCTCCAGCGAACACAAGATGGGAGTGTTGTTGGTGAGTCTCGGCAGGCAACCTGCACTCGAAGGAGGAGAGCGTGCGTGCGGAGGCGGCGGCGGCGCTGCAGAGCCTCTCCGCACACAGCTCGGACGTCTCCTCCATACAGACCCTCATGCAGCATCTGTTCGCTGTGTACAACGGCTCCAACGGCAAGCTCACCTCCAGCGAACACAAGATCGGAGTGTTCTTGGTGAGTCTCGGCAGGCAACCTGCACTCGAAGGAGGAGAGCGTGCGTGCGGAGGTGGCGGCGGCGCTGCAGAGCCTCTCCGCACACAGCTCGGACGTCTCCTCCATACAGACCCTCATGCAGCATCTGTTCGCTGTGTACAACGGCTCCAACGGCAAGCTCACCTCCAGCGAACACAAGATGGGAGTGTTGTTGGTGAGTCTCGGCAGGCAACCTGCACTCGAAGGAGGAGAGCGTGCGTGCGGAGGCGGCGGCGGCGCTGCAGAGCCTCTCCGCACACAGCTCGGACGTCTCCTCCATACAGACCCTCATGCAGCATCTGTTCGCTGTGTACAACGGCTCCAACGGCAAGCTCACCTCCAGCGAACACGAGATGGGAGTGTTGTTGGTGAGTCTCGGCAGGCAACCTGCACTCGAAGGAGGAGAGCGTGCGTGCGGAGGCGGCGGCGGCGCTGCAGAGCCTCTCCGCACACAGCTCGGACGTCTCCTCCATACAGACCCTCATGCAGCATCTGTTCGCTGTGTACAACGGCTCCAACGGCAAGCTCACCTCCAGCGAACACAAGATGGGAGTGTTGTTGGTGAGTCTCGGCAGGCAACCTGCACTCGAAGGAGGAGAGCGTGCGTGCGGAGGCGGCGGCGGCGCTGCAGAGCCTCTCCGCACACAGCTCGGACGTCTCCTCGATACAGACCCTCATGCAGCATCTGTTCGCTGTGTGCAACGGCTCCAACGGCAAACTCACCTCCAGCGAACACACGATGGGAGTTTTGGTGAGTCTCGACAGGCAATCTGCACTCGAAGGAGGAGAGCGTGCGTGCGGAGGCGGCGGCGGCGCTGCAGAGCCTCTCCGCACACAGCTCGGACGTCTCCTCCATACAGACCCTCATGCAGCATCTGTTCGCTGTGTACAACGGCTCCAACGGCAAGCTCACCTCCAGCGAACACAAGATGGGAGTATTGTTGGTGAGTCTCGGCAGGCAACCTGCACTCGAAGGAGGAGAGCGTGCGTGCGGAGGCGGCGGCGGCGCTGCAGAGCCTCTCCGCACACAGCTCGGACGTCTCCTCCATACAGACCCTCATGCAGCATCTGTTCGCTGTGTACAACGGCTCCAACGGCAAGCTCACCTCCAGCGAACACAAGATGGGAGTGTTGTTGGTGAGTCTCGGCAGGCAACCTGCACTCGAAGGAGCAGAGCGTGCGTGCGGAGGTGGCGCTGCAATTCAAAAAAATATTTTTATCATTAACATAATCACTAGTCTTGAAATCTATAATTATGTGCCTACAATGGGCTTGGGTATGTTCGGTGAAGTCATTCTTGCTTAATTGCACACCTGAATATTTCTCCTGCAGGGTGCGGGACAAATGAGCAAGAACTCCGTGCCGGTCGAGCAACAGGCGCCGTTGATCGCGGACGTAACGACACACTTTGCTCGCACGGTGGAGAGCGAGACGCACGAGCGTACTCTCTGCTTCTGCCTGGAGATGCACTCACAGTGGCTGCTCGCGTTGCGCGGGGCACTGCCGGACTATATACTAGACTTGTTCAAGGTTTGTTATTAGTTTTTTTCCTGTTGTAAAAACATGGGTCACAGTGTACTTGGACACATGAAGCAAGAACTCGGGGCCGGTTGAGCAACAGGCGCTGTTGATCATGGATGTGACGACACACTTTGCTCGCACGGTGGAGAGTAAACGCACATTCTGAATCTGCCTAGAGATGCACTAGCAGTTGGACATAGTTACAGGTTACAGTGACTTGTTTTATAATATGTTTTTGTTCATTTTAATTTGATGTTAAATCACTAACTGAACTTAGCGTTGTTAGGTGTACAATTTAGAAAGCTGCATTTACCAGCCGGTATAGTCGGACATTTTGGTTATAAGATTGAAACTTAAAAACTAAGGATTTATTAACTGTTATTTAAAAAAAAAATCATATAATTATTTCTAAATACAATCAGTCTTTAATCCTTGGGAGTACCTACTCAGAAGTGCAAAAAGCACCACTTTGGGCAAGCAAGCTTACACATTTCCGGCTTTATCCGGACTTGGTTAATTTATTTAAAATGCGTAACGCCAGTTGAAATACAGATGTCCAACAAACTTGATTACTAAGCACATAGTGTTAGAAAGGAAAGTCCGTTTTGATCTTGATTGCCTTTATTTATATACATATAATCGCTTCAATAAACACCCTGTCTGTTAAACAGTCGCCATCTTGCGTATATAATACATTTTTTTTATAGAAAGCGCGACATGTGGCGCCGAGTCACCCATAAGTTGCCTAGCGACGCCGATGGACATTCGGTCGTACGCGGGGGTTGCGAATGCCGTGCCGGCCTGACAGGTGCCTATTCACGCCTCTCGTGTGCAGGGAGAGCGTTCCAGAGTTTACCAGTTCTGTGGCGGAAAGATCTGCAGAACCGATTGGTACTCATCCGCGGTAAGTCCAACGTATAGGGATGCAATCCCTGCCCAGTGCGCGTTGTGCGGAGGTGGAAAGGGGATGGCTGAATCGTGTTAAACAGCTCCTCGGAGCGTCCCTTACCGCGTCGCACTTCATTGTATTCTGTGCATGCAGTACAGAAAACAATGAAGGGTAATATTTCATGTGTGTTTTCAGAAAAATTTGAACTTGAAATCAACGACGCCCCTCGTAAAGATGTCCTACATCCAGTGGCTGGGGCGCGCGCTCGAGAACACAACGGCCAGTAGCAAGCAGCAGGAGGCGTTGTTCTCTCTGCTCGCCAAGTCTGTGGAGAAAGCGATACAGCAACCGTTGCAGGTACCGCTACGTTGACTGCTTTCTACTGCAATTTAAAGAAAACATAAATCAATCAGATTAACTACTACAATCACTCTACTTAAAAATTATTGTCATTCAAATTTACTGTACATAGTTATATCTATCGGCCGCGGGTGGCCGAGAGCTCTGGAGTCGAATTCTCTTGCGACAGGTCCGAGTTTCGAATCCAATCGACGTGTACCAATGAGTTTTGTCCCATGTAAAACTGTAGGTCCACCGGGTTGACTGGAGGAAATTGTCTAAGGCACTAAGTCCACCCTTGACCCATGTTAAGAGTGAGAAAGAGGCTTCTATTTCAGTGTAATAAGAGAGATAGGGTTGGCAATATAGGTTGTAAGTGAATTATGAGAAAGAAATAACATTATGTGGTACCTGTAAGCTAGTCAGAGATAACACTATCGTTATGAAAAGGGCTCTGGGTTGTATAATGTACATAATGTGAGGGAAGTGGTCGGACTATGTAGTGTCTGTGAGTAGGACAGAGATGTTGTGGTTGTTGTTGTTTGGTTTGGGGTTGGCTCTAGGCCTGCAAACTAATCCCGCTTGGTTGGGGACCTTCGTGCAAAACCCCGCAATCTCCAGCTACCCCAGCCAGCCTATGTCTTCCATGAAAGCCACAAGTCGACCGGGGTGTCTGCAGACCGCCGCCCTTAGTCGCCTTTTACGACATACACGGGGAGAGATGCAGTGGGGCTATTCTTTTAGAGTACCGGCCCCACACGGTACTAGGACAGAGATAGTAGGACAGAGTAGGACATTGAGTTCTGGAAATTTTGTGTGTTGTTTGTTTACATTTACCTGGCAGATGCGAGAATTTTCGTGGTCTAACCAATGATGTTTTAAAGTATAGATTCAGCGTTCTATACAATATTTGAGGAGAATTTGGTATTCAATAAAAACATTGCCATCTAGCGGTAAACTAATGAAACGCTTTGTAAAGTAGTATGCTGGGCAAGGACCGCGCTGTTGAAGTGAAGGTTAACTAGAGTATTACCAAACGAACGTTCGGCGAACGCTCGTCGGCCCCTTCGGCGATTTGTAAATATTTTGGAAATTACGTGATATATGTGTGCACTTATTTGTAATGTGTGACGCCGACATGTAGGCATTATCACGCATTATATTTGTAAAAAACTACGATCGACGCGCCTGCGCTCGTCGAGCGTGCGAGCGTGCGACTGACAGACCGTCAACTCAAGATAGACCATTTGGCTCATGTCAGTAGGAACCGATCGAGCATATTTGATGTGAAGTCTATTAATATAATTATAAGTCAATGGGTCTAACTAGATATCATATGACTAGTAAAATAAGGCTTGTAAAGCATTTTGAAATGTGACAAGTGAGGTCCTCTTGAACTGCGATACAAGCGAAATTTGAGTTACAGTAATACCCCGCTTTACGCGAGGGATGCGTTCCACAAGAAATCGCGTTAAGTGAAATTCGCGTATATCGGGGCTTGATAAAAAGAGAAATAAATATGCACATTATTGCACATACATACATACATACTTATTCAATCTTTAATTAGAAAATTACTAATTGCTTAATACCATTTTAATTTCACACGAAAAAACTAATAATTACTAATTAGTTAATACAATTTTAGTTTAACAACTAAAAAATGCTTAACATAAGCATTAGTTTTACGAAAATAAACATCCAAAGTTTTTTGATTTGAGTTTTCTCTTCGTTCTTGCAAAATGCGCTCGTAACATTAAACACTATTTTTGATTATTTGACGCACAGTTGAAATACGATTGACATCACTGTCCAAGCTCTGCAACAAGACCAACCCTGAATAAATCGTTGAGAGTGCTTCTTGGATCGGTATCGGATAGGTCGAATCCGCACAAAGCGGGGTCGCGTAAAGCGGGGTATTACTGTAGTATCTTTGGAATGTTATACAAGCGACAATGAACAGTTGTAAAGTGGTGTGATACTGAGTGATTAGAGTGCGTTTTGCCGCACTTTTTACAAATAAAATGGTAAAATGTTTTCGAGCGGTGTTTAATTTTCTGTCTGG
Organism: Nematopogon swammerdamellus; assembly: GCA_946902875.1. Taxonomy (NCBI): domain Eukaryota; kingdom Metazoa; phylum Arthropoda; class Insecta; order Lepidoptera; family Adelidae; genus Nematopogon; species Nematopogon swammerdamellus. The sequence continues at coordinate 1,045,417 of OX336335.1, forward strand.
CCCCAGTGCCGGCACTTCACTTGGCTTAGCATATTCGTGTATTTGGCAAACATTTCCGTTTCGTCTCCCTTTAATGGCTTGTTTAGAGCGAGATAAAACTAAAATGTTTGCAACAAACACGAATACGCTAAGCCAAGTGAAGTGCCGGCATCACAATATAAATCCCAGACAGAAAACGTTAATATGGATAGTCGGGTCTAACAAAATTTTCTAGAGGCGATTCCTAAACAACAACAAAAACGCGTTGCCGGCAGGTGACGGTAGTGTCGGAGGGAATCTGCGCGGCGGACGTTCTCCTGAAGCTGGACGCGAGCGGGGAGCTGCCGGCGAAGCAGCCGGCGCTGTGGAACTGCCTCGTGCACCCCGACAAGCACGTGCTGCTGCAGGAGAAGACCCTCGCCGGAGCCACAGACGATGGTAACTCTTATCTCCTGTTCATATTGTTTATTTAGCATCTATTGGCAGTACACTGCGCTCAGTTTTGTCATATTTACTTTGTAACATTCCGCCAGTTCGATTATCACAGCGAAGAAGAACTGACAAGAAACTTCACTGGAAATTTTTTCAACATACACTTAGTCTACTTCACAAAAATGTTTGCCACTGTCTAGACACGCGTGTGCTGATTTGTGACAGATGCAGCAATTCATGACAAAGTGAAAACATTTTTACTATGAAATTGTATGAAGTTATTTACCCACCACACTGCCACATGAAGCAGGCCAGTCTCCACAAACAGCACCCGTTCACGAGCTCCCTCAACCATATTATAGGGTGGGAAACGACCCGGACCATGCTTTATCAAAGCTAGTTCTGGATGAAAAATGACCACATAGCAGCTCCGGCTTTCTCTAGTACAGTATAGCCAGCCGTTCAAAGGGTAGGTTCCGGTATGGCACCTTTTCGTAGGTGATATTGACTGATCGGAGCATGTGCTCTGGCATCTACCATAAAGTTACCGAGGCTGACAAACAGCCTCGGTAGCTTTTTCAGCAGTCAGTCAGTCAGCGTGTAAGAGTCCACTGCTGGACATACGCCTCTTCAATTTTCCTCCAGTCTTCCCGGCCTTCAGCGGTACGGAACCACTGCTTTCCGCCGACGTACTTGATGTCGTCGTCCCATTTGGCGGGTGGTCTTCCCACACTCCGCTTTCCAGTCCATGGCCGCCAGTGTAGGACACGGTCGTTGTCTCTTCAGCCAACGTGCCCAGCCCACTGCCACTTGAGCTTAGCCGCTCGGTGTTCAATATCGACCACTTTGATGTTTCGTGCAAGGGGGGCGTGTACCGCTTAATTTCACGGCACGTGCGTCGGGTCGCGACCACTCCGAGGACGCGACTGATTGCAACACCCACTTTGATGACATATAATTTCTTCTTCTTGACATAAATTCTTTATTGCTCCAGTCAACATTAAACAGTAAAAAATACATTAGAAAATTTACGTAAGGTGCAAAGGCGGACTTATCCCTTAAAGGGATTTCTCAACCTTTGGATGTTTGAGATTCGATAATATAGTGGAATGTAAGTAGGTAGTAGCAAAAGAGTTGAGCGTGAGAAGTCTGAATATAAAATACATTTTTTTTTTTTTTTTTTTTTTTTTATGGAACCTGACACGGTTGGCTACATCACCTACAACATCCGTGATGTCAGTGATGACGTGATCCATAACACAGGGTGAACTAGGTGCCATGTCAGTGCTTCCCTTCATTTCATGTCGGCTACACTAAACTGGACGGAAAACACGAACTATTTACATAGCCGTTTCGACCGACGTTTCGTTCAGTGCGGTGGTACCAACCCGGCCAGGATAAACCCTACCACCTAGTAAGGTAAGAAGGGAAGGGACCTACAGTTTAATGTGGAATCCGAACCACGGTCAGCCTCCAACGGTCGAGCGGTCACCCATCCAATCACTGACCGCGCTCAGCGTTGCTTAATAACAGTTGACTAACCAACCGCGCCACTGAGCTACCGAGGCTGACGAATTTTCTTATCCCTTAGTCGACTTTTACGACATGCGACGGGGAGAGATGCAGTGGGGCTATTCTTTTTAAGTACCGACCCCACACGGTACAGATTATAAGTACATATTATAATATAGATACATATTATAAGTACATGCTAGTTAAATACAAGCCATACATATGTTAATTTTTAAAACTTTATGTATGTACTATAAACTGTTGATTTTCCAAATATATAAAATAAAATAAAATAATTGGTGTTGTATGACAGTTGGTGGCGGCAGTGTAAATGAATGTATAAAAATGTAATTAGGTATTTGGAATCAATTTTTATTTTAATCGGTGTCGTGACGCACACCAACAGCTGAGTGTCGTTATAACATTTATGCCTTTATAGTCCTCATACAGGTGGCGTCGCTATGCCGACACCTCTTGGAAAGTTATCCCAGTGTAGCCAACGCGAGGAGTTCGCCGGTGCACAAGGCGTTCGTGGCCGTGCTCATCTCTCCGGCCAAACAAGTGAGGAGTGCCGCCCTCGAGCACGCGAGGAAGATGCTCGCTCAGGAGGCGCGAGCGCAGGTATAGTACATTGCATAATATGAACATAGCTAAACATTATATTATTACCAGTGATCGGCGTAGGTAGTGCTATTACCGGGATTTGTTGACCGTTATCTTAACATGGATATTCCTTAACGTAAGTTACCTAGTCCACCTTAGATTTTGTTTCTGTGAACAAATGTTGATTTTCAATATCTGCGAATAAATATTGCTGTGTTTTGAATATTTGTTTTGTTCTTATCTTAATTATTTAATCATCTTCATATTTCACAAATTATTATAATAATTTATTTTTTTTATGGAAACCGACACGTTTGGCTACATCACCTACAACATCCGTAATGCCAGCCCATAACACCGGGTGAACTAGGTGCCCCGGATCCCGGGATCATCAATCCCAGAATCCCGGGGCATGTCCATATTAACATCATCATTGATAATATTTTATGTTTGTTAGTACTAAGGACGTACTCGCTTTATATCATTGGTTAGACCTGAACAATAGACCTATCTAGGTTCGAATCCTGGTCGGGATGTATTTTTTTTTCAAATGTTTTTCGATTTGCATTTTTCTAATTTAAAACATCATCATTGATGTTCTACGCCGATCACTGATTATTACTGATTCATAGCGAAAATCGGACTTGGATGTGAGCTATAAACTATTGAGAGAGGCCGAGTGGTTTGGGCATCGGCTTCTTATGCGACAGGTCCGAGGTTCGAATCCGGTCAGCGTGTACCAATGAGTTATTTCTGATGAAAAAATTTACGTGCAACACCTGCTGCTTCAGTTCGGAACCGGTGTAAAACTGTAGGTCCCTTCCCTTGCCCCTTACTGGGTGGTAGGCTCAAATTGTAGCCTACTGAATTGGTACCACCGTTCTGGATGTAAGATGGCCGCATAGCAGCCTCGGTTGTTTTCTTCTCTAACTAGTCCAGTATAGCCAGCAATCCAGGGAAGTCTCCGGTATGGCATCTATCTTCTCGGAGGTGAAGTTGGCTAGTCGGATCATGTGCCTCCGATTCAGTCAACCACACCGGATTACATAAAAAATAAAAACTAAAAACAATAGACCTATCTAGGCCGCAGTGACAACAGGGCTCAGGGGCCCTAACTCTGACACTTTAAAAGTAAAAAAAAGGTAAAACAATTTTTATTTCTCAGTCAGGAGTACAGTGATACATCCTACGTAATACATTATATAACTTATAAATAAGAATAGGTACAGTACCCCGCCCGACCCCCCTGATAGGAAAAGGATGTGGCACAGTATTTCACTCCATATAGCCAATGAGCTACATGCAGTCGCTGGTTTTAAGCCACAACCTATACAAAATAATCATTACTAAGAGAAGCAACTACAATCTACACAATAAAAAACCAAAAATACGTAGAACCAATATCTACCCCAAAAGTTCTTCTCACTAAAATCATAATGATCTGTTGACGACAGGTGGCGCGCTCGCTCGTGGCTCAGTTGAACGACACTCTAGAGGAAGGCAAGTGTTTGAGCAAGGACAAGAGCCCGCCCCCGGAGGAGAAGGGCGGCGAGCTCACCGGCAAAGTGATCGCGGACTGTGTCGCCGCGCTGTGCTCTTATAGAGGTACTAATATTTCACATTACTGTTTGATTTGATACTGTGCGGTGCGGGTAGTCCCCATTATCTGCTTGCGTCCTTGGATTCGATACAGCGCCGAGCCATCCGTCTTGTTGGTGACCAGAAATTTACAGATGGTTTGGAGTCTCTTGAGTCACAGACGATTTGTAGGTTCGCTTAGTCTGTTTTACAGATACTATCACCGGCGCTACTCTGTGGAACTGGCATCCCTTATTCCCTGCCACCCGTCCTATCTCCGCATGACTCGTCGCAGAGAGACTCAGCACCCTTTTGTTGTTGACATTGGGTTTTTGAGAACCCATCGGTTCTCTAAATCGTTTCTTTGTCGCACCGCTAGGGTGTGGAACTGACCGAGTGTGTTTCCCGAATCCTTTAAACTGGGTGTCTCCAAACGTCGTATTAACAGGCTAGACAGCCAATAGCAACAGTCCGCGGCTCCGCCCGCTTTCATATTTGACTTGTCTGCTAACCTCATAAGCCATTTAGCGTGATAGTAAGTAGCCTATAGTTGATGGGAAGAATCAAGCTATCCGTAAAAAAAAAGGTAAGGATGTATCTAGTATGTTTGCAGATGTGACGTTCATTTTCAGATTACCCAGTGGAGGACGCCCAGAACTTGGCGATAGACATACTGAAGTGTTGCCACCATCCGTTGGTGGTGGGGAGCAACCTGAAGTTGTGGCAGAAGGTCGTTCGCTACCTCAAGCTGGACCCCAAGAAGTTGATCGTGCTGTTTGTCAACAACCTGAAGAACTCGTACATCTGCGGCTTTGTACCCAGTGAGGTTAGTTCTGCATGTTGTTGTGTTAGATGATGTACACTGCTTCCCTTCATTTCATGTCATTGGTAGTGCACTAAAGTTTGTTTATGTTTTCATTTTGTTTGTTTTATTATATATATTTTTTAATAATATTTATATTTTTTTGTCTGTTTTCCATGTAAAATTTTTTGGAACCACCAGTCCCGCTCTCGACCTCCCTCTCTCTACCTATCCATATTCTGTAAGATGCTTCCAGTGACGTTTTCGAAGCTCTTTCCATATATGAGCTTAGTGTCGATCTTGGCAGCCCTAGATTCTTGAAGAGACTGTAGAGCGACTACGCTGGTAGTCCTCTTGCTCCGACTTCCACAGCGAAGAATCAGTCTTGAATCCGTTTCTCACAATCCGGTCTACTAAGTTGCAGTACTTGTTAAGTTTGATGTTGTGGTCCTTCGGTATGTTACTTTCCCATGGAACTGTAAGTTCAACAAGTACTAGATGCTTTGTCGCTTTTGAGAATATGAGTATATGAGAGTATGGTCTTAATGCTGTGGTACAGATTTCCGAAGGCATTTGGTAATGATTCTCATGTGTGTCCATCAACAATTCCCAATCCTTTGCTGCTCCCAAAATTTAAGAAGGTTTCTTTAAGGAAGGAATCTTTGATTAACTATGAAATAATGCCAAACCATGCTAAATTAGCTTTTAGACGAAACAACGTAAATTATCAGTGTGCAAATGCGCAGACGTCATCGAACGTGGTGTCGACGATTGTGGCGAGCAACCCGGACGTGGTGCTGCCGAGCCTGGTGGCGAGCGCGCTCGACGTGCTCAGCGACCCGGACCTGCTGCGCACCACGCGCGACGAGTACTTCACCTACCTCACGCCAGAGGGCGAGCTGTACGACAAGAGCCTCATACCCGGGTGAGACACTTGTCTAATCTTTGTTGAATAAGCAGCAATCTGTCATAGCAATACTCGTTGTCTACAACAGCGGTTCCTAAATAGTGGTACGCCTACTCCCATGGGCACAGATTACTTAATAGTTACTTCGTAACAGATAAATCTCTCCATAGAAAAAGTTCCATACCTTCGGCTTTAATAGCCTAATGTTTCACGTCGCCAGTCGCTGCGTGCGAAAATGTACCTAAACGATCGAGTGTAAAGTGATTATTGCTTTGCACAGGTTCGAATTTACACTAAATTAGCACGCCGGCGGCGGCCCGCCAGGCGGTAGGTAGTTAGCGCGCGCAAGTACATAGAGTGCGTGAGGCCTGCCAGGGGTACGCAGGCTCAAGATAAGGGGTATGCGTGGGCGCACTTAACGGCCACGTTTACTCTACCTCTACAATCTCAAGTAAAGATAAAGGCTCCCACTTATAGTGAAAGTTTTTTTTTTCTTAATTTTTCAAGAAGTTTTTTCCTATGATTATTCTTCACATAATTTTAGGGTTTTTCAACATATTCAAACGGCGCCACTAAATTTGATATGGCAAGCAAATTATCGTAGGTAGGTCGAAAACTTCATTAACAAAAATTAAAATCTCCTTCCAATACTACCTCCATTTCATTTCACATTCATCATTCTTCCTGACTTCTCCAAAGCAACTGGCAAAAGAAAGAGTTTTCATCAGCCCCAATTTATCGGAGCAAGAACTCATCTGCATTAGAGGGCATTCCTTTCAAGAAAGGGTTGACCCTGGATACCATGAAAAAGTAAGCAGGAAATACTGACGGGACCACGCCCATGGAAATCTAGGTCAGAGAAATCCATACCTACAACCTACAGTCAACTTCTCAAGCTTTCCAAATCACCATGTTTGGTCCTTCGAGCCGGATAATGAATGGTTGATTAGGGCCTATTTCGTACAATATTGTGATGATTACTAATGCGCATTCACACTGCCCAAACAACCTCCTCGAGACTGCTCGCCCGGTCTGGACCCTAATGTCTTAATCTTGGAGCAACTATCTAGCTACAGGTTGCATAATTAACGAGAGTGTTTGGTGGGCGGTGTCGGTGCAGGAACGAAGACAGCAGCGAGATGAATCTGAAGCGGGAGAGCAAGGCGTACAGCTACCGGGACCAGCTCGAGGAGCTGCAGCTGCGGCGCGAGCTCGAGGACAAGCGGCGCCGCGAGGGCAAGCTCAAGGAGGTGAGTGTGCGGTGTGCGGTGTCGTGCAGGAACGAAGACAGCAGCGAGATGAATCTGAAGCGGGAGAGCAAGACGTACAGCTACCGCGACCAGCTCGAGGAGCTGCAGCTGCGGCGCGAGCTCGAGGACAAGCGGCGCCGCGAGGGCAAGCTCAAGGAGGTGAGTGTTTGGTGTGCGGTGTCGGTGCAGGAACGAAGACAGCAGCGAGATGAATCTGAAGCGCGAGAGCAAGGCGTACAGCTACCGCGACCAGCTCGAGGAGCTGCAGCTGCGGCGCGAGCTCGAGGACAAGCGGCGCCGCGAGGGCAAGCTCAAGGAGGTGGGCCAGCGACCTCGACGACAGTCTCCATTATTTTTAAATGTAAACCACGTTGTTTTGAGAAACCAATGGTGCAGTCGACAGAACCAGCAGATTTGCGGACTGTTGCTAGGCTGTCCAGCCTGTTAATATGACGTTAGAAGACACTCAAGTTATAGGATTCGGGAAACACACTCGCCGGAAGACAGTTCCACACCCTGGTGCTGTGACAAAGAAACGAAACTCTGCGACGAGTCATGCGGAGATAGGACTGGTGGCAGGGAATAAGGGATGCTAGTTCCACAGTGTAGCATCCGTGATAGTGCATGTCGCGGCAGTCTGGCCCTACTGCGAACCCGGGAATTCCCGGGTGGGCCCTCGGCAGCGTTGGGCCGTGGGTCCACCGTGGCCGGCTGTCGCCGAATGCACGGATACTAATTTAAAAATCTAGGTCGGCGAAGGGTCAGGGGGCCCCACGTCCAATTTTCCGGGTAGGACCCAGATCCCCCAGACCGCCCCTGGTGCATGTCTATGCAGAAACTTTCAAAGAAAAGGAGGATTAAATGTATTTTTCTTGCCAAAACATCTTAAAAAGGTTCAGATATAAACAACGCTTTTCTGTCCATTTCCTCAATTATATCTAATGGCCCAAGGGTGGCGACGCTGAGTAATGTTTATATTCTAAAAATATACCATTGCCTGTTGCTAAACGTGTTTAGTTTGTGAGAATTGCTTAGCTCATCGAGGGGGGAGGGGTTGAAAAGAGGTTTCGAAATTAACTTTACACTACCAAAGAACAGTCGTACTCTGCAACAGAAAGAGTTAAACGGGTTATTCTTGCGCCATCACATCATGTAGGTAGATCTTGATGTGTGCTCTATAAAATGACTTGATTAGAAAACAAAATCAAATCATCGTGTGAAAAGTTGAACGGGGTAAAATTTTAAACTTGTTAAAATTTTCTACATATATCCTTCGTTCCGATCGACCTACATTCAATGGGGTGGTTGTTGTGTATTGAAATTTAATTGTCTGTGGACAGGTTCCTCTATCAGCCAAGCAGAAGGAAGCCATTAAGCTGCAAACGGCCAAGGAGAATGCGATCCGACAAAGATTGACACTGGTGAGTCCACACTTTAGGTATATTGACTTGACTTTACGTATAACCCAATTTTTATAACTATGCACTTCGAGCTGTCAAAGTCGTTAGGTTGGCAGGTCTGAATTCGCCCCCCCGCTTACTTCCTCACCTCCGCTGACGCCTATCAGTACACACCCTTGCTGTGTGTGTGTTGGGTTATACACTGGAAGAGAAGCACTGACATGTCACCTAGTTCACCCGGTGTTATGGGCTGACATCACGGATGTTGTAGGTGATGTAGCCAACCGTGTCAATTTCCATAAAAATAAAAAATAAAAAAATTAAAATACAATCAAGGCCCTACTGTATATTGCAGCTCAACTCTCGACTGACAGCGGCGGTAGGATTACTGGAGGGGGCGGCCTCGGGAGACGGCGGGGCTCTCTCGACGCACCTCAAGAGGTTCCTGCCGGCGATACTGACCGCCCTTCAGAGCCCTCTGGCGGCGCCGCACCTCACACCTCTGTACCTCCGGCTCCGCTACACCGTCTTCACGGCCAACTCACCCGTGCTGAGGGATACCATCCCGCATGTCACGCTCAGGTCTGCGATTGTCCGCTTACAAATCAAATCAAAATATACTTTATTGAACACCATAATAAGGAGCACAACAGGCGAGTTTAATGCAAAGTAGCATTCTTCACAAACTAACCTTTGGGATGTGGAGAAGCTGATAGGGCGGACAATGCAGTACAAGAGAGACGCGTGAAAAATAAAACTATTAAATAAATGGACACAAACATAGGTACATAGATACATACATAAAATAAATACTATAAGGTACGTACATATATTTATGCATAAACTACATATATGTAAACATATATTTTATAATATAAAACCATACATACATACATATCACACACGCTGAATCCCGAAAAACGGGGTAAGCAGAGTAATCAGTGTTGTGCTGCAAGAACTCTGGTAAATTGCAGCACAACACCGACCACCACGTTTCGCACAGTATTCGAACAAGATTCAATCGATCAAGCAGCAAGTAAGGCACGAAAACCCACCTGCTGCATGACTCGGTGGAAGTACCGTCCCAAGGTGAGAGGTGGCGATCCTGTCGCCCTTTAGCACGTCATCTTGTTCTTATCCCTTAGTCGCCTTTTACGACACGCATGGGTAGAGATGCAGTGGGGCTATTCTTTTTAAGTACCGGCCCCACACGGTACAACCATAATATAATAATATAACATAATACAACATTAATATAAAACCATCTGAATAAAAGTTACAAGAACGATTATCCGCTTACCATTTTGGGGAAAATATATTTTGTTTGTTCTCTTTCTGCAAATACAATGCCGCGCATAGATTGATGCTATATAACATTCTACACGCCTTACACGGGTCTTTTGTTGTTTTTTTATGTAATCATGTATGGGTGGCTGAGTCAGAGGGGCCAGAGCGCATGCTCAGACCAGCTGATATCAGCTCCGAGAAGGTAGGTGCCATACCGGAGACATCCCATTGGAGTTGCTGGCTATACTGGACTAGAGGAGAACATAGCAGTGGCTGCTATGCGGCCATCTTATATCCAGTACGGCGGTACCAACCCAGTCGGCTACAATTTGAGCCTACTAGTAAGGAGCAAGGTCTAGATGGATGGTCACAATGATGAACCATGCATTTACTACGAACCTCCCGCAGTAGAAATGCTAAGCCTTATAAATGTATTTTTAATGTTTAATATGAAATATAAAATTTTGAATGATGTCAACATTTTGTTTTTTAAATTTTTTAATAATAATACAATTTTCTTTATTTAGGCACTCTGCCCCATACAATTAACTCAATGTACACATAAAAAGGAAGAACATTGGAGAGGCGTATGCCCAGCAGTGGACGCTTACACGCTGACTGACTGACACACACATAAAAAACACATAAAGAAGACAATGACATCATAATTAACAAAATTCAGAATAAAACATCAAATGAAATAATATCATGTCTGTGTTAACAGATTAATGCTGTCGAAATGCGCGCGTTGAGGAGTATGTGTAGAGTTACAATGAAAGATAGATTGAGAAATAGTGTAGTGCGAGAGCGCTGTGGGCTGAAAGAAGATATAGTGACAAGGATTGAGAAAGAGATGCTTAGGTGGTTCGGTCATGTTGGAAGAATGGATGATAGGAGACTAACGAAAGAAATTTATGAAGCAAATGTGAGTGGAAGAGTCGGGAAGGGTCGCCCTAGACGCACTTACCTGGACCAGATCGGGCATGTGCTCAAAAAGGGGCAAGTGCGTAGTACCCATAACCGACGAGCATGCATGAAGAACATTATGGGAGTGGAAGAGGCGGCAGAGGTGTGTCAGGATCGTGGCACGTGGAGATCCGTTGTCTTTGCCTACCCCACCGGGAAACAGGCGTGACGCTATGTATGTATGTATGTTAACAGATTACTGAAGCCGCAATGCGACCTCGACCCGCGCTGGGAGGAGGAGGATCTCAGCAAGGCGACCTCGCGCTGCATCGGGCTGGTGCACGCGGCCACGGTCGCGGTGCGGCCGCGCGAGAGCGACCTCGAGGTGGTGCGCGAGGCGCCGATGCCGCGCGGCACGTACTTCACCGCTCCCACGTTCTGCTACACGTTTCCGCTGCTCAAGCACGGGCTGTCGAGCTCGCAGGCTTATAGAGATGAGGGAATGGTGCTTAGCGGGCTGCAGGTAATCTATTATATTGATAAGTAATATAGGTATGTAGTGTATTATGTTAGTAAAGGGTCTTTCAATAGGGACTTCCGACATTTTGACAGTTGATAGCGGCCATCTTGTTGAAGCTACATCTGTCAAATTGGCTGTCATTTATTCAGTCTGTTTTGCCAAATCACCATGGATGGATATAACGTTCAACAACACGTGCAAATGATAAAATTGTTTTATCAAAATGGGTGTTCTATTCGGGCAACAAAAAATTCGAAAAAATCATCTTCAGCGATCAAATCAAATCAAAATATATTTATTGCACTTGAAATGTTTTTTGCAAAAGGTACAGCTTAACACCGTAGGCGTTCTCCCCCAGCCAACCTTTGGGTTATTATGAAAAAGTGTGGAGTGGCAGAGAAGAAATAAATGAATGATGGATGATAAAATATAGACATATAATTAAAGAGATAATAAAACACAAATACAAATAAATGGAGAAACATACATATATATATATAAATATATACAATATATATGATATATAAACATACATACTTATAAATAACATATACAGGGGAGGTAACAATAGACTCTAAAACATTTATCTAGATGAATACTAGTGAATAACGTTTGTAAGCTTGGATGTAGAAGGTTATCTCCGAAAATACTCATCCGACTTTAAAAAAGTATTTGACCAATATTTAGGATAGACCTTCAAGAGCTAGTTAATAATTCTGAAGTTCCAAAAAGTGCGTCAGAACACGCTTTTTAAACACAAATACTGACGAGGATAGACGAATATCGAGGGGTAGCGAGTTCCACATGCGTGCTGCATTCACGGTGAACGAGTCAGAGTAGGAAGTGGAGGAGTGAGAAGGGATGGCGAGTGCTCGAGAATCGGTTGATCTCAGAGGAAGTCCATGTGCACAGAGAAATTGGAATCGATCCCGCAAGTACTCAGGGGCCCCAGTGTCATTCAGCGTGCAGAAGAGAGAGAACGTGAGAATTTCTACGGCGCCAGCGATGAGGCCCATTTCTGGATGGATGGGTACGTGAACAAACAAAATTGTCGAATTTGGGCCGATACAAATCCACATGAGATCCAAGAGCGTCCAATGCATCCCGAATAAAAAGTCACTGTATGGTGTGGATTTTGGGCTGGCGGCATCATCGGTCCATATTTCTTTGAAAACGACGAAATTGGACATTTCGGATGCGCGCCACCCAGAGAAGCCGGGGCGGACATTTGAACGATGTTATATTCCACACATAATGGCATCGATAGGCCTTTCAAACGAATAAAAATTAAATAAAAAAAATAAAAAAAAAAACCATTTACTCGCTTTTTATCATTATTCTTCTTTAGATAAATACAATGCCGAAAATGATGAAAGCAACTGTTCGAAAATTTAGAGAGATACGTCATCGACCCGGTGGCAGAATTGGTAACACGTTGGCGGCTCAAGCCGGAGTTCCAGGTTCGAATGCTGGTCGGGACGTTTTTTTTCTCTTCATTTTCGGCTTTGAATTTATCTAAAGAAGAAATATAAAAATGCAAGTAATATAATCTTAATTTACTTATTTTTTATTTTCGATTAGGCTATTTAGCTGCCTTTTGTTGTTGTTGTTGTTGTTGTTGTTTTGGTTTGGGGTTGGCTCTAGGGCTGCAAACTAATCCCGCTTGGTTGGGGACCTTCGTGCAAAACTCCGCAGTCTCCAGCTACCCCAGCCAGGCTATGTCTTCCATCGAAGCCACAAGTCGACCGGGGTGTCTGCAGGCCGCTTATCCCTTAGTCGCCTTTTACGACATGCACGGAGAGAGATGCAGTGGGACTATTCTTATTAAGTACCGACCCCACACAGTACTATTTAGCTGCATTGTGACTATGCCAGCCCCATCGTAAACATTGGAAAATCTCCAAAACATCTCTAGCCTCTGAGGGCGAGACAGAGTGTGAAAGACAGACACACAGACAGAGTGAACCTATAAGGTGTTCTAAAAACGCCATGCATCGGGTATGCATGGCGTTTTTAGATTGTCTTGTAAGACTTTCTTGTTTTCTTGGTATAAGAATGTAATATGGTTCTCAGGTAATCCTGCACCACGCGAAGCTGCGCGGCGACCCCGCCAGCGAGAGGAAGGACATGTACCACCCAGCCCTGCTGCCCATCGATCAGATGTTCCGGCTGCTCATTGATCTTATCAGTGAGTTTTATAATTATTATTTTATTCATTTATTTACACATCTATTTACGAGAATTTTTCATATAAATTATACCTAAAATATGCAAAACTTATATACAAAATTATTATAAAACAAATGGAGTTTCCACCACCACCAGCAAAGTATAACGTAGCTACAATAACTCGCTGCTTCTACTAGTTTTTTAGTCGCTGTACAGTCTCTTCAAGAATCTAGGGCTGCCAAGATCGACGTTAAGCTCATATATGAAGAGAGCTTCGAAAACGTCACTGGAAGCATCCTACAGAATATGGATAGGTAGAGAGAGGGAGGTCGAGAGCGGGACTGGTGTTTCCCCGCATCCTAGTCAACGTAGACTAGCTGACGGGGGCTTGATGCGAGCCGAAACGTGAAGCGTGCGCGGGAAATTCAGAGTGGCCACTCGCTAGTCCCGACCTCGATTAACACCCTCCTCTACTGCCGATGGGCCCGGATATGTTCTGTGAAGCCATTGCAAGCTTAGTTCAGCACGTTCTATGTCCTGTGTACTATCCATTCTGGCGTCCATGCCAGAATAAATCCTACAGCGAACCTGTATTTGCCAAACAAAGAGTGCAGTATAGATAAACTGTGGTGGTATATGCAGGTACGACGTCTGGACGTATACAGACGCAGTGCACGGCGGCGCTGCTGGAGAGCGCGGCGTGCGCGTCGGGCAAGCCGGGCTGCTGCCGCGCCTCGCTCGCCGAGGTCGAGTGTCTGCTCGCCGGCCTACAGAGCCCTATGGAGGTAACTCCGCTTCCTATACACTCTCAGACGTATACAGACGCAGTGCACGGCGGCGCTGCTGGAGAGCGCGGCGTGCGCGTCGGGCAAGTCCGGCTGCTGCCGCGCCTCGCTCGCCGAGGTCGAGTGTCTGCTCGCCGGCCTACAGAGCCCTATGGAGGTAACTCCGCTAACTGAGGCTGGCATGGTGAATCCGATAGTGGACTATGCTGTAGTGATCGGAAGCTTTGCCACTTTCATACCTTCATTTCTTGGCGATGGGTGGCCGAGTGGTTTGGGCGTCGGCTTCTCTTGCCAGAGGTTCGAGGTTCGAATGCAGTCGGCCTGTACCAATGAGTTTTTTCTGACAGAAAAATTTATGTGCATACCGACACCTGCTACCTCACCGTTCTGAACCGGTGAAAAACTATAATACTCGTATGTTCCTTCCCTTGCCCCTTACTAGGTGGTAGGCTCAAATTGTAGCCGACTGGGTTGACACTACTGTACTAGATGTACGATGAACTCAGTATGGGCCAGCAATCTAAAGCGAAAATTATTGTTTATTGTAGGTATAATTTCATCCATAGGAAGGTAACCTATGCTTGGATATGTAGAAAATTCTGCCAGTTCCACATTCAGTGCAAGGAGGACGGACAAACAAACTTCTCAAGTCATAATGTTTTGTTAGTTTAGTACCTTATAACTTATAAGGTTTATTGTAACTCACAATAACATTAATATTTATAATTTTTGGTATGGCATCTACTTACTACTAAGACACTGCGTGGTGCGAAGCGGCGGACAGGTCGTACCGTGTGGGGCCGGTACTTCAAAAGAATAGCCCCACCGCATCTCTCCCCGTGTATGTCGTAAAAGGCGACTAAGGGATATGACTCCCTTCTTATATTACTAGGTGGTAGGGTTTACCCCCCGGGTTGGTACCACCGCACTGAATGAAAGGTCGGTCGAAACGGCTATGTAAATAGTTTGTGTTTTCCGTCCAGTTCAGTGTAGCCGGCACGACCGAAGGGAAGCACTGACGTGGCACCAAGTTCACCCGGTGTTATGGGCTGACATCACGGATGTTGTAGGTGATGTAGCCAACCGTGTCAGTTACCATAAAAAAAAAAAAAAAAGAACACACGCCCGATGAGGGAGCTACAATTCTAGCCTACCGTCTTCGTTAAACGTCCAGAGCTGATAATGATGCCGGCGGCAGGTGGTGCGCGACGCGGCGCTGCGCGCTCTGCTCTGCCTGGTGGAGGTGTTGCCCGATCTGTTCCTGGACCCCGACCAGGCGCTGCTGCTCACCAAACGCTTCTGGATCGCCATGTTCGACGTCTCCGAGGAGAACAGGTGCGGCTCACGTGTTGAAAGCCCTTATTGACGTAGTATACACCAGCGCCCTTAAAGCTGATGCCTGTACTTTGTATGTACTTTGTACTTTGACACTTGATTGTCATACATACGTTGTTACATACCTGCTGCTTCACCGTTCGGAACCGGTGTAAAACTGTAGGTCCCTTCCCTTGCCCCTTACTAGGTGGTAGGCTCAAATTATAGCCCAATGGGTTGGTACCAATGTACTGGATGTAAGATGGCCGCATAGCAGCCTCGGCTGTGTTCTCCTCTAGTGCAGTATAGCCAGCAATCCAGGTATGACACCTACCTCCTCGGAGGTGATATTTGCTGGTCGGAGCATGCGCTTTGGCCCCTCTGACGCAGCCATCCATACCGGATTAAATAAAAAAAAAATATGTATGTATCCCGACGATTGGTCAAAACGGTGATGTAAATAGTTCGTGTTTTCCGTCCAGTTCAGTGTAGCCGGCGCGACCGAAGGGAAGCACTGATATGTCACCTAGTTCACCAAAGTGTTATTATAGATGTTGTTGGTGATGTAGCCAAACGTGTAGCCTGTCGTGTGAAAAATATGTGTGGTATCACCGCAGGGAGCTGGCGAAGTCGCTGTGGGAGTGCGTGGTGACCGCGGACATCCTGGCGTGCGTGCCGGACCTGGCGGGCGCGGTGCTGCAGGAGTCGCTGCACCCGGTGGAGGAGCTGCAGCGCGCGGCCGCCGACGCGCTCGCCGCCCTCCTCGCCGACCCGACCAAGACTGAACTGGCGCCCACCGAGGCACTCTACCGGCTGCTGCACATATACCAAGATAGACTCTGCGTGAGTGCGTTCAGCCCACAGTGGCTGTAATGTTTTAACGCTGGATATTAAGCTACATACTATACTACATACCACACACGCTGTATGCCGACAATCAGGGTAAGCAGAGTAATTGGTGTTGTGCTGCAAGAATTCTGGAAAATTGCAACACAACATCGACCACCACGTTTAGCAAAGTATTCGGACAAGATAACTATCGAGCAGCAAGTGAGGCACGAAGACCCACCTGCTGCATGACTCGGTGGAAGGACCGCGCCAAAGTGAGAGGTGGCAAGCCTATCGCCCTTTAGCATGGCATCTCGTCCTTATCCCTTAGTCGCCTTTTAGGACATGCACGGGGAGAGACGCAGTGGGGCCTCACACAGTAGTATTGTCTACTATGACTAAAATTGATATCGATGTGTAGATGTTAATAAATAAATAATGTTCTACTAGAAATCAGTTTACCATGCAGTGAGAGATTTTTTTTTATGAAAAGCGCGACATGTGACGCCGAGCCACCCATAAGGTGTTTAACGACGCCCATGGACTTTCGGTCGTACGCGGGGGTTGCGAATGCCGTGCCGGCCTGACAGGTGCCTATTCACTCCTCTCTTGAAGTTTGCAGTTGTCAAAATAATTTATTTCTTAAAGAACTGGGAATATTTTCAAAGTGTGTTCTATAGGAAAGGCAAAGGTTTTTATCCATACTAAATTATTATATATATATTTTTTTGGGTATAAGATTATCACCAACCATTCGTCTTGTTCTGGAACCTCTGACAACCTTCACTCAACAAGGTCATCCGACTGATGGAAGATAAAAATTTAATAAAAAAATATTTTTGCTTTCACATTGTGGCACTAGTGTACAAATGGTATAGCATAAAGCGCAGCTGTACAGTGAGTCGTTGCCGGCAG
This sequence comes from Nematopogon swammerdamellus, assembly GCA_946902875.1. NCBI lineage: Eukaryota > Metazoa > Arthropoda > Insecta > Lepidoptera > Adelidae > Nematopogon > Nematopogon swammerdamellus. The sequence goes on from OX336335.1 coordinate 1,062,604, forward strand.
ATGGTGCCCGCGAAGCTGGACCAGTTCGGGCACGTGCTGGAACAGGCGGTGGACGAGTGGGGCGGGCGGCGCGGCGTGGCGCTGGCGCTCACCGCGCTCGCGCCGCGGCTCCCGCCCGACGCCGTCTCTACCGCCGTCAAGTTCTTCGTGCAGCAGGGCCTCGGCGATCGCGCCGAGCCCGTGCGCTCGGAGATGCTCACGGCGGCGGTGGCCGTCGTCGAGCTGCACGGGAAGGTCCGTTTAAAGTTTTCTTTTTTTTTCTTGACATTAATTAATTTGCTCTTTACATTAAAAAATCTATTTTTTTATGTAGTCCGGTATGGGAGGGGCCAAAGCACATGCTCCGACCAGCCAATATCACCTCCGAGGAGGTAGGTGTCATACCAGAGACGCCCTGGATTGCTGGCTATACTGGACTAGAGGAGAACACAACCGAGGCTGCTATGCGGCCATCTTACATCCAGTACTGTGGTACCAACCTAGTCGGCTACAATTTGAGCCTACAACCTAGTAAGGTACAAGGAAAGAGACCTACAGTTTTACACCGGTTCTGAACGGTGAAGCATCAATCAATCAGAAAAATCTCGTTGGTACAGGCCGACCGGATTCGAACCTCGGACCTCTCGCAAGAGAAGCCGATGATCCCAAACCACTCGGCCACCCGCCGCTTTTACTGCTCGATAAATTTAGATTGAATAGGTTCAGACATAATCAGGGTTTATGGTTTTCTTTCATGTTTTGAAGTTTATTTCGTTGTGTTTGTGGTGTTTCGCGCTCTGCATTGAATCAACTGATTGTCGCGACGTCACTCTTACAGATAACTTTTTTAGAGGAGCGAGTTGTTTAGGGAACATAGACCTTACAATGTAGGTACCGACCAGATACTTTACGTCGTTATAGATTTCGTACGTACATGTGTACGTTCATACGTAACATTATATACACGGTGAACAAAAAACCTGTCGAACACCCGAAGGCAGGAAGTACAGTTTCAGATAGGTACTGAATCGGATAGGCTAGTTTTCTTTTTGAAATTCGGACAAAATTATTCAATGAAAAAATAGAATTAGTATCACGACCTTTTACTTCTAATGCAAAATTCTCTAGGAGGGGCGGCGGCGGAGCGGCGGCGCGCGCGCGACACAAAGCGCGCCGCCGCCTCGCCGCCAGTGTCATAAATTATCTTGAGGCAGCTTGAATTTTTTTTTTTTTTTTTTTTTTTTATGGAAACTGACACGGTTGGCTACATCACCTACAACGTCCGTGATGTCAGCCCATAACACCGGGTGAACTAGGTGCCATGTCAGTGCTTCCCCCTTTGATCGTGCCGGCTACACTAAACTGGTCGGAAAACACAAACTATTTACATAGCCGTTTTAACCGACGTTTCATTCAGTGCGGTGGTACCAACCCGGGCGGGTTAAACCCTACCACCAAGTAATATTAGGAGGGAAGGGACCTACAGTTTTACGAGGAATCCGAACCTCGGTCAGCCTCCAACGGTCAGCGGTCACCCATCCAAGTACTGACCGCACCCAGCGTTGCTTAACATTCAATAGCGACAGTTGACTGTCTGCACCACTGAGCTATCGAGGCTGACAAAATGAAATTGAATGAAGTGAAGACAGAGATCGTTATCTATGTCTTTAGTGAAATTCTTTGTAAAATAATTTGCCGATTTTAATTTTTTTTTTGTCTTCTGTACTGAAAATGAAGTCGGTAAGTGCTTTGAGGTCTGTTAGTGTGCAACAAACTATTATTTTGTATACCTAATAAGTTTTAGAAAACTGATATCACATGCTTAAGACATATGGTAGTAGGGTTTAACTTCACATCACTGTTATGGTGGCATGCAAACATAATTTAGTTATTTAAACACATCTTGATACTTAGGAATAATTGAAAAAGGGCATATTTTCATATAAATTTCGAAAAAAAAACTAGCCTATCCGATTCAGTATCTGAAACTGTACTTCCTGCCTTCGGGTGTTCGACAGGTTTTTTGTTCACCGTGTATATTGTAGGGGAACTAATGTGTGGTCCCTGGCTTCAGTGGTCGGTGGCCTACAAAGAGAACACCACTGACTCCATTTGTACATTTCCACTTTAACATCTGTAGGACACAGTGAGCGAGCAGCTGCCCGTATTCGAGGAGTTCCTGGACAAGGCGCCCAAGTCCGGCGGCTACGACGTGGTGCGGCAGAGCGTGGTGCTGCTGGTGGGGTCGCTGGCGCGCCACCTCTCCCCCGACGACCAGCGCATACGCCCCATCACACATCGCCTCATCGCCTCCCTCTCCACGCCCAGCCAACAGGTATATTGTGTTCTGGACAAGAGTTTGGTGACGGGGAATTTAATAACAAAAATAATCTACATACATTTTCTTATCTCAAAATGTTGAACAGTTCGAAAGAATCACTCCCTAACTGAATCCCTGCACGTATTCCTGTTAATTTATTATTATTATTTATTTGTACAGGCAGCCTAGGCTGATAATTTGTAATTTTTTTGTCATTACCTTAGATTTTTTTATTTATTATTTTATTTAATGATTGTCCTTCAAATCAAATCAAATAAAATAGTCTATTTTTGAATTGGTTTGTACTGAGTGCGCTTATTACTTCCTCTGGAAGTTGGTTCCAGTCGTCCACCACTCTGTTTGTTATGAAATGTTTGCGAGTATTGCTGTTAAAGATTGTTCGACTTAGTTTCATGCTGTGGCCTCGAAGATGAACGTTTTGGTTCAATGTGAACATTTGGATCAGGTCAGGGCAATCGTATTTACACGTCAGAATTTTGTACACCTCTTTTAGATGTTTACAAACTAAAAAAAATTGTAAAGTTCATCTTGAACTGTGTAGTCGCATGAAGTATTGCAATAAAATGTGCGGCTGTGCCGTGCGCTCGCAGGTGCAAGAGGCGGTCGGGAACTGTCTGCCGCACCTCATCAGCTCTCCGCTGCTGCAGGACGAGGTGCCCGCCATCACCAACAAGCTGATGAAGCAACTCCTCACCGCCGAGAAGTACGGCGACAGGAAGGTACCTCGCACCGACTGTTCGTTTTTTTTTATTATAATGCAACCATACAGCCACTCACATAATATTGTTTCCTTGAGTATGTACATAGAAGTAGATCCAGGCCAGGTAGACACGTTCCACTTCTTAGTACTAGTGATCGTTAACCCGTTGAGTCTCACAATTTTAAAACATGCTGCACCCCCCTTTATTCCCAGGCAACTTTCACCACGCGAAGAGAGTTCCCGAATGTGTTTCGAGTGTGTGTGGCGAGTGTGTTTCCCGCATTCTTTTAACCTGGGTGTCTTCAAACGTCATATTAACAGGCTAGACAGCTTAGCAACAGCGTGGCACCTAACTGAGTGTGGTTTCGCGAGGAGAGGGGATTTTGCCTCTGTCGAATGTATCATTGGTTTCTCGGCACAGCCACCCATGTTGGTCTAAAGCCATTTCAGCATAGGAAATATTCTAATGCTGCTTTCACGTAAGATGTGTCTATCTACAATGCACTTGGTATTTCGACGAATCACGAAGCTATTGTAGGCTGATCTTCACTTTTGTGGGTCAAAATGGTGGGAATTAACTTTGCAGTCTCAGCGTTGAAAGTTAACATTTGTCAGTGTTGTGATGTGGGATCGTAGGGGGCGGCGTACGGCCTGGCCGGGATTGTGCGCGGTCTGGGGATTCTGTCCCTCAAGCAGCTGGACATCATGACCAAGCTGCAGGACGCCATTCAGGAGAAGAAAAACTACAAGTACAGGGAAGGTGGGTTTAACTATTACCATATTTTTTATTGAGAATGCTTGAAGCGTGATTGACAAACAATTTTCTGATAGGGGTGGACTAAAATATACCAAGATTATGGAGCCCAAAAACATTACGTAAAGAGTTGCCCAATAATTAAAGGACGGCCCCATCATAATCCAACTGAGATAATGTATGTTTATAGCAAAGTCGGTAGGTTTTTAGACAAGATATACAAATAACACTAGAATAATAGAATAAGACTCCGTCTAACACTTCGATTACTCCTCATTGCTCGATGCGATTCTTCCATACCTTAAGCTTTCAGATGTCTACTACGGGACCATCGTTGGTCCAGCGCATACAAATGTACTGATCATGTATACACCCCCACCGTTGCGTTGGTCCCGCAGCCTAGTATTTACGAACGCAGCGATAAGTCGCAGGTTAGACAACTTTCCGGTATAAAATTTAGCTCCTTGCATACCCAAGTGATGGCATATTAGAACAATATTCATCATCTTCTACTTTAGCTCATCTTTTAGCCTGATTTTGAGCTGCGGTTGGTCCTTTTGACAACGTTTCTCCGCACTCGGCAGGCGCGCTGTTTGCGTTCGAGATAATGTGCGCGAAGCTCGGCCGCCTGTTCGAGCCGTACATCATCCACATGCTGCCGCACCTGCTGGCCTGCTTCGGCGACTCGTCGCAGTACGTGCGCGCCGCCACCGACGACACGGCCAAGCTCATCATGAGCAAGCTGTCCGCGCACGGCGTCAAGCTGGTCCTGCCGTCGCTGCTGCAGGCGCTCAACGACGACAGCTGGCGCACCAAGACAGGTCCGTATAGCTTATTATTGATAAGTCGGTATGTATTCAAGGCAGGTGTTGAACTAAGCTTGCGATGGCTTCACCGGACATATCCGGACCCACTGGCAGTAGAGGAGGGTGTCAGTCGAGGTCGGGACTAGTGAGTTGGCACTCTTAAGAGTTCTCCAGCGTGCGTCACGTTTCGGGTCGCGGCAAGCCCTCGTCAGCTAGTCTGCGTTGACTAGGACGCGGTGAACCACCAGTCCCACTCTCGACCCCCTTTCTCTACTTGTCCATACTCTGTAGGATGCCTCCATTGATGTTTCGAAGTCTCTATACATGAGCTTAACGTCGATCTTGGCAAGCCTAGATTCTTGAAGAGACTGTAGAGTGACTTCACTGGTGACTTCACTCTTGCTCCGACTATTTCTATTGTCTATACCGCATCGGTCTAGCTGGTGATTCTGTAATGTAAATTCCTAACCTCAAAATGTATTGAGATGGTCAAATTTTTTCTCGAATTTCATCACTTGCTTTTTCGCTGAAATTTCAGCTACAGAATCACGCCTTGAAGCAGTGCGCGTCATTGATGGCATGCATGTCGAAGTAAACAGCTTGGTTGTGTGTTGTGCAACGCAGGGTCGGTGGAGCTGCTCGGAGCGATGGCGTACTGCGCACCCAAGCAGCTGTCCTCGTGCCTGCCCTCCATCGTGCCTAAGCTGATCGAGGTGCTGAGCGACTCCCACATGAAGGTGCAGGCCGCGGGCGCGGACGCGCTCAAGGTCATCGGCTCCGTCATCCGCAACCCGGAGATTCAAGGTTCGTGTCTTGTACATTTTGCCTTGATACAATCTGTCATGATAATGTGTCATTCGATTATTCAATATAGTATGTGAAATCGTTTCTTTCCCTACCTTGATAAGGTTTGCAATCGCTTCGATCAAAACCGTTCAGGTTAGTACCACTACAGCTTCCATCAAATAACCCTATCAGGTTCGTCCCTGTCACTACCGCTTCGATCAAATAACCCGCTCAGGTTGGTACCACTACCGCTTCGATCAAATAACCCGCTCAGGTTGTTGCCACTACCACTTAGATCAAATAACCCGCTCAGGTTGGTACCACTACCCTTTCAGGATGGTACTACTACCATTTCAATCAACTTACACTACGAAAGGAGGATTGGTCGACGGATATATGGTCTGAAAGAAGATATAGTGACAATGATTGAGAAAGGAAGGAATGCTTCGGTGGTTCCGTTATGTTGGAAGAATTAATATGGATAGAGCTTCGAAAATGTCACTGGAAGCATCCTACAGAATATGGATAGGTAGAGAGAGGGAGGTCGAGAGCGGGACTGGTGGTTCCCCGCGTCCTAGTCAACGCAGACTAGCTGACGAGGGCTTGATGCAAGCCGAAACGTGAAGCATGCGCGGGAAATTCAGAGTGGCCAGTCGCTAGTCCCGACCTCGATTAACACCCTCCTCTGCTGCCGATGGGCCCGGATATGTTCGGTGAAGCCATCGCAAGCTTAGTTCAACACCTCCCCCTAGGAGACTAACGAAAGAAATTTATGCACTCAGCTGTATGCGGGCGTTGCTAATGCCATTCCGACCTGACTCACGCCCCTCTTGAATCTTGACGAACTGCTTGGGGGTAAATATATGGGCAGATAGAGCATTTCAGAGTATACCGGATCAGTAGAGTAGAGCCTTGATAATCCGAACTAACAAAAAACTACCCCTGTTCGGACTCACGAAGCGTTCGGATTATAGTATGTTAGATAGACAAATTCAATAAAACTGCTGTATACTTTGAAAAAATATATTGAAAGAAACAGTTACTTAGTTATAAACGATCTGTTTTAGTCTGGCGGGTTCTATTTATTGACAAATAAAAAGTTTTGTCCCTCAAATTACGTAGCATCATCTTTTCGGATAACGAGAGGTCATTTTCGTCAGCCAAGTCCAAGCAAGTGTTAAGTGCTGCTATGGCTCGCGAGTGGGGTATTTCATTGACATTTGGAGTAGGAGAATCATCAATAAAAAATAAGAGATTCGTCATTCCTAGATTTTTTTTTTATTTTTTTTTTTTTATGTAATCCGGTATGGGTGGCTGAGTTGGAGGGGCTAAAGCGGCTAAAAGCGCATGCTCCGACCAGCCAATATCACCTCCGAGAAGGTAGGTGCCATACCGGAGACTTCCCTGGATTGCTGGCTATACTGGACTAGAAGAGAACACAACCGAGGCTGCTATGCGGCCATCTTACATCCAGTACGGTGGTACCAACCCAGTCGGCTACAATTTGAGCCTACCACCTAGTAAGGGGCAAGGGAAGGGACCTACAGTTTTACACCGGTTCCGAACGGTGAAGCAGCAGGTGTAGGTATGCACGTAAATTTTTTCGTCAGAAAAAACTCATTGGTACACGCCGACGGGATTCGAACCGCGGACCTCTCGCATGAGAAGCCGATGCCCAAACCACTCGGCCACCCGCCGCTTTTTAGATTAGTCAGCGAGAGGGGGTCACTTGGCGCTGTTCGGATTATAGAGGTGTTTGGATTAACCTGAGTATGGATTATCGAGGCTCTACTGTATATGACTTTCAAATAATATCAGCATACGTATGTTGGTTGATTGCAGCCATCGTGCCGGTGTTGCTGCAAGCCCTCCAGGATCCGTCCAACAAGACGTCGGCCTGCCTGCAGACGCTGCTCGACACTCAGTTCGTTCACTTCATCGACGCGCCGTCGCTGGCGCTCATCATGCCGGTGGTGCAGCGCGCGTTCATGGACCGCTCTACCGAGACGCGCAAGATGGCCGCGCAGATCATCGGCAACATGTACTCGCTTACCGACCAGAAGGATCTGATGCCGTATCTGCCCAGCATCATACCGGGCCTGAAGACGTCGCTGCTCGATCCCGTGCCGGAGGTATTTCATGTCATCACTGTGCTAAGCACAAAACATCATCTTAAGAACTCTAGTCGGAAGTGTCTATTCGTAGGTATACCTGCATGCAGGTATACAAACTGCACTATGGGGGTTTTAAACGAAGCCCGAATGCCCGTGGGCGCCGTCGGACTACACCTCTGCGTTAGTCTGGCGCGCGACATATGTCGAGCTTCCCATAAAAAAAAAACGTGTCAAAAACGACATGCGCCGCCTCAACATTAGGTTAGGGTTAAATTACAGAAGATGCATCTTCTGTAAATTAACCCTGGTTATTTTTTTTAAACTACCAAAACATTCACTTATTTGATAGTTCTTAGTTAATAATCTCTGTTTTGGTTGATGGATGAGAAGAGCGGAAGACCGCGTGTGGTGGCGTGCCTTGGGGGAGGCCTATGTCCAGCAGTGGATCGATACAGGCTGATGATGATGATGATGAACCTCTGTTTGGGGAGAAAACTCGCATAGTGCAGTTCATACCTACGACTCTGGTCAGCGCAACGTGGTTCGCTAAAAATGCTGAAATACACGACTACCTTGATGTGCCAACAATAAAGGAAGAACTCTGCCAACGTAACATCAGCTACAGCAAGCGCTTATCACATCACCCCAATCAACTTGCAGCAAGCCTGCTGAATACAACGGGCAATGTTAACAGACTAAAACGGACAGTCTTTCTCGAAATATCTGAGGAAACTGAGGAAGCTGTACCTACTACCATACGGGGAGCCGCATTGATGGATGTGGCACCTTCACGACAACTTTCACACATCACATCTAATAAAAGTTATCCAACTGATTGTAGATGAAAACTGAAAAGAAAAAAAAAAGCTATGCCAATACTCGGAGAGCTTATTTACAACAGAACTGTGTGGGGCCGGTACTAAAAATGATAGCCCCACTGCATCTCTCACTGTGCATGTCGTAAAAGGCGACTAAGGGATAAGGACGAGATGTCGTGCTAAAGGGCGATAAGCTAGCCACCTCTCACCTCTGCACGGTCCTGCAACCGAGTTATGCAGCAGGTCGGTCTTCGTGCCTTACTGGCTGTTTGATAGTTATCTTGTCCGAATAATCTGCTAAACATGGTGCTGGGTGTTGTGCTGTAATTTAAAAGACTCCTTGCAGCACAACACCGATTACGCTGCTCCCCCCATTATCGGGATAATGCGTGTAGTATGTGAGTATGTCTTACTTACAACATATTTGATCCCTTGCCTTCATTCTTCATTCATCCACCTGCTGCATGAATCGGTGGATGGACCGTTCCAAGGTGAGAGGTGCCTAGCCTGTCGCCCTTTAGCACGGCACATTGTCCTTATCCCTTAGTCGCCTTTTACGACATGTACGGGGAGAGATGCGGTGGGGCTATTATGTTTAACTACTAACTCCACACGGTACAAAAGATCATATTGCGAAAAGCATAATATTGTATTGTATTGTTTATTGATCATTCATATGGCAGTTAGACTGCGCTCGAACTTGTCACAATTTGTTCTATCCGGTTCGATTACTTACACCCCGAAGAAGAACCGATAAGAAACTTCGCAGGGTATTTTTTTGTACATATTTTTACAAGTATTTAGTGACTGGCCACATAATAACACCGCCCATAGTCTATCGAAAACACAGCATAATGACGGGTGTCAGGTTCGCAGCGTGTCGGCGCGGGCTCTGGGCGCGATGGTGCGCGGCATGGGCGAGACGAGCTTCGAGGACCTGCTGCCATGGCTGATGCAGACCCTCACCTCCGAGTCGAGCAGCGTCGACCGCTCCGGGGCCGCGCAGGGACTGTCGGAGGTCGTCGCCGGCCTGGGCGTCGACAAGCTGCACAAGCTCATGCCTGGTGAGTACCGTGTGGGGCCGGTACTCTATTTAAGCCCGCGGCCTGAGTGGGCTGTGGGCTGAGTTGACCAAAGACTCTTCTTTACCCACATTTTGAAATAATGATATGAAAATATGTTATGAAAAATGGGGAAGTAAACTCAGATAAAAACGTCATCGTCATCATCACCGCATGCAAATTATTTGTATGTAGGTATTGTGCGGTGTATATATAATGTTGATATAAGTGCCTGATGAGAGAGAGTGAGTGGGCAAGGAGGAAGGGCAGGATACAGGGTTACGCCAAAGAAGTATAGCTCCTAATGTGCGTTCACTCACATTTTTTTGTGCTGATTTGAACGTGAACTGGATGGAAAACATGAACTATTTACATAGCCACTTCTACCGACATACCTACATCAGCCCTCTATTCCTCATGATTGAATATTCTTATTTGCAGATGTGATAGCGACAGCAGAAAGGACGGACATCGCCCCGCACGTGAAGGACGGCTACATTATGATGTTCATCTATATGCCTGGAGCGTTCACCGCCGAATTCACACCGTACATCGGCCAAATCATCAACCCCATCCTCAAGGCACTCGCTGACGAGAACGAGTACGTCCGGGAGACCGCGCTGAAGGCCGGACAGAGAATCGTGAACCTGTACGCCGACTCAGCCATCACGCTCCTCCTGCCGGAACTAGAAAACGGCCTCTTCGACGACAACTGGAGGATCCGATACAGCTCCGTGCAGCTCCTGGGAGATCTGCTCTACAGGATCTCCGGCGTATCTGGAAAAATGAGCACGGAAACAGCCTCCGAGGACGACAACTTCGGTACGGAGCAGTCACACTCGGCCATCATGACCGCACTCGGAGCAGAACGGAGGAACCGGGTCCTGGCCGGGCTCTACATGGGCCGGAGCGATGTGGCGCTGATGGTGCGTCAGGCGGCGCTGCACGTCTGGAAAGTGGTCGTCACGAACACGCCGCGAACACTCCGCGAAATATTGCCCACTCTGTTCGGACTCCTGCTCGGCTGTCTCGCGTCCACCAGCTACGACAAGCGCCAAGTCGCCGCTCGAACTCTCGGCGATCTAGTTCGCAAGCTCGGCGAGAGAGTGTTGCCCGAAATTGTGCCAATTTTGGAGCGAGGCCTTCAGTCCGATCGGTCAGATCAGAGGCAGGGAGTCTGCATCGGCCTTGGTGAAATTGTCGCGTCGACTTCCCGAGATACCGTACTCACCTTTGTCGATGGACTCGTTCCTACTGTCCGCAAGGCATTGTGCGATCCGCTGCCCGAGGTGAGGGTTGCCGCTGCGCGGACCTTCGACAGCCTCCACGCGACCGTCGGAACGAAGGCCTTGGACGACATCCTCCCGCACATGCTAGAGGGCCTCAACGACCCGGATCCCGCCGTGGCCGAGGCCACGCTCGACGGGTTGAGACAAGTCATGGTGATCAAATCTCGTGCGGTTCTCCCCTACCTCGTGCCGCAGCTGACGGCGCCGCCGGCCAACACGCGCGCCCTCTCCGCCCTGGCAGCGGCCGCCGGAGACGCGCTCGCGAAGCATCTGCACAAGATACTGCCCGCGCTGCTGACGGCGCTCACCGCCGCGCACGACACGCCCAACGAGGCCAAGGAGCTGGAGCACTGCCGCGGCGCGCTGCTGCCGGTTACAGACGAGGTCGGCGTGCGGAGCATCGTGGACGCGCTGCTGGAGGCGGCGCGGACGACCACCGCGCCGGCGGGGAGGAAGCGCGCGGCGGCGGCGCTGCTGTGCGCGTTCGTGACGCACACGCGCGCCGACCTCGCGCCGTACGTGCCGCAGCTGCTGCGCGGGCTCATCCTGCTGTTCGCGGAGCGGGAGCGCGAGGTGCTGCAGATGGCGTGGGAGGCACTGCAGGCCCTCACCAAGACGCTGGACGCGGAGAGGCAGATACAGCACGTGTCGGACGTGCGGCAGGCCGTCCGCTTTGCCTCCTCCGATCTCAAGGGGGAACTGCTGCCCGGATTCTGTTTGCCAAAGGTACTTTGTTTGTTTTATAATATGAGTGTCTGGTTATGAAGTGGATAAATTCCATCGCTGACGGTCTAATAAATATACCAATTTGATTACACTTTTCATGTATTTTACTAGACTTTGTATGTATGAGACAACGAGCGGTTGAATGGTGCATTTCAGCATTGTACCCTCAAGTTTCTTCTATATTATGTCAACATTTCACAGGATTGGGATTGCATCAGTGTCATGCCATATAGAATTATAAATTAATGGAGAAGTAGCATGCTATACCCTGGTACCGTGAGATCTAACTTCAGATTTCGGTTACAAGAACTTTCGTCCTCTTGGAGAAGGCTTGCTTGTTCAATTCTGCATTATTGATCTCCAGACTGTAATGTCCATATCCGATCTCCTCCAGGCTACAGTCTAGAAGGTGGAGATCACCCTAATGGTGGCCAACCTTGATTAGAAGAAAGTACGCTGAGAAAAATAATCTATACACCTTTGTATTATATTTCGTTAAATGTGTGTATGTGATTTTCCAGGGTATAGCTCCGATTCTGCCCCTCTTCCGAGAGTCGATCCTGAACGGTCTGCCGGAGGAGAAGGAGAACGCGGCGCTCATGTTGGGCGAGGTGATCAAGCTGACGTCGCCGCAAGCGATACAGCCCTCGGTTGTGCACATAACGGGACCGCTCATCAGGATCCTTGGAGACCGCTTCAACTCCAACGTCAAGGCTGCTGTGCTGGAGACTCTAGCCCTTTTATTGTCTAAGGTAAGCTTTCCATGCTGAGCTAATTCCCCAATTTTATTGGAGGGTTCATTAACCACTCACGCGTCGCTGTTTCACTGTTATGGAATGGCACGCTAAAGTAACGTGAAGTGTCGCCTTCCACCTGCACGGCCGACTTTCGGGATTGAATTACAGCTTCCACTAAGTCATACAGACAATATTGTTATTAGTAAGTGTATACACTGACAGCTTTAAGCTGATACTTGTAATTTGTATGTGCACTCAAGTACTTGATTCTCACTTTTATTGTCTTGAAACTACATAGATCTGACTTATCGTTTCCAGGTCGGCGTAATGCTGAAGCAATTCCTACCTCAGCTGCAAACCACATTCCTCAAAGCGCTAAACGACACGAACCGCCCGGTGCGAATAAAGGCCGGCTACGCGCTCAGCCAGCTGGTGCTGATCCACACGCGCGCCGACCCGCTGTTCGTGGAGATGCATAACGGCATCAAGAACACCGACGACCCGGGCATACGCGAGACCATGCTGCAGGCGCTGCGGAGCATCATCACGGGAGGAGGAGACAAAATGTCCGATCCTCTCGTCCTCAGCATTCTCACCACGCTAACCAATCCGTCGCTACTGGCGCACGCCGAGGATCCCCCGAGATCGGCCGTCGGGGGTTGCCTGGGGGCGCTCCTACACTGTCTGTCCAACACGCACCTAGACGCGGCCCTCCACCACCACATCCTCAGCAGCGACACGTCGGACTGGGCGTTGCTGCACGGCCGCAGTTGCGCGCTATTCGTGGCGCTGAAGGAAACGCCCGAGGCGATATTCCAGGAGCAGTACGAGGAGAAGATTAAAAAGACCCTGATGGGATACCTGACTAGTGATAAAGTGCACATTGTTAGCAGCGGAATACTTGGAATCGGTTACCTGCTGAGGTACCTACTAAATAACGAGAGGCCCATTCCGCATAATTTAATCTCCGTGTTCGTGAGGGTGAGTAAATTTTAAGTTTTCAGTAGTCTTCTAGAACTGGAACGCGGACAATCAATCAGTGGCAAGAATAATAAATATAACCTGACCTTAATAACCTTAACAGGACACTGCAGACTAAATAAACACCCACACCAAATGGGCCTTAGCGACACACCGGTGTGCAGTCTCTGTACTGAGGATGATGATGAAACACTCATACACATCCTTTGTGAATGTGAAGTGCTCATTCACAGTAGAGGCCGTATTCTTAGGGGTTATATTTTTAACCCATGCCAAATGCAGGCACTCAAACCCCAAGAATATAACTTGATTCATTGCGGAAATCGGACTTGGGGGTGAGCTATTAACTTTTGAGAGATCACAATAGATCTTCCTAGGTCGCAGTGACAACAGGGCCCAGGTGTCCTACCTAACTCTCACACTTTAAATCGTAATTATAAGAATAATAAATCCTGTTTGAGAAGATCGACGGCAAAACATTATTTTGCTACAAATCCCAAAATAAAACGTTAAACCGTTGGTACAACTGGTATGTTTTAATTTATTTTGCAAAGGGAAATATTAACAACCTTCTGAGTTAGCGAGTAGCCTCGCGAGGCCGCCTCGGCCGCATGTCGAGCGAGGCCGCCTCGGCCGCATGTCGAGCGAGGCCGCCTCGGCCGTATGTCGCGCGAGGCTGCCTCGCTACAAAACCAACGTCGCGAGGCTGCTGCGTGACGAAAAGCCGAGCTGTAAGCCGTCCGACGACAGAGAACGCAGCCGAAACTGCTATAGTGTTCCAACTAAAAGTTCCCTTCGCCATTATGTTGGCTCCACTGTCAGTGCTTAAATTCGTGCTGCCAGATTGTGAAGATTATATTACCTAATAATGTAATCGGCATTTACAAGATTATATTACATAATAATGTAATCGGCAGTTACCGTACAAAAAATACGGTAAATACTGATAATTATGGGTAAATCTGTATGCATAGCAACCCTCAACGCTGTTTTGACAGATAGACAGTGGAGCCAACATAACGGCGAAGGGAACTTTTAGTTGGAACGCCCTCTATGCCACAATCTTACGTCCATTACGGTGGTACCAACCGGTTCGGCTACAATGTGAGAGCTTACCGCCTAACTATGAAATTGGGACTTGCAGTGCATGAACCACCAGAGCAACGACGTGAAGCAGCTGCTGGGGCGGGTGTGCGCGATGCTGGGTCGGTCGGCGGCCGCGCCGCACACCGCGCCGGACCTGCTGCGCCTGCTGATACCCACCCTCGTCAACGGCACCAAGGAGAAGAATAGCTACGTCAAGGCCAACTCGGAGCTCGCTCTCATCTCCGTACTGAAGCTGCGCGACGGCGACGAAGTACACCAGGTGAGAATATGTCCACGTATCATCAATCATGGTTGTATAAGGTCTTTCAATAGTAGGTAACGCTACGCTAAGGGGTGTATGTGTATCAGATACTACACGTTTCCATACCAAATTTTTTTTTACGATATAAAAAACTTATATACTTATTAAGGTGAAATACGCGCACTTCACGTATAAAATTCGAGGAGTAGGTTTTTTATATCGTAAAAAAAAAATTGGTATGGGAACGTGATCAGTATCTGATACACATACACCCCTTAGCGTTAAGTTACCTACTCATGAAAGACCTTATACAGCTTAAGGCTGCTTAAAGCAGTTGTGTGTAAGGTTGATTGGAAGAAATTGCAATAAGTTCATCTTCACTGCAGAAATGTGAACATTTCATGATTATGCAATGTTCGAGAGGATTGTAGTTGTGTTGCAAGTGATATTTTTGAGGATTCTATACGGCAAGATGAGGTAACAAGAGCGCTCTGTCGTTCGGTAGTGATTCTCAAATACGATTTTTGTTTAATGCTGATCCAGAAAAAACATGGTAACTATAAATGGATAAAAAAAAACCTTTTGTAGCTTAGGTATATGGATATGTTATGAGGTAAGAAATCTTGTGGTGGTAATATTGTGCCTGGGACACGCTGTATAACTAGAAGAGTTTTGTCAGAGAGCTACCGAGAGCTCAGTGGTGCGGTCGGTCGACTGTTGTTAAGCACACCTGGGCGCAGTCAATACTTGGATGGGTGACCGCTCGACCGTTAGAGGCTGACTGTGGTTCAGATTCCACGTAAAACTTTCCCTTACCTTACTAGGTGGTAGGGTCTATCCCGCCCGGGTTGATACCACCGCACTTAATGAAACGTCGGTCGAAACGACTATTTAAATAGTTCGTGTTTTCCACGCAGTTGAGTGTAGCCGACATGAAATGTAGGGAAGCGCTGACATTGCACCTAGTTCACCCGGCGTTATGGACTGACATCACAGATGTTGTAGGTGATGTAGCCAACTGTGTCAAGTTTCCATAAAAAAATAAAAAGAGACTGAGTACAAAATATGTGTTGTTGCAGCAATGTGTGCAGCTACTGGAGGCGGGTGCGCGAGAGAGCCTCGCGGACGTCGTGAGCCGCGTCCTGCGCAAGAGTCTGGCGGCGCCCGGCGGCCGCGAGGAGGAGCTCGACTCCACCCTCCTCACCTGATGGGAGCCGCCGCGGGGACCGCTCTCACTCCTTCCCCGTTCCGACCTCTCTACGCATTACGCCCCGCCATCCTGTAGACTATATTCTGTCTATTTTTATTTGAGAGACCATCATTTATGTTCCCAGTCAGACTGCTCTTATATCATATTATATTCTATCTATTATTCTTTCAGAGAACCTGTAAATTACCAGTTAAGTTTCTTCCGTCTTATTCGTACTGAGCTACTCGTAAGTGTTATTCGGAGGCAATTTGTTGTCGCACTCTGTTTAATTTATTCAGACCCAGTCGTCTGGTGTAGTGTAATATTGTATGAAATTCATCGTAGACTCGATGCCAGTTTAAAATTGTCAATGTTCTCAATAAAACAATATGCATTTACTTAAATCAATTCATTGTTTTATTTATGTAGATAAATTTGAATAAAAATTAAACATACAAAGAATTTTACGCTTAGACTCAATTCACACCGAGTTGGCAGAGGTCGGCACCGAAGCGGCGAGCTGTTTCAGTGCCAACGTTTACGCACCACTTGCCGCTGCCTCCTCGGTGTGAATTCAGCTTTATAGTTTGAATTGAAAAAAATAAAATGGGTAGTACCGTAATCGAATATTCAGTAGAACTACAGACATCAGAGTTAATAAATTGTCAAGTTGGAAATATGAATACAGTAGGCGCTCGGTAATCCGGCACTCAAATTTTTTCACCTATGCCGGATTGCTGGAACTCCCGGGTTATTGGATACATACACTGCGCGCACTACGTAATTCAACAAAAAAAAAAAACAGACGCATAGTTTTTCTGTCAAAGTCGGGGCCGGACTGAGCGCGAGAGAAAATTTTGCTATGCTCACCCGAATCCCCCCGCTCTATAGTAGTGCAGGAGTGCAGGATTATAGAGCGGGTCAGCTGAGGCTAAAAATGCCGGACTACTGGGCATGCCGGACTGTCGAGCGTCGGATTACCGAGTGCCTACTGTATTAGTCATGGAGGTTTGTCTAAGCAAACTAGGTACGCGCTCACCAAATGGGGGCATATGTCATTCAAGTGGGCATTACTTCAGTCCCTGACTCAGCACGTGTGGAGTTAATGGTGCGTGAATTGTGGACCACGAAGTCATACCTCCCCTCCCCCCGCCACCTGCACTGGTTTTACAACCTCCTCTAATTACTTCCTCCGTGATATTCATACATCGGAATCCGCGGGGCACGAATGATTCAAGGTTGTTTAGTGATGGGACAATGTATCCACAAATATCGAAAATCGATCGTTATTTTAGAATAATATGAAATAATGTCGATTATTAAAACTAAGAGTATTTCTATAGAAAATAAGATATAATAAACAAATGTTGTATTTACTTTGTAGGTACAAGACAAATCTGTTCAAACCACAATATTAGTTTTATTAGTATGGAATAGAAAGAATTTGATTTTTTTTACCAACTTACACGTGTTACATCATAATGATATTGAAGACTTTTTTGTTACTGTTATGAAACTGAATCGATTAGGCTATAAAAATCAACCACCTATTTTTTTATTTAAACACATAAAAAAATATTTTACATAAAAAAAAGGCCAAGGTCCAAAAAAATAGGTCTTACAAAATTAGTTGATAGTAAGCTAAGGGGGGGTTCTGTATCGGAAATAGATCACTTTTGAAGAACAAAGAATTTTTTTTTTTCACAAAAAAATTTTTTTTTAATGTTAAATGTAAAAAAAAATTTTTCTTAATCGTTTCGGTTTCGTGTTAGGAACAAAAAAGTCTTCCAACGCGTATATCTCTTTCTTTCAGAAATTGTGAAAAACCACAATTTTAGTTTTATTAGTATGGAATAGAGAGAATTTAATTTTTTTTACCAACTTACACGTGTTACATCATAATGGTCATGAAGACTTTTTTGTTACTGTTATGAAACTGAATCGATTAGGTTATAAAAATCAACCACCTATTTTTTTATTTAAATACCTACATAAAATTGAAAGACCTTATATAAATATGTATTATATTTACTTAATCGTTAACATAAAGTATACATGTTTATATAAGTACTGTAGGTATATAAGTATTCAGGTCTGAAATATGACATGAATAAAATACAATAAACAAATAAATATGAGTATCGATAACAGTGTCGATTGTTTATTGATCGCCGTAGTCAATCCCTAACAAGGTCGTATTCGTGCCCCGCGGATTCCGATGTCTGGTGATATTACATAAGTCACTAGAAAACCTCATACAATAAAGTAAATCATCCATCACTCAACAATATTACACGCTCCAGTCAAATACGTGCAACTGAACTGTTGTTTACATTTTGTCTGTTAATTCAAACGACCACTGAGCCTAGGGACAAAGTATTTTTATCGCAACCAACACGCGCCGCCGCCGCCGAGCGCCATATCCCATTGGCTATTGCTCGAATCACTCGCTCCCCGCTTCGCTCTGCACACTCGATTTTAGGCGCACTCGATTTTAGGTGCACTGGATATTAGGTGCACTCAATTTTAGGTGCACTCCATTTAAGGTGCACTGAATTGTAGGTGCACTCAATTTTAGGTGCACTCCAATTAAGGTGTACTCGATTTTAGGCGCACTCGATTTTAGGTGTACTGGATATTAGGTGCACTCAATTTTAGGTGCACTCCATTTAAGGTGCACTGAATTGTAGGTGCACTCAATTTTAGGTGCACTCCATTTAAGGTGTACTCGATTTTAGGCGCACTCGGTTTAAATATGTAAAAGAGGCTTTGTTATGCCCCTAGGCTCAGCGACTTAGTCTTAAATGTAATAATTACATTATCTAAGCAATAGTTAAAACTATAAGTCAAGAAGTTGTCAATTATGTCAATATTATATACCTAGACACTTCGTTCCAGTAAAACGTGGATGTGGATGATACAGAAACAAAGCAAAGCAGATTGTCTGAACATATATCTATGATTCAATAGATTTAGAAGAAAACATTGTACATTTTGACAAAAAGCTCTATAGAGTGTACAATAAGTATGGCCATCATTCTAAAAGGCCGGCAAGACGACCGTGACGTACACACATTCCTCTCCTTATCCAGTATTCGACTGATTCAACCACTGTGACGGACTTGTGCTAAGTTTGAGCCTTAATTGCTAGGAATATGAAGTATTTAACAATTTCTTATACACTATTCACACAATAAGGGAGGCAGAGCAATTTCCCGTCTATTTCTATCTCGTGTGATTAGTATAGCTCTCTTGCTCGCACTCAAAACCCCCACTGCACCTCCTCAGGCCGAGATTTTGTCATTGCGACATTGAATTTAATGACAGCCATGTAGGACTTGCTTTGCCAGCGTACAAGAATGGTAAAGCGCCTTATTCACCATCCAGCCTGCTGTACGTCCTGCGAAGGCTACGCACGATGCACGATGAAAAACAACAATGAATAGGCTCGACGTACGTCGATAATTATTATTAATTGCTTGCTGGACCCGCTGGCACAGAATAGAAGAGTACTCCGTACAGAAGCTGCTCTGTACAAACACTCACAAAGAAATAGCTACTCTGCGACGACGCGATAAAGTACAAATTGACTCGCACAGAGCTGCATGCCTAACCACGATAACCGCCTACATTTCGCTTCTCTTTCTGTCGTGTAACTCTATCTCGAAAGCGCGTCGTTCAGCGCGTCTAAGGGCTGTGTCTTTGTGCTGTCTTATTGTGAGGAATAAAATGAAGATGATACCTACCAACTTTTATCGTTCTAGCTACCAACGATATGATATTTAGCTACGGCAAATTCATGCGAACAAATTCATGCATGCGTTAGCGTCACAATTAGTTTCTCACATCGAAGCGTGCATTGCGTGCAACCTTCCAGTGATAGTTTTGTTTGATCAATAAATTTAATGATCAATGATCATCTACAATGTACCTATTATCCTTATACGAATTAGGCCATACACACCACGCTGTTCGGCGTTATCTAACTAATGTTATTGGCAATATAATAATATCATTTTAAATCAATGACCTCCTACTATATGAATAAATAAATTACTAGAAATAAATCAAAATGCTACTAAACAAAATACTTACCTTTCTTCGTCTCTCGGCAATGAAAAAAAAAGACAAGTTTTCATTTGTCTGTTGACTTTTGCACCCGTCCACTGCACAATATTTACGTGATTTCGACATTTTCTAAATTCGAAAGCGCCACGCGCCCGGTCTGGCTGGATAGCGGCAGCCCACTGTTAATTGTAGATTAGCCGCTACGCCAAGCGGTAGGCATTTAACTCGCGACCTTGAGCGAGTGACGAAGGCCTGCCGCTGGACGCATTTTGCATCCAGCAACGGTTCCCCCACATCTGTCTAAGCGTGACGTACGTCGCCGATGGATAATGAATATCCCGGAGGTATGTCAGGACGGTCATGCATCGTGCGTGCTGGATCGTGTGTAGGCTTACTGTACAGCAAATTCTCATTTTTTTACATTTTATAGACAACAAAACAACAGACGTGCCATCTCTCTCACTCGTTCGACTGAAACTGCTGGATGCGCGCACGATGGTGTGTATGCTACGTCCAGCACGGCGACTTTAGCGGGACGTACAGCAAGATGGATGGTGAATAAGATGCTTAAGTAATTTAATATGTGTTTGATTTAAAACACCTTCAATATGGTTAAGTTTAGACATAAAAGTAATATTTAAAAAAATTAAAGTATTTAATATTTTCAATCCACACTTATCTGTACTTGCGTAGTACTTAAAAACCATCAGTCCTTCCACTCGAGTGGTCGTTGCGTATATTTCTACTCGACGCCGTACAGTTTGAGCGTGCGGTCCATGCTCGTGGAGGCGACGTACTGAGCGTTGCGACCGAAGCGGATGCCGGTGGCGGCGGCGGTGTGGTCGTTGAAGACGCGCAGCTCCTGCCACTGGCGGCACAGGTAGAGGCGGACGTCCGAGCCCGCCACCGCCAGGTATGTGCCGCTCTGGTCGAAGCACAGATCCCTGATGGCGTAACCTAAAAAACGCAAAAAAATTAGTTGAACAGAAATTGTCATGGGCCTGAAATTGCGATTCAGACACATTCCAACAAATAAGACAATGTACCTCATGAATCAATGTACATCTAAGATGGCCGCATAGCACCCTCGGTTGTGTTCTCTAGTCCATTATAGTACCAGCAATCAAGGTAAGTCTCCGGTATGGCACCTACCTTATCGTAGGTGATATTGGCTGGTCGGAGCACGGGCTTTGGCCCCTCCGACTCAGCTACCCACACCGGATAGCATAAAAAAAAAAGCCAAAACAGTTTGAACATAACACAGAGGGCTAGTACTGACCCTCGTCGAGCTGAATGGTCTTGAAGTTCTTCAGCTTGCGCAAGTCCCAGAGCTTGATGCAGGCGTCGTCGGCGGCGGTGGCCAGGTAGTAGCCGTTCTCGGAGAAGGAGATGGAGGTGATGGGGCCCGTGTGGCCGGGGAAGTTCGCCACGTTGCTCTGCTCCTTCAGGTCCCAGATCTTCACCTGCACCCGGCAACACACGTCTTACTCATTTTTTATGTTCGAAATTTTATTAAATTTAACTCCAAGCTCAACAAACCCACGTAAGCAGTTCTTATTTATTTATTTTAAACACTGACAGCTGACAGCTGGTACGTGTATCCTGTTTTTAGGGTTCCGTATCCGGAGAGGGACCCTATTACTAAGCCTACGCCGTCTGTCTGTCTTGTCTGTCCGAGGGCTGTATCTCTTGAACCGTAATAGGTAGCCCGTTGAAATTTTCACAGAATATGTGTTATTATGGCCGATATAACAACAAATAATAAAAATAAGAAAAAGTAAAAAATTCGCGGGGGTTCCCATAGAAGAAACAAAAAAAAGTGTATACGCGCGCGCCATCTACCGAATAGAGCGTGAAACATTTTAACCAATGACATTTAGATAATATGATAACACACCATAGATGGCGTGAGTGGCGCTAACCATGACATGGCGATAAGGAACCCTCGGTGCGCGAGTTCGACTCGCACTTGGCCGGTTTTTTAAATTTATGAGTGCACTTGTATTCTTTTAAAGTATTTTTGTTTGTTTGTATACAACAGAATAGTTACCTAACAAAATGGAATAGACTGTCCGAAGATGTCATCCAAGCAGCCAACACATTTATTTAAAGCACTATACAACAGTAAAGGTTTCCTTATCTATCCGCTATCAATAACCGCTCAAGTTGCCTAGAGAGAAGAGAAATCGGAGAGAAGCCTCAATGAGGTCGATCGCAATTTACGGTGGGAGAATGGCAGCACCTCAATGATGTCGTTGGCAATTGAGCGGCTATCTTTTGTCTTTCAACATTGCAATGTATAAAAGCCTGTGGCGACATCTATTATTCAATAGTGTGACTAATAGATTTTTCGGACGTTTGTTGTATGGGAGCCCCCCTGAATTTTTTACTCTTTCTTATTTTTCTTATTTGTTGTTATATCCGCCATAGTAACACATACATACATACATACATATCACACACGCTGAATCCCGACAATCGGGGTAAGCAGAGTAATCGGTGTTGTGCTGCAAGAACTCTTGTCAATTACAGCACAACACCACGTTTCGCAAAGGATTAGAACAAGATTAAATCGATCAAGCAGCAAGTATGGCACGAAGACCCACCTGCTGCATGACTCGGTGGAAGTACCGTGCCAAGGTGAGAGGTGGCGAGCCTGTCGCCCTTTAGCACGGCATCTTGTCCTTATCCCTTAGTCGCCTTTTACGACATGCATGGGGAGAGATGCAGTAACACATATTCTGTGAAAATTTCAACTGGCTACCTATTACGGGTCTAGAGGTACAGCCCTCGGACAGACGGACGGACATTCATTTAAAAAAATAATAATTAAGCAGTGCCGTTCAAAGCTCAAGATACCTGCGAGTTCTCGGTGCCGGTGCCGAAGATGAGCCCGTCCGGATGGAACTGCGCTGTGGTGAGGCTCACGCCGGACGAGTCCGTGACCTTGGTGAGCAGCGTGCCGGTGCGGATGTCGGAGAACGCCCAGTGCTGGTCGGTCGACGTGGACAGCACGTAGTCTCCGGTCGGGTGCAGCGACAGCCCCGTCACCGGCCCGTCGTGCGAGCGCAGCAGCACCGTCGTCTGCGATCTGCCGACGCATGTTGATCTTGTTGTTGTTTTGGTTTGGGGTTGGCTCTAGGCCTGCAAACTAATCCCGCTTGGTCGGGGACCTTCGTGCAAAACCCCGCAGTCTCCAGCTACCCCAGCCACCCTATGTCTTCCATGAAAGCCACAAGTCGACCGGGGTGTCTGCAGGCCGCTTATCCCTTAGTCGCCTTTTACGACATGCATGGGGAGAGATGCAGTGGGACTATTCTTATTAAGTACCGACCCCACACAGTACTCTGCCGACGCATTCATTATTCTTTATTCATCATTGGTACGGTAGTACGCTAGCAGGCCTAACGCACTCTATGTTACTTGCGCGCGCTAACTACCTACCGCCCAGCGGGCCGCCAGCGGTCTTTTTCAGTAGAAATTCGTCAGCCGCGCGAAACATACCTACAAGCTCGCCAACGCAAATGCGCGCAGCTGCAAAGCAATAATGCACTTTACACTCGATCGTTTAGGTACATTTTCGCACGCAGCGATTGGCGACGTGAAGCAGTAGGCTATTAAAGCCGAAGGTATGGAACTTTTTCTATGGAGTGATTTATCTGTTACGACGTAACTATTAAGTAATCTGTGACGCTAGGCTTGAATTTGCCCTGTTTAGTTTTTACAATCCGGTGCGATTACACCCACAAAGAAGAGTCGGCAAGAAATTTTGCAGGGCTTTTTTATAACGTCTTCAATATACATTGTGACTAGCTACACAATACACACTGCTAACGGTGTTAAGATACAGTTCGTTAGCTAGAATAACTATAATGTAAGGTTGATAATTCTGACCATATACACCTTCATTTCATGTCGGCTATGCTGAACTGGACGGAAAACAACGTTTTCATTCAGTGCAGTGGTAACAATCCAGGTGGGATAAACCCTACCACCTAATAAGGTAAGAAGGGAAGGGACCTTAGGTCCCGTCCCTTCTTACCCCGTCCCGGACCTACAGTTTTACGTGGAATCCGAGCCACGATCAGCCTCCAACGGTCGAGCGGTCACCCATCCAAGTACTGAGCGCGCTCAGGGTTGCTTAACAACAGTCGACCGACTGCACCACTGAGCTACCGAGGCTGAAAATAACACTGTCAATGACCTTAAGCGCACGGGGCTCTAGCGTATGATGGCTATGCGTGCCTCCGAAAATATTTGCAGTTAGTATTAGTTAGGATCTTTCAAGAGAAGCGTAAAAAGGCATCTCTCATGCCGGCACGGCATTCGCAGCCCCCGTTCTAATCCGAATGCTTTTGGGCGTCGTCGGCTCAACAATCCATGCTGACGGCGCCAAGTGTCTCGCGTAACCATAAAAAACACCTTATACATATAAATATAAGATAATGAGAGCATACGTTGGGACGTTCCACACGCGTATCGTTGCGTCCGGCGATGCGGTGATGACGGTATCCTCGTCGGGATGGTAGATGACGCGCGTGACCCGCTTCGTGTGCCCCTTCAGTATGGCCACCACCTGCTCCGTGTCCTTGTTGAAGACGGTCGCGTTGCGGTCGTTGCCGCCCGTCAGGATCTTGCTGTGGTCCGACGGGTTGATGTCCAGCGCCAGGATGCCGGGGATGCTGGCCGAGTGCAGGCCCTGCACATAATGCACGTTATAGCATATTTTGGGATGAATTAAAATTCTTGCTTGGATGCGAAAGGTTAAGCCTTTTGCATACGAACGCTTCACAGAAGTGATAATTAGATAACAAAATCTTTGACATTAATGCAAAATTTATCAAATGGTATGCAATTCAACATTTTGATAAAATTACGTTCTGCTTTTGACACATTGCGCAAGGCCTGCTAGAGTACTCAACAGTTACTTTAAAATGTGTCTGTGTGTGTGAAAACATGTTCAGTCTATCGGTACCAAAATCTTGCATCAATCCTGAAGATTGATTATGATTTGAAGTGTGATAGTTAGGGCACCTGAGCCCTGTTATCACTGCAATCTATAAAGATCTATTGTGATCTCTCAAAATTTTCCACGTAAAACTGTAGGTCCTTCTCTTCTTACCTTACTAGGTGGTAGGGTTTAACCCGCCCGGGTTGATACCACCGCACTGAATGAAACGTCGGTCGAAACGGCTATGTAAATAGTTAATGTTTTCTGTCCAGTTAGTGTAGCCGGCACGACCGAAGTGCAGCACTGACATGGCATCTAATTCACCAAGATGTTATCACAGATGTTGTAGGTGATGTAGCAAACCTTGTCAGTTTCTATAAAAACAAATGTGAGCGCGTGTGTAGTGGAGTGGATGTACGCACCGGATGCGAGGCGAGCGTGATGAACGCGCGCATGGTGTCCTGCGCGACGAGCCCCTCCGGCACGGTGCGCCCGCGCCGCTTGCGCTCCTGCGTGAGCGCCGTCGCGCGCTCCTGCAGCCGCCCGACCACCTCGGCGGACATGCCGGCCGCCGCGCCAGCCGCCGACCCACCCGCCCCGGCCGCCTCCATCTGACGCGCAACACAACCAAAGTGAACTTCGCATTTATACACGGTGTTGCAGTTGCCCCCGTAATATTTTTAACTGACATAAGGGGGTTATTCTGTTTGTAAAAATAAACAATTTCTGTGACGAAAAAAACATTTTTAAACAAAAAAAAATTATTTTTTCCATAAAAGGGTGACCTCATAGAAACATACAAGATTCTCAATCAGCATTATGATTGTCCAGAACTGGAGAACCTCTTTACTAGAAATACAAATAGTCATCTCCGAGGCCATAGCTTGAAGCTGAATGTCACTGTCAGCTCAACAAATCCGAGACGAAAGTTTCTGTCAAATAGAGCAGTGGAAATTTGGAACAAACTGCCCGAAGATGTCGTACAAGCACCCACCACCAATTCCTTTAAAAACAGGCTCGACAAACAACTAAAAAAAAAAAACACCAAACTAAACTAACATAAAAATAACAAAGCACCAGTGAACTTAGACATGAACACATCAGCCTAGGCTGTTCGTTCATCAAATAAATAAATAAATAAATAATAAATAAAAACTTTCAATACCTATTCTCAAAATGTATGGAGAAAACAAATTTTTTTTCTTCAAATTAAAAAGTCGTAGAACAAAAGTTGTTCTATTTCACGTACAGAATCACCCCCTTTCGGGTTTTACAGTTGGTGTTGCAATACCGTGTATATTTCAAGATTTTATTATTATTTTTTTAATTTTGTGAAGGTTTATCTGTGTCCGGCTATCCGGGTCATTCGTGCAAAAAATTTGGTGTGGGTGGGATGAATTTATCTACCAACTTCCATCTAGTTTTATTGCAATAAAAAGTAGAAAATAATGTGAAAGTGAACCACTACATGTGATTGTTTCTAGTACTACTGAAGTTCTACGAGTCATGAACTCGATTTAGACACGTCAGCATAGGTTACCTGTTTTAAACAAAAGTAATAAAAAATAAAAACAGGGTTGCCTGAAGTCCTTTCCATTGGTTTTGCGGTTGGGTTACCTAGATCAATAAATGTGGTTCGGAAGGGGACAAAGTCTTCGAAATTTTGTAATAGATGTGAAATTCATTACAATTTGTGACTGACTTGAATTCATGAAGAATTGTGGTGATAGCAGACAATGCAATGGGTGGCCGAGTGGTTTGGGCATCGGCTTCACATGCGAGAGGTCCAAGGTTCGAATCCAGTCGGCGTGTACTAGTGGGTTTTTTCTGATGAAAAAATGTATGTGCATACCTACACCTGCTGCTTCACCGGTCGGAACCGGTATAAAACTGTAGGTACCTTCCCTTACCCCTTACTAGGTGGTAGGCTCACATTGTAGCCGACTGGGTTGATACCACCGTACTGGATGTAAGATGGCCGCATAGCAGCCTCGGTTGTGTTCTCCTCTAGTCCAGTATAGCCAGCAATCCAGGGAAGTCTCCAGTATGGCACCTACCTTCTCGGAGGTGATATTGGATGATCGGAGCATGCGCTTTGGTCCCTCCGAGTCAGCCACCCATACCGGATTACATAAAAAAAAAACAAAAAAAGCGGAAGGTACCTGTGCGGGCTGCGCCGGCGTGGGGGCCGCGATGCCGGCCTGCGGCTTCAGCGTGGCGAGAGCCTCGCGCGCGGCCGTCACCTCCTTGGTGAGGCGCGCGATCACGCGACACGCCGCGTCGTGCTGGTAGAGCGCGTGGCTCAACTCCTAGCACAGTAGCTATTTGTGAATAACACTCGATAATATAAGGTGCTTCATTATTCATGTCAAATATTTCGGGAGGGTTACATACACACTCAAATAAACACGTTATGCAAAAAAAATTATATGTTTTAGCATTACTTTTCGAGAAATTTAACAAAACATGTTTGCTACCTAAACATTAAAATGGTCAACCTGTGTGTACCAGTAGGTAACTTGCACTGTACGTGGTCAATGACCGTACTATGTTCAAACGCAGAACAGCTGTTTGTTGTGTCGCAAGTTCGCTGCCTTTTTAACCCACCGACAAAGCAAGTCACAAGGTCACTAGGCCTTCTGTCAGTGCGCTACGGCGCCGCCGCCGCCGCTCTAAAACTAGAAACGTCAGACATCGCGCTAGGTAGGTACCTACATACGTGTGTGCAGGCGCGGTCCTAGGTTTTTCCGCGCCCGGTGCAGAAAAAAAAATTGGCGCCCTTTGTACGTTCTATTAGCATTTGACATGTTATAAAATATTACCTATTCGTGAAAATAACTTTTACGTAGACAGTTTCTCTATTCTATATTATATATAATATATCCTTATATACAGGGTGTTCGGCACATGGACCGACAAATTTTTTTTTTTTTAGGTAAGTGGGGTCATTTGCAAGGTTTTGACCTATGACACCTTTTGTCTGGTGTCACGTGGTATCGAGATACGATTTTTTTTCTTTATTTTTGAAAATTACCATAATCTCAGCTTTAACCCCTTGTAACTTTTTTGTTTATGATTATATCTGCACGAAATAAAATGTATTTGGTTTTACGATGTATCCTTGTTCTAGGAAAAATATCATTTGATAAAGTTAATGCCATGAAAAGGACTTATGACCTCCCAAAGTCCCAAAGACGAGTAAAAATATGACAGAATCTTAATTTCTTAATTCATAAAAAAAAACTGACAGCAATTGAAAGCTTCATTTTCTTTTAAAAAGTTCGCTAGTTTACGCCCTCTCCAACGGTATACTGGTGTGCCACACAAATCTTTCACTCTGTGGCCAAAATTAGGGACAGAGACCAGAACAGAACGACAATAACTTTGTAACAGGGCCACCTTATCGACTTATTGAGAGCGATTTCAGGAGCATTTTCAAATTTAGAACATGTAACGGTCGCGCGGGTACTGTTTAATTCCAATTCCTACTACTGCTTCCATTGTTAATGTTTAGACTCTTGCAAATTATCCCTAATTTTGGCCACATAGTGAATGATTTGTATGACATGTGGTATATCGTTGGAAAGAGCATAAACTAGCGAACTTTTTAAATGAAAATGAAGCTCTCAATTGCTGTCCGTTTTTTTTATGAATTAAGAAATTAAGATTCTGTCATATTTTTACTCGTCTTTGGGACTTTGGGAGGTCATAAGTCCTTTTCATGGTATTAACTTCATCAAATGATATTTTTACTAGAACAATGATACATCGTAAAACCAAATACATTTTATTTCGTGCAGATATAATCATAAACAAAAAAGTTACAAGGGGTTAAAGCTGAGATTTTGGTAATTTTCAAAAATTTTGAAAAAAAATCGTATCTCTATACCACGTGACACCAGACAAAAGGTGTCATCGGTCAAAACCTTGCAAATGACCCCAATTACCTACAAAAAAAATTTTGTCGGTCCATGTGCTGAACAGCCTGTATAATTCTGCTGTATTTGTGTTTTTCACCTAACTCCGACTAAACGGCTGGACCTATTTGGTTGAAATTTTGTGTTTATTTGAGGGACCCCTGGATGGTTTGAAAACACAATCGCAGCCGTATCGAATAGTAGCCGGGCGCGGCCGAAGAGCTCTGGGCAGTGCGGCGCGGCGCGAAAAATAATAATATATACCTTACCAATGGTAGGTAAGGTACCTACTAAGCGCTCACCACAACTCCGGCCCAGGCAGGATCACCCAGCACTAAACACACACACCAGCTAAAGCTGTGTCACCAGCTCATCATGCACGCACAAACCACTAGCCAGCACCAGCCAGCACCGACCAAAACAAAATGCGCACTAATTGCATTAATTTGGATGCACGCACATGTACCCAGCAGCGTCCGAAACGAAAAAAAAAACGCGCGAAAGTTCTTCAAAAAATACCATATATTAATTAATATTCAGGAGTAAAGAAAAATGCAAACCGAATTCCATCAAATTTCGTAACTGCTAAGGTCTAT
The DNA here is from genome assembly GCA_946902875.1 of Nematopogon swammerdamellus. NCBI lineage: Eukaryota > Metazoa > Arthropoda > Insecta > Lepidoptera > Adelidae > Nematopogon > Nematopogon swammerdamellus. Next base: position 1,091,765 of record OX336335.1, read on the forward strand.
TTTTCTTAAAATAATAACGTGGTTGACAAGTCGTTTGGTGAATTGATACAGATAGGGGCACCGAGTAAGTGGAATAGAAGATATGAATTTCGTAGAGATGACTGAGAGGTATCTAGCAAGCGGTTCGTTGCTCCAAACACCCGAAATAGCTCTATGTTTGACGGATACATATTTTCGTAGGTGTGAGTGAGAAACGTATAGGCGGAGAGCGGCGAGGGCGCGAGACTGCTCCACGTCGCACCAGCGCCCCAGGCATTTGTGCCAGTGCGTGCAGCCATAGCCGTCGTTGTCGTCTCTATATCCAAGCAAATAGAGACGGCTATCGTGCACCGCTACCGCGCAGCGAAAGCACTGCACCGCCTCCGCCGCGCCGCCGCCGCCGCCACGCATACACGTGTGTGGGTGACGAGTGGTAGGCGCGCGGTGTCAAATAAAAAAATGTATGAATGGATAACAGATGGGCAAAATGCAAGGCCGCGTCGCCGTCGTCCCTGACGACGATGACCGCCTTATAGTAATATAGATATAGTGATACTAGGTCGGCATAATGCGCCTCAGCAATTGAGCGCCCGGTTCTATTGATCCATTTGCTCCTATGGTAGGTCCGGCCCTGCGTGTGTGGTGTGTACCTGTGTACCTATGCCTACATTTCGTGTTTTGCAAGGGTCTATAGCATGAGATGGTTTTTACAGCTATTTGATTTAATATTTTTGTTAGATGTTTAGGAGAAAAAATGCTCCTATAAACATATGTTTTTTTTACGTACAGTGTTTATTTGGCTGCGTATTGTGACCCTCTCGAAATATTTGACATGAATAACGAAGCACCTTATATAGTGCGACTAGTTTGTATGCAGTGAGCCACTAAACAACAAAAAATGGAACATGGTGAGGATACACCGAGGAATAAACTGTAAAGGTTTAAACTAGGGATGCAACGATTACGATTACATTAATTGTCGATTATCAGCCATTTTACGATTAATCGAAATTGTCGATTATTAGTATGATTATTTAGCGATTATCGATTAGTGCATTGTACTGTCTAAAAATCGTCTATTCGCCGCGACGGCACACCATACGAATTTTATGCAAAGTTTTAGGTAAAGTCCTTTCTTTGCTATCATAAAACGGAACTTTGTATCAAATAAAATATATATGTACGATATTTTTTGGCAGAAATACGATAATTTTTACCATACTGGTACAACTACTTTTCGTGAAGTGGGTGTGGTAAGGTGGGAATTAGTTAAGATGTAATGTTTAAGGTTAAGAACTTTGATTTGATTACATTTTAATAAAACAATACCATTGTTATCGTTGGTTTTATTTGAAATATTGAAAGTTGGGAGTAAATACCTTATTTACCTATGCCTGTACAATATAATATGTACAATACAACACCATGGAACAGATGTATAAACTGTTACATAAAAGCATAAAATTTTCGGAGATAATCGTAATCGCAATTGTAATCGCGATTATCAATTTGAATAATCTTAATCGCATCGTAATCGCGAAATCAATAATCGTTGCATCCCTAGTTTAAACGCTAAAAGTGTTAACGGATTTAAAAACCAGATAGATAAACATCTAAAATGAAAAAAAAAAACAAATTTACATTGGCTAAAAGCAGTGGTTCCATACCGCTGAAGGCCGGAAGGACTGGAGGAAAATTGGAGAGACGTATGGACGCATACACGCTGACTGACATACGCAACCTTCGTGCGTCACTCTTATGTGTCTGCTGCCTACCAACAGATAGCGTGGAGCTGGCGTGCGAGTGCTGACCTGTCTGGCGGTGTGCAGCTGCTGGCGCTGGGTGAACGCGTGCAGCATCAGTGCGTCCCACTCGTCCTGCATGCTCTTCAGCGTGGCCGGGATGGACGTCGCCGACGGCGGCTTTGGCTTCACGATCGCCGGAGCTGTCACGCAAACACACACACACACACACTATAAAAAAAAGATCGCCGGAGCTGTCACGCAAACACACACACACACACACTATAAAAATAAAAAAAACACCCATCTTTTATTCTTTTTTATGGAAACTGACACGGTTGGCTACATCACCTACAACATCCGTGATGTCAGCCCATAACACCGGGTGAACTTGGTGCCACGTCAGTGCTTACCTTCGGTCGTGCCGGCTACACTGAACTGGACGGAAAACACAAACTATTCACATAGCCGTTTCGACCGACCTTTCATTCAGTGCGGTGGTATCATCCCGGGCGGGTAAAACCCTACCACCTAGTAATATAAGAAGGGAGTCATATCCCTCAGTCACCTTTTACGACATACACGGGGAGAGATGCAGTGTGGCTATTCTTTTAAAGTACCGGCCCCACACGGTACTACTACCTAGATACTTACTTACTAGAGACCTAGGGACTTCTAACTAGATTCGTAGGGTGCGCGCTAACGTAAATTTCGTTAGGGTCTGCGTTTGCGCCATCATGATGGCGCCATATTTTGAGTTCACACTAAATTCATAAAAACAATAAAATTCTCATGTGTTTTTTTAGGTAATTTGAATTTGCATTTTTATAGGTAATTTGATTGGCAATAAGTAGCCTTTACAGTTTACTGACTTACATTCAGTACTTTAGGAGATAATTAAATTTACGTCAAGTTCGGCGCAAGAGTTCATCAATGCCGCATTCATTCAGTGCGGTGGTACCAACCCGGGCGGTATAAACCCTAACACCTAATAAGGTAAGACAAGGGAAGGGGCCTACAGTTTTAGGTGGAATCCGAACCACGGTCAGCCTCCAACGGTCGAGCGGTCACCGATCCAAGTACTGCCCGTGCTCAGGATTGCTTAACAACAGTCGACCGACCGCACCACTGAGCAACCGAGGCTGACAATGCTTGTAAAAGCAATGATCATAAAATAAATATTATTAACATAAATGGCGTACTTTTGATTTCGATAAGGTCTTCGCAGGCCAACTCCTTGCCGCTGATCGGATCGACTCCGTTCTCTATGATGTACTTCTCTATGATGCGCTTCTCGAAGACGGCGCCAGAGGACGGAGACACCACAGGGTGCTCCGGCACCTCGTTTGATACTGAATGAAATAGAGAAAAATACACACATTTAGCTAAATACGGCAACAACTTACAAAACGAAAAAAAAAGCAGTTGCGAGAGTGTGTTCGGCGCGCTGCAAATAATAAATAAGTTTTTGCGCTTCTCGCGATTACGAGAAATATTAAAACACGAGAAAAATAAAAAGACATTTTAAGATAGGCTCAAAAAGAAAATTGCATCAAAATATTAAGTTATTACATACATACCACACACACTGTATCCTGACAATCAGGGTAAGCGGAGTAATCGGTGTTGTGCTGCAAGAACTATGGAAAATTTCAGCTCAACATAGACCAAGCAACATACATCAAGCAGAAAGTAAGGCATGAAGAGCCACCCTGGTGCACGACTCGGTGGGAGCACTGTGCCAAGGTGAGAGGTGGCTACCCTGTCGCCCTTTAGCACATCATCTCTCGTCCTTATCTCTTAGTCGCCTTTTAAGATATGCACGGGGAGAGACGCAGTGGGGCTATTATTTTTAAGTACCGGCCTCACGTAGTACTTAATTTTAGTAAAACTACATTATAGTTATTATGAAAAGTAAAAAACACTAGAAAGTATGCATTTTTGTAAGAAAATTACAATATGTTCAGATTTGTTTTCTATAAAAAGGAACTTCAAAAATATTTTTAGGTTATATTTGGGTTCGAATATTTCAATCGCAAAAGTATGATTCCGGGGTGTCCAATATATTGCACTCTTGCCAAGCTTGCTGTCAACAACCTTTACTTCGTTAATATAAGAAAAACAATTGAGGTTGTATTGCGCTGAGGTGACCACCGGCCAAGCGCCGGGCGGGTGGTCGCAGCTGCCGCGTCTCCCATAACAGAAGGTACTCACTCGCGCAGAACAGCGCCATGGTGATTGCTGATGAATACGCTCCCTTGTCACCTAGCTCACTACACTACGTTATTGCGTGAAACAGAACAAACACGCTAATAAAACACAGCGATAAGCAGCATCAAATTATCCCACCAGAAAATGCAACAAGAAAATAAGGACCAGTGTTGCCAACTCAAATTTTGAAATTCTCCTAGATTGACTTCGAAAACCTCCTAAAAATCTCCTAGAAAATTTTCATCCTCCTAAAAAATTCTCCTGTTATTCAAATTATAAAAAAATCACCACATTTTAGTGTTCTTTATCCGTACGGGACCATATTACTAAGCCTAGGCCATCTGTCCGTCCGTCTGTCGGTCTTACCTATAAAGATCTGTATCTTTTGCAGCCTGAAAACCGGTCAAGGTTCTCTGTCAGTCAATCAGCGTTTTAAGCGTCTACTGCTGGACATTCGCCTTCAATTTTCCACCAGTCTCTGGGCCTTCAGCGGTACGGACCACTACTTTCCGCCGGCATACTTCATGTCGGCGTCCCACCTGGCGGGTGGTCTTCCCACACTCAGTTTTCCTGTCCACGGCCGCCAATGTAGTACATGGTTACTCTAACGGTCGTCGTCCCTTCGGCAAACGTGCCCAGCCCACTGCCATTTTAGCTTATCCACCTGGTTTCCAATATCGATTACTTTGGTGCGTCGGCGTATTACCTCATTCATTACGCACCATTTCGCGTAGCTATACTCCCAGCCCAGCATGGCTAGTGCCATCGCTCGCTGGGCAACTTTGGAAACAACTAGAGTCAGAGCTAGACCAGGAGGACGCACTGGCCATAATGTATACGGGTCAGACCTCGGGCGAATTTTAAATTTCCGAGCCAGCCCAGCTCAATTGAATTCGTCCCTCGACCTCCTAGACCTTGTCTACCAAGCAGTATTTGACCGAGATATACGTAGGTAGTTAGGTACCTACTCTTCCTTCAACCTGTTCGATCACTTCTCCGCCAATAACGATTTGTCCTCTCGTCATAGCCACGATTGCCATTCTAACTACCACGTAATTCGTCTGTTTCAATATTATTTTTTTTTTAGTTTTTAACCACACCAAGTTTGACACTTGTACGTATTACCGTTTTTACGTTAGAGCAAAAATAAACAAACAATTTTTTGTAAACACGTTTCTTGTATGGGAAAACACTTAATTTTGTTTTGTTATTATTTGATATTTTGTCCGCCAATAATAACAAATAATCTGTGAAAATCACAACTAGCTACCTATTACGGTACAAAAGATACAGCCCTTAAGGTAGTGCGGACTGACGGACAGACTGTCGATGTAGGCTTAGTAATAACACTGATTATTACAAAGAATACATGTAAATAACATTGATTGATAACAAAATTCGGTTTGGCCCGCCCGGTGGTAGCCGGCTGATTGGTCGATCGATGCACGCACACACTCACAGAGTGTCACGTTATCCTATCCAAAGAGCAAGGAGTTGAACCTTGCTCTTATCAAAAGACAAATCCTATCGTTTATTGCACTGGCAGTTAGCCAGCGTAGTGTGACTTGAGAAGTTGGTTAATCCCAAGTTTCTCACTCCTAAATCTTCTCCTGTAGTGATTTTCTTTCTCCCAAATTTTCTCCTACTCTCCTGCCTGACAGGCAAAAACTTCTCCTAGCACCACCGAAATTCTCCTGAATCTAGGAGAAAATCTCCTAATATGGCAACACTGATAATGACAGTTGATGACAGCTTGACAGTTACATTTTTGTTGTTGTTTTTATCCCTTTTTTGGGATAGGCAAAGGTAATATACCATGCAGCCTTGTCTGTTATTAATATAATTGTTTTTCTTAATTTTCTTAATTTGTTTATCCTTGTGGAAGGACCATGGTCCTCCATGGTCCGCACGTCCAAGACATTGATTTGATAAGTTAGTTGAAAATCCACAGGTCCACAGTTAGAGTCAATGATAAAAGCCTAAACCCTAAGCCGTCTTCCAGTTAGCCGGGTCACATATTCCCAAAGTCTATAGGGTGAGTTGCTCTGATTGGTCGATGCCAGTTTGGCGGGAAATTTAAATTTCGTCTGGCTTCGCCTCCGGCACTCCTAGCGAACCTACTAAATCCGATATTCGTTAGGTCGTTTATGTGATTTGTTGATTTGTTGGCTCAGTGGTACGGTGTAGGGTTTTTATTTTTTCGATCTCGACCATGGGTTCGTGTCCCGTTTGTCAAAATGTGTTTTTTTTAAGCAATGTTAGGGTGTTAAAATTAGGTTATGGTTTTATTTTTTATAAACACCTAAGAAAACTTTTTTTTCGGAAATACAAACGTAACAAAAACGACATGCGCCGCCTCAACATTAGGTAATTTTTTTTTAAACCACCAAAACGGAGAAAACTCGCATAGTGCAGTTCAAATACTTCCGAAATTTAAATTTCCCGCCAAACTGGCATCGACCAATCAGAGCCACTCACCCTATAGACTTTGGAAATATGCAGCCGGGTCGCATATTTCCAAAGTCCACTAGGCGAGTTGCTCTGATTGGTCGTTGTCAGTTTTGCGGGAAAATTTAAATTTCGGAAGTATTTTCGAAAATAAAGTTTTTTTAGGTGGTTATAAAAAAATAACCCTAACCTAATTTTAACACCCTAACATTGCTTAAAAAAAAAAAACAAAAAAAATTTTGGCAACAGGACTCGAACCCATTAGTCCGGTCGCCCGTAGAACATTCATATTACCAAAAAGGTTACCGCTTGGCTTAGTGAAATTGTTATAAATTACGGCATTTTAAACACAAAAACCCAAGTCTTAAAGATCGCGAATGGGCGCAACCGTATTCGGTGACAAGTCGAAAATCGCCAAAAATGTCGGTAAATTACTTTTTGAGGTTACCGATTCTTTTCACTATAGTTATGTTCTCCAGCTTATTTCAATTACCACACGTCATCGTAAGACCATGGCAAGTGGGCATACACTGATTTAAGACCACATGAAGTCAGCCGATTTTGACGTTAAATTACTTTTTGAGGTTACCGCTTCAAATTTATACAGCAGCTAATAGACCCTCTGTACTAACCACATACCCATTTTAAGACCCTTTCTGTGGGCGCTTTAGATTTTAAGACCCATTTTGTCGGCGAAGAAAAATTTCAAAAAATTGTATTAAAGTACGTAAATACATACATAACGTACATACCACACGCTGTATTCCGACAATCAGGGTAAGCAGAGTAATCGGCGTTGTGCTGCAAGTACACCTAGTCCTCTCGCCCGTAGAACATTCATATTACCAAAAAGGTTACCACTTGGCTATGTGAAATTGTTATAAATTACGCCATTTTCAAGTCCAAATCCAAGTCTGAAAGATCGCAAATGGGGGCAACCATATTCGGTGACAAGTCAAAAATCTCCAAAAATGTCAGTAATTTACTTTTCGAGGTTACCGCTTCTTTTCACTATAGTTATAATCTGCAGCTTATTTCAATTACCACCCGTCATCGTAAGACCATGGCAAGTGGGCATACACTGATTTAAGACCAGATGAAGTCAGACGATTTTGACGATAATTTACTTTTTGAGGTTACCGCTTCAAATTTATACAGCAGCTAATAGACCCTCTGTACAAACCACATACCCATTTTAAGACCCTTTCTGTGGGCGCTTTAGATTTTAAGACCCATTTTGTCGGCGAAGAAAAATAATTATTTTTTAATTAAATTACGTACATACATAAATATGTACTGTCATTCAGTTGATTGTGTTGCACAACAGTACCACCGATTAATGTACATAGTATGGCTTTTTTTTATGTAAAATAATAAAATAAAAATTTCGACTTTTCCAAAAAAATTTTAGACGATCTGACGCCCTTGAAATTCTTCGTCTTTTGAGCTCTCCTACGTGCTCATGGCCCTAAACCTCTGCATATCACGGGGCAAACACACTTTCAGCGAAAATGGGGGCCCTACTGAAGCGATCGAAAAAACATTTTAGTTAAAATTTTTCTTCATCGTTTTAGTTTCATGCCAGGAACAAAAAAGTCTTCCAATACATAGATCTCTTTCTTTCAGAAATTGTGAAAAAGCACAATTTTAGTTTTATTAGTATGGAATAGAAAGAATTTTTTTTTCTTTACCAACTTACACGTGTTACATCATAATGGTAATTACGACTTTTTTGTTACTGTTATGAAACTGAATCGATTAGGCTATAAAAATAAACCAACGATTTTTTTATTTAAATAAATAAAAAATATTTTACATAAAAAAAGCCATACTATGTACATTAATCGGTGGTACTGTTGTGCAACACAATCAACTGAATGACAGTACATATTTATGTATGTACGTAATTTAATTAAAAAATAATTATTTTTCTTCGCCGACAAAATGGGTCTTAAAATCTAAAGCGCCCACAGAAAGGGTCTTAAAATGGGTATGTGGTTTGTACAGAGGGTCTATTAGCTGCTGTATAAATTTGAAGCGGTAACCTCAAAAAGTAAATTATCGTCAAAATCGGCTGATTTCATGTGGTCTTAAATCAGTGTATGCCGACTTGCCATGGTCTTACGATGACGTGTGGTAATTGAAATAAGCTGGAGAACATAAGAAAATCATCACTACAGTGAAAAGAAGCGGTAACCTCGAAAAGTAAATTACTGAAATTTTTGGAGATTTACGACTTGTCACCGAATATGGTTGCGCCCATTTGCGATCTTTCAGATTTGGGCTTTTGTGTTTAAAATGGCGTAATTTATAACAATTTCATATAGCCAAGCGGTAACCTTTTTGGTAATATGAATGTTCTACGGGCGACCGGACTACATGGTCGAGATCGAAAAAATAAAGCCCAACGCCCTACACTATACCATTGAGCCACCACCTCACATAAACGACCTAACCAATATCGGATTCACTAGCCAGACGAAATTTAAATTTTCCGCCAAACTGGCATCGACCAATCAGCATAATTCGCCTAGTGGACTTTGGATATATGCCACCCGTCTTCCTAACTCCTAAGCATCCATCCACCTGCTTATTTTTTAACCCCCGACGCAAAAGGAGGTGTGTTATAAATTTGACGCCTCCGTCTGTCTGTGGAAACGTAGCACCCAAACAGATGGTCCGATTTGGATGCAATTTGTTTATTAGAAAGCTGGGTTAACCGGGAGAGTGCTTAGCTATGTTTAATGACGATTCCAAGATCATCAGCACTTATCCTAATTGAAGGGATATCTGCTGTAAAATGTAAATTTATTAAACTTTCACTCTTTGGGCAATCAACGGAAATTGTTACAAACTAATTTATGAACTTGTAACCTATCCTAACAAAATTATTGCAAGTTCAAATTATTTCTTAAAAAGCTTGATATAAAATAGAATTACAAATTGGGGGACTGCTAAGTAAAAAAAAAAAAAAAAAATTAGCTTGGTGACCACACTGAACGAAACGGCGGCGGTCGAAACGGATATGTAAATAGTTCGTGTTTTCCGCCCATTTCAGTGTAGCCGACATGAAATATAGGGTAGCGCTGACTTAAAAAAAAACTGACTTTTTTATTTTTACATTACTGCTGGCCACCTGTTGGTTTGACTACACGAGGAATGAAAGGAGACAGTATCACTAGCGTGAATTGAATCATTCTGAAAAGAAAACAATAATTTGTTTGGGAAAATTATATTTTATTTATTAGAATATGAAAATATAAACAATCACAACATTTAATGCTGTCTCATAATTAAAAGCTCTTTCATAAAAATATCTTCCTAACATATTCATATTCTCTAGTCAATTTTAAGATAGGCGTTCTTTGGCGGCAGATCGGGGCGGATCGGGGCTGAATGGGCCGCGTCGCATCGCGTCGACTAGGCGGATCGGGGCGGGTCGCAACGCACCACCGACAAATATCCACCTGGCGAGCGATCCACGAATGTGTTGCGGCCCCTCCCGACCCCGATCGTCGCTAGTGTACGAAAGTTCATAGAAACATAGGCAGGCGCATTTTTGCTTTACGATGCGACCCGACCCGGCTCGCCTCGTGGATGCTAGCCTTTAAGCTGATACTTCACCTATTGTGGGCGGAGTGCCGCGCGCAGCACTATCGCATACTGCCACGAAGTGCCGTATCGCGTGGTCGCTCCCTTACAGCCCTCACATAGCAACCTGTTCAACGTGTGAGACAGGCTTTATCTTCACTTTTACAATTATACCAATTTCCATGCAAACTTTCTTTGCAACAGCACCGGATAGAATATTAGCGACTTATATAAAAAACTTTCTTGAGAGTTATGGAGCAATTATACTTAGTAAAATATATATATATATATATATATATTATATATAAATAAAATTAAGATTGAAATAACATGCAGTTTCCAAATAATGTTAAATAGTCAGGTTTATCCCCATTTTTGTCAACTTTATGGCACAGTTGCAAGATAATAAGTATCTTCGTCGCGTTCTAAAAGGTGACATACGCATGCTAGAAATGTGCGCCAATGCCTAATTTATTGGCCGGCATTCAGTCGAATACGCACATCGGCCGACATACAGTCATATAACCTTTTTTGTATTGAATGTCGATGGACATAACCATAGATAATATACGTCTATGGATATAACGCAATGCCTATATATATGCCTGTATATGGATATAAGCGAGCCGAAACGTGAAGCATGCGCGGGAAATTTAGAGTGGCCACTCGCTAGTCCCGGCCTCGATTAATACCCTCCTCTACTGCCGATGGGCCCGGATATGTTCGGTGAAGCCATCGCAAGCTTAGATCCACACCTTCCTAACTTGCACGAGTGGAGTGAGTGCTCTATTCCTGTTTTTACAGAAGTTACTTTGTATTAAAATTAATTGTAAAGGCCGTCATAAGAGTAGAAAATTTAATGGCATAATGTTCTCTCAGTTGGCAACACCGGAATTTAAGTTTTTTCAATTTTATATGTTTCTGTCCTGATACATGAATATTTTTAACGTGAACAGTTATGCCCACCTATATTTTTTTCAATTATAAAAATTATTTTCAAGATTTCCTTATGTATTTATTCCTTTATTTATTTACACACATACCTAACTAGTAAACCCATAGATGTATTTTATATCTATATGAGTAAACCTAAACCACAGAGCATCAAATACCTACCGCGCGCACCCCCTACTAGAGACGCCCTAAGCGATAATATTTGAAACCCAAAAACTACACGCAGTGCTGCTAGCGCTTCGTATGTGTGCGTGTGTGCTAGTATCGACACTACACACAAAGAGGAGCAAGTTAGGCACACGCACAAAACAAATTCACACGCACAACACACATATGTAAGTCATAGGCCACGCCCACAGGCTTCAACGGCGTTGTAGAGAAATCGCGCTCAGGGCGCCTCTAGGAGGGGCGCGCGCATTTGATGCTCTGTGACCTAAACTAACCTAAACTATGTTCTGTAAAAATAAAAGAATTCTTTATTTAAAATTTAAAATAATAGGTGCGTTCTAGCGACCAACAAGTGACGTACCATACCGTAAGACCTGCCTTTGTCTATTTCACATTTATGGAGAGAGACAAGTCTTCACCAGTCCTCAGAGCGGTGCAATAGGTGTAAGGGTGGAGGGCCCCTAGAACGCAGCTATTTATTCATTCAGTCAATGTTTCCGTTCTAGTGTCGCCAAACTGTGAAACAGCTAGTTAAAATTTTTATCTTTTCCTACTATTTACGTCGACCTGTACCTATCGAGATATTCCACTACTCTGTTTCAGTACCTAATTTACCTTTGGGAATGCCTCACACGGCGACCGCTTTAAGAAGGGGTTTCGTTTTGTCTTTTTTAGATTTGCTCTTCTTTAGTTTAAATATTTTCTTGAATATGTTTGGTTTTTTGCTGCTAATACTGAGTTCGCTTATGGCCGGTGTGTCTGGGAGGGTGATCGTCTCCGTATTACTGGCGGCTTGCGGTTCGGGCAGGCTGATGCACGGCGTGGTTGGAGCGACGGCGGGGGCGGTAGCGGCGGATGCCGGGGCGGGCGGTGCGGAGGTGGGGGCGGAACAGATGGCGGGGAGCGCAGACGCCGGTTGGGCGATGTTCACGCTTCTGGCTACTTCTGTCACCGGTGATCTGAAAATAAAATATGTAACGAGTATTAAAAATTCTTTAAAAAGTAATTGAAAAAATTCTACCTTCATTAATTTTGCCTATTTTTAACCGACTTCAAAAAAGGAGGAGGTTCTATGTTCGGCTGTATGTATTTTTTTTTATGTAAGTTCAGCAATATCTTCCCCAATTGTGAACCGATTTCGATGATTCTTTTTGTGTTCGGTTCAGTCTAGCTCCAAGGTGGTCCCATTTTTTTTTGGTCAAGATCGGATTGGATAGCGAGGCGGAATCGCGAGTAAATAAAAAATAAAAAATATAGTAAATAAAATATATATAATAAAGAGCAAATAAAAAAACTGTGAAATAAAAAACTATTTAAAAAAATATAAAAACCGCCTTCAAAAATTTATGAAATAAAAAAATAAAAATCGAACCCTAGAGTTGAAGGCGGTGGTGCTAAAGCAAGCAAAAATAACCGACCGCCTTCAACTCTAGGGTTCGATTTTTATTTTTTTATTTCATACATTTTTGAAGGCGGTTTTTATATTTTTTTAAATAGTTTTTGTATTCACTTGTGGATTAGTATAGTATAGTATGTATTATTTGTATGTAGTATCTACGTTCTATACATGTGTATGTATATTATGTATTGTATAAATAGGTATGTATGTTACATGTAGGTATATTCATAAAATAATTCCTCTTCCCTTTCACTTGCACTATCCACATCTCTTTCTCTGTATTTTATTCCTCATCACCCAAAGGTTGCCTGGAAGTGATAAGTCCGTCTTTGCGCACTCCTGTATTTCTTGTTTCTAATTGTGTACTGTTCTTCCTTCAATTTGTGTGCAATAAAGAGTTTCTATTCTATTCCATTCTAAAAATGTAATCGCTTCGGTAGCTCAGTGGTGCGGTCGGTCAACTATCGGTCCGATCATAAGCACACCTGTGCACACCTGGTCAGTGGATGGATGGGTGACCGCTCGACTGTTGGAGGTCATACAGAGGTACATACAGTCTACAGACGCAGTATCTCATAAAACAAATTAACTTACTCCATGACCATCCCTTACAGATTGATTATTAGTATTGATGTCTATGCACTTGATCATACTATCTGTCTACGATGATAGATAACCGAGCCAGCCGATGTCATATTCGTCTGAAAAGCGACAGTAGCCTGTCTGTTACATAGAAGATAATGTTTTTAGTGAATTCAATTGATTAGATAAAGTCTCTTCTTTTTAATGCTCATCAGATTTCGATGACAGGCCGGCCAGATGTAGATTCTTTTGGCATATTTATGACATTTCCATCCAGTTCAGGTAAACCGGATCAGAGGCTCGATTATGAGATCATGCAAACAAGTGCAAAAATGTCTTATCTTGAGCAGCGGTGGTCCGGCCCTACGGTGAACCCGGGAATTCCCAGGTGGGCCCCCGGCCGCGGTGGGCTCACACACATTTACTTACTGTTTACCACACTCAAATCCATGAAGATTTGGCGCGTTGTTGCCAGCCGGCCGCGGCGGCGCCGCGTACCTAACTCTATTCTCTCTTTCTTTCCCTACATCTAGGACGGTGAGGGGGGAGGAGGCGCCACGTCCAAATTTCCGGGTAGGCCCCAGGCTCCCCCAGACCGCCCCTGAGCTTGAGTAGAAGGCGGTACAAAAGCACAAAAGGGTACATCTACAGGTTTGCTTTTGTACCGCCTTCTACTCAAGTTCAAAATATTATTTAATACTTTTTAGGGTTTGAAGTTTTAATGTTTTTTTTTATTTCACTCTTTTTAGTAATATCACATAATATTAAAATCGGTTGACGGGAAGTAGGTGATTGAAAAATTTCTTAGTGTGAAAGTGTTTATCCCTTAATTACCCACCCTTAGGGGTGGCATTCTTTCAAAAAAATTATGAAAGGACCACCCCTGACATATACCCTACTCATGAAAAAAAGAATCATTAAAATCGGTTGAGAATTGACGGGGAAACCAGGTAGTCATGTTGAAAAATGCAGCACCTCTAGCTAGCGGGCCAGTTGGTACTAAAATTCGAACCTGGAGCTCCAGGATGAGCCGCCAATGTTGTCGTGTCTGCTGGTGGGTGGCCTTTTCACACTCGTCTATGTTTCAAGAACTCCAAAGATTTCCTAGAAAATCTATGGAATTTTATGGAATTGTGGATCATAATCGTCGTGTAGATTATGAATTTAACTATTCAAACAACACATTATAAATAAGAGGAGACTAGAAACCAGTTTACCATCCGTCCAGAAATAACGTAAGATAGGGAATATGTTTTAAAATGTGTTCTATAGGAAAAGCAAAGGTTTTTATCCATACAGCCAGTCCTTCTCATTTCTTCTCATAAGAAACATTCATAGAATTCGCAATTTGCGAATTTTTCGATACAATTTTTTTGGGCCAGCCAGCCCTTCCGGAAATCAATGGATATACGCGATTTCGGGGTCGGCCAGCCCTTCCGGAAGCCAAGAGGTTAAATGTATACATAGCCTTTGCAAACTCTGGTAGTACGAAAGAGGAGTATTGATCGCAGACCTGGGCAGGTCGGAGTCGACGGACAGTGACATGCTGAGCTTGTCCCAGAAGTTGTACATGGAGCGTACGCCGCTGCGCTCCGGGCTGTAGTACAGCATGTGGTAGAAGGAGTAGCTAGGCGGCAGGCGGCACGCTCGGTACACGCACGGCACTATCTTGCGCGTTCTCGTCTCTGCAACATTTTTTGTTAATAAGAAATAAGATCACTTACAGGCACTGGGACTAACAACTTGTTTCTTCTTCGCACTAAAAACTAAATCGTTTCTTTGTCGCACCGCTAGAGTGTGGAACTGTCTTCCGGCGAGTTTATTTCCTGAATCCTTTAACCTGGGTGTCTTCAAGCGTCGTATTAACGGGCTAGACAGCCTTGCAACGGTCCGCAAATCTGCTGACATGGCACCTAACTGAGCGTGGTTTTGCGAGGAGAGGTGATTTTGGCTCTGCCGACTGTACCATTGGTCTCTCGGCACAGCCAACTATGCTGGTTTACATAAAAAAAAACTCTTGAGGAAAGGAGGCCACGAGGAGACATTATCGAAACCTATAAAATACTAAAAAAATGCTACGATGTACGAAGTCTACAGTCAATGTACGAAAATGCCCTAATAAAGGGCACCTTATAATATAATTAAACCTACAACATTTTGTGTAACTGTAAAGTAAAAAAAAATTTTTTTTTGCCATTTGAAACTTTTTCAATGATATGCAACTTAAGGGTGCACCTCCCTAAATTGTGCCTCTCATTCTAACCTAGTGTTTTATTTTATTATGAAGAAATTATACAACTTATTTGGTACTCCACTTATAATAATAAAAAAAAAAACAAAAACTTTAATAAACTGTTAGTTTTTTTAAAGTATTAATGTGGAGTACCAAATTTTTTTATTGAAAAACATTAATAATTTTATCATGCATGTTTCTCCAATAGGATTTTTTTATAAGTTGTATAATTTCTTCATGAAAAACGGGCAATGCTAGATAGAGAGGGTATATTTAGGAAGGAGCCCCCTTAATAGAAAAATATTTTTATTTACAACTTGATTTTTGTGGCCCCTATTAAATAAAGTTGAGACTTAACTTGTTGCCTTCCAGAAATCTATATACATTCCAAATTTCATGAAAGTAGCGCAAGTTGTTCAGGAGCCACAGGGTATGACAGACAGATGGACAGACAAACACACACTTGCCCGATGTTATAAGGGTCCCTGCCAGCATCACTGGTTACGGAACCCTAAAAAAGAAAAATTACTTTAATAATGATTGTCAAGCAATGTTAATAGCGTTAATCATAATTAGGATTTTTTTTATCAGCATTAAAGTCTGTTCAGATTGTAATCAATAAAGACTAACTTAAAAAAAAGAATTACAAAGTTTTTGTGAAAGATAATAATCATAGCTAAGACATAATAATTATTCCAAAACACTCAAATTACCCATCAAACATTATCTGCAAGTGTCACACTAAAAATAACACACAAGTGATAAAAAACAAACTTTAATATTCGTACCAAATTAGCCAGCAACAAATCCATTAAATCACTTTGTTTTTTCCCAATGACTGATAAAATTAAATTAGGTTGATTAATGAGTATTATCACATTTTAGTACGAATTACAAATTTTTACTAAAATACTGTTACTAAGCTGTTGTTACTAAATAAATTTGAGTTTACATTATGTGCTATATTTTGAGAAAGGTACGATATAGGGAACAAGATACGAAGTGCCAGACTGTCTTGGTAAAGCCGTGTTTGTTCTTCTACCAAAAAAGAAAGAAGTTACTGATCCCAAGGATATTAGACCTATAGCTCTTACGAACACAATTTCGAAAATATTCTTCTCCATTATACAGGCCAGACTACTCAAACACATGTGTACCAACGACTACTTACCGAAGAAGTACCAGAAAGGTTTTCTCCCAAGAGTTGCAGGATGTCTCGAACATAATTCTTTGCTGACTGAATGTCTTAGAGATGCAAGGAAGAATGAGAGACAATTAACTGCCACGTGGTTAGACTTTGAAAACGCCTTCGGTTCGGTGCGCCATGAGTTACTATTAAAGGCGCTAGAGTGGTATAATGTGCCACCTCTGATCTGTAATATAATAGCCTCCTACTACAAAAAACTTTCCTTTGTAATACAAGTAAAAGGCGAAACGGAGAAGATACCGGAAATTCGTTACGGCATAGGACTTTTCCAGGGTTGCTGCCTCTCTCCTGTTACATTTAACATTGTTATCAACATTCTAATTGATACGCTTGTCGTAAAAGAAAACAAATGGGGATACAGGTTCAAATATGGAGACACATATATGGCGGCCATCCTGGCATTTGCGGATGATATTACGCTGTTAACCCGCAATCCAAAACAAAATCAGGCGCTTCTTAAGGTGGTAGATGACTATTGTGAATGGACTAAAGGGATGAAGATAAAACCAGCGAAGTGCTACTGTTTGAGCTTAACCAGGAAAGGTTCAAAGTTTACCTCGAGCAATCCAGGTCTGACAGTAGCCGGAAAACCAATCGCAACCGTGGCTGATGAAGCTCCTTTTAAATTCTTGGGAAAAAGGATCACCAGCAGAGGAAAGGAGCATCCTACTGATGATATTGTCCAACTTTTCGAAGAGAGCCTCCGCCAAACTGACAATCTTCCCCTCCTGGGTACACAAAAGGCATGGATTTACGATAACTACCTGACATCAAAACTTTCATGGCCATTTCTCGTCTACGACTTCACAAAGCAAAACCTGACTAAATTAGACTCGTATGTGACCAGATTCCTGAAATCATGGTTTGGACTGGCTCACCCGGCTGACTCGTCAACGCTATACAGATCTCACAATAACTTTGGACTGAACATTAAGAAACCGTCGATATTTTATCAAAAGGCGAGAATAGCCAAACGATGTATACTCAAAGACTCCAATGATAGCGCTATTCAAGCCTTACCCAACACATCACTATCAGATGAACTGGAATCGAGACTCGACTTCTACAAATCATTCCAAGTTGGTACACGCACCAATAGATCTGGATTGGGCATAGAAACAGCAAAGTCTGATAAAGAAATACTGAAAGGTTTTGCTCAGGAGGACATGGAACAAGGCTTCAAACTTCACGCCTTAAACCTAGAAATGCAGAATGATTGGCTAACAGTGGGTGACTTCTGCATCCCTCCTGCATTGAAGTGGAAATCCATAATATACAACTGGTCCCCTGAGCTGCTTAAGTTCTACTTAAATGCATTCCAGCTTACTCTCCCCGACCCGAGTAACCTAGTTAGATGGGGGAAATCTACAAATAGACTATGCCCGTCATGTAAGGAGTTCGTAGGCACGGCCAAACATTTGTTATGCGGATGCAAAATACTACTTGAGCGAGGCCAGTATTCCTACCGTCATGATAAAGTCCTCCAAATCATCAGAGAGGCCATCAACCTGTCAATTGCACGGACCAGGAAAGGGCAAACCAGTAGCGGCTTCCAGAAGGTCAACTTTGTGAAACCTGGAGCCAATAAGCTGCCCAAAGATAGGACTAAACCTTCTTCAATTTTGGGAGCAGCAAAGGATTGGGAATTGTTGATGGACACACATGAGAAGCATTACCAAATGCCTTCGGAAATCTGTACCACAGCATTAAGGCCGGATATACTCATATTCTCAAAAGCGACAAAGCATGTAGTACTTGTTGAACTTACAGTTCCATGGGAAAGTAACATACCGAAGGACCACAACATCAAGCTTAACAAGTACTGCAACTTAGTAGACCGGATTGTGAGAAACGGATTCAAGACTGATCTCTTCGCTGTGGAAGTCGGAGCAAGAGGACTACCAGCGAAGTCGCTCTACAGTCTCTTCAAGAATCTAGGGCTCCCAAGATCGACGCTAAGCTCATATATGGAGAGAGCTTCGAAAACGTCACTGGAAGCATCCTACAGAATATGGATAGGTAGAGAGAGGGAGGTCGAGAGCGGGACTGGTGGTTTCCCCGCGTCCTAGTCAACGCAGACTAGCTGACGAGGGCTTGACGCGAGCCGAAACGTGAAGCATGCGCGGGAAACTTAGAGTGGCCACTCGCTAGTCCCGGCCTCGATTAATACCCTCCTCTACTGCCGATGGGCCCGGATATGTTCGGTGAAGCCATCGTAAGCTTAGATCCACACCTTCCTACGACATACAATCTATACGTGGAAAGTCGGAGCAAAAAGGACTACCAGCGAAGTCGCTCTACAGCTTCTTCAAGAACGTAGGCCTGCCAAGATCGACATTAAGCTCACAAATGATACTTGCCGATGCCTAGAGCCTGCGCGTAGTCCATATAGAACTTGTTGGCCTCACTCTCCAGGAATTCCGGCGAGTAGATGACGATGATGTGCTGGCATCTCTCGCTGATGAGACGCGAGACGGGTCCCAGTTGCGTCGCGAAACCAATCAGCAGATCCGCTTCTGAACATATCTGAAATTTAGAAGGAAAAAACTAATTACAAAAAATATAAAAACCGCCTTCAAAGATGTATCAAATAAAAAAAAATAAAACCCTAGAGTTGAAGGCGCTGCTAAAGAAGGCTACACAAATCACAAAGGATATCACCGCCTTCAACTCTAGGGTTTGATTTTTTTTTATTTCATACACTTTTGAAGGTGGTTTTTATATTTTTTTAATTAGTTTTTTATTTCACAGTTTTTAGTAATTTTTTGCTATTAATGTACTCGGCGGAATCGCTCGGCCTTCCGCCTCGCTCAAAGAGTTTGTATTACGTCGCTGCGCTCCTTTATAGAGCGACCCTATGGGCACACGGCTACGAGAAAGAATGAAGCCCGCTGCGGGGTGTAGTGCGGGCAGGGGAACGACGTTCGGCTCCTACTCGGGCATGCGCGAACGGAAAGCGTCCAAGCGTAGAAACAATGTATCTCTTATTTTCCAAAATTTAATTTGTATTGTAAGTGAGGTGTAGGTACCTTAATATATTGAATTCTTACGGTGCTTACTTTTATTACTTTATCCTATTACTTTAAGTGAGCTAAACTTGTATGTATATATTTGTTTCTCGGAAACGGCTCTAACGATTTCGACGAAATATAATTGTATTTAGATGTTACTTTTTCAAGTTTATTCATCTACATAGATAGGTGTAGACACCGAGCAAAGCTCGACCGCTCAGGTACTTGCCATTATGAAAGATTCGTATTTACGACAAACGAGTGAAAAAATAACATAACATAACAAAAGATTTTTAAATCAAAATTTATGAATTTTCAAAATTCAACGTTCGAACGAAAACATGATTAAGTCTTATTTGGAATTTAACTAAACCTCACACAAAAAGTTGCGGATTATGAGTTATCTATCACTACTACATTACTATACTACGAAAACGCAAAGGATGATGGTGTTCGTAAATTGCTCCAAAAATTCAAGTTTATATTGAATATCACTCGTTTAGGACTATAATGTGGTACAGATAAAGGCTTTAAAATTCCATGCACTCTTTTTCTTCTCTTTTGTAAAGAGGGAATTTTTTTTCTTCTGATAACCTTGTAGTTCAGGCAATAAAGGAGGTGTAGAGTGCGTGAGCAGGGTCAAAAGCGATTTCTTCAGAAACCTGTTCGGGGTGCTTAGGGAGCAAACATACTAAAAGTCCTGGCGTCTACGAGGTGAGCCGGAAGGGGGGGGGGGCGGAGGGGGGCCCAAATAAGGTCCCGCTTTTGGGTTTTTCGCTACGATCTCGAAAACGGTGCCCCGTAGAGAAAAATTCCCTTATACCGAATGGAAGGTCATAAAATTATCTACAACTTTTACTCTATTCACTTTTTTCGAATTCCAAACCGTTTTCGAGCTACACGCTTAGAAAAAGTGAAAATTTCCGAAAAATTGGTTTTTACCTCATATTTCTCATCAAACATTCCTTCATATCGTCTAAACTATTCACCTGAGAAAGATATTATCAAAGAAGAAGTTATAGAGAATTCAATTCCCTTCAATAGTGTGTATACATAGGCTAATTTATCTTCAGCCGGTCAACAGTTGCACCAATTTTAAGATTTTTTGTAAAATTTCATCATATTCAGAAAAAGTTTTTTTTATTTTTTTTTATGGAAACTGACACGGTTGGCTACATCACCCACAACATCCGTGATGTCAGCCCATAACACCGGGTGAACTTGGTGCCACGTCATTGCTTCCCTTCGGTCGTGCCGGCTACACTGAACTGGACGGAAAACACAAACTATTTACATAGCCGTTTCGACAGACCTTTCATTCAGTGCGGTGGTACCAACCCGGGCGGGTTAAACCCTACCACCTAGTAATATAAGAAGGGTGTCATAGGTATCCCTTAGTCGCCTTTTACGACATACACGGGGAGAGATGCAGTGGGGCTATTCTTTTAAAGTACCGGCCCCACACGGTACAGTACCGGCCCCACACGGTACAAAGTTATTTTCAAAGTTATTTAATAATTCATTGTTTTACTTCCAAGAAAACTTCTTGGAAGTAAAACAATGAATTATTAAAATAAAATAAAATTACTTACCTTATAACAAACTTTTATTTATCATCTATAAAATACAATTTTCCATTTTTTCAAGTGACATGATTTCCATTTACTGCATTTAACCCGCTTTCAAGTGTGACATATTATTAGATGGTACATAGCTGTAACAAACGATAGTTGTGACTCAGGAATGACCAAAACAACTTTTTCTGAATATGATGAAATTTTACAAAAAATCTTAAAATTGGTGCAACTGTTGACCGGCTGGAGACAAATTAGGATATGCATACACACTTTTAAAGGGAATTAAAATCTCTATAACTTCTTGTTTGTCAATATCTTTCTCAGGTGAATAGTTTAGACGATATGAAGGAATGTTTGATGAGAAATATGAGGTAAAAATGAATTTTTCGATAATTTTCACTTTTCCTAAGCGTGTAGCTCGAAAACGGTTCGGAATTCAAAAAAAGTGAATAGAATAAAACTTGTAGAGAATTTTATGAGCTTTCATTCGGTATAACACAATTTTTCTCTACGGGGCACTGTTTGCGAGATCGCAGCGAAAAACCCAAAAGCGGGACCTTATTTGCCCCCCCCCCCCCCTCCCCCTCCGGCTCACCTCGTAGACGCCAGGACTTTTATAGTATTATCAAAACCTCGTGTCCGCTTGGGCAATAAATGCTTGGCGAATATGGACTTGAAATGCTCGAAGTGTGGGAAACAATATAAGCGAAAAATCTGGCTAGAAAAGCACGTGAAGGAGAAACATAGCGACAGTGAAGCAGGGCAGAAAGCGCCTGTAAGTTCTCCACCTGACACTATTGACAGAGTACAACCTCACACGTCACAAAGTGTTGCGCAACCTTCCTCTCACCATGAAGCATTTTCGCCCAGAGACCGACTAAGCTTACCGAGCATATCCGAGACCACTTGGAAGCAACATGATCGATGCCTAGCCGAAAGACTTGACCTCCCAGGCTGCAGGCAGAGTCCCGAAGATCAGCTGTATGACTTCCAGGGAACAATTTACAATTACTTCTCCGAATTGTACCCTGTTCGCTATCACCACAACCCAATGGAAAGAGAAAACACTTTCAAAGCAAAGCTTAGGAGAAGGAAGAGAGAGTTGATAAAGCAGCTAAGGAAGGCTAAAGCCTCAGGAGACAGAAATCTATGCCACCAATTAGCCAGAGCGATGAGATCTATCCTAAAACTCATCCAGAAAGTATCAGAGCAAATTACGGTTGCTGGCAATGAATTTCGAAAGGCTCAGAATATAGCAGCTTTCGAGAAGAACCCCTTTTACTTCGCCAAAAAAGCTTTTAAGGAACAGCAGGGTACAATTAGGTTAAGTACGGACGAGATGTTCAACTACTTTAAATCCACATATACCACCCCGGAGGCAGATATAACTTACAGGGATCCACCAGCTCCAAAACCCAAAGAACCTGCTCTAGCATTTGATGCTGATTCACCGACGATGGAAGAGCTGGAATACCACATAAAAAGGAAACCAAATAGTTCCGCCCCGGGACCCGATGGCATACCATACATCATATACAAAAAATGTCCATCAGTGCGGAAACACATGTTGAACATCTACAAAAGAATTTGGACGAACAGAGAAGTGCCAGACTGTCTTGGTAAAGCCGTGTTTGTTCTTCTACCAAAAAAGAAAGAAGTTACTGATCCCAAGGATATTAGACCTATAGCCCTTACGAACACAATTTCGAAAATATTCTTCTCCATTATACAGGCCAGACTACTCAAACACATGTGTACCAACGACTACTTACCGAAGAAGTACCAAAAAGGTTTTCTCCCAAGAGTTGCAGGGTGCCTCGAACATAATTCTTTGCTGACTGAATGTCTTAGAGATGCAAGGAAGAATGAGAGACAATTAACTGCCACGTGGTTAGACTTTGAAAACGCCTTCGGTTCGGTGCGCCATGAGTTACTATTAAAGGCGCTAGAGTGGTATAATGTGCCACCTCTGATCTGTAATATAATAGCCTCCTACTACAAAAAACTTTCCTTTGTAATACAAGTAAAAGGCGAAACGGAGAAGACACCGGAAATTCGTTACGGCATAGGACTTTTCCAGGGTTGCTGCCTCTCTCCTGTCACATTTAACATTGTTATCAACATTCTAATTGATACGCTTGTCGTAAAAGAAAAGAAATGGGGATACAGGTTCAAATATGGAGACACATATATGGCGGCCATCCTGGCATTTGCGGATGATATTACGCTGTTAACCCGCAATCCAAAACAAAATCAGTCGCTTCTTAAGGTGGTGGATGACTATTGTGAATGGACCAAAGGGATGAAGATAAAACCAGCGAAGTGCTACTGTTTGAGCTTAACCAGGAAAGGTTCAAAGTTTACCTCGAGCAATCCAGGTTTGACAGTAGCCGGAAAACCAATCGCAACCGTGGCTGATGAAGCTCCTTTTAAATTCTTGGGCAAAAGGATCACCAGCAGAGGAAAGGAGCATCCTACTGATGATATTGTCCAACTTTTCGAAGAGAGCCTCCGCCAAACTGACAATCTTCCCCTCCTGGGTACACAAAAGGCATGGATTTACGATAACTACCTGACATCAAAACTTTCATGGCCATTTCTCGTCTACGACTTCACAAAGCAAAACCTGACTAAATTAGACTCGTATGTGACCAGATTCCTGAAATCATGGTTTGGACTGGCTCACCCGGCTGACTCGTCAACGCTATACAGATCTCACAATAACTTTGGACTGAACATTAAGAAACCGTCGATATTTTATCAAAAGGCGAGAATAGCCAAACGATGTATACTCAAAGACTCCAATGATAGCGCTATTCAAGCCTTACCCAACACATCACTATCAGATGAACTGGAATCGAGACTCGACTTCTACAAATCATTCCAAGTTGGTACACGCACCAATAGATCTGGATTGGGCATAGAAACAGCAAAGTCTGATAAAGAAATACTGAAAGGTTTTGCTCAGGAGGACATGGAACAAGGCTTCAAACTTCACGCCTTAAACCTAGAAATGCAGAATGATTGGCTAACAGTGGGTGACTTCTGCATCCCTCCTGCATTGAAGTGGAAATCCATAATATACAACTGGTCCCCTGAGCTGCTTAAGTTCTACTTAAATGCATTCCAGCTTACTCTCCCCGACCCGAGTAACCTAGTTAGATGGGGGAAATCTACAAATAAACTATGCCCGTCATGTAAGGAGTTCGTAGGCACGGCCAAACATTTGTTATGCGGATGCAAAATACTACTTGAGCGAGGCCAGTATTCCTACCGTCATGATAAAGTCCTCCAAATCATCAGAGAGGCCATCAACCTGTCAATTGCACGGACCAGGAAAGGGCAAACCAGTAGCGGCTTCCAGAAGGTCAACTTTGTGAAACCTGGAGCCAATAAGCTGCCCAAAGATAGGACTAAACCTTCTTCAATTTTGGGAGCAGCAAAGGATTGGGAATTGTTGATGGACACACATGAGAAGCATTACCAAATGCCTTCGGAAATCTGTACCACAGCATTAAGACCGGATATACTCATATTCTCAAAAGCGACAAAGCATGTAGTACTTGTTGAACTTACAGTTCCATGGGAAAGTAACATACCGAAGGAACACAACATCAAACTTACCAAGTACTGCAACTTAGTAGACCGGATTGTGAGAAACGGATTCAAGACTGATCTCTTCGCTGTGGAAGTCGGAGCAAGGGGACTACC
Source organism: Nematopogon swammerdamellus (assembly GCA_946902875.1). Classification (NCBI taxonomy): domain Eukaryota; kingdom Metazoa; phylum Arthropoda; class Insecta; order Lepidoptera; family Adelidae; genus Nematopogon; species Nematopogon swammerdamellus. The sequence continues at coordinate 1,116,578 of OX336335.1, forward strand.
AGCGAAGTCGCTCTACAGTCTCTTCAAGAATCTAGGGCTCCCAAGATCGACGCTAAGCTCATATATGGAGAGAGCTTCGAAAACGTCACTGGAAGCATCCTACAGAATATGGATAGGTAGAGAGAGGGAGGTCGAGAGCGGGACTGGTGGTTTCCCCGCGTCCTAGTCAACGCAGACTAGCTGACGAGGGCTTGACGCGAGCCGAAACGTGAAGCATGCGCGGGAAACTTAGAGTGGCCACTCGCTAGTCCCGGCCTCGATTAATACCCTCCTCTACTGCCGATGGGCCCGGATATGTTCGGTGAAGCCATCGTAAGCTTAGATCCACACCTTCCTTCTATGGCTTAGGGAAGCGAATCTGCACAGGGCGCCATGGCGCAAAGCCATATAACTTTATTGCCCAACCGGACACGAGGTTTTGATAATATTATAGTATGTTTACTCCCTAAGCACCGCGAACAGGTTTCTGAAGAAATCGCTTTTGACCCTGCTCACGCACTCTACACCTCCTTTTGGGCCATTCGTTGATCGGACTATTGGTATTGCTTGATCTTTGAGTTTTCTATCTCCATCTGGTGCAATATAAAAGTAGTCTTCATTAAAATGTCGAGAAGAAATACGGCTGTAAGTGTTTCCTGTTCTTTTTATTGCGGCCTCCCACAGTTTAATTTTTTCAGGATTTTTGGGAAACCTTAAAACCCAAGGTACCTAATTGAAAATTACCTAATTGCCATCTTTCACTAAACAAAATTACTCGGAAACCAGTATACATACTAAATAGTTCATATTTTGGCGTTTTTTTATGGAATCTTACACGGTTGGTTACCTACATCACCTACAACATCCGTTATGTCAGCCCATAACACCCGGTGAGGTGCCATGTCGGTGCTTCCCTTCATTTCATGTCGGCTACACTGAACTGGTCGGAAAACACGAACTATTTACATAGCCGTTTTGACCGACGTTTCGTCAGAGCGGTGGTACCAACCCGGCCGGGATAAACCCTACCACCTACCTAGTAAGGTATGAAGAGAAGGGGCCTACAGGTTAACGTGGAATCCGAACCACGGTCAGCTCCAACGGTCGAGCGGTCACCCATCCAAGTAATAACCGCGCTCAGGGTTGCTTAAGAACGAAGGTAGGTATATGCGTGATTTACGTTAAGCTCATTCCATTCGTTTCAAAATGGCGGCCATTTTTTGAAAAAATAAAATCCTTCGATACCTACATGAACGAACATGCGTCGTTTAATAAAGTAACCGAGCTCTAAAGTCCTTTCATAGAGTATTGACTTTTACTTGGTTTAAAAAAAATACACGAAAGATCATATCTGCCTCTGTCATATCTATTTTGGAACTTTATCATCAATACTAATAATAAATCTGTAAGGGATGGCCATGGAGTAAGTTACGTTGTTTTATGAGATATTGCGTTTGTAGACTCTATGTATGATACTAAAACTAAATTGACGATTTTTAGAACTATTTTCTGTATGTATGTAACTATCTATGTTCCACGATATGCTCGATGGCTCTTAAACCGATCATCCGAATTCGATGAAACTTAGTACAAGCACATTTACCTATACGATACATGGGATAGGCTAAATAAAATTCAGTTCCGCTTACGTTATGGTGTGGCTGTCATACAAACCGAAAGGGTACGGGGGCGGGCTTAATTACTTTCTTCTTTTTAAATCCGAATTTCACGCGAGCGAAGCCGCAGGCTAAAGCTAGTACTACTTAAATTAAATACGTAATCAAATGGATTATTATATAAATATTCGGGAAAAAATATGATTTAGACTTAGCACGTTCTATAGGAAATCCGCCACCGCCGTCGCTCCCGGTTAAAATATCACCAAAATACCAATTACCTGTGGAATCTTATACCATTCACGATTCTAGTCTCCTTCTTTGAGTCAGATTTGCAAATTAAAACGCAACAGTTGACCATTTTGGCTGAATTTTAGGAATAAAACTAAGAAATTGATCCCTCTGCATCGCGCGACGAAGCACGGCCGATGACTGCCGATCGGACCCGAACGCGGTTCGTGGCGCTCACCAACGAAGCTTCACCTCACCAACGCTCACATTCTCTCTATAAAGGAGCGCAGCGACGTAATACAAACTCTTTGGCCTCGCTTTCCAATCTGTTCTTGACCAAATTGAAATGGGACTACCAGCTTTCAAATAAAAAAAGAATCATCAAAATCGGTTCACCCAGTCAAAAGTTCTGAGGTAACAAACATAAAAAAAAAACTAAAAAAAAATATAGTCGAATTGAGAACCTCCTCCTTTTTTTGAAGTCGGTTAATTAAGGAAAGTACAGGCACGTAACGAACTCGCCACTCAACGTCTTTACCCAACACACACGTGGTATGTGAACGGTCACTAAAGGCAAGAAGATCCCATGACCCGGTGGAAGGACCCCGCCAAGGTGAGAGGTGGTTAGCTTGCCGCCCTTTAGCATGGCATCTTGTCCTTATCCCTTAATCACCTATATTACAACGTGCACGGAGAGAGATGCAGTGGAGCAATTTTTTCTAAGTACCTATCGGCTCACATCAAAATGTTTGACGTTTTACATAGATGATTTTGAATATTATGAAAATAAGAAAAGAAAAGATGCAAATAGCCCAACTTGTCCCGTACCATAAATCCTTGACCCTTCAGTCTGTCGATGAGTTCCTCAGCAAACGCGGCGTCTTCTCTTGCGTACAGAACGTACGCGTGGTACCGCTGGACCTTGGGGTAGAGAGCGACGTCGTGGAACGTGATGCGGTCGTCCGGTACGTTCTGCGCGTACGACAACGGTCGCACTTGCTGCTTCTCATACAGCGCCGCATCTCCCTCTGGTGATTAGTGTTGTGGAAACATTGTTATAGATAGACAATATATAAATTTGGACGCCCGACGCAGGATAAGGACAGCAGAGTGTTTGTATTGGTGCGACAGTCTGGCCAACGGGTGAGATGCGCCAGCCGTCGCATTACCACCTGTATTCTTCCTTACCTTTAATAAAATCCAACGTCTGCTTTCTGTCTGTCTGTCCGCTTATAACTTGAGAACCACTGAACCGATTATAATAAAAACAAATTCTACGGATAGCTTGATTCTTCCCATCAACTATAGGCTACTTACTATCACGCTAAATGGCTTATGAGGTTAGCAGAAAAGTAAAATATCCGAGCGGACGGAGCCGCGGGCACAGCTAGTTATTGTATAAATTTCATCCATAGGTAGGTAACCTAAGCTTGGAAATGTCGAAAATACCGCCAGTTCTAATTCAATGCAAGAACTGGCAAACTTCTTTTTATTTATTTTTAAGTAATCCGGTATGCGTGGCTGTGTCGGAGAGGCCAAAGCACATGCTCCGACCAGCCAAAATCACCTCCGAGAAGGTAGGTGCCATATCGGAGACTTCCCTGGATTGCTGGCTATACTGGACTAGAGTAGAACACAACCGAGGCTGCTATGTGGTGTAGTTATAAGTATCATTAACTTTTTTTTTTAATGGAAACTGACACGATTGGCTACATTACCTACAACATCCATGATGTTAACCCATAACACCGGGTGAACTTGGTGCCACGTCAGTGCTTCCCTTAATTTCATGTCGGGTACACTGAACTAGACGGAAAACACAAACTATTTACATAGCCGTTTCGACCGACGTTTCATTCAGTGCGGTGGTACCAACTGCATTAAAATGATTATGTACTAATTGAATACCTATACCTTAAGTACCTACTCCTACCGCTACGAATGTCAAAGGCTTTGAAAAGAAAGAGACCTCATCGAAACTTTTAAAATACTAAATGCCCATTGTGATGTGCCTAAACTTAAATCAGTGTACACAATGAACCCTAATACAAGACTTCTCATACGAGTACAACTCAACACAACTCGCTACAACTCAACCAAATTAGTTTTAATTCAAACCCAAGGACGTAGGTACTTTCTTCCTAACATAATAGTGAACTCCTGGATAAAATTGCCTCTAGAAGTGATAAGTGCTATCTCAGCGAACATTTTTAAATACAAGTTTGACACACACTTTATTAATAATAATTGGCGTCTTATCAATAAAGGCAATTATAAGCAAAGAAATATCAGGCCGTGACCCCAGTAAAAACCCAGTAGAAGTGGAAACTATTATTATACGGCCACAACGGAAACCACTACTACTTATCACCTAGTAAGATGCAAGTAAGCACTACGCAATGTGGCCGCACTCCGGCCAAATTGCGTAGCATAATTTGTGGATGACCTCTTATATAATTTCTCAGAGGGTATAGCATAATATACACACCAAATAGCTCAAGTGTGTCATCGTACACATCCCAGCGGTCCAGACTCCGCAGGAAATCTTGTAGTCGTCCCACAGTTGCAGTACTGTCGTTCTTTTGAGTCCAAAGTTGCAACACTTTCTCAGTTCGCTGGTCGCAGTTGTATATACTCGAGTAGTACTGCCCTGGAATCTCTGCTAGAGCCGCGAGGCCGCGCCAATCTCTGCATAGTTTTGAACAATTGATAAATCAAAGATGCTGCGTTGAGATCGAATCGAGATCGATCGATCGATCGTTCAGAACATCACGACAAGTATGATTATTATCATTAGTATTCACCTCGGGTGGCCCTCAGCAGTCGGGATAACTTTTTCAGGGTCGAGTAGATCCCAAAGGGGCTCCCGGGAATGACGTCCCAGTGCCGACAGAGGGACATTGTGGAGATCGACCCCTGATCGTGCACGTGCATCTTCAACGTCTCTTGGCATCGCACACGGACTTTTAAAACTAAATACTTATTACGATAAAGTAATTTTCAAGATTATTGATATGATTCACCACTCACTTCACACACATCTCCCTCCCATTCGCGAAAACAACTTTTTGTGAACTTCTTTGACAGCTGTCAGTTATAGTACATCCGTTCCGTCCGTACTCTTTTCCCCCTATTTCGTGTCCAAGAGCGAAAGAGAATACGAATGGCCTGGGGCCAATTCTGATGTCTCTCACTGACAGTTGTCCTCTTAAGAAATCTTTATTTTCGGAAATATTCGGAAATAGACAAACTGTTTTGGTGGTTTAAAAAAAAAAACCAGGTATAAAGAAGATGCGTCGCCCTAACCTAATGTTGAGGCGGTGCATGTCGTTTTTGTTACAAGTTTGTATTTCCGAAAATAATTCTTAGGTGGTTATAAAAAAAAATAAACACCCTAAAACAATTTAAACACAGTAACATTGCTTAAAAAAGAAAAAAAAAAACAAAAAAAAACCCAAAAAGATTTTGTGGGATCTAGGGCAGCCGGGGCTGCCGCGAACAGGGCAGAGGACCTCAAACGCAATAAATACGGTGATCTTGCCGACAGTTTTCACTTTGTTGCTTTTGCGGTAGAGACGCTCGGTCCGTGGAGTTCTGGTGCCAGGAGTTTCCTGAAGAAGCTCGGGAAGCTTCTAGTCGATGTAACTGGTGTCCCGCAATCGAAGGCTTACTTCATCCAACGAGTTAGCCTTGCCATCCAGCGGGGAAATGGATGGAGAGTTTTTATAGTTTCTTGTTCAATAAAGGATAACTACTTTTGTGGGATTCGAACCCAGGTCATAAAACTACTAGTCCTAGACTTAGACGCTCACCCCTGAGCCACGAAATCACTTAAACGAACAAACGAATATCGAATTCCCTTGATTCGCTTTCGGCTCTATGACGTCACAGCTGTCCGCGAGAGCCAACAGAATTGATCCCGAGCATGCACGCCGATACTCGATGTTGCTAGTAAGAAAAATTGCGATCGTTACGTACACAGACCACATGATCTATTTTGATCCACCATATTGAAGCTGCTGTACAGTTTTAATTTTCATTTTAACCGACTGCGGTGCCGGTGGTGTCAAAAGGAAGGGTTATGAGTTGAGCGTGTATGCTTTATATCACTGATTATTCTATTAGGTTCCAATCTATGAATAAATAAAATACGTTCTAACTAACCTTATCATATCATATCATACAGCCTAAAGTACTGGACCGATTTTTTTAGATTAGATTCGCCTCGCTCACGAGTGTCATTTATAGTCTATAGTCACATTTATAATTATATCCCATTTATAGTCCATAAAACAGTTTTTTGAATTGGATTATACTAAATAATAGGGACACAAATTACTGTCCCCGATGTTGCTAGTAAACGAAATGGTGAATCGTAATCCTTAGCAGCTGTACTTCTCTGCTCTATTTTGGATCGCCGTATTTATGTAGGTAAGTTGCTGGCTGTTAACATAGGTTTTACGGTAGTTTAAATGAGACACAGGCGAGCGAGCGAGACTCAGTTGGGTGGGGTGGGACGGTTTCTTTCTAATTTTTATAAACGTTAGTGTATTTTTTTTTATTGCTTCCGAATTGGGTGGCTTTGCCCGAGGTCGAAGCCTCAGGCGCAGCCAATTTCACCACCGAGAAGGTGCCAGTCCGGCTTGGAGGTGGACTAATGTTGCTGGGGAAAGGCTATTAACCCGCGATTTGAAGATCCGTGGATTGTAGGAGTGGGGAAAGATATTCCATAGGAGGCGGCTCCTAGTAGGAGCACGTTCCACACCTTTGCAGTGCGGCACAAGAACGATTTAGAGAATCGTGCAGTTTGAAGAACTCTTCTGTCAACTACAAAGGGGTGTTCCGCGAGAGTATGGCGGGTTTGGCGAAGGCGAACAGGAGGAGGAGGGATAAATAACTTGAAAACATTAAACTTGGATGGACTACGTACGAGGAGCATTACTTACTTAGCTCAGATAGTCCCTTCGCTTCTTACCTTACTAGGTGGTAGGGTTTATTCCGCCCGGGTTGGTACCACCGTACTAAATGAAACGTCCATCGAAACGGCTATGTAAATAAATAGTTCGTGTTTTCCGTCCAGTTCAGTGTAGCCGACATGAAATGAAGCACTGACATGGCTCCTAGTCCACCCGGTGTTATGGGCTGACATCACAGATGTAAGTAGGTGATGTAGGAAACCGTGTCAGTTTCCATAAAAAAAAATTGGTTGTCTGTAATAGTCGGTTTACGGACAATAGTTTTACGTGATATGATAACGTCATAAAGTGGTAAGACTACGCATGTCGTTTTTGTTACGTTTGTATTTCCGAAAATAATTCTTAGGTGGTTATAAAAAAAACTAAGCACCCTAAAAAAATTTAAACACCGTAACATTGCTTAAAAAAGAAAAAAAAAAACAAAAAAATAATTGAGGGATTCGAACCCATGGTCAAAAAATACAAATCCTACACTCTTACCACTGAGCCACGAAATCACATAAACGACTAAACGAATATCGGATTCCCTTGGTTCGCTTTCGGCTTGGGCCGATTGTGCCTCTCTATCGCTTGTTACGCGCTCTCGCTTGCACACACAGGCTCAGACACACACAATTTTTTCGTGCGTGCAGCCGGTGTTCATCAATCTATAAGACGTGACTTTATTATCGCGTCAAAAATCGAATTTGAATTAATTTAAAGAAACACCTAGTACTGGTACTAACAATACATATTGACGGGGTGGTGGAATGAAAATAAAGCTGCTTTCAAGGAAATTCGAACAAGTACTAATAAGTAGGTACAGAAACAAGAATATTTGTTAACCTTTTAAAACATTAGTCTTAGGTTTAGTGGTTTAGTTTAGTATTTTATCGCGGGAGGACGGCGCGGTCGTGGGACTCTTGATCTCAAGGTCCGTGTTTTAAATCCGGCCGACGTGCACCAATGGACGGCCTATTCTACGTCATCTGTCTGTCTATCGACTGTCCGTTCCTCCCTCCGTCCGAGTGCAGTATCTACGTTGAACCGTAATACGTAGGTAGCCGGTTAAAATTTTCACAGAATATTTGTTAATATGGCGGTTATTACAACAAATAATAAAAAATAGAAAAAGTAAAAAATTAGGGGGGTTTCCATACAAGAAACGTGTTTTTTTTTGTGGTGCGGAAACCTCGGTGCGCGTGTCTGACTCGCACTTAGCCGGTTTTAATGTATTCGTGCTATACTTACTTACCTGACTGAAAAAGCACACAATCTACCTAGCTAGAGAGTATTAATCATGAGAGTAGTCTCTACTGCATAACTACAGGCATCTAATTAGACAAGGAAGCTGCTAGTGTTTTCCCATGGGGTGGAGCGACTTCCATTCCAAGTAGGCTTGCCAGATCTGATGTTAGACTTCCCGGGACACATATGTACTAACTGCAGTCCTTTAGAAATAAGGTGGAGAAATGTAAGACAATATTTTCTGTTATAATTTTTGGGGTGAACTTTTAGATTGTTTTTTTTTATAGCAAACAACTTTATCAATCAATCATTTATTGCGTTATTTTATATTTTATTTAGTAAGCAACACTACACTAAAATGAAAGTAGAATGTTCCTTTAGATTAATTTATTCATATTTCTTGTTAGTTGATATTTTGAGTAATTTATCAGCATCTGGACTTCTGTTCGCCGGCTTCTTTGTGCGACGTCAAGTCGTATGCACAAACATATTTCACTTCCCGGGACAAATTTCACTCTCCGGGACAAAATGATCCTTCTCCGGGACGCATATATCCAAAGTCTAGTATGCGAGTTGCTCTGATTGGTCGATGCCTGTTTGGCGGTAAATTTAAATTTCGTCTGCCTCCGCCTCCGGCACTCCCAGCGAACGTACTGAATCCGATATTCGTTCGGTCGTTTATGTAATTTGTTTGTTTTTTTTTTAAGTGAAAACTTCTTTAGCGGCGCTTGGCACTTTTATAGATGGGGAAAAAATCTTATGTTCGTGTCAGCGACAGCGCGTCAGATAACAATCTATAGTTGCTATGACAACGCTCAATACATGACATCTCAAAGTTCTGCAAAATGAATGCAGGGTTCCGTAATAAATGCATGTCTGTCCGTTCTACTAAATTTAACATTTATTTCAAAATGAATGTAGGGTTCCGTAACACGTTTATGTCTGTCCATTCTACTAAGTTCTGCAAAATGAATGTAGGGTTCCGTAACAAATGCATGTCTGTCCGTTCTACTAAATTTAACATTTATTTCAAAATGAATGTAGGGTTCAGTAACAAATGCATGTCTGTCCGTTCTACTAAATTTTACAATTTTCAACCAAGGTCCTCCGACGGTTATTTTATAATAAAAGTAGGGGTCCGTAACACGTTTATGTCTCTCCATTCTACTAAGTTCTGCAAAATGAATGTAGGGTTCCGTAAAAAATGCATGTCTGTCCGTTCTACTAAATTTAACATTTTTTTTTTTATTTTTTTTTATTAATATTTTTTTTTTAATATATTTTTTTTATTTTTTAAATTTTTTTTTATTAATTTTTTTTTTAATATTTTTTTTATATATATATTTTTTAATTTTTAAAAACTTTTTTTTTATAAATAATTTTTAAATATTTTTTTTTTTTTTTTCATTAATATTTTTTTTAAATTTTTTTTATACCTGAATATTTTCAGAAACACAAAAAGTTTTCACTTCTGCCGGCACTCCCGGAGTGCACCTGAGGCTTTTTTTATGTAATCCGGGTGGCTGAGTCGGAGGGGCCAAAGCGCATGCTCCGACCAGCCAATATCACCTCCGAGAAGGTGGGTGCCATACCGGAGACTTCCCTGGATTGCTGGCTATACTGAACTAGAGGAGAAGAGAACACAGCCGAGGTTGCTATGCGGCCATCGTACATCCAGTACGGTGGTACCAACCCAGTCGGCTACAATTTGAGCCTACCACCTACATAGTAAGGGGCAAGGGAAGGGACTTACAGTTTTACACCGGTTCCGAACGGTGAAGCAGCAGGTGTAGGTATGCACGTAAATTTTTTCGTCAGAAAAAACTCATTGGTACACGCCGACCGGATTCGAACCGCCGACCTCTCGCATGAGAAGCCGATGCCCAAACCACTCGGCCACCCGCCGCTCGGTGGCTCAGTGGTAGAGTGTAGGGTTTTTATTTTTTCGATCTCGACCATGGGTTCGTGTCCCTTTTTCCAAAATTTGTTTTGTTTAACTTTTTTTTGTTAAGCAATCTTAGGGTGTTAAAATTAGGTTTTTTTTATAACCACCTAAAAAAAATATTTTCGAAAATACTTCCGAAAGTTAAATTTCCCGCCAAACTGAGAACGACCAGTCAGAGCAACTCGCCTACTAGACTTTGGAAATATGCTCCCGGGACACGGGACATTGGAGCATAGCCCGGAACAATCCCGGAAATCCCCGGGCACCTGGCAACCCTAATTCCAAGTGACAATGATAGAGGTTCACTTTATAATTTTGAATGCTATGCGTGAGTGAGAACACGGATGTGTGTGTGGCCAGCGAACCGTAAATGCACGATTGTGTAAAATGCTATTTTTATTTTATTTGCTAGGGAAAACCAACAGCACTTATGTGTACTAAAATACAACATTATAGCTTTTCACAGTTAATTTTATACATATTATGTACTTATAGTACTACGTATTCACGAAACAAAAATTGTCTAATCAAAGATGAATTACTATCTATTTGGTATTTACCAGAGAGATTTAAATTAATGTCTTTGGTATTTACACTCAATGGATACATTTTACATACACCCCCGGAGGGATTGATAAGTTTGGCTTCAGCTACTAATGTAAAGCATTACATACATTGTCAAGGAGCCTTTTCATCAACGAAAAGAGTGGCTAAAGAAGAATGGCCCCAACTGGGTTGAGTGAATGTCACCAGCAGAAATGTTGAACCATACAGTAATTCCCAGAAGGTCGCTCGCTGTATACAAATTGGCCCCGTGCGATTCCATTACGTCCCTATGCCCGTACTGCCTCCCTCCACGCCATGAATTTCGGAACCCTTCCCTTCCCGCCGCTTTGGCAAAGGCGCGACACTGATTCAGTACTTATTCAGTACTTTGAAACAGATGTACTGGGTGTTTCAGGATAGGCTTGAGAAACTTCAGGAATATAAAGTAGGTACTGATTATTAAAAAAAAAATTCCTTATCACTCAAATCGAAATTCCGTATTGTTCTTTATACAAAAATTTAAAATTATAATAAAAACCCGATGGACAGTGAGTACGGGGACATTTCTCAACAGTGCTGTCTAGGTCTAAGAGTGCAATGACCTAGTCCAGTCCCATTTTTCTCTGGATGTATTCAAGTTTAAGTGTTTTACACATGCAGTTCAATTCTACTAGTTAAGCATGTAAGTTAGTAATTTTATTTTTATTTAATAAAAGCGGCCGTTAACCGTCCACCCACCCAATTTCGATGAAACGATTTTCACCAAAAAGTAAAGTACTATAAAATGATCGAATCTGGGAAAAAGTTTCAGAGCTTTTCGTCTTCAAATAATATGGACCCCTTTCGAACCCTGAAGTTACGAATGCAACCTGACCTGATATATTCCTCTATATTTCTTTTTTTGGCAATAATTGTCTATAGATAGATGACATTTTGGCCAGCCGCCAGTTAGAGTTGAGGCGTATTTTCTGTCACCGGTAAATATCACAAATATTTTTTTGTCACCGTCACCACCCGATATTTACTTTTAAAGTCACCGGTGACAAGAAGCAATGATATTTAGTAGCAAGGATTATGAAGGAACGAACGTATACAATCGTTTACAGAATAATGGTCCTTATGTCAAAGCAATAGCAATGAAATTTGCTCAAAAGAGAAATGGTAAACTCGCACGCGGCTGACAGGCAGCGCGAGGGCTCGCTGGCCAGCAGATTTTTGTTGCTTGCTTTCTCGCTCGCTCTTATCTTTCAAATATTTTATTCGTTTTGTTTCACTCCTTTGCACGTTAACTTGCATCTCGGCGAAAGGGACATAAAGAATATTAAATATACACATACTTCCGTACTAATATCTCGTATCCTGAATATTTGGCTGAATGAACGAGGACAATATTATATTCGGTGACGAGGATTACTTGTAGCGTACGACACCTGAAAGCCATTGTCGTGCCTGCTGTTCCTGCGATCCTACTCCTTCGCCCGGAGCGAACCAATAGAAGCCGATATTCGTTTGGTCGGTTAAGTAACTTGTTAGCTCAGTGGTAAGCATGTATAGGCTTTGCATTTTTTGGACCATGGGTTCGAATCCCACCAAATCTTTTTGGTTTTTTTTCTTTTTTAAGCAATGTTACGGTGTTTAAATTGTTTTAGGGTGTTTATTTTTTTTTATAACCACCTAAGAATTATTTTCGGAAATACAAACTTGTAACAAAAACGACATGCACCGCCTCAAAATTAGGTTAGGGTTAATATATAGAAGATGCGTCGCGTAGCGCAAGTTTAGCACAATACGAGTGTCTATTTGCAGCTTAATACATGGACCTTGAAAATATTTCCAAGTATTTTGTCACTAGTATTTGTCTGTCACTGATATTTTTTCGTACTCGTACTTGCCGTACTTACTTAGTATTTAAAAATACTCGTATCGCCCATCTCTAGCCGCCAGTGTCCGTCCTGTTTAGGTAAGTGAGGAAGAGTGAAGACTCTTCACTCTTAGAGGGTCACTGATCCAGTACTTTGTAACAGATATTTGTAATCAGTATTTTTGTGAACTGACACTGATACTGATCTGATCAGTGCGGACTTTGTTCAGTATTTCCCAACTCTAGTGAGGATACACGTTACATTACATTACATAATACATAAGTTGGCCCCGCGTAAGCAAGGCCAATCAAAAAATAAGTTATAGACTCATTTGAGTGTTCCCCTCCACGGAAATCTTTAGTAAAAGGCGAAAGATTTATTCGTATTGAAGGGAAACCAGAGTAACGCTACCAGTGAGCTGAGGATTCTTTATACTCTGTAAATGTTATTTCGTTACCGCCATCTGTGTACACGGATTACGAGCGCCATCTAGCGGTAGAGGTCAGTTTAAAAAAAACAAAACAACCATTCTTTTTTTTCTGTTATTTGGAGACGCAGGAGGTAGGTAATAACCACGGGGGTGTTCCGCGCTCTGTGGTAATAACTAATAAGTGCAAGGCAACATTGTCGGCCTCAGTACTGTGGTGTTATGGATCTATGTCCGATCGCGAAGTTAAGCACAACCAGGCGCCGCGGTAAGGGCTTGGCGTTAGAACGTCGAGGCTTGCCGTGGTTCAGATTTCATGTAAAACTGTAGATCCTTTGTTACCACCGCACCGTATGAAAGGTCGGTGGAAGCACAGGTGGAAGCGACTATTTACAGAACGCATACATATATACATAACACACGCTGTATCCCGACAATCAGGGTAAGCAGAGTAATCGGTGTTGTGCTATAAGGACTCTGGCAAATTACAGCACAACACCGACCACCACGTTTAGCACAGTATACGGACAAGACAACTATCAAGCAGCAAGTAAGACACGAAGAACCCACCTGCTGCATGACTAGGTGGAAGGACTGCGCCAAGGTGAGAAGTGGCTAGCCTGTCGCCCTTTAGCGCAGTATCTTGTCCTTATCACTTAGTCGCCTCTTACGACATGCACGGGGAGAGATGCAGTGGGGCTATTCTTTTTAAGTACCGGCCCCACACGGTACAGAACGCGACAGTAAATAATGCACATCTGGCTTTCAATCAGTCAGTCAGTCAGTCTTTCAGCGTGTAAGCGTCCACTGCTCGACATACGCCTGTCCAATTTTCCTCCAGTCCTTCCGGCCTTCAGCGATACGGAACTACTGTTTTCCGCCGACGTACTTGATGTCGTCGTCCCACATGGCGGGTGGTCTTCCCACACTCCGTTTTCCTGTCCATGACCGCCAGTGTAGGACACGGTTACTCCAACGGTCATCGTCTCTTCGGCTAACATGCCCAGCCCACTGGCACTTGAGCTTAGCCACCCGGTGTCCAATATCGACTACTTTGGTGGGTCGGCGGATTGCCTCGTTACGCACCATACATATCACGTAGCGATATTCCCAGCATGGCTCGCTCCATTGCTCGCTGGGCAACTTTCAACCTTTGGACAACAGCGACGTTCCCGTACACCGAGCATACCTACGGGAGTGGCAACCGTCGAGCGCTAATATATAGGAAAATTAGCCGCGTGTTAGAGCATTTGCACTAATATATAGCGCTGCTGCGGGATCGACCGTCAGTGCGCTCGCGACTTGGGAACGAAGAACACGTATATGTGCACTACGCAAAATGGCGATTTGTGCAGTTCGTGCGTGTCGAAAGAGCTCAAGATCTTCAGGAATGACAAAAGATGGCGTAACCTTTCATAATTAGGTCATTTTAATGATAATACAATGCTTAAAGCGTGTAAAATACAAAAATTCCGCGAGCTAGGAGCACGACTGCGCGCCATACTGGGCGCGTACACATGATAGGCAAATTTGACAGACTGGAAAGAAATTTGAAATCAATTATTGTATATGGGTGTTGTTAGTTTTTTTATGGCAATGACATGGATGAATTCAATTTATAATATGTATTGTTATTATTTCTTTAATATTACGTTTTCTATTTTTTATAATTATAAAACAAATATACCTATACAAAACTAATATATTGTATATTATGCATTTATTATCACATTCACATATTTACATTAATTTTAAATATACAGATTATAAAAATACACCACATATACTCAAAATTAATATAAAAATAATAATAAAAATAAAAATATATTATGTATTATTATAATAAGTATTATTATTATCAGAGTAAAAAATTGGAGACTTCCTTACGACAATATTTTTTTCCGGTTTAATAATACCTATTCATGGTGTTATAATTTCGCGATTTAAAAAAAGTGGCCGCCATTTTGAACTTTTTAGTAACTGGACAGATTGCTTTCAAAATCGACATCTGGGTGTCAGTGTGGACTCTGAATACGAATCTGTAGTCAAATTTAAAAAAAGTAGCCGCCATTTTGAAATTTTTAGTTACTGGACCGATTGCTTTCAAAATCGATATCTGGGTGTCTATGTAGGCTCTGAATACGAATCCGTTGTCGAAATTTAAAAAAGTGACCGCCATTTTGAACTTTTTAGTTACTGGACCGATTACTTTCAAAATCGATATCTGGGTGTCTGTGTGGGCTCTGAATACGAATCTGTAGTCAAAATAAAAAAAAAGTGGCCGCCATTTTGAACTTTTTAGTTACTGGACCGATTGCTTTCAAAATCGATAGCTGGGTGTATGTGTGGGCTCTGAATACGAATCTGTAGTAAAAATTAAAAAAAGTGGCCGCCATTTTGAACTTTTTAGTTACTGGACCGATTGCTTTCAAAATCGATATCTGGGTGTCTGTGTGGGCTCTGAATACGAATCTGTAGTCAAAATTAAAAAAAAGTGGCCGCCATTTTGAACTTTTTAGTTACTGGACCGATTGCTTTCAAAATCGATATCTGGGTGTTTATGTAGGCTCTGAATACGAATCCGTTGTCAAAATTTAAAAAAGTGACCGCCATTTTGAACTTTTTAGTTACTGGACCGATTACTTTCAAAATCGATATCTGGATGTCTGTGTGGGCTCTGAATACGAATCTGTAATCAAAATTAAAAAAAAGTGGCCGCCATTTTGAACTTTTTAGTTACTGGACCGATTGCTTTCAAAATCGATATCTGGGTGTATGTGTGGGCTCTGAATACGAATCTGTAGTAAAAATTAAAAAAAAGTGGCCGCCATTTTGAACTTTTTAGTTACTGGACCGATTGCTTTCAAAGTCGATATCTGGGTGTCTGTGTGGGCTCTGAATACTAATCTGTAGTCAAAATTTAAAAAAAGTGGCCGCAATGTTGAACTTTTTAGTTACTGGACCGATTGCTTTCAAAATCGATATCTGGGTGTCTGTGTGGGCTCTAAATACGAAGCCGTTGTCAAAATTTAAAAAAAAGTGGCCGCCATTTTGAACTTTTTAGTTACTGGACCGATTGCTTTCAAAATCGATATCATATTTTTTATGTTAACTACATATTGTTATTCAGAGCCCACACAGACATGTAGATATGGGTTTTGAAAGTAATCAGTCCAGTAACTAAAAAGTTCAAAATGGCGGCCACTTTTTTAAGATTTTGGCAACGGATTCGTATTCAGAGCCCACACAGACAAACAAATATCAATTTTAAAAGCAATCGGTCCATTAACTAAAAAGTTCAAAATGGCGGTCACTTTTTTTAAATTTTGACAACGGATTCGTATTTAGAGCCCACACAGACACCCAGATATCGATTTTGAAAGCAATCGGCCCAGTAACTAATAACTTCAAAATGGCGGCCACTTTTTTTAAATTTTGACAACGGATTCGTATTCAGAGCCCACACAGACACCCAGATATCGATTTTGAAAGCAATCGGTCCAGTAACTAAAAAGTTCAAAATGGGGGCCACTTTTTTTATTTTTTACTACAGATTCGTATTCAGAGCCCACACATACACCCAGATATCGATTTTGAAAGCAATCGGTCCAGTAACTAAAAAGTTCAAAATGGCGGCCACTTTTTTTAAATTTTGACAACGGATTCGTATTCAGAGCCCACACAGACACCCAGATATCGATTTTGAAAGCAATCGGTCCAGTAACTAAAAAGTTCAAAATGGCGGCCACTTTTTTTAAATGTTTACTACAGATTCGTATTCAGAGCCCACACATACACCCAGATATCGATTTTGAAAGCAATCGGTCCAGTAACTAAAAAGTTCAAAATGGTGGCCACTTTTTTTAAATTTTACAACGGATTCGTATTCAGAGCCCACACAGACACCCAGATATCGATTTTGAAAGCAATCGGTCCAGTAACTAAAAAGTTCAAAATGGCGGCCACTTTTTTTTAATGTTTACTACAGATTCGTATTCAGAGCCCACACATACACCCAGATATCGATTTTGAAAGCAATCGGTCCAGTAACTAAAAAGTTCAAAATGGCGGTCACTTTTTAAATTTTGACAACGGATTCGTATTCAGAGCCTACATAGACACCCAGATATCGATTTTGAAAGAAATCGGTCCAGTAACTAAAAAGTTCAAAATGGCGGCCACTTCTTTTTTATTTTGACTACAGATTCGTATTCTGAGTCCACACAGACGCCTAGATATCGATTTTGAAAGCAATCGGTCCAGTAACTAAAAAGTTCAAAATGGCGGCTACTTTTTTTAAATTTTGACTATAGATTCGTATCCAGAGTCCACACAGACGCCCATATATCGATTTTGAAAGAAATCGGTCCAGTAACTAAAAAGTTCAAAATGGCCGCCACTTTTTTAAATTTTTACTACAGATTCGTATTCAGAGCCCACACTGACACCCAGATATCGATTTTGAAAGCAATCGGTCCAGTAACTAAAAAGTTCAAAATGGTGGCCACTTTTTTCAAATCGCGAAATTAAAACACCATGAATATTATTAAACCGGAAAAAAATATTGTCTTAAGGAAGTCTCCAATCTTTTACTCTGTTCCTCGAAATTTAGGTAAATAAGCCCTACTTATTCCTATTCCTATCACTGATTATTAGTACAACTTTTCAAAAATATTAAAACAACAGTCTTGTTTAATTTTTCAATATTTTTTTTGGATTCAAACAATAATATTCGTTCAGTAAAAACTATTTGAAATAATATTACAAATAACAATTTCAAAATTCACAGATATACCGCACCATCATTGTCCGTCAGACTGGCATTCGTAGTGATCCCGTCAAGTTGCCGTCAAGCAAGGCTTCCGATTGGTCGGACGGTCGGCTCTTACTACCAGATACCCGAGCCAAGCCAGCGATAACAAACCTGTCGCTCGCCTTGCTCGCTCTGTCTCTCTCCATATCGCGGGGCGCGATATCGGTAACCGAGATAGACAAGTCACGTCATAAAAGATTAAATTGCGATTTCGATTTTCGTAGTAGTAGGGATTTTTGGCTAGCCGTGCTCCGATACAAACGCAGTAGCGTTGCGTCTCCCGTAGGTATTCTCCTTGTTCCCGTACGTCATACATAACCAGGAGGACACACTGGTCATACCATACATAATATTTGGACACATACTGGACATATACATACTGGACACATCTGGGTTTTTTTTTATTGCTACCGAACTGGGTGGCTCTGTCCGAGGTCGCAACCTCAGGCGCAGCCAATTTCACCGCCGAGGAGGTGCCAGTCCGGCTTGGAGGTGGACTAATGTTGCTGGGGAAAGGCTTTTAAAGAAAGGAAAGGTTGTAGTGTAGAGCGCCGTCCCTGTCGCACAGAGACGTGCGAGTTAGTGCGACAGAGACGACGCACTTCAATCGGATTGTCTCTTTCTAAAGCCCGATGTGCATTATTTATTGACTCTGTTTTACAGTCTGTAAATAGTTCGTGTTCTCCCTCTAGTTCAGTATGTAGTCCGCATGACCATAAAGGGAAACATTGCCATGGCATTTAGTTCACAAGGTGTGATGGTTTTTTTTTTATGAAATCCGGTATGGGCGGCTGAGTCGGAGGGGCCAAAGTACATGCTCCGACCAGCCAATATCACCTCCGAGAAGGTAGGTATGCTATACCGGAGACTTCCCTGGTTGCTGGCTATACTGGACTAGAGGAGAACCGAAGTTGCTATGCGGCCATCTTACATCCAGTACGGTAGTACCAGTCAAGTCGGCTACAATTAGAGCCTAACACCTAATAAGGGGCAAGGGAAGGGACCTACAGTTTAACACCGGTTTCGAACAGTGAAACAGCAGGTGTACCGATGGTACATAAGACGGAAATGAATAAATGAAATGAAATGAAAAATGTAAATATATTATGTGAAATGTAATGTATGTGTGACATGTCTGTGCGGCGGCAGTTTTGTCCAAAGATGAAATTAATGAACTGAACTGAACCGAAGATACCGAAGGTTTGTACCGTGTGGGGCCGGTACTTTAAAAGAATAGCCCCACTGCATCTCTCCCCGTGTATGTCGTAAAAGGCGACTAAGGGATATGACTCCCTTCTTATATTACTAGGTGGTAGGGTTAAACCCGCCCGGGTTTGTACCACCGCACTGAATGAAAGGTCGGTCGAAACGGCTATGTAAATAGTTTGTGTTTTCCGTCCAGTTCAGTGTAGCCGGCACGACCGAAGGGAAGCAAGCACTGACGTGGCACCAGTTCACCCGGTGTTATGGGACATCACGGATGTTGTAGGTGATGTAGCCAACCGTGTCAGTTTCCAAAAAAAAAAAAAAGGGTAGGTATGCACGTAAATTGTTTCTTCAGGAAAACTCATTGGTAGGTAGGTACACGCCGACCGGATTCGAACCCCGGATCTCTCGCATGAGAAGCCGATGCCCAATCACACGGCCACCCGCCGCTAGACATGCAGACGGACGGACGCATGATTCACACGTTTCGTTTCGTTCCCTTTTTATACGAATTTTACTTTAAACGAATAATCGAACGGCGTTTTTCATAAAATAGGACCGCCACAGTCGCGTGCGCGCACGAACTAGCGTAAGTACCTACGTATGTTTTTTTTTATTGCTTCCGAACTGGGCGGCTCTGCCCGAGGTCGAAGCCTCCGGCGCAGCCAATTTCACCGCCGAGGAGGTGCCAGTCCGGCTTGGAGGTGGACTAATGTTGCTGGGGATAGACTATTAACCCGCGATTTGAAGATCCGTGGATTGTAGGAGTGGAGAAAGATGTTTCCTGGGAGCCCGTTCCACACCTTTGCAGTGTGGCACAAGAACGATTTAGAAAATCGTGCAGTTCGAAGAACTCTTCTGTCGACTACAAAGGGGTGTTCCGCGAGAGTATGGCGGGTTTGGCGAAGGCGAACAGGAGGAAGAGGGATAAGGGAAGCAAGTTCGTCAGAGCAGCGGCCATAGTAGTAGGTAGTACCGATAAAACAGGCTCAATGAACCAACGATACGTCTGTGCTTTAGAGGTTGAAGGTCCTTTGTGAGTACAGAATCACCAATGAGGCGAATGGCTCGTCGCTGAATATAATGCAAGGCTGAAAGAAGGTACTCAGGGGACCCCTCCCAAAGATGACTGAAATATTCCATCACCGGTCTTACTTGTGCCAAAGCACAAGTACTTACACTCTACAAATAGAGTGTAAGTAGTTGGACCGGGGCGGCGTGAAAAATCGCCGACATCGGTAAAGGATCCCCAATTTTCGTGACGCCAGTTTCGCCTTGGACTCTATGAACGATCGAAACCCAACGTCCCTGGACACCTCCATACCCAAGACGCCCAGACTACCATCGTTGGGGACTTGGCTGCCCTGGAAAGTGGCTTGGAGAGGAAACGGATCAGCCTTAGTAGATAAGGCACAGGCTTGCGTCTTGGCTACGTTGAAGTTGACCAAGTTCTTCTTCCCCCAAGAGGAAACTTCTTTTTAGAGAACCTGGTCAACCCGAGCAATAGTTAACCTCGTATGCGTCGTTTACCTTCATTAGATGTCACAAAATGTTTAATGAAACGTGAAAATAGTCCAATGACGTGCTTCGGCTTACTCTTATCCAAACAAAATGTGTCTCGCTAATCATAGGTAGATACTAAACGCACGCCGATAATAGTCGTGAGTTTCGCACCTATTTGGACGAGTGAGCACAACCAGGCGAGCGATGCGGTGGCGGCGCAGTCGCTCGCGAGATGTTACCGATACGGTATCGTGAGAGTACATTCCCGGCGTGAGAGTCGCCGCGCCGAGGAAAAACCTCACAGTGCGGACATAGTCGCAGCCTAGTAGACAGCCCGCGTTGACAGAAGAAGCCGGTGGTGGCTGGCGTCGCATCGCGTGCGGCGCGCTCACTCCGATCTTCCGCGTTCGAAATTTAAATTCAAGCAAAATACCGCCAATTTATTTTGAAATAAAGCGTTTCATAACAGTTTGTAAGTGAGTTTGTGTTTGCGTTTTGGAATGCTGACTTTGAACGAGCTGTGATAAAAAAAAAACCGACAGGTGAGTTAAATACTAGTTGACGTTGCATTGAAAATTATATGTAAGTAAGTTATAAAATAGTATGTAATTAAATTATTTGAAAAAATCATTCCGTGAGGAATGATTCTGTGAGCGCAACAAAAACAATGCATTTTGAAGGGATATATAAAAACCGGCCAAGTGCGAGTAGGATTCGCGCACCGAGGTTTCCGCACAACAACAAAAAAAAAAACATTGAAAAAAAAACACGTTTCTTGTATGGGAACCCCCCTTAATTTTATATTTTTCTATTTTTTATTATTTGGTGTTATATCCGCCATAATAACACATATTCTGTGAAAATTTCATCGGTACCAGTTAGCGAATTCTTGACTTTCGCCGCTCGCCCAAAACACAAATACCATAGGATAGGAGTATTACTATGTCGCGGGACTCAAAAACTTTACTAGATCGAATGATTTAATAGATTCGAAAACTCTATACACAAGTGACTTGCTTTTGGGGAATGGGTCTATAATCGCGCACGAACTTGACGGCTTACACAGACATACCAAAACGCAAGTGTTACTTGTAATATTCTTTAGCGCCTTCGGAAATCTGCCGCCCTCTGAAGTTTGCCGCCCCTAGGCCGCGGCCTATACGGCCTAATGGGAAATCCAGGACTGGTACTACTATTTGGGTACCGACGCACTACACCAATGTCAATGATATTCCAGATGACTAAATATTTTCAAAACAAAGCATTTTGCAATTATTTGCATTCTAGATTACATACATACAGAGTACATACATACAAGCGTGCATTAATTTATACAGGGTGTATCAGAATAGGTTTTCGAAACTTCAGGGTTCGAAAGGGGCCCATATTTGAAGACGAAAAGCTCTGAAACTTTTTCCCAGATTCGATCATATTACAGTACTTTTTGGTGAAAATCTATTCTTCAAGATTTGGTGGATGGTTAACGTTCGCCTTTATTAAATAAAAAATAAATTCTAACGCATGAATAAAAATGGGTAGGTTGCATACATAACTAGTACAATTGAACTGCGTGTAGGTAAATTGCAAACACTGAAAGTTCAATGACCTCAAAAGGAAAAGAGGACTGAATTAGTTCACTGCACTCTCCAGTCTCACTGTCCATCGAGTTTTTATTACAATTTCCAACTTTTGTATGAAAAAAAAGCAACGGAATTTCGATTTGAGTGATAAGGATTTTTTTCTTCTAATAATGAGTACTTTCTAATCCTGAAGTTTCTCAAACCTATCTTGATACACCCTGTATAAGTGGAGACCTACGTATTATTATGAACGGATGGTAGGATTAATAGGTTCGGGGAAGCAGTTGGCTGCTCTCAGAGTAATCTCCTCCTCTCCCCTCCGCCCCGCTGCACGCCTACATGAGATCCCGTGCGTGACCTCAACTTGAACTACTTAACAGATCATTTTAGATGGATAAAGCGACTTTTATTACTATCTTAGCCTTCTTAATTGATTGAACCGATTGCCATTTTAGATCCGTAATTTAAAAAAAACCGGCCAAGTGCGAGTCGAACTCGCGCACCGAGGGTTCCGTATCGCCATGTCATGGTTAGCGCCACTCATGCCATCTATGGCGTGTTATGAAATGCTTCATATTAGTTAAATGTCATGATTTGTTAAAATGCTTCATACTCTATTCGGTAGATGGCGCGCGCGCATACAATTTTTGCTTTCTTCTATGGGAACCCCGATGAATTTTTAACTTTTTCTTATTTTTATTATTAGTTGTTATATCGGCCATAATAAAATAACACATATTCTGTGAAAATTTCAACGGGCTATCTATTACGGTTCAAGAGATACAGCCCTCGGACAGACAGACAGACGGACAGATGGACGGACGGACAGACAGACAGACAGACGGCGTAGGCTTAGTAATAGGGCCTCGTACCGGATACGGAACCCTAAAAAAATACTTTCGGACTAATGCAGCCTACAAATAAATATTTCTGGACTGAAACTATTCACTCATTCAATCAACGATATCGTTGTTTTGTGTAAATAAATAAATAAATATAATGAAATAAATCAAAGGCTGACCGTGGTTCGGATTCCACTTAAAACTGTAGGTCCTTTCCTTTCTTACCTTACTAGGTGGTAGGGTTTATCCCGCCCGGGTTGATACCTACCACCGCGCTGAATGAAAATGGGGGGTTAGATCTCTTTCTTTCAGAAATTGCGAAAAACCACAATTTTAGTTTTATTGAAAGAATTTGATTTTTTTTTACCAACTTAAACGTGTTACATCATAATGGTAATGAAGACTTTTTTATTACTGTTATGAAACTGAATCGATTAGGCTATAAAAATCAACCACCTATTTTTTTATTTAAATACATAAAACAATATTTTACATAAAAAAAAGCCCAAGGCACGGAATAGAAAAGAGTACTCCGTACAGAAGCTGCTCTGTACAAACACTCACAAAGAAATAGCTACTCTGCGACGACGCGATAAAGTACAAATTGACTCGCACATAGCTGCATGCCTAACCACGATAACCGCCTACATTTCGCTTCTCTTTCTGTCGTGTAACTCTATCTCGAAAGCGCGTCGTTCAGCGCGTTAAGGGCTGTGTCTTTGTGCTGTCTTATTGTGAGGAATAAAATGAAGATGATACCTACCAACTTTTATCGTTCTAGCTACCAACGATATGATATTTAGCTACGGCAAATTCATGCGAACAAATTCATGCATGCGTTAGCGTCACAATTAGTTTCTCACATCGAAGCGTGCATTGCGTGCAACCTTCCAGTGATAGTTTTGTTTGATCAATAAATTTAATGATCAATGATCATCTACAATGTACCTATTATCCTTATAAGAATTAGGCCATACACACCACGCTGTTCGGCGTTATCTAACTAATGTTATTGGCAATATAATAATATCATTTTAAATCAATGACCTCCTACTATATGAATAAATAAATTACTAGAAATAAATCAAAATGCTACTAAACAAAACACTTACCTTTCTTCGTCTCTCGGCAATGAAAAAAAAGACAAGTTTTCATTTGTCTGTTGACTTTTGCACCCGTCCACTGCACAATATTTACGTGATTTCGACCATTGATGTATATTTAGAGATATGCCCATCCCATACATTACTCCCGAAAAAATTTGTTCTCGACGAGAACTGCATAAATTGCAGATTTCACGGACAGCCGCTTCATACGGCGTGTGCAGCGCGTGTTGAGCGTAAGTCTTACTGTACCGAGTCTGTGGCGCAAAAGTGCGTGTGTTCAGCATGCCCGGTTGCTGTTACAAGTATTGTAACAGCTCAGATCGAAATTACGTAAAGAATGGCGTCTCCTTCCATCAGTAAGTATTTATTTTGCTGGTTTTTTTCTCAAATTTTATGTTAAACAGATTTTTGTATACGTAATTAATATAAAGAGCGAACGAGAAAGAGTAAAGCTGTGTTTTATGCAAGAGTAACAGTGACAAACGTTGTTGTTTGTTTCGCCTGAGCATGTTATGACGTGTTAAAAAGCCATGCTGACTTGTGTGACGTAGCTATCGCGTTCTCGTTCCCACTTGCCTACTGATCATAAGAGTGAGCGGAAATACGACAATCGCGCCGATGGGCGAGCGATGACAACTTTCTCGCTCACTCTTATCATCTGTAGGCAAGTGAGAACGCGACAGTAACGTCGTAGGGATCGCGTCACGTGACAGCATGGCGGTGTGTAAAATGCAAACACGAAAGTATCTCGTGGCAGGAGGCGCGGCGCGCTCCGATGCCCGCCGTTTACGGACATGAAACGACTATATGATGTAAGTGTGTGCTTGTGTGAGTATCACAATACTGTGTGTGAATGCACGCACACTTGTTAAGACGAAACGTAGTACAGGTTAAATCGCGCGACGTTCGATCTATAAAATTAGACATCAATGATTTCGACATTTTCTAAATTCGAAAGCGCCACGCGCCCGGTCTGGCTGGATAGCGGCAGCCCACTGTTACAATAATTGTAGATTAGCCGCTACACCAAGCGGTAGGCATTTAACTCGCGACCTTGAGCGAGTGACGAAGGCCTGCCCAAGGTCCAAAAATTTTTATATAGGTTTTACTCACTATATGATACAGAACTCCCCCTTAGCGTACTATGAACTAATTTTGAAAGACCTTATACACCCTATGCCCCGTCTGTCTGTCCTACCTACTGCTATATCTTTGGAACCGCAATAGCTATGCGGTTGAAAATTTCACAGAATATGTGTTATTTTGGCGGATATAACAAGAAATAATAAAAAAAATAGAAAAAAGCAAAAAATTAAGAAGCGTGTAATACAAGAAACGTGTTTTTACAAAATTTTGTTCTGGTTCGAAAATCTCGGTGCGCGAATCCGACTCGCACTTGGCCGGTTTTTTTCTTTATGAAATTGTATCTGCACACATACATACTAGTTATTGAAAAAATTGTGACAAGTTCGAGTGTAGTCTTACTGCCATAAGAATGCTCAATATATCACTGACAGCCCTGTGTCGAGACTCGAGACTTCCGCACAGCCCTAGATAGACTAATTTACAAGCTAGGCTCACCATATCACTATGACCTGGCATACTAGGAGCCATGTCGTTAGTGCCTCATCCTGCGTTTGTATGGACTTCCTAAGCATACTACTTATTATTATATATTGATTTATACGTAGCTATAATGTTCAACGAACTAAATAAATTAGGTAGGTAGGTACCTACCTAGAGTTATTACGATTTTGCACCCAGCTCATTAATTTTATTCAATTAGAAACAGGATAAGTTAAAAACAGAAACCGGCCAAGTGCGAGTTGACCTCGCGCACCGAGGGTTTCGTATCGCCATGTCGTGGTCAACGCTGCTCCATACTGTTTTCGGTAGATGGCGCGCATATAGTTTCTTGTATGGGGTCCCCGTGAATTTTTTGCTTATTCTTATTTTTATTATTTCTTGTTATATCGGCGATAATAACACATATTCTCTGAAAATTTCAACGGGCTACCTATTAATTACGGTTCAAGGGATACAGCCCTCGGACAGACAGACGGACAGACAGAAATACAGGCAGACAGACGGGGTAGGCTTAGTAATAGGGTCCCGTATGACGGATACGGAACCCTAAAAAACGTTTGCTGTGACAAATTAATAATAACAGTGTTATCTAACTAGACTTATAAAATGTTTCCTCGTAGGTAATTATATTTATAAAGTGCATATCGACTGTAGATACATGCGGCGGGTGGCAGAGTGGTTTGGGCATCGGCTTCTCATGCGAGAGGTCCGAGGTACGAATCCGGTCGGGGTGTAATAATGAGTTTTTTCTGACAAAAAAAAAATTAGTGCATACCTACACCTGCTGATTCACCGTTCGGAACCGGTGTAAAAGTGTAGGTCCCTTCCCTTGCCCCTTACTAGGTGGTAGGCTCAAATTGCGACTCAAGGTGCGACTGGGTTGACATTACGGATAGGGTTGTAGCCAACCGTGTCAGTGTCAATAAAAAAAATCTTTTAAAAAAAAAATCTCCAAAAATGTATCTACCTACAGTCATACAGAGAACATTTTGTTAAATTTTTTTTATGTACATAACTTACTGTAATTGTATGTGTTGCTTAAAATTGTATTGTTTGTTCTTCTATTAGTTTTTAATTTCAGTTTTAATATTAGCCTTTAAAAATAAATATTAGCTATTCCCTTCTTGCACGCATAATAGTGCATGCACAATTGCTTCTTACTGCGTATTGCCGACGCCGCCGCCGCCGCCCGCCGCCTCCGCCGCCGCCGGCCGTTCACCCCGCGCGCTCCGCGCAGCCTCTGCTCCCATTCTACGCTCAAAAGAATGCGATTTTATCAAAACTTCAAAATATATATATTTTTAATATTCCTTAAATAAATATTTTTTTATTTATAAGCATACATTTTTTAAATAATCGCCCCCGACCGAGAAAAATGTACACATTTCTCACTATAACATTTGATACAAACATAATAATAAAAAAAAAATAATTATGATCTCGCTTGAAAATGACGCACTTCCTCCCGATGTGTTTTCAGTGTATGACATAGGATCTTTCAAGAGACGCGTAAAAAAAGGCATCTGTCACGCCGGCACGGCATTCGCAGCCCCCGTTCTAAAACGAATGCTTTTGAGCGTCGTCGGCTCAACAACCCATGCTGACGGCGCCAAGTGTCTCGCGTATCAATAAAAAAAGAAAAAAATAGATCTAGATGTTGAAAAACGTTTTCATCGATGCACTTGTTGGACCTGTTAGATAAATATTTTAATTTTCAACGGCGTTCTTGCTGCCCTTCCTTACCTATAATAAAATCCAACGTCTGCTTTCTGTCTGAGTGTCTGAGTGTCTGAGTGTCTGAGTGTATGTCTGTCTGTCCGCTTATAACTCGAGAACCACTGAACCGATTTTAATAAAAAAAAATCTACGGATAGCTTGATTCTTCCCATCAACTATAGGTTACTTACTATCACGCTAAATGGCTTATGAGGTTAGCAGTGAAGTGAAATATGAGAGCGGGCGGAGCCGCGGGCACAGCTTGTATTAATTAAAGTTGAGGACATGATATGTTGTTACCTTGGGGGATTTTATAAATAATCCAAGTTTCAATAACATAACACGTACCGTTTAGGAGCTACGGGCTGTGACAGACAGACTGATGGACCGATACTTTACTTTCTCCATACAAAATCGTCTTTGGTAATTTATGTTTTTTACCCACTTAAACCTTATTGGACTGTCCTAAAGACAAGAAAAAAAAATGTAAAAATCGGATAAGGTTTAGGGGGCTAGAAAACATAAATGCCGAAAGACGATTTTGTATGTCAGAGAAAGTTAACTTCCGTGCGTATCTCCAGCGTACCAACCCTATGGCAGGCCTCACGCACTCTATGTACTTGCGCGCGCTAACTACCTACCGCCCGACGGGCCGCCGGCGGTATTTTTCAGTGGAAATTCGTCAGCCGCGCGAAGTATACATAGACGCTCGCCCACGCAACTGCGCGCAGCTGCAAAGCAATAACCACTTTACACTCGATCGTTAAGGTACATTTTCGCACGCAGCGATTGGCGTTGTGAAAGAGTAGGCTATTAAAGCCCGAAGGTAGGAACATTTTCTATGGAGTGATTTATCTGTTACGAAGTAACTATTAAGTAATCTGTGCCTATGGTTAATTTAAGTAACCCCAAATCTAGGCAATGAATATTGCATAAGCGTATTTTGCCCCCGACGACGCAAACGGATGGGTGTTATTTATATAACGTGTGTGTGTGTGTATGTGTGTACGGGTGTCTGACTGTGGCATCGTAGCTCCCAAACGGGTGGATCGATTTGGATGCAGTTTTTTTTATTAGAAAGCTGGTTTAAACGGGAGGTTCTTAGCTATGTTTGTAATGAAGTAATTAAGTAATAAAACATTACTGTCTTAAAAAGTGGACCGCTTTAAAAAATGCTTGAAATAACAGTTAAACTCCGACCCTTAAAAATTTAAAATTGATTTCCGTTTTCTTTTTTTTTTATGGAAACTGACACGGTTGGCTACATCACCTACAACATCCGTGATGTCAGTCCATAACACCGGGTGAACTAGGTGCCATGTCAGTGCTTCCCTTCGATCGTGCCTTACTTAAAAGAGTCGGGGGTCCGCTAAGTATATAAAATGTAAAAACTCAGAGCTGCGCGGGATTTACTTAGCGGTCTCCCGACTCCTTTAAGTAAGTAAACGGAAATAATATTTTACTTTTTAAGGGTCGGGAGCACAGAGCACGGAATACCCCCCGCGCGCGCCCCCTCCTAGAGACGCCCTAACCGATAATATTTGAAACCCAATAACTGGACGCAGTGCTACTAGCGCTTCGTATGTGTGTGTGTGTGTGTTACTATCGACACTACACACAAAGAGGAGCAAGTTAGGCACACGCACAAAACAAATGCACACGCACAACACACATATGTAAGTCATAGGCCACACCTACAGGCTTCAACGCCGTTGTAGAGAAATCGCGCTCAGGGCGTCTCTAGGAGGAGGCGCGGCGCGCGGTATTTCGTGCTCTGTGGTCGGGAGCTTTTATTTGATTTGATTATTCTACGTCAACGAAATCAACTTCACAACATCACCTTGACGTTCAAGAGAAAAATTCCAGGAAAATAAAATATTATACGAAGGTCTTAGTCAGCCTCGATAGTTCAGTGGTGCAGACAGTCAACTGTCGCTATTGAATGTTAAGCAACGCTGGCTGGGTGCGGTCAGTACTTGGATGGGTGACCGCTGACCGTTGGAGGCTGACCGAGGTTCGGATTCCTCGTAAAACTGTAGGCCCCTTCCCTCCTAATCTTACTTGGTGGTAGGGTTTAACCCGCCCGGGTTGGTACCACCGCACTGAATGAAACGTCGGTCTAAAGGGCTATGTAAATAGTTTGTGTTTTCCGACCAGTTCAGTGTAGCCGGCACGATCAAAGGGGGAAGCACTGACATGGCACCTAGTTCACCCGGTGTTATGGGCTGACATCACGGACGTTGTAGGTGATGTAGCCAACCGTGTCAGTTTCCATAAAAAAAAAAGGTACCTAAATACATAATGTTCAAGTAGATTTCTAGATAGTGAAACGTACAAGAGTTCATTTGCTTAGAACGCGGTTCATACTTATAATTGGCCGTCAGTTGGCGGAAACATTGTTGAAGGTTTACTGTTTCATTATAAGGTCAATACAGTTTTTTAACTGCGTTTTACAAGGCAAGGGACCTATCTGTTAGATGACTTTTAAGATAAATAAGGAGCAAGCGAAAATAATATTTTATTCAAGGATAATATATACAAAAATATCTTTTAAGAGCACCGTGTACTGCGAACCGTTTTTCAAATTTCGAATTTAATTCATCGTATTGCCGTCGCTGTGGGCCGCGCCGCTGCCCACGCACGTGAAAAGGACAACTGCAGCTCAGAAGCAAACTGCCTACAACATAAATTATATCGTGAATCATCCTCATTATTGAGGTGAAGTTTTTTTTCATGTCTTTATTCTTCCTCAATTTAAGTGATATATATTTTTTTATATCAACAAAAGCCTACTGGATGCCCCTAATAATATTAAGTTTCCATATAAAAAATATTAAAGTTAGCACTAAAATTGCTATATTTTTTTTTAAATCAAATATATTTCATTAAAAAAAAATAACGAAAAAAGGACAACATAGGGACATAGATATTGATAATATCTTTTACAAACAACTTTGAAATAATAGTGCAAAATTTACGGGTTCGAAAGATACTTTTTTTTTTTATAGAAAGCGCGACATATGGCGCCGAGCCACCCATAAGGTGTCTAACGACGCCCATGGACATTCGGTCGTATGCGGGGGTTGCGAAATATTGCGAATGCCATGCCGGCCTGACAGGTGCCCATTCACGCCCCTCTTGAAGGACCCGAGACTGTACTTCGGGGGAAATATATGGGCAGGGAGAGCGTTCCAGAGTTTACCGGTTCTGTAGAGGAATGATCTGCAGAATCGATTGGTACTGTGACAGTATAGCCACTACTCGTGTTTAATACAAATTAAATGATTCGTAGATACTCGTAGATAAATATTTTTTTTTCAACCGCTCCATGCGAGTCTTGTCTTACTAGCTATTATATACATTCATTTCGAAAGATGTCGGTTTATGAGGGGTATGGGCTTTTACAGAAAACTAGAAAATAAGGGGTTCCTTTGTTTAAAGGCGAGCCAAACGAGAAACCCCAGCCAGATGTCAGGAACGTACATCAATAGACGGGGTTTTGCCTTAGTCGTCGGTACTTGCTTTGGGTACTGCCAAATGTTCAAATGAACGCGCACATATTTGCGTACCGAACCAAGGGTTCCGTAGGAGTATAGGTTTGGTTGGGGCCATGTTAGGTAAATGTTACGTGACGTATTGAAGGATGTGTGGCTTGGTGTTAGTTAGGCGGATAATTAGGCGCGTCGGTCGTCGGTGAAGGTCTTAGCTGTATAACGTTGCTTTAATTGTGAATTAGGCGAGTCATATCACCTAAACTTTTATAACATTACGAATAGGGTATATGAATAAATGAAATAAGATATTTATAATTAAGAATATTTCATAGGCGAGTTAGTTAGAGATACCTTTGACGACGGAACCCTAATAGCGGAGGCAGATCGCCTGAGGAAGAGATCAGTGCAGCTGCCAGGCGAGTTTGAGCCTTATTACTGCGACATACGTGGGAGGGTTGGTTGAAGGCGCAGAAATATGTATTGGGGCGGAGTTGGACGGTATTGCAACTACTTGTTTGGGTAACGGGGGTACGGGGGTGGATGCGCCCGCGCACTGAACGGGGAGTCGGGTTGGAAGACAACAGCGGCGAAACTACGGGAGTTAGTCGGTATCGCACAACGGAAGGCGGCAGTCGAAGTGATATTCGAAGAGTCTGGCCTCCGAAAATTAACCACGCACAATTTTATCTGATCAGTGAGTTTAGCGTTGGATAGTTAACATGCTGTCAACGAAGGCGCTGATGAACATAGATCTCTAAGTTTACCGGGTTGTAAAACTTAGACTCACTGAGATAATTAGGAAAATATCCGTTTAATCACAAATAAATATTGAAGTGAATAGATTGTGCACAGAACGAGAGACTGGGGAGGGGAAGCGGCTACTGGCGGAGAATTAGGGCATAAAACTTATACATCCGCGAATATCCGTTAAAAAAATTGTGTGATCCAGAGGCGAGCGGGCGTGAACGATAAGTTTTAGCATATAATTTTCTACATTATTTATTAAGTGCATGTAGCGTTGGTGTGCCCGTGCGGGCGAACGTAAGCAGGTGACTACGATCTCCGTGACCTAGACGAGCGTGTAATCGCTTCAGGACGGATCAGAGATCACACTACAACTACTAGAACAACTCCGACGATATACCTACTTACATCCACCTGTTATTCCCACATACTCTCGCCAAGCGAAGCCGACGGACTGGGAGCTGGCGTACATTCCTCGCTCCGTGTTGGGCGAGTCGGCCGATTGGTATATTGTGTGAGAAGGCTTCGCATTTGCACGCCTAATCACGCAGACGCGAACTGTTAAGTCTACTTTACGTTGTGTTGACGCTATTAATTGCTTAGTGATTTGGCGAGAGTCTGACAATAATATTAATTATAATTTCCGTTTAATTAGCAGCCTAGTGAAGGCTACTTGTCAGTAGAACCATTAGGTTTCGCTGGTGACTGGCCGCTCGCTTGCATGCTGACGAGTCGGCAGAGAGGGGTCCAGAAACTATGCCCGTGCAAGTAATCTTCCGTAAAAAGGAGTTCCTTCTGAACTGTAGAGTTTGGTTTATTAAAAGACTTCGACCTACCAGAGTCAAGGTGGCAGGCTCTCCCATTTCGCCCAGCTACGGGTAGCATTCTTAGATCCGCGAGTTAGTGTAGCAGAAACAGTCGTCATTATTGTCAACTTATTTTCAACTCAGTTTAGGAGCTAGCCAATCATTTAGAACCGCGGGCAGCCGTCGTCGTTCGCCTGTCAATTTCTTCCACGAGTAGGGATGTCTCATAGGTCGTTTTAGGTAGATGGGCCACGAAACGAACACATTCAGCTAGTTCTCTCCGTAAATAAAATTAATTAACGAAATATTGCGTAATCATAAATGTATCCTATTGCGGGTTGATCCATTACACATGAGAGAGCGGGGCCGAAGGTGAACATTTCCGCGGTTATTCCTCCCCGTGGTGTGGCCCGGGAACATTTTCCGACTTAGTTAAGTCCATGTACTGTGCCGTTTGGTTATCAATTACTCTTAATCATTATTAGAATACATAATTAATATTTAGTCCTTAAAGAAATACAGTATACACCTCTACGGTCGGGAAGTGGCTAATATGATCGCAAGTAAAGGGTTTGCAAATTGGTCCTACGCTAGACTTTCACGAGCCACGTAAACATTAAAAATAAAAATAAAAAAACAAATTCTACCGCAGACTATCTGCCCTAGCTAATATTATTTATTGGCAAAGGTTAGGTATTGTCTCACTGGTGCCGCGACACAGGATAAAGCTTATACATAGATTAGGTCTAGAAAAAAAAACTAGACCTAACCTAGGCTTTGAACAGGGTTAACACAACAAAAACCACTTGCGACCTTTTGCTTGCGATTTCGTTAGTCACTAGATTAGTTTTAAAGGTTATCCAACAATATAATTTTGTAACTAGGTACGTTATTAATTAATTTAAATATGTTATCAACAAGAAATTCTTATCTTACTCGAACCGGTTGTTTCCTAAACACACCGCGGCGACCTACGCGGAGACGGGCCTTTGATACACGGATTTCTAGCTAAACGCCGATGCCGCCGGGATAGCTGAACAGTATATATATATTATCTTATTACTTTATACTATATTGTGAACCATAATCAGGTAGGTGCTACTCGGGACGCGAGCGGAGTCATAGTCATAGCCAAACTTGTGAATAAGCATGGCATTCGCGGCCCCGCATGCGACCGACCGACCGTGGGCGTCGCTGGACACCTTATGGTCGTACCTAATTCAGAATGCTGTTATGGTAGATATCTCAATAACCTCTCGGGTAAGTTACTTCAGTTAGTTGCGTTGATTTTGTTGGAGAGTACTAGCTCGCTTTAGCTGAAAGGTACAAATAATTTCTACCTGTGTCCTATTAGGTTGAATTTACGTTAGTATCCGACAGTCGAAATTAGATCTATAAATATTGTCGAGTGCGCTATGGTTTGCGTTATATGTAGATCTGTGGGTCAGCCATTCTGCGTCCGCTGCTGGATATATGTATCTCCATATCTCCATTTTCCTTCAAACTTCCGGTACGGAACCTTTGTCTTCGCCTATGTGCTTGATGTCGTCGTCCCACTTATCGGGTGGTCTTCCACACTACGTTTTCCCATCCACGGTCACCGGTGTAGGGCCCGGTTACTCCATCAATCGTCGTCTCTTTGACTGACGTGTCCAGTCCGCTGCCACTTGAGAGTAGTCACCTTGTGTTCAGTATCGACTACTTTGGTACCTAAGTCAACGGATGGTCTTATCACACACTATGTGACGTCACGATGTCCCCTGTGATATAGGTCACAATTGTGTAATTCCCAATTACATAATGGTGGGTATAGAAGTGTTTCAGTTTGGTTATATTTGCGTTCCCGCGGAATGAGCTAAATTCGGAATATTTCGGGAACTGCGAATGTTAGCTTCGGTAATCTCTACTACCTATATTATGCGTGCAATGTAGGGCTCGCATTCGAAGGTCATACCTATAACATTAAAGTTGAGTCTTGTTCGATCAGGCTAAAAATTACACGTGGTTACATGAATGACCATTCTGGATGAGTGAGGGGATCGGATAGGTTCATCATCATCATCATCATCATCGTCAGCCTGTGTCGGTCCACTGCTGGACATAGGCTT
The DNA here is from genome assembly GCA_946902875.1 of Nematopogon swammerdamellus. NCBI lineage: Eukaryota > Metazoa > Arthropoda > Insecta > Lepidoptera > Adelidae > Nematopogon > Nematopogon swammerdamellus. The sequence continues at coordinate 1,150,892 of OX336335.1, forward strand.
CTCCCTAGGCACGCCACCACATGGGTCGTCTGTCCACCTTGGCGGGGGGCATCCCACACTACGTTTGCTTGTATGTGGCCTCCATTCGAGCACCTATCTACTCCATCGGTTGTCGGGTCTGCGGCAGATGTGCCCAGCCCACTGCCACTTCAGCTTATAGGTTATGCACGGTTAATTATCTTATGTACAGGAAGACGTATCACTTCTAGAATAGGGTATTCCTGTGGAATTCGAGTTATTCGGCATGTGATTGGTTCGATTCCAATTATAAATTACGATTGGGGGCAGATTTCAACAGCTATGTTTGCTTATAGTCGCGCGAACTTCGATTATGTAGGTATACATCCGGTTGCGTTCTGGCGGGCAGAGAATAGGTAGATTTAGTTTAGTATCGAACGCGTGCGCCGCTAATTATCCCCTTAGAACGATAAAAATCCGCGAAAGCAGGAAAAAACCGTTCGTTTCGAAAAACGCAGCTGTTGCATTTCGAGAGGCCGACGAATAACAATACAATGTAAATATAAATCGTCCATAAAACCTTTCTATTTGGGGTCTTTTGTTGTTTAGGCCGGCGAAACAATTGTAAGACAGGCTTTAGCACGACCGCCTAGGATGCAGAAAACAGTGCCATAATAAAAATATATTACGGTTAGTTTGTCGGCTTTAAGAACGTTCTGGGCGTTAATAGTTTCTTAACATTAGTTGTCCATTCATAAAACACGTGGGATGTTGCCGAGGAACGTGGGAATGGTTGATATAATGGAGAGGCGCGCTACCTACGAATGTGATTGCACGACAGATAGGGACGACAGAAGCCGAAACATCGATAGCCGAACACATTACCCAGAGAGCTAAGGTTGCGTGTATGTTGATTATGGTTGAATGAACGTTAGCTGACTCAATTGCGGTTTTGACTAATGCGACCTGACATGTCCTATGGTTTTGTAGCCTGTTTGTGATATCCTTAACGCGAGCGCAGCCGGAGTATAGGCGCTACTTCTCTCTGTATGTATGTATGTAATTGTATGGATTGAAAAGAGAGATAATTAGTAAATTACTATTCGGTCTCGTTCCCTGTGAGTTAGTGAAGGACCTCTCATACGTGAACATGAGACGGGGCCAAACTATACTTTGGAACTACCGAGATAGCTATTATAGGTATGATGTTAGGTAGACATTCGTTTATTGAACGACGAATGGCATACTGCGCGTAGTTAATGCATAAATCCTAGGTTGTTGTATGTTGTCATGTTGTTACAGTGATTTTTTTTGTCGACCTGTGTGAGCCACTGCTGGACATGTACTTCCCTAGTTCCCTAGGTCATCTCGACTCTGAGCGGTGAGGAGCATCGCAGTCGCATCTGGTGCGTGGTCAACTCACACCCCATTTTCTTTTCAGCGGCCGGTGATGTAGTACACCGTTGCTCAGGAGACCGTCGTTCCTTCGGCTGACGTGCCCAGTCTATTTCCGATAATTTGACTGTAGCTAGAACTAGGAGATTGACGTGGTACATTATAGACTACGATGCAGGCCTCTGTTTACGTGTCGGTTAGCTAGAAATTTTGACTGTAGATGGAGTTCGCGAACTTTATTACTAATTCTTCAAATCGGTCGTTAGGAAGTGACTTGTTGGTGCCTTCTACAGTAGTTTTGCTATTGGGTGAATGATCATGAGTTCGTGTCTTTCGTTCAAGTTCGTTCTGACGATTAGGAGGCCGTACCTATGGTGTCATAGCAGAGTCTGTTCGATCGGACTAATTAATTATACTTGGTTTGATGAACGATCGGTCAGGTGCAAGTAAGACACCGTCTTACTTAATTATACTAAATAATCGATTCAATAAAGACCATTCGCGGAGTAAGTATCTAGTGCATAGGAAAAATGTATCGCTCCCGAATTAGCAGATTTTCAGTAGGACCTAGGATTATCTTGTTTACAATTGGTTCGAGTCCAATTATGATTACAATGGAAGTGGTGAGTTCAGTCTTGTGTTAGGTATGTGGATTTTAAATTCCGCGCCTTTGGACTTCGCGGTGAACTAAATACGTGTTAGATTACAATCAGCTAGGGTTAATTCCGCCAAGTTAGTTATAGGCGTCGTAAAATTAAATAAAACCCGTTATTCGTTTCCGGTCTGGTGGGCATGGGGCAGTAAGCTATTTAGAACAACAGTACCGTGATAGACTATGTGAGTTCGGTAAATTATAGGTACTAATCCGTGGGCGATATGATCGGTTCGGGGCATTATTCGTTAAGGGGAATGCGCGTGTTGGGTTCGTTCGCCAGAAGTAAACATTATTACGTTATAGCTGAGCCTAAAAATAAATAGGTAGAAAAAGGAGAGTTTAGATTTTCCAGCAGTGTGGTTGCGAATAGTGCGCGAAGTCAGGTAGATTTTGCAAATATGCTTGTTGAGATAGTAAATAGTAAACGGCAGAATACTCTGGTGGGCATGAGATTGGACACTTTCTACTCCTTTGGTCCGGCCCGTATCCACAAGGGGTCTAGTAGAATTAGGTAGGCTCAACAACATAGTAGATTTGACGCCGCTAATGATGTTAGGGAAGTAAGAAGGTTTGATATGCTGTCATTCCTCAAACAGTCACTTAGAGCTGCGTCTGGTTTAGGTACTTGTCTTGCGCGACCGCTTTCGTCATGAACATCAGGTGGGCATCTGTGACAGTATAGCCACTACTCGTGTTTAATACAAATTAAATGATTCGTAGATACTCGTAGATAAATATTTTTTTTTCAACCGCTCCATGCGAGTCTTGTCTTACTAGCTATTATATACATTCATTTCGAAAGATGTCGGTTTATGAGGGGTATGGGCTTTTACAGAAAACTAGAAAATAAGGGGTTCCTTTGTTTAAAGGCGAGCCAAACGAGAAACCCCAGCCAGATGTCAGGAACGTACATCAATAGACGGGGTTTTGCCTTAGTCGTCGGTACTTGCTTTGGGTACTGCCAAATGTTCAAATGAACGCGCACATATTTGCGTACCGAACCAAGGGTTCCGTAGGAGTATAGGTTTGGTTGGGGCCATGTTAGGTAAATGTTACGTGACGTATTGAAGGATGTGTGGCTTGGTGTTAGTTAGGCGGATAATTAGGCGCGTCGGTCGTCGGTGAAGGTCTTAGCTGTATAACGTTGCTTTAATTGTGAATTAGGCGAGTCATATCACCTAAACTTTTATAACATTACGAATAGGGTATATGAATAAATGAAATAAGATATTTATAATTAAGAATATTTCATAGGCGAGTTAGTTAGAGATACCTTTGACGACGGAACCCTAATAGCGGAGGCAGATCGCCTGAGGAAGAGATCAGTGCAGCTGCCAGGCGAGTTTGAGCCTTATTACTGCGACATACGTGGGAGGGTTGGTTGAAGGCGCAGAAATATGTATTGGGGCGGAGTTGGACGGTATTGCAACTACTTGTTTGGGTAACGGGGGTACGGGGGTGGATGCGCCCGCGCACTGAACGGGGAGTCGGGTTGGAAGACAACAGCGGCGAAACTACGGGAGTTAGTCGGTATCGCACAACGGAAGGCGGCAGTCGAAGTGATATTCGAAGAGTCTGGCCTCCGAAAATTAACCACGCGCAATTTTATCTGATCAGTGAGTTTAGCGTTGGATAGTTAACATGCTGTCAACGAAGGCGCTGATGAACATAGATCTCTAAGTTTACCGGGTTGTAAAACTTAGACTCACTGAGATAATTAGGAAAATATCCGTTTAATCACAAATAAATATTGAAGTGAATAGATTGTGCACAGAACGAGAGACTGGGGAGGGGAAGCGGCTACTGGCGGAGAATTAGGGCATAAAACTTATACATCCGCGAATATCCGTTAAAAAAATTGTGTGATCCAGAGGCGAGCGGGCGTGAACGATAAGTTTTAGCATATAATTTTCTACATTATTTATTAAGTGCATGTAGCGTTGGTGTGCCCGTGCGGGCGAACGTAAGCAGGTGACTACGATCTCCGTGACCTAGACGAGCGTGTAATCGCTTCAGGACGGATCAGAGATCACACTACAACTACTAGAACAACTCCGACGATATACCTACTTACATCCACCTGTTATTCCCACATACTCTCGCCAAGCGAAGCCGACGGACTGGGAGCTGGCGTACATTCCTCGCTCCGTGTTGGGCGAGTCGGCCGATTGGTATATTGTGTGAGAAGGCTTCGCATTTGCACGCCTAATCACGCAGACGCGAACTGTTAAGTCTACTTTACGTTGTGTTGACGCTATTAATTGCTTAGTGATTTGGCGAGAGTCTGACAATAATATTAATTATAATTTCCGTTTAATTAGCAGCCTAGTGAAGGCTACTTGTCAGTAGAACCATTAGGTTTCGCTGGTGACTGGCCGCTCGCTTGCATGCTGACGAGTCGGCAGAGAGGGGTCCAGAAACTATGCCCGTGCAAGTAATCTTCCGTAAAAAGGAGTTCCTTCTGAACTGTAGAGTTTGGTTTATTAAAAGACTTCGACCTACCAGAGTCAAGGTGGCAGGCTCTCCCATTTCGCCCAGCTACGGGTAGCATTCTTAGATCCGCGAGTTAGTGTAGCAGAAACAGTCGTCATTATTGTCAACTTATTTTCAACTCAGTTTAGGAGCTAGCCAATCATTTAGAACCGCGGGCAGCCGTCGTCGTTCGCCTGTCAATTTCTTCCACGAGTAGGGATGTCTCATAGGTCGTTTTAGGTAGATGGGCCACGAAACGAACACATTCAGCTAGTTCTCTCCGTAAATAAAATTAATTAACGAAATATTGCGTAATCATAAATGTATCCTATTGCGGGTTGATCCATTACACATGAGAGAGCGGGGCCGAAGGTGAACATTTCCGCGGTTATTCCTCCCCGTGGTGTGGCCCGGGAACATTTTCCGACTTAGTTAAGTCCATGTACTGTGCCGTTTGGTTATCAATTACTCTTAATCATTATTAGAATACATAATTAATATTTAGTCCTTAAAGAAATACAGTATACACCTCTACGGTCGGGAAGTGGCTAATATGATCGCAAGTAAAGGGTTTGCAAATTGGTCCTACGCTAGACTTTCACGAGCCACGTAAACATTAAAAATAAAAATAAAAAAACAAATTCTACCGCAGACTATCTGCCCTAGCTAATATTATTTATTGGCAAAGGTTAGGTATTGTCTCAGTACGCATCCGCGGTAAGTCCAGCATATAGGGATGCAGTCCCTGCCTAGTGCGCGTGGTGCGAAGTTGGAAAGGGGACGCCGGGATCGCATTAAACAGCTCCTTCGAGCACTCCCCATGGAATAAGCGATAGAACACACTTAGGGAGCCCACATCCCTACGGTGTTGCAGTGGTTCAAGATCGCAGGACACTTCGGGGTCACCCACTAGTCGCACGGCTCGACGCTGGATTGAGTCCAGACTTCCACTGGTGTATGAGAAAAGTGGACTTCCCGGTTCTCGTAAGAGGATTCATAATGGCAAAACAACGAAAATTGTAAAACTTCAAACAAAAATTTAGTTCTATGAAGTACATAAAAAGAAAATATTTTTTTTTAAACTAGATAATATGTACTAAACACTGAAGCAGGCTTTTTAAATTTACAGTATATTTTCATGGTGAAATAAATGTCTGAATGTGACTCTATTTTAATTTCTTATGTCGAGCTAGCTCCATACTGGATAATTATTTTGGAATAAAGTTTACGTCATTGTATAGGGAATTTAATTTTCTAGACACTAAAGCGGAATTATTTGAAAAAAAAAACAAATACTAATAATTTTTAAACAAACAAAAACTACAAAATTCACCATATAAACGCGCGCACCGTGTACATTGTACCGTGTGGGGCCGGTACTTTAAAAGAATATCCCCACTGCATCTCTCCCCGTAAATGTCGTAAAAGGCGACTAAGGGATATGACTCCCTTCTTATATTACTAGGTGGTAGGGCTTACCCGCCCGGGTTGGTACCACCGCACTGATCCGTCCGCGCCCCCGCATGCAGTCAACAATAATCTCTAGTAATAGGCTCCCGTAAAAAACCAGCCAAGTGCGAGTCGAACTCGCGCACCGAGACGGTTCCGTATCGCCATGTCATGGTCGCACCACTCACGCCATCTATGGCGTGTTTATGAAATGCTTCATATTAGTTAAAATTCGTGATTATTTAAAATGCTTCATAATATTTTCAGTGATGGCGCGCGCATACACTCTTTAGTTTCTTCTATGGGAACCCCTGTGAATTTTTTAATTTTTCTTATTTTTATTATTTGCTGTTATAATATCGGCCATAATAAATAACACATTTCTGTGAAAATTTCAACCGGCTACCTAACCTATTACGGTTCAAGAGATACAGATACAGCCCTCGGACAGACGGACGGACAGACAGACAGACAGACAGACAGACTGCGTAGGCTTAGTAATAGGGTCTCGTACCGGATACGGAACCCTAAAAATGTACGTGAGAAGGTTCTACGCGTAATATTTCCACTTAAAGATGTGGGCACCGCCTCGTCGTCGGTAGGTAGGTATGCTCTCAGTAATGATAAGAGCGTTTTCTTATCAAATGCGGGATCAGTGTCAGAATTGCGACACATATCTACGTTTCTCAGGCTGCGTTATCTTATTCTAGAAGCTCTCAACTGCCAATCCAGATTATGAATCGTCTATACCTGTTTGCGAAATATTTTCAATTAATCTGACTGAAGTACTGTACTGACTGTAAAGGCGACTAAGGGATATGACTCCCTTCTTATATTACTAGGTGGTAGGGTTTAACCCGCCCGGGTTGGTACCACCGCACTGAAAGAAAGGTCGGTCGAAACGGCTATGTAAATAGTTTGTGTTTTCCGTCCAGTTCAGTGTAGCCGGCACGACCGAAGGGAAGCACTGACGTGGCACCAAGTTCACCCGGTGTTATGGCCTGACATCACGGATGTTATAGGTGATGTAGCCAAACGCGTCAGTTTCCATAAAAAAAAAATGAGTTCCCGCCCCCGGCGGCGGCGGAGGGGCGAACGCAGGCTACCGAGATGGTCGGGTCCCAAAGAGAGGAACCTCCGGACGATGCGCGCAGTGTCGAGCAGGGCTGCCTTCTGGATCTGGCCCTTGACCCAACCACTCAGCAAGATTAAGTAATAACATTAAATTAACCCTTGGGCCATTTTTAACCGACTTCAAAAAAGGAGGAGGTTCTATGTTCGGCTGTATGTATTTTTTTTTATGTATGTTCAGCAATATCTTCCCCAATTGTGAACCGATTTCGATGATTCTTTTTGTGTTCGGTTCAGTCTAGCTCCAAGGTGGTCCCATTTTTTTTTGGTCAAGATCGGATTGGAAAGCGAGGCGGAATCGCTAGGCCGAAGGCCGAGCGATTCCGCCGAGTACATTAATAGCAAATAAAAATTACTAAAAAAACTGTGAAATAAAAAACTATTTAAAAAAATATAAAAACCGCTTTCAAAAATGTATGAAATAAAAAAATAAAAATCGAACCCTAGAGCACCTAGAGTTAGCATAAAGTAGGCCCTTGATTGCGGGACGCCAGTTGTGTCCACCAGCAGAGGGCCAAGCCTCTTCAAATAAATAATAATAATAATTGAAATATTTAATTATACTTATTGATATAATTTTTATAAGTAATTTTTTTTCTTACTTAAAAAAATGCTAAATATTGTTTGTTTTAAATTTCACAACGGCAGAGGTGTGAAAATTCCATAAAGATTACGAAATTGAATATAAAATAGGAGACTATCATCGCCTTGTCATTGTTCTTGCAAATTAATTGGCCATTCAAAAGTATGATTTAAAAGCAGTTACATCGGTGGAGTACTTTTACTTCTCAAGTCAAGTATGGCGGTAAGTTAGTACTTACAGGGAAGTGAGAGTGGGCAAGTGGCGAGCGAGACTCCTCCTCCGGTGCCGCTCACTCGGATGACGTCTCCAAGTGTCGCAAGGTCGTTACGTCTCGTAGTCGCGACGACTCGCGACTGCCGTCGACTCGCTGCTGCAAAAACTATAATGAACGCGAAAAGTACTCTGAACTATGATTATCAGTGGCGGGGCATGAAGGTAAATTGATGTGGGCAAGATAAATTTTGCGAGGCCCTCTCAATTTTGCCAATACTCAATACATTCAACAACATCATCAAATCGCAATAATAAGCCACTGTATTATTGCAATATTCACTGCCTCTGTCCCTGCTTTCCCATCTTTGTCGGATAAAAGCTTTATAGTAAGGTTTAATTTGCCTTTGATTAAGTCTAAACATGTATACTCGGGGTCTCTTTTAATAGATCTAGCTGAATATTTTTCATGAATCAAAGCTGCATGAACTTTCGAGGCGCGAGGCCCCTCGGGCCGCGAGGCCGTGGGCGGTCGCCCACGCCTTGCGCCGCCTCTGATGATAATTTTGTTTCTTTTCAGTTTCAATTTCAATTTCAGTTGCAATTTCGGCGTACTGAGCAATCAAACGCAGTGCGCGCGTTTATATGGTGAATTTTGTAGTTTTTGTTTGTATAAAAATTATTAGGATTTGTTTTTTTCTTGAAATAATGCTGCTTTAGTGTCTAGAAAATTCAATTCCCTGAGTGACGCAAATTGTATTCCAAAATAATTAATTGTCCAGTATGGAGCTAGCTCGATATAAGAAATTAAAATTGTCACATTAAGATTTTTTTTTTCACCCAGAAAAAATACTGTAAATTTAAAAAGCCTGTTTCAGTGTTTGGTACATATTATCTAGTTTAAAAAAACTAATAATTTTTTTCCTAATATGTACTTCATAGAACTAAATTATTGTTTGAAGTTTTAAATAAAAAATATAACAATGTTCGTTTAATGTCATAGAGAATCCTCTTTTAAGAAACCCCGACGATTAAAAAGTAAAAAATAATTTCCGTTTACTTACTTAAACGAGTCGCGGGACCGCTAAGTAAATACCCGCGCAGCTCTGAGTTTTTATATTTTATTTACTTAGCGGTCCCCCGTAAAAACATATTGTCGTAATCTTGAAAATATTTGGGAATATGTTTATTTTTTCTATGTATTTCCGTTTTTTAATTATTTTCTTTCTGTGCTATCCACACATCTCATAAAAGCGGCATAAGTATTTACATGCTCATTTACGTACACATACATACATAACGGAACGTTATCGATCACGATGGCGAAGTAGGACTCTGAATCTCAAGGTCCGAGGTTCCAATCCCGCCGATGTGCACCAATGAGTTTTTTTTTTCGATTGAAACATTTACGTGCATGCCTACACCTGCTGCATAGTAAAAGGAGTCTGTTTTAACTATGCCTGCTGCTTCACCGTTCGGAACCGGTGTAAAACTGTAGGTCCCTTCCCTTGCCCCTTACTAGGTGCGCTAGTCTCAAAATGTATTGTACTGGGTTGATACCACCGTACTGAATGTAAGATGGCCGCATAGCGTTTTCCCTTGACCTTTGTTTGTATAAATTTTAGTACATAAATTAACATACATACCATACGCTGTATCCCGACAATCGGGGTACTCAGAGTAATCGATGTTGTGCTGCAAGTACTATTGTAAATTACAGCACAACACCGGCCACCGCGTTTAGCAATGTATTAGGACAGGATAACTATCAAGCAGCAAGTAAGGCAGGAAGATCCACCTGCTGCATGACTCGGTGGAAGGACCGTGCCAAGGTGAGAGATGGCTATCCGGTCGCCCTTTACCATGGCACTTTGTCCTTATCAATTAGTCGCCTTTTACGACATGCACGGGGAGAGATGCAGTATACATAATTAATTTTTAATTCATTTTAGACATACGTACGAGTAACTGGTAAAGTAAAACTATTCCTGTAGTAGGTACCTACTTCTAAGGGGATCTTTAATGGTAGGGTTTAACCCGCCCGGGTTGGTACCACCGCACTGAATGAAAGGTCGGTTGAAACGGCTATGTAAATAGTTCGTGTTTTCCATCCAGTTCAGTGTAGCCGGCACGATCGAAGGCAAGCACTGATATGGCACCTAGTCCACCATGGTGCGTGATGACATCACGGATGTAGTTAGGTGATGTAGCCGAACGTGTCAAGTTTCCAGATTATTTTTTATAAATCTTGGTACAGCTCCGACGCCGCACGGTGGGCCGGGTTTCGTTGAAAGCTCGTCACTGTCGTTCTTTACACATCAAACACCCGGCGACTATAAAGAAATGTACCAGCATATCTGGTGAGCATCAGTCGGCGAACTGTGTAAAATTTTTATGGGCGAACGAATTAAAAAAACAAAAAAAAACTCGTAAATTAACTTTAATATCGAGCGATTGAGTGTTTCTTATTTAGCATTGGGTTGTTATAGATTAAAATAAATATATATTGGAATTCTATAAATAGTAGCTGTGCTGTGTGTGTACATTTCGAAAATTTTAAGGCGACCTTCACTAGATGCCTACACGAATATTTACATACTCGTAGATTTTTTATTTTTTTTATGGAAACTGACACGGTTGGCTACATCACCTACAACATCCGTGATGTCAGCCCATAACACCGGGTGAACTTGGTGCCACGTCAGTGCTTCCCTTCGGTCGTGCCGGCTACACTGAACTGGACGGAAAACACGAACTATTTACATAGCCGTTTCGACCGACGACGTTTCGTTCAGTGCGGTGGTACCAACCCGGCCGGGATAAACCTTACCACCTAGTAAGGTAAGAAGGGAAGGGACCTACAGTTTAACGTGGAATCCGAACCACGGTCAGCCTCCAACGGTCGAGCGGTCACCCATCCAAACACTGACCGCGCTCAGCGTTGCTTAATAACAGTTGACTAACCAACCGCGCCACTGAGCTACCGAGGCTGACGAATTTGTAAAGTGTTTTCTACATAGTGAGTGAATGAATAGTGTATTTGAGCAAATATCAAATACTAGTTTTTCCCCTCGGCTTCGTTCGCATAGCCTATGTCCATCCTGAAGGTTCATTCTAAATATTGGTCAAAGAATGTTTAAAATCGGATGAGTATTTTCGGAGATTACCTCCTACATCCAAACTCACAAACTTTACCTCTTTATAAAATGTAGATTTCAAGAGATACTTCACCGCGGGTGGCCGAGTGGTTTGGGCATCGGCTTCTCATGCGGGAGGTCCGAGGTTCGAATCCGGTCGGCGTGTACCAATGAGTTTTTTCTGACGAAAAAAATTACGTGCATACCTACACCCGCTGCTTCACCGTTCGGAACCGGTGTAAAACTGTAGGTCCCTTCCCTTGCCCCTTACTAGGTGGTAGGCTCAAATTGTAGCCGACTGGGTTGGTACCACCGTACTGGATGTAAGATGGCCGCAAGCAACCTCGGTTGTGTTCTCCTCTAGTCCAGTATAGCCAGCAATCCAGGGAAGTCTCCGGTATGGCACCTACCTTCTCGGAGGTGATATTGGCTGGTTAGAGCATGTGCTTTGGCCCCTCCGACTCAGCCACCCATAACGGATTGAATAAATAAAAAAAAACCGCTTAAAATGAGTTAAAATGTTTGTCTAGCTCTCGACCTTTCATTTGCACAACCACCTGCTCTCAAAAAGTGAACAGGTGGACTGCATCCAGCGTATAAACAGAGAATTAAAAAAAAACTATGTAGTTTATAACAATCGCAATTAAGGCAGCTGATATCCCACAGCGATACGAAAAAACCGTGAAGCTTGCGAACGCAACCTTACTGTTCTTTTAAACCGCTCGTTCTTGCGGTAAAAGTTTATGATGTACCTACTAGCTTTTGCACGCGGCCACAGATTACTTAATAGTTACTTCGTAACAGATAAATCACTCCATAGAAAGAGTTCTATACCTTCGGCTTTTATAGCCTAATGTTTCACGTCGCCAATCGCTGCGTGCGAAAATGTACCTAAACGATCGAGTGTAAAGTGCATTATTGCTTTGCAGCTGCGCGCAGTTGCGTGGGCGAGCGTGTAGGTATGCTTCGCGCGGCTGACGATTTTTTACTGAATTAGACCGCCGGCGGTCCACCGGGCGGTAGGTAGTTAGCGCGCGCAAGTACATAGAGTGCGTGAGGCCTGACGCGGCTCCGCTTCGCGTGACTTTTTGCTCACAGCTCAGGCCGCCGATGACGTAGCGCTATGATTTATAGCCTAAAATAATTTTGAGAATTGACAGAATGTAACTAACAGTGAAAACCGTATGTGAATCGTTAAAGTTGTTCTCGAGTTATATATAACGATATTCATATATTTCATAAGCGGCGGGTGGCCGAGTGGTTCGGGCATCGGCTTCTCATGCGAGAGGTCCGAGGTTCGAATCCGGTCGGCGAGAACCAATGAGGTTTTTCTGACGAAAAAAATTACGTGCATACAGGCGTGCATACGTGCAGGATGGACCTGCTGCTTCACCGTGCGGAACAGGTGCAAAACGGTAGGTCCCTTCACTTGCCCCTTACTAGGCGGTAGCACAGAATAGAGATATAGGGCTAGTGTAGGCTCAAATTGTAGCCGACTGGGTTGGTACTCTAGTTCAGTATAGCTAGCAATCCAGGGAAGGCTCCGGTATGACACCTACCTTCTCGGAGGTGATATTGGCTGGTCGGAGCATGCGCTTTGTCCCCACCGACTCAGCCACCCATACCGGATAACATAAAAAAAATATTCTAAAAATGTGCTCAAATAATGATGTTCGTATTTTTATTCTTTATTCATCATTCGTATGGTAGTGCACTACGCTTGAATTTGACCTGTTTAGTTTTTTACAATCCGGTTCGATTACACCCACAAAGAAGAGCCGGCAAGAAACTTCGCAGGGGTTTTTTAACGTCTTCGATTACAATACACTGTGACTAGCTAGCTACACAATAAGACACCGTATACCTACAGTGGATACAGTTTGAGAGCTAGAATAATTATAATTTAAGCTTTATAATTTCTGATCACATTAAATCAAAAGTAAAAGTATAAATAAAATCGTATAGAGCCTTTGTCAGAAATTGTTGATACATATTATCGTATCAAGTTATGTCAATTAGAATTGTAGTATCATGTCAAAAAAATAATAAACATAAATAAATACATTTGATACATAATGTATCTGTCGCATTTTAAGACACGCACGGGGAGAGATGCAGTGGGGCTATTCTTTTTAAGTACCGTCCCCACACAGCACGAGTAAACTGTTAATAAGTAATATTTAACCGTGTGGGGCCGCTACTTAAAAAGAATATCCCCACTGCATCTCTCCCCATGCATGTCGTAAAAGGCGACTAAGGGATAAGGACAAGATGCCGTGCTTAAGGGCGACAGGCTCGCCACCTCTCACCTTGGCACGGTACTTCCACCGAGTCATGCAGCAGGTGGGTCCTCGTGCCTAGCCTACTTGCTGCTTGATCGATTGAATCTTGTTCGAATACTTTGCGAAACCTGGTGGTCGGTGTTGTGCTGTAATTTACCAGAGTTCTTGCAGCACAAAACCGATTACTCTGCTTACCCCGATTGTCGAGATTCAGCGTGTGTGATATGTATGTATGTAATCTTTAATAAAGTTTCGATCTCCTACTAGTATGAGAGCGTGCTACGAGGACGAGGTAACGGCTATAGTGAACACTGAAACTTCACTGACCACAAATAATGACAACGCTGGGAGCCAATTCGCAAAGCATCACGTAGAATTCATGTTGAGCGTCATGTTGAGATCCCCCCGGCCTTCAGCGGTACGGCACCACAGCTTTCCGCCAACGCACTTGATGCCGTCGTCCTATCTGGCGGCGTGAATTTCCCACACTCTGTTTTGCTGTCCACTGCGGCAGTGCCGGACTTGTACTGTTCTTAAGTATAGGCCACTTCACTTTCGCCACCCGCGCAAAACACAAATAACACTAGAATAGAGTATTACTAAGTCGCAATGGGGAATTGAAACCTTTACCCAAATTATATTTAGGATTTAATAGATCGAAAACTCTATACATATATTATGTACCGTGTGGGGCCGGTACTTTAAAAGAATAGCCCCACTGCATCTCTCCCCGTATATGTCGTAAAAGGCGACTAAGGGATATGACTCCCTACTTATATCACTAGGTGGTAGGGCCTAACCCGCCCGGGTTGGTATCACCGCACTGAATGAAAGGTCGGTCGAAACGGCTATGTAAATAGTTTGTGTTTTCCGTCCAGTTCAGTGTAGCCGGCACGACCGAAGGGAAGCACTGACGTGGCACCAATTCACCCGGTGTTATGGGCTGACATCACGGATTTTGTAGGTGATGTAGCCAACCGTGTCAGTTTCCATAAAAAAAAAATACACAAGTGACTTGCTTCTTGAGTATTGCGTCCATTAATCGCGCACGAACTTGACGGCTTACACTGTACCAAAGCGCAAGTATTACTTGTAATATTCTTTAGCGCCTTCAGAAATCTGCCGCCCCCTGAAGTTTGCCGCCCCTAGGCCGCGGCCTATACGGCCTAATGGGAAATCCAGGACTGCACTGCGGCCGCCAGTGTAGGACGCGGTTACTCCAACGGTCGACACACCGACCAGTAAAGCGTCGATCTAGGTAGATCGTTCTGGTTAGTCGATGACTCAAAATTATCTCAACATGACGCAGAACATAAAGTCTACGTGATGTTTGGCGCATAGATTCCAACGTTGCACGCAAAATAGCGCGCCTTTTTAACCCCCGACGAACAAAAGAGGGGTGTTATAAGTTTAGTGTGTGTCTGTCCGTGGCATCGTAGCTCACAAACGAATGGCCCCATTTGGATGCGGCTTTTTTTATAAGAAAGCTGGTTTAATCAGGATGGTTGTTAGCTATTTTTGTAATCAATTAATCAAGTAATTAATTAAACAAAAAATGTATTATCTTTGTTTGTAATCAATTAATCAAGTAATTAATTAAACAAAAAATGTATTATCTTTGTTTGTAATCAATTAATCAAGTAATTAATTAAACAAAAAATTTATTATCTTTGTTTGTAATCAATTAATCAAGTAATTAATTAAACAAAAAATGTATTATCTTTGTTTGTAATCAATTAATCAAGTAATTAATTAAACAAAAAATGTATTATCTTTGTTTGTAATCAATTAATCAAGTAATTAATTTTTTTAGGCTGAAAAATAATATTTATTTAATAAATAACAAAAAAGTAATACTAATAACTAAAGAAATAAACCTACCTAACAAACATTAAAATAACTATCAAAAGGGGCATTTTCAAATGTTCCTAGAACGCTTGCTGCATTACCCCGCTATTAATTAATTAATCAAAAAATTCATTATCTTAAACAGTGGACCGATTTCCATGCGGTTTTTTACCCAGTTTATTTAAAGAAAAGAACTGAACATGGCGGCATTTTACAGCTATACAGTCGGCATGCAAATATTTTTTTGCTTAATATATATTTTTATTTGCAAATGGACGTCTTCGAACAATTACTTTATTTTCTTTAGACGGCAATACTGTGTGAGCGAGAGGCAAATAGGAACGCCGCGATTTTCTGCTGGCATGGCACCTGACTGAGCATGGTTTCGCGAGGAGAGGTGATTTTGGCTCTGTCGACTGCACCATTGGTCCCTCGGCACAGCCACCCAGGCTGGTTTACATAAAAAAAATACAGTTGGGTGCTAGTTGGGTGCGCGTATTTAGGTGCCTACTAACCAAAGAGATTGTATTACGTAGCGACGTAGTACAAACTCTTTGGTACTAACCTACCCACACGCATCACTAAGCACTCAACTTATTACCACGCGTATTCGTACCGTGTGGGGCCGGTACTTTAAAAGAATAGCTCCACTGCATCTCTCCCCGTGTATGTCGTAAAAGACGACTAAGGGATATGACTCCCTTCTTATATTACTAGGTGGTAGGGTTTAACTCGCCCGGGTTGGTACCACCGCACTGAATGAAAGGTCGGTCGAAACGGCTATGTAAATAGTTTGTGTTTTCCGTCCAGTTCAGTGTAGCCGGCACGACCGAAGGGAAGCACTGACGTGGCACCAAATTCGCCCGGTGTTATGGGCTGACATCACGGATGTTGTAGGTGATGTAGCCAACCTTGTCAGTTTCCATAAAAAAAAAACGCGATTTCGTGGCTTGCGTGAAATTGTAAACAGTTAGAATTTATCTGTGCTATGCATCTCTCTCCGTGAATGTCGTAAAAGGCGACTAAGGGATAGGGACAAGATGCAGTGCTAAAGGGCGACAGTTTAGCCACATCTCACCTTGGCACTGTCTTTTCACCGAGTCATGCAGCAGGACCTTCGTGCCTTACTTGCTGCTTGATCAGGGGAGGCCCTGGGGCAACAAAGGTGTGGAGGTGGTCGGTGTTGTGCTGTAATTTACCAGAGTGCTTGCGGTACAACATCGATTACTCTGCTTACCCCGATCGTCGGTATACATCGTGTGGCGTGTAACTTAGAATTTATCCGCACATACTGTCTCAGACGACAATAAACAAAATCTTGATAAACTGTGCGTGTGTGCAACGTGAAACAATCGTTCAGTAAATATTTGATGACTAAATTAAAATGTTATGATGGCAGCGATCTCACGGTGATTCACAAGAATGTGAGATGTTCTAGAATTAGTCTTGACGTTTACTCGGCCGGAAATATAAAAACCGCCAAGTGCGAGTCGAACTCGCGCACCGAGGGTTCCGTATCGCCATGTCATGGTCAGCGCCACTCACGCCATATGGCGTGTTTCATGAAATGCTTCATATTAGTTAAAATGCATGATTAGGTAAAATGCTTCATACTCTTTTCGGTAGATGGCGCGCATACACTTTTTAGTTTCTTGTATGTACCCCGTAATTTTTTTACTTTTATTATTTGTTGTTATATCGGCCGTAATAACACATATTCTGTGAGAAATTCAACGGGCTATCTATTACGGTTCAAGAGATACAGCCCTTGGACAGACGGACAGACAGACAGACAGACTGACAGACGGCGCGGCGTAGGCTTAGTAATAAGGTCACATATGACGGATACGGAACCCTAAAATATTAAATTACGTTTACGGAGGCGTAGTAATAGGCTTCCGTATTTCCGTATGCATATGGAACTCTGAAAACCTTCCATCCTTCCATCAATCAAGTCTATTGTGGGTTGATAAGATGGGGTCATTTTCATTGTTCCTAATGTAATGAAATGTAAAGAACTATGTGTAAATAACTGTCAAATTGTATATCAATAAGAAATTTGTGTTCGAATTTTGAATGACACTGATCGATCTCCTATCTCCGAATCGCTTCAAAGCAATGAACATTTCAGTCGGACTGAAAACAAAATAACTGTAATAATGCCCCTAATGTAATGAGATATAAAAAAGCCCCAGTTGCACTCCGGGAGTGCCGGCAGAAGTGAACACTTTTTGTTTTTTTTTTTTTTTTTATGGAAACTGACACTGTTGGCTACATCACCTACAGCATCCGTGATGTCAGCCCATAACACCGGGTGAACTTGGTGCCACGTCAGTGCTGTCCCTTCCCTTTTGTATTTCCGGAAATAATTCTTAGTTGGTTATAAAAAAAACTAAACACCCTAAACAAATTTAAACAGCGTAACATTGCTTAAAAAAGATAACAAGAAAAAAAAACAATTTGAGGGATTCGAACCCATGGTCAAAAAATACAAATCCTACACTCTTACCATTGAGTCACGAAATCACATAAACGACCAAACGAATATCGGATTCCCTTGATTCGCTTTCGGTTTTACTGTCACTGAGAGACGAACAGAATTGATCCCGAGCCACTCGTAACTTAACCCTTAATGCAATTACTTAAGGTTACATTTTAAATAATTAAATAAATCTGACGCTACGATTAAAATAAATCGATGAGGCTACGGATCTGACACGAGTAGATCAGACGCGAGTTTAAAATTTATTACCCATCTAAAAAAGTGCCAAGCGCCGCTAAAGAAGTTTTCACTTCAAAAATTATGTGTAAATAACTGTCAAATTGTATATCAATAAGAAATTTGAATTTGAATTTTGAATGGCACTGATCGATCTTCTAGGTGTCTACTAATAGCAAGTACGATCCAAAGCAGTAAACATTTCAGTCGGACTGAAAACAAAACAGCTACAATATTTTATGCTCGGAATTTGCTTAACGAGTGCCCGTCTCACGTTGGAACAGTGGCCGACGTTTCGTCATAGCAATTAGTCCTATCGCTAAGAGTTTTATGTTCAGCGCGCGCCATCCTCACACAACCAACTATAGCCGGCTAACCAATCGCCAATGTGTGTGTATCAGATTGTGTATGTGATTGTGTAAGTGCCAAAGGACGTTATGGCGAAAAGTGACAGTTCTCTGTCAACCGTCGCTCCGGCTGAGTGCTCAGGACGAGGGGCCATACGTTTGGCCCGAAACGTCGAGCCACATAGCACAATAACTAGCGTGAGTAAAGTCGTTGAATTTTTAACAATCCATCACCTGGGCGCTATCAGTACTTGGATGTGTGACCGCTCGACCGTTGGAGGCTGACCATGGTTCGGAATCCACGTAAAACTGTAGGTCCCTTCTTACCTTACTAGATGGTAGGGTTTATCCCGCCCGGGTTGGTATAATCGTACTGAATGAAACGTCTACCTAACTACAAAACTATACTACCTAAAATATATAAAAAAAACCGGCCAAGTGCGAGTCGTACTCGAATGGAATACGCGAATGGAAGGCACTGTAGCCTAAACGGTTTGATGGATTTTAACGTAAAAGGGGGCATGTCGTTAGATTCGTCTTATTAATTGTGTGTAACAAGCTATAAAACGCTTGTAAAAATTCAAAAATTGTTTTTTTAATGAGTTCGCACTATAATCATACGTTCAAGTTTGACTCTTGTATGTATTACCGTTTTTAGGGTTCCGTATCCGTATGGGACCCTTTTTTTTATGGAAACTGACAAGGCTGGCTACATCACCTACAAGTCCTATAACATCCGTGATGTCAGCCCATAACACCGGGTGAACTTGGTGCCACGTCAGTGCTTCCCTTCGGTCTTGCCGGCTACTGTAAACTGGACGGAAAACACAAAACGATTTACATAGCCGTTTCAACCGACCTTTCATTCAGTGCGGTGGTATCAACCCGGGCGGGTTAGACCCTACCACCTAGTAATATAAGAAGGGTGTCATATCCCTTAGTCGCCTTTTACGACATACACGGGGAGAGATGCAGTGGGTATATTCTTTTATCCTATTACTAAGTCTACGCCGTCTGTTCGTCCGTCAGTCCGTCAGTCCGTCTGTCCTATAAATTTAAAGGATTTGAACCCAAATTTTACCATTCGATTTAGCCTGGTGTCTTATAGGACAGACGGACGGACAAACGGTGCAGGCTTAGTCCTGTACTGAACCCTAAAAAACACACGCATTCTGTCGACTTATCGATTTGAACACTAAAAACAATAAAATCACGGTAAAGCATACTATAAAATAATGTAGGTACATAATTAAATAATGTAGGTACATAATAAAATAATGTAGGTACATAATAAAATAATTTAGGTACATAATAAAATAATGTAGGTACATAATTAAATAATGTAGGTACATAATTAAATAATGTAGGTACATAATAAAATAATGTAGGTACATAATTAAATAATGTAGGTACATAATTAAATAATGTAGGTACATAATTAAATAATGTAGGTACATAATTAAATAATGTAGGTACGTAATAAAATAATGTAGGTACATAATAAAATAATGTAGGTACATAATTAAATAATGTAGGTACATAATTAAATAATGTAGGTACATAATAAAATAATGTAGGTACATAATAAAATAATGTAGGTACATAATAAAATAATGTAGGTACATAAATAAATAATGTAGGTACATAAATAAATAATGTAGGTACATAATTAAATAATGTGGGTACATAATTAAATAATGTAGGTACATAATAAAATAATGTAGGTACATAATTAAATAATGTAGGTACATAATTAAATAATGTAGGTACATAATAAAATAATGTAGGTACATAATTAAATAATGTAGGTAAATAATTAAATAATGTAGGTACATAATAAAATAATGTAGGTACATAATTAAATAATGTAGGTACATAATAAAATAATGTAGGTACATAATTAAATAATGTAGGTACATAATTAAATAATAATGTAGGTACATAATTAAATAATGTAGGTTCATAATTAAATAATGTAGGTACATAATTAAATAATGTAGGTACATAATTAAATAATGTAGGTACGTAATTAAATAA
Organism: Nematopogon swammerdamellus; assembly: GCA_946902875.1. Lineage (NCBI taxonomy): Eukaryota > Metazoa > Arthropoda > Insecta > Lepidoptera > Adelidae > Nematopogon > Nematopogon swammerdamellus. Next base: position 1,171,115 of record OX336335.1, read on the forward strand.
TGTAGGTACGTAATAAAATAATGTAGGTCCATAATTAAATAATGTAGGTACATAATTAAATAATGTAGGTACATAATTAAATAATGTAGGTACATAATTAAATAATGTAGGTACATAATTAAATAATGTAGGTACATAATTAAATAATGTAGGTACATAATTAAATAATGTAGGTACATAATTAAATAATGTAGGTACATAATTAAATAATGTAGGTACATAATTAAATAATGTAGGTACATAATAAAATAATGTAGGTACATAATTAAATAATGTAGGTACATAATTAAATAATGTAGGTACATAATAAAATAATGTAGGTACATAATAAAATAATTTAGGTACATAATAAAATAATGTAGGTACATAATAAAATAATGTAGGTACATAATAAAATAATGTAGGTACATAATTAAATAATGTAGGTACATAATTAAATAATGTAGGTACATAATTAAATAATGTAGGTACATAATTAAATAATGTAGGTACATAATTAAATAATGTAGGTACATAATTAAATAATCTAGGTACATAATTAAATAATGTAGGTACATAATTAAATAATGTAGGTACATAAATAAATAACGTAGGTACATAAATAAATAATGAGGTACATAATTAAATAATGTGGGTACATAATTAAATAATGTAGGTACATAAATAAATAATGTAGGTACATAATTAAATAATGTAGGTACATAACTAAATAATGTAGGTACATAATAAAATAATGTAGGTACATAATTAAATAATGTAGGTACATAATAAAATAATGTAGGTACATAATTAAATAATGTAGGTACATAATAAAATAATGTAGGTACATAAATAAATAATGTAGGTACATAATTAAATAATGTAGGTACATAATTAAATAATGTAGGTACATAATAAAATAATGTAGGTACATAATAAAATAATGTAGGTACATAATTAAATAATGTAGGTACATAATTAAATAATGTAGGTACATAATTAAATAATGTAGGTACATAATTAAATAATGTAGGTACGTAATAAAATAATGTAGGTACATAATAAAATAATGTAGGTACATAATTAAATAATGTAGGTACATAATTAAATAATGTAGGTACATAATAAAATAATGTAGGTACATAATAAAATAATGTAGGTACATAATAAAATAATGTAGGTACATAATAAAATAATGTAGGTACATAAATAAATAATGTAGGTACATAAATAAATAATGTAGGTACATAATTAAATAATGTGGGTACATAATTAAATAATGTAGGTACATAATAAAATAATGTAGGTACATAATTAAATAATGTAGGTACATAATTAAATAATGTAGGTACATAATAAAATAATGTAGGTACATAATTAAATAATGTAGGTAAATAATTAAATAATGTAGGTACATAATAAAATAATGTAGGTACATAATTAAATAATGTAGGTACATAATAAAATAATGTAGGTACATAATTAAATAATGTAGGTACATAATTAAATAATAATGTAGGTACATAATTAAATAATGTAGGTTCATAATTAAATAATGTAGGTACATAATTAAATAATGTAGGTACATAATTAAATAATGTAGGTACGTAATTAAATAATGTAGGTACGTAATAAAATAATGTAGGTACATAATTAAATAATGTAGGTACATAATTAAATAATGTAGGTACATAATTAAATAATGTAGGTACATAATTAAATAATGTAGGTACATAATTAAATAATGTAGGTACATAATTAAATAATGTAGGTACATAATTAAATAATGTAGGTACATAATTAAATAATGTAGGTACATAATTAAATAATGTAGGTACATAATTAAATAATGTAGGTACATAATAAAATAATGTAGGTACATAATTAAATAATGTAGGTACATAATTAAATAATGTAGGTACATAATAAAATAATGTAGGTACATAATAAAATAATTTAGGTACATAATAAAATAATGTAGGTACATAATAAAATATTGTAGGTACATAATAAAATAATGTAGGTACATAATTAAATAATGTAGGTACATAATTAAATAATGTAGGTACATAATTAAATAATGTAGGTACATAATTAAATAATGTAGGTACATAATTAAATAATGTAGGTACATAATTAAATAATGTAGGTACATAATTAAATAATGTAGGTACATAATTAAATAATGTAGGTACATAAATAAATAACGTAGGTACATAAATAAATAATGTAGGTACATAATTAAATAATGTAGGTACATAATTAAATAATGTAGGTACATAATTAAATAATGTAGGTACATAAATAAATAACGTAGGTACATAAATAAATAATGTAGGTACATAATTAAATAATGTGGGTACATAATTAAATAATGTAGGTACATAAATAAATAATGTAGGTACATAATTAAATAATGTAGGTACATAATTAAATAATGTAGGTACATAATAAAATAATGTAGGTACATAATTAAATAATGTAGGTACATAATAAAATAATGTAGGTACATAATTAAATAATGTAGGTACATAATAAAATAATGTAGGTACATAAATAAATAATGTAGGTACATAATTAAATAATGTAGGTACATAATTAAATAATGTAGGTACATAATAAAATAATGTAGGTACATAATAAAATAATGAAGGTACATAATTAAATAATGTAGGTACATAATTAAATAATGTAGGTACATAATTAAATAATAATGTAGGTACATAATTAAATAATGTAGGTACATAATAAAATAATGTAGGTACATAATTAAATAATGTAGGTACATAATAAAATAATGTAGGTACATAATTAAATAATGTAGGTACATAATTAAATAATGTAGGTACATAATTAAATAATGTAGGTACATAATTAAATAATGTAGGTACATAATAAAATAATGTAGGTACATAATTAAATAATGTAGGTACATAATTAAATAATGTAGGTACATAATTAAATAATGTAGGTACATAATTAAATAATGTAGGTACATAAATAAATAATGTAGGTACATAAATAAATCATGTAGGTACATAATAAAATAATGTAGGTACATAATTAAATAATGTAGGTACATAATTAAATAATGTAGGTACATAATAAAATAATGTAGGTACATAATAAAATAATGTAGGTACATAATAAAATAATGTAGGTACATAATAAAATAATGTAGGTACATAATAAAATAATGTAGGTACATAATAAAATAATGTAGGTACATAATTAAATAATGTAGGTACATAATTAAATAATGTAGGTACATAATTAAATAATGTAGGTACATAATTAAATAATGTAGGTACATAATAAAATAATGTAGGTACATAAATAAATAATGTAGGTACATAAATAAATAATGTAGGTACATAATTAAATAATGTGGGTACATAATTAAATAATGTAGGTACATAATTAAATAATGTAGGTACATAAATAAATAATGTAGGTACATAATTAAATAATGTAGGTACATAATAAAATAATGTAGGTACATAATTAAATAATGTAGGTACATAATTCAATAATGTAGGTACATAATAAAATAATGTAGGTACATAATTAAATAATGTAGGTACATAATAAAATAATGTAGGTACATAATTAAATAATGTAGGTACATAATTAAATAATGTAGGTACATAATTAAATAATAATTTAGGTACATAATTAAATAATGTAGGTACATAATGCTGGCATTGCTGCTGCTACATAAGGCTGGAGTTCGAGCTAGGCGTACCAATCAGGATTCTCATCGCAGGTATTACCAAGATTTAAGAAATGAAGTTACTAGTGCTATCAGACGGGAAAAGGGTGCGTTTTTTGACTTTTTTGTCAACCAGAACAACAATAATTCCAAAAAGTTATGGCAAGGACTACGGAGATGTACGACGATAGGAGAGACAGCGAAACCAATTCCAAAATATCTATCAGAACCTCAAGCTATCAATCTACACTTTCAACAGTTGCCAGTTACAACAGAAATCAGCAAGGAGACCTTGGATCGCTACTCAAATAGTCGGTTCAAAACCGGAATACAGGAATTTAAATTTGATCCTATTAATGCAACAGACGTGGGAGTCCTAATTGAGAAAATAAGGTCTAACGCAATAGGCATTGATGACGTGACAATCCAAATGATACGGATGACTGTACCTTTCACCTTGGACGTTATGACATACATACTAAACAAGTCAATTGCATCTGGTCAATTCCCAGAGGTATGGAAGACTGCACTGGTCACGCCCATACCCAAAAAGAAAGATGCCACTGAAATGAAGGACCTCAGGCCAATTAGTATTTTACCCGCTTTTTCAAAATTACTCGAAAAAACCATGACTAAACAGCTTACGACATACCTACAGACTAATAACGTAATTCCTGATTGTCAACATGGTTTTCGCACAGGTCATAGTACCAGTACAGCCCTCCTACAAGTAACAGATGAAGTCTTGAGCGCAGCGGATGAAGGAAAAGTTACAATCTTAATACTACTAGATTTCTCAAGAGCTTTCGACTGTCTGGACACTAACCTTCTGCTGTCAAAACTATCATATTATGGCCTTTCAGTAAATGCGCTCAGTCTTCTGAGAACTTACCTCACGAACAGAACACAGGTGGTGAAGTGCTACGGTGATGATGGAACTGCCATATTTTCGGACAAGGTCAGTATGTCTCGAGGTAGTCCACAGGGTTCCTCTCTCTCGCCGCTTTTGTACACGACGTATACAGCAGACTATCCTTCCTGCCTTCAGTACACAGAGTGCGAGCTCTTTGCAGACGACACACAACTGAGATACGCTTTCCACGCAAGTGACATAAACGATGCAGTAATGAAAGTCAATACAGATTTGGAAAATACATGGACTTGGTCGACTGCAAATAGGCTCGCTCTAAATCCTCAGAAATCCATAGCTATGGTGCTAGGGGGTAGGAAGTCCGTTGAAAAGGTTCTGACACTAAACCCCCAAATCAAATTAAACGGGGTCATTATACCAATTGTGAAATGCGCGCGTAACCTAGGGCTGAAAATGGACGCTAACCTCCGATTTGAAGATCACGTGATGGAAAAGTTTAGAGCAGCGATGGGAAAACTTAAAACTTTCTACAAGATTAGAAATCATCTATCAATACAAGTTAGGCATACGGTGGCTGAGGCATTAATACTATCTCCACTTAACTACTGTGACGCAGTATATGGTCCCTGTATCCTACAGAAGACTAAGAAACGTATACAGAGGGTGCAGAATGCCTGCATACGTTTTTGCGAGCCCAACATAAAAAAGAGGCACCATATTACACCCTACATAAACAAACTGGGATTGCTCAAGATGGACGGTCGTAGGCGACTTCATCAAGCCGTGCTATTATTCAAAATTATCAAGTCGCAAAAGCCGACAAAATTATTTAAAAAACTTAGATGGCATGGAGAGGGTCATTGTTTTGGAACCAGATCGGTGGGTAAGCTGTTGGCTGTACCAAAGCACCGTGGGGCAGCATTTGAAGGAAGCTTCAAATATGCTGCCTCACGGTGCTGGAACAACATCCCGCCACCGATACGAGTGTCAAACAATACAAACACCTTCAAATTGAAACTGAAAAGATTTATTTTGAGCCAGCAACAGAATGGTGGTTAAAAACGATGTTCAAATATCGTAATTAACAACAATCTTTATGAGACTAATGCCTACATACATGCGCTGAAACTGTAGAAGCATATCTTTCACAAACACACGCACACACGCACATAACACTTATCACTCATTCTATTCTATGTGTGGACACATAACACCACCAGTCCATCACCTAACATTATATATATATGGGTATATATTTTTATCCGGTTCTCAATTGTTTAGTTTCTTCATTGTTATATCTGTTGTTATATCTACATCTTATTCTATTATTCCTGGTTAATATTGTTAGTATTTTTGTTCTTTTTCACCTGCCTTTGTTTTTGTTTTGTGTATGTTACTGAAGTACCTAATAAATTGTATAAATAGTTAATAATCATTGTATATTGTGTAATTTTAAGCGCTAACATTTCGCATATAAGAGTTACTTACCAACTACTGGAAAAGGATAGGCTTAAAACCAGCAAGGTGTGCACAATGGGCTCACCTGCAAGCTGCGCCTAGACCCGTTTCACTTTTATCTATTGTATTATTTTAATTTAGTATGTAAGTGTACCAAAAAGTGAAATAAATGATAATTCTATTCTATTCTATTCTATTCTATTCTATTCTATAATTAAATAATGTAGGTACATAATTAAATAATGTAGTCAGTCAGTCAGTCAGTCAGTCAGCGTGTAAGCGTCCACTGCTGGACATACGCCTCTCCAATTTTCCTCCAGTCCTCCCGGCCTTCAGCGGTACGGAACCACTGCTTTCCGCCGACGTACTTGATGTCGTCGTCCCACCTGGCGGGTGGTCTTCCCACACTCCGTTTTCCTGTCCACGGCCGCCAGTGTAGGACACGGTTACTCCAGCGGTCGTCGTCTCTTCGGCTGACGTGCCCAGCCCATTGCCACTTGAGCTTAGCCACCCGGTATCCAATATCGACTACTTTGGTGCGTCGGCGGATTGCCTCGTTACGCACCATATCACGTAGCGTTATTCCCAGCATGGCTCGCTCCATTGCTCGCTGGGCAACTTTCAACCTTTGGACAACACCGACCGTCAGCGTCCACGTTTCACACCCGTACGTCATAACCGGGAGGACACACTGGTCATATATACGGGTTTTTAAATTTTGCGGAAGATCAGACCTCAGGGCGAATTTTAACTTTCCGAAGGCAGCCCAACCCAGTTGAATTCGTCTCTCGACCTCCTTTAGCAGACCTTGTCTACCAAGCCGCAGAATTTGACCGAGATATACGTACTCTTCAACCTGTTCGATCACTTCTCCGTCAATAACGATTTGTCCTCCCGTCATAACCTCGGTCGCCATGACCTTGGTTTTGTCCCGGTTCATCTTCAGACCCACCTTCATCGACGCTGTATAGAGGTCTTCCAGCATGGTCTGAAGCTGATCTCGGGAATTTGACAGAAGGACAATGTCATCGGCGAAGCGCAGATGACTGAGAAGATCTCCATTCACGTTGATACCCATGTTGTCCCACTCAAGCGTCTTGAACACATCTTCTAATGCGTTCGTGAAGAGCTTGGGTGAGATCACATCCCCCTGCCTTACGCCCTTACTAAGGGGGATGGGTTGGGTATTTTCGTGGAGCCTCACAGTCATCGTCGCGGACCGATACAGATTTCGGAGTACCTCGATGTAGCGGTGGTCGATTCTGCACCTCAGGAGGGAGTTTTCGACAGCCCATTTTTCAACTGAGTCGAACGCCTTCTCATAGTCGACGAAGGCTAGGAAGAGCGGCTTGTTGTATTCCTCGCACTTTTGCACCACTTGTCGCACAGTAAATATGTGGTTCTTGGTGCCGTATCCTTTCCTAAATTCAGCTTGCTCACGAGGCTGGTACTGATCCAGCCTCTGTGTCAGCCGACTCGTGATGACTCTCGAAAAGACCTTGTACACGTGGCTGAGAAGTGAGATAGGTCGATAGTTTTTCAACTTCGCCCTATCCCCCTTCTTGTGAAACAAGACAACGACACTATTTCGCCATGCGGCCGGAACTACACCACTTTCAAGAACTGCATTGAAAAGTTTCTGCAGTTCTTTCAAGATCGGTCGTCCGCCAGCATTTAGAAGCTCCGTCGTTATCCCGTCTTCACCTGGAGCCTTGTGTTTTTTGAGTCCTTTCAAGGCAGCCTTTATCTCATAGACACTAATCTCGGGCAGATCCTCCGTGTAGTGTCTAGTGAGCGGCGCACGCCTATCAGAGTCGACTGGTTTGCTTGGACTCGGGGCAGGAATTGCTGCGGAATACAATTCACCATAAAATTCCTCCACCGCCTTAAGTATATCCGGCTTTCTTGCGGTGACAACCCCATTCGCTCGCTCGAGTTTGGAAATTTGGTTAGCGCCGGTAGAGAAGGCACGGGCAAACACTTTGCTGCCTCGATTTTCCTCTATAATGCGCTCAACCAATTTCGTGTTCTCTCGGCGAATATCACGGCGAATGGACTTGCCTATGGTCTTGTTGAGGTTCCTGTGCACGACACTGCTCCGGGTCTCCGGTTTCATATTCCGTCGTGTTTCCAGGAGCCTCAACGTCTCTGCGGATAACTTGCTGCGGGGTGCCTGTCGACTTTTGCTGAAGTGCTGCTCTGCAGTGTCCGTTAGTGCGGATACGAAGTCCGTATACACCTTGTCGATGTCGGCATCCTCATCTCGTGGCACCAAGCTAAAAGCATCCTCGAGTTTCGCTTCGAAATTTTCGAGCGTCTCGTCCGGTATGTTCAGCTTGGCCAGCGGTTTGTGAATGAGTTTGCGCCGTTCCATCTTGAGGTTTAACTTCAGCGTACCTCGCACTAGTCGGTGATCGCTGCCAGTATCGAAGCGGTTAAGGACAGTAACGTCTATACATGACGATTTACTGTCCGCCAGTATGTAGTCTATCTCGTTTCTCGTACAACCGTCAGGGCTGGCCCACGTCCATTTCCTTTTCTCCTTTTTTAGGAAAAATGTATTCATGGCGTGGAGCTGGTTGGCTTCGAGATAGTTGACCAACATCTGGCCGCGTCGATTTCTGGCACCGATACCGTACGGACCTACTGCTCTCTCTCCCTTCAGAGGCTTGCCCAGTTTGGCATTAAAGTCTCCCATCACGTACTGGAAGTGAGATTTGTTGGTTTCCAAGGCTTTGGATACATCCTCGTAGAACTGCTCCACCTCGTCGTCAGCGTGCGAACTCGTGGGAGCGTATACCTGCACCACCTTCAGCTGATACCGCTTGTTCAGCTTGATGATGATGTAGGCCACTCTGTCCGACACACTGTCGATTTCGATGATGCTGTTCACGAGGCTCCGCCTCACCATAAATCCCACTCCACCTTCCGATTTTTGGGGATTTCCTCTGAAGTAAAACAGATTGCCGGAACGTAGCACTTCAGTCTCTTCGCCCTTTCTTCTGACCTCACAAAGACCTAGGATGTCCCATTTTATATGAGCCAGCTCCTGTTCTAGCTCGACCAGTTTCTCGTGCGTTCTCAAGGTCCGTATATTGTGAGTAGCCAAGTGTAGTTGGGTGTGGCAGCCAGATAATGTAGGTACATAATTAAATAATGTAGGTACATAATTAAATAATGTAGGTACATAATAAAATAATGTAGGTACATAATTAAATAATGTAGGTACATAATTAAATAATGTAGGTACATAATTAAATAATGTAGGTACATAATTAAATAATGTAGGTACATAATTAAATAATGTAGGTACATAATTAAATAATGTAGGTACATAATAAAATAATGTAGGTACATAATTAAATAATGTAGGTACATAATTAAATAATGTAGGTACATAATAAAATAATGTAGGTACATAATTAAATAATGTAGGTACATAATAAAATAATGTAGGTACATAATTAAATAATGTACGTACATAATTAAATAATGTAGGTACATAATAAAATAATGTAGGTACATAATTAAATAATGTAGGTACATAATTAAATAATGTAGGTACATAATTAAATAATGTAGGTACATAATTAAATAATGTAGGTACATAATTAAATAATGTAGGTACATAATTAAATAATGTAGGTACATAATTAAATAATGTAGGTACATAATTAAATAATGTAGGTACATAATTAAATAATGTAGGTACATAATTAAATAATGTAGGTACATAATAAAATAATGTAGGTACATAATTAAATAATGTAGGTACATAATTAAATAATGTAGGTACATAATTAAATAATGTAGGTACATAATTAAATAATGTAGGTACATAATTAAATAATGTAGGTACATAATTAAATAATGTAGGTACATAATTAAATAATGTAGGTACATAATAAAATAATGTAGGTACATAATAAAATAATGTAGTTACATAATTAAATAATGTAGGTACATAATTAAATAATGTAGGTACATAATAAAATAATGTAGGTACATAATTAAATAATGTAGGTACATAATTAAATAATGTAGGTACATAATAAACTTCACAATGTTTGAATCACATTACAACAATGATATAAATTACAAATTTAAAAACCCCCGACTCTTAAAAAGTCAAAAATAATTTCCGTTTACTTACTTAAAGGAGTCGGTGGACCGCTAAGTAAATTGCCGCGCAACTCTTGAGTCTTTATATTTAATTTACTTAGCGGTCCCCCGACTCCTTTAAGTAAGTAAACGGAAATTATTTTTGACTTTTTAAGAGTCGGGGGTTTTTTAAATTTGTAATTTTACTTTTATTTCAAGCTTATTAAAAAAAACCGCATGCAAATTGGTCCACTTTTTAAGATAATTATTTTTTTTATTACTTAATTACTTTATTACTTGATTACAAACATAGCTAAGAACCATCCCGATTAAACAAGCTTCCTAATAAAAAAAACCGCATCCAAATCGGTCCATCCATTTGGGAGCTACGATGCCACAGACAGACACACACACTCACACACACACACACACCCTCACACGTCAAACTTATATAATTTGTTGTAATTTTTTATTTTATTTTGACTATGTATTTTATTTGATTATTGTATATGACTATTGTGTAATAATAATTATTGTGCACATACTAAATGACGATTTCTATAGCGTACAGATACCATGTATCCGAATTTATGCTCGCTGAAATAAAAATATTTGACTTTGACTTTGACTTTGACTTTATAACACCCCTCCGTTTTTTCGTCGGGGGTTAAAAATGTGATCACTGATCACGCGTTTAATTCACAAATTATTGCGGTTAAGTGCGAGCCTCGTGGGCTCGCGATATGAGTGTTCCGTACCAATGCGCTTTGATAAATTTTTTTTTATTGAAACTGACACTGTTGGCTACATCACCTACAACATCTATGATGTCAGGCCATAAACCGGGTGAACTATAGGTGCCATGTCAGTGCTTTCATTCATTTCATGTCGGCTACGCTGAACTGGACGGAAAACACGAACTATTTACATAGCCGTTTCGACCTACGACGTTTCATTCAGTGCGGTGGTACCAACCCGGGCGGGATAAACCCTACCACCTAGTAAGGTAAGAAGGGAAGCAACCTACAGTTTTACGTGGAATCCGAACCATGGTCAGCCTCCAACGGTCGAGCGGTCCGGTCACCCATCCAAGTACTGACCGCGCTCAGGTGTGCTTAACATCAGTCGACCGACCGAACCACTGAGCTACCGAGGCTGACAATACATACATATGAAAATACTGAAATAATCAGGTTTTAAAATGTTGCCCCTACTTTTTGATCAATTTCGACGTTTGTATTTGCTAAAGTTATTCCAGATTCTTCCGTTTAGGAACAAATGCGGTGGGACAGACAATTCTCGCAATTCACATTTGTAGCGGGTTCCGTACCTCAAAAGAGGAAAAAAACTGAACCCTTATCATCACAGTTTATTTTCTCCGAATCTACTGGAGGAAAAAAGCTGAAATTTTGTACATATTTATAGAGTTTGATGACCCAATCACGAACGTAGATATAGCGTAAATGAACGAATTTAGATTTTGGGGAACATTATAGAAAGTTACACTTTTTTTTTTCAAGAGCATTATTTGACAGCTTTGGAAAGGGTTCGTTATAGGGATTACAAAATATAATCCCATTACCATTACCCATTTCTCCGAATTATTTATCCATATCAGCCAAAGCACAGCATTGGGTGTAACGTAACAGGCTTTCACTATGTTTTAAATGTCAATTCACTAGCGCGTACGGTTTGGCTCTGGTAGATAGACAGATAAACCGACGGACGGACGGACGGACGGACACCGGTGTGAGGCCATAAGTTTTCCCTTTTTCCAATTTTGGTACGAAACACTAAAATTGTGTGTAACTTTGAATAGGTACATATTTTGCGATCATTACATTTCGATGCGTTTGTGTTTTACTTTAGTCACCGACCACAGATAAAAATGTGCAGAATGAAGCGGATAAAACTACAACGGCCCATCGAAAGCGGTGTTCAGCGGCGCGTGCGCGCATCGGTCGTCATTATCTGTCCACGGTCGCTTCTAAACGTCATACGTCTAACGCCCTAAAAGTAATTTTCAATGTACCCGAAGGTCATGTAATGCTTGAGATCTGTGAATTTTTATTTTTATATGTGGAAGGAAATAATTTAGTGTTTTTATTTTCATAACTGAATAAAACATTAAATAAAATTAATTAGAATTAAATTAACCTAATTAAGAACATAGTAAAAATATACAAAAACTAAATAAATGTATGGTGGAAAGAAGGAGGAAACGGGATGTGTGCTGACACTGTGCCGTTGACGGATAGAGAAAGGGGGGGTTTCACTACTGTAAGTAAAATATTTCATACAATTCAGCCGACCCTCCCACAGTGCCCAATACGCATATTATATTTTATATATTTAGTAATTTATATTATGTATTAACCCAAGTGTGGCGTTTCCGTATCCCGTACGGAACCCTATTACTAAGCCTACGTCGTCTGTCTGTCTGTCTGTCTGTCCTACTGCTGTATCTTTGGAACCGTATAGGTGGCCGGGTGAAATTTTCACGGAATATGTGTTAATATGGCGGATACAGGTAACAACAAATAATAAAAAATAGAAAAAATAAAAAATTAAGGTGGAACTCCCCGTAATTTTTTATACATACATACAAGAAACTGTATTTTTTTTGTGGTGCGGAAGCCTCGTTGCGCGAGTCCGACTCGCACTTGGCCGGTTTTTTAACTAGCATGCACTTACGTGTATTCTTATTATTATTAACCGACTTCCAAAAAAGGAGGAGGTTCTCAATTCGTCTGTATGTTTTTTTTTATTTTTTTTTTTATTTTTTTTTTTATTATTTTTTTGTATGTTTGTAACACGATTTCTCCGTCAATTGAGGGCCGATTTAGAAAATTCTTTTTTTGTTAGTTAGGTCATACTTCCGAGGTGGTCCCATTTCAATTTTATCGAAATTGGTTCAGTGGTTTTCGAAAAATCAGCATAATACTATGGTGTGTGGTTACCTTCAGCAAAACTTGTGATGTGGTCGTTTTCGGCAATTTTCAGTTTGATAAATTAGTATGGTGTGTGGTTACCTTCAGCAAAACATTTGTGATGTGGACTTATTCAGCAATTTGCAGTCTGACACATATGGCGAATAATTCTGTACCACTTCAATCGATTTCGATTATTCGATTTCGATTATTCTTTTTTATGTAATATTACTAAAAAGAATGAAATAAAAACTGTTTTAAAAAAAATATTAAACCGATTTCCAAAAAACAAAAAAAAAAAAACTAAAAAGTATTAAATACCTAATATTTTGAAATTTTCTCTGTCCTGTTGAAATACATGAATCGATATACTAGTGATACATATTCGGACCCTTGTTTCATGAATATTCTAAATTTGAAATTTTTTTATCTTTTCCGACCGGCGTTTAATTTATTATGGTACCTGGCCAGTACCTACTGTACCGAGTACCATCGAGCTGGTTTGATGATGGAGACAGAAGGTGGCCATAGGAACTCCTAAACTACACATGATAAACCCATCGTGTTTGGGCTCGTTGCATTTGTCTTCACGAGAAATTTACTTTAGACCTAAAAGATTCTCAATTCGACGGTATGTTTTCTTTTTTTGGATGTTTGTTACGCGATTACTCCGTCAATTGTGGGCCGATTTTGAAAATTCTTTTTTTTTTTATTTGAAAGGGGATAACCCTGAGGTTTTTGAAGTGAAAACTTCTTTAGCGGCTCTTGGCACTTTTTTAGGTGGGTAAAAATGTATAACTCGCGACATCGCGTCAGCGTCATTTTTAAAATGAAACCTTAAGTCATTGCGTTAAGGGTTAAGTTAGAGTGGCACGGGATCTGCCGGCACTCCCGGAGTGCAACTGTTAAGTAGGGTTCCGTAACACGTTTATGTCTGTCCATTCTACTAAGTTCTGCAAAATGAATGTAGGGTTCCGTAACATATGCATGTCTATCCGTTCTACTAAATTTTACAATTTTCAACCAAGGTCCTCCGACGGTTATTTTATAATAAAAGTAGGCTTCCGTAACACGTTTATGTCTGTCCATTCTACTAAGTTCTGCAACATCACCTACAACGTCTGTGATGTCAGCCCATAACACCAGTGCCATGTCAGTGCTTCCCCCTTTGATCGTGCTGACTACACTGAACTGGTCGGAAAACACAAACTATTTACATAGCCGTTTCGACCGACGTTTAATTCAGTGCGGTGGTACCAACCCGGGAAGGTTAAACCCTACCACCAAGTAAAATTACGAGGGAAGGGACTTACAGTTTTACGAGGAATCCGAACCTTGGTCAGCCTCCAACGGTCAGCGGTCACCCATCTAAGTACTGACCGCACCCAGCGTTGCTTAAAATTCAATAGCGACAGTTGACTGTCTGCACCACTGAGCTATCGAAGCTGACGTGGTCCTATTTTAATTGGGTCAAGATCGGATTGGAAAGCGAGGCGGAATCGCGAGGCCGAAGGCCGAGCGATTCCGCCGAGTACATTAATAGCAAAAAATTACTAAAAAAAACTGTGAAATAAAAAAAAAGTTTTAAAAAACATAAAACCGACTTCCTAAAAAAAGGAAAACTAAAAAACTATTCAAAATAAAAATATAAAAACCGCCTTCAAAAATATATGAAATAAAAACCTAAAAAAAAAAAAACGAACCCTAGAGTTGAAGGCGGTGCTAAAGCAAGCAAAAATTATGCATGAAAGAAAACATGAGTGGATGATAATATCCTTTGTGATTTGTAAAGCAAGCAAAAATGATGCATGAAAGAAAACATGAGTGGATGATAATATCCTTTGTGATTTGTGTAGCCTTTTTAGCACCGCCTTCAACTCTAGGGTTCGTTTTTTTTTTTTAGGTTTTTATTTCATATATTTTTGAAGGCGGTTTTTATATTTTTATTTTGAATAGTTTTTTAGTTTTCCTTTTTTTAGGAAGTCGGTTTTATGTTTTTTAAAACTTTTTTTTTTATCTTCAATTCTCGCGTTAAACTCTTTTGCTACGAACAACCTACTTACATCGAATCTCAAACATCCAAAGGTTGTCTGTACGAAATATCTGTAAGCATTAACCCGCCTTTGCACCTTATGTAAATGTTCTAATGTGCTTATGACAATGTTGAACGCTTCTTGGAGCAATCAAGCATGTTCTATTCTATTCTAAACATTTATGATCAGAGCCGGCGCAAGGCGTGGGCGACGACACGTGGGCGACCGCCCACGTCGTCGCGGCCCGAGGGGCCTCGCGCCTCGAAAGTTCATGCAGCTTTGATTCATGAAAAATATTCAGCTAGATCTATTAAAAGAGGCCCCGAGTATACATGTTTAGACTTAATCAAAGGCAAATTAAACCTTACTATAAAGCCTTTATCCGACAAAGATGGGAAAGCAGGACAGAGGCAGTGAATATTGCAATAATACAGTACAGTGGCTGTATTATTGCGATTTGATGATGTTGTTGAATGTATTGAGTATTGGCAAAATTGAGAGGGCCTCGCAAAATTTATCTTGCCCACATCAATTTAACTTCATGCCCCGCCATTGTTTATGATCATTTATTTTGTTTATCACATAACATTGATGACGAGTACGTACAATGGAGATTTGAGACACCACCTCCTCCGCAGTGATATCTGAAGTTTCCGGTGATAGAATAGTTCACAAGTGACTCACACACACACGCTGCCATGACGCTTTTTATTACGTAAATTCTAGATTTAGGGCTCAGAATCACATATCTTATTTGCTATGTGATGCTGAGTTAAGTTATGTAATGAATGAATGATACTAATAGGCGTCATAGTTGCACTGCACTTAAAACGGTTTGAATTTTAAAATATGAAACTGTGTTGGTATAGGTAATTTTAAACAATTGACATAAGGAATCTTCCCAGTTTTACATAGAAATTTATGGTTGCCTACTCTTTTAGATTCTATCTAAAATAGATGTTAGATATGTTTTTTTTTTATTCCATTTAGTTGCGCGAGTGCGCGAGTTCGACTCGCACTTGGCCGGTTTTTTTATGGAAACTGACACGGTTGGCTACATCACCTACTATACCTACCTACCTTGTTGAATTAGGTGCCATGTCAGTGCTTCCATTCGGTCGTGCCGGCTACGCTGAACTGGACGAAAACACGAACTACTTACATAGCCGTTTCAACTGAGTTTTTTC
The DNA here is from genome assembly GCA_946902875.1 of Nematopogon swammerdamellus. Lineage (NCBI taxonomy): Eukaryota > Metazoa > Arthropoda > Insecta > Lepidoptera > Adelidae > Nematopogon > Nematopogon swammerdamellus. The sequence goes on from OX336335.1 coordinate 1,187,386, forward strand.
TTTTTATTCAGTGCGGTGGTATCAACCCACAATGTGTAGTGAAAATGGCGAGAGTTGAAAAGTTAAATTACAAATTTAAAACCACCGACCCTTAAAAAGTAAAAAATTATTTCCGTTTACTTACTTAAAGGAGTCGGGGGCCGCTAAGTAAATTCCCGCGCAGCTCTGAGTTTTCTATTTTATTTACTTACCGGTCCCCCGGCTTTTTACCCGACTACGGCGAAGCCAACAGGAGGGTAATGTGTTTAGCCTGAATGTTTGTATGTATGTATGTATGTATGTATGTATGAGGGTTAGAAAGAGCGTAGCGCCTAGAAGAAGCATCGATTCTCAATGAAAGATATACCAAAATGTTCTAGAACATCGCGAAATTGACATAGGATAGGTTAGTACTCAATCTTAATAACGAATTTGTGAAAATCAGCAAAAAATAATCACGTACATAGAAGGGAAGACGGGACGGCCATTTGTTTACATGCAAACGTCAACTGGCAAAGAGAATATAACCACTACGTCAACTGGATGCAGGGGGGTCTTAGTTTTCATTGTGGATGGCGACATCTAGAGTTTGGTTGCCTGTCCAAAGAGTATTGTACTCTCAGATCAGGAAAGGAATTATTGTCAGGAGATCCGGTTAGGTCTGTGGGTTAGGTGGTCTGTGGTTCTGTTGGGCAAACCATCTCTAGTCTGTCAACTCTGGGACAGTAATCTGTGTTGGGGAGTTACTATGACAACCATCTTTGTTGACGTCAGTTTGGAAAATAATGGAATTTATGATAGGTACATAAAATGCAACTAGCTCATTTATTCTACATTGTGGCAGAGCGGTCAGCGTTATTTCACAAGTGAGAAGTACATGATTATAACGGGTCACAGGAAGAGCGATTCGGAGAAGGTAACGTTTTCACGCATTGAGAAGCCTGAAGGATTTGTTGACACAATTCACATCTCTTGATCAATATGAAGAAGTCAGAATTTTAAGTCAATGGAAGAAGTATTACAACAATTTGAAAAACGTTGTATTCGAAAGATATAAGTTCAATTCTCTTGAACAGAAACGCAAAGGTCATTTATTCCTATAAACAGCGCAAATTTACTACATTTAAACATAAAACAAATCATATGTAATGTGTATATATATGTAAATGGTTTAATAAAATACCAATCCGAATTTTATATTTATAAGAGTGTTTGTTTTATTTCTTAAACTCCAAGTCGCCCAAAAAAAGCCCAATAATAACTTGATAATTTAAACTTCTTTCTTTAAGACCTGTAAGCATCTCTCCCCGTGTATGGCGTAAAAGGCGACTAAAGGATATGACTCCCTTCTTATATTACTAGGTGGTAGGGTTTAACCCGCCCGGGTTGGTACCACCGCACTGAATGAAAGGTGGGTCAAAACGGCTATGTAAATAGTTTGTGTTTTCCGTCCAGTTCAGTGTAGCCGGCACGACCGAAGAGAAGGCTGACGTGGCACCAAGTTCACCCGGTGTTATGGGCTGACATCACGGATGTTGTAGGTGATATACCCAACCGTGTCAGTTACCATAAAAAAAAGAGTTATATTGCTATTTCTGAGGATAATTTGTTTCTCATAATTATTTTTTTCAGATCTGTACCGCAGGTGCCAATAAATTAATTTGAGAAAGTTATCTTCAGAAATAACAATATACCTCTATATATCTATACATATTATGCATACTCATCATTGTACATACATGATGTAATCAAACATGACAGCACCGACAGCACAGATTACCAACATGACAGGTAATAAAATTGACAACTTTAAAAAGAAATCTGTGGCATTCACTGAATGTTTAATTTCCTGTAAATAATAAGTTTTACAGCCAGCAGATGTCGCTGTATATCCCTTACTATTCAAATTTCAAGTCTGTTCCGAGATTTTGTACTGGAACAAATTCAGTATTTTTTTATGGAAACTGACACGGTTGGCTACATCACCTACAACATCCGTGATGTCAGCCCATAACACCGGTTGAACTAGGTACCATGTCAGTGCTTCCCTTCATTTCATGTCGGCTACACTGAACTGGACGGAAAACACGAACTATTTACATAGCAGTTTCGACCTACGTTTGGCTCAGTGCAGTGGTACCAACCCGGCCGGGATAAACCCTACCACCTAGTAAGGTAAGAAGGGAAGGGGCCTACAGTGTATCGTGGAATCCGAACCACGGTCAGCCTCCAACGGTCGAGCGGTCACTCCTCCAAGTACTGACCGCGTTCAGCACTGACCTGCTTAACAACAGTCGACCGACTGCACCAATGAGCTACCGAGGCTGACATGACAGTATTTAATTTAAAAACAAAATTAATTTTTAAACAAAACATTATATTATTAATGTATGTTCTAAAAAGTGTGAAATAAAAACTATTATTAAAAACAAAAAACCCGACTACGAAAAACAAAAAAGGAAAAAATAAGATAATTTTGTAATATATTGGGGCAAAGTGCAGTTTAGAATACGTACTAGCAAAGCTTAGGAAGTCGAATACTTATATGATTCTGAAAATATAGCATTAGGTATCGATCATAATTAATTATGTACGTGAACATAGTCAATCTGCTTTGATAATATGAACGAAAGGTCCTTCGAACACAATTAATAATACAGCCGGAGTCGGAGTCAGCTAGATTTTCAAGAAATTTTGCTGACTCCGACTCCGGCTGTATTATTAATTGTGTTCGAAAGACCTTTCGTTCATATTATCAAAGGAGATTGACTATGCTCAAGTACATAATTAATTATGATCGATACCTAATGCTATATTTTCAGAATCATATATTCGACTTCCTAAGTTTTGCTAGTACGTATTCTAAACTGCACTTTGCCCCAATATATTACAAAATTATCTTATTTTTTCCTTTTTTGTTTTTCGTAGTCGGGTTTTTTGTTTTTAATAATAGTTTTTTCAGTAAGTAAACGGAAGGTATTTTTGACGTTTTAAATTTGTAATTAAACTTTTATTCCAATCTTTTAAAAAAACCGCACGCAAATCGGTCCATTTTTTAAGATAATATTTTTTTTCATTACTTGATTCCAAACATAGCTAAGAACCATCCTGATTAAACCAGCTTTCTTATAAAAAACCGCAACCAAATCGGTCCATCCGTTTGGGAGCTACGATGCCACAGACACCCCTCTGTTTGCGTCGGGGGTTAAAAACCGAATGTTTAGCTTCTCGGCGCGCGGACGAGAAACTCCCCGCGGATGACCATGCATGTTACAAAGTTGTTTTATGAAGCAGAGAACGGATAAATAATATAATGACCACTTTGTCTACTTAATAGAAAGACAATTCTCAGACGTAATAATTGTGTAGTAATTAATTTATTTGTCTTTGTGTCTGGTGCAGCCGCATTGTCCGCACGCGGCACGTGCCTCGCAAGAAACCGTACTCAGCATGCAATGCAAAGATTACCACAGATGCTTCGAATTTAGATAGATAGAAAATATTGTTTATTTTCATAAAATATAAAAAAGTAATACTAATAACTAAAGAATTAAAACCTACCTAACAAATATTAAAATAACCATCAAAAGGGGCGTTTTCAAATGTTCCTAGAACACTTGCGGCATTACCCCGCTGATGGCAAGGCTTTGAATGAAGTGGGACGCCAGTTGCGTCCACCAGCAGAGGCCCAAGCACACTTCAAGAAACTAGAAAATTATATATTGCTCCACAAATATTTTACTAGATTAACACAATGATACAGATACACGAGGTGCAAAGGGGGACTTATTCCTCGAAGAGATTTCTTATAGCCAACCTTTAGGTGTGTGAAATGTGTAAATAAAGGAATGTAGGTAGTAGCAAAGATGTGGCAATTTTTAATTTAATAAAAATATAAGGATTTATAAAAACCTATTTATTATTATTATTACCTATAATAAAATCCAACGTCTGCTTTCTGTCTGAGTGTCTGAGTGTCTGAGTGTATGTGTGTATCGCTTATAACTCGAGAACCATTGAACCGATTTTAATAAAATCTAAAATCTACGGATAGCTTGATTCTTCCCATCAACTATAGGCTACTTACTATCACGCTAAATGGCTTATGAGGTTAGCAGTGAATTGAAATATGAGAGCGGGCGGAGCCGCGGGCACAGCTTGTTTATTATAAAACTATTTCGTTTGGTGCCGTATCCTGTACAGTCCAGCTAAAGTTAATGAGAACGCACAAGATGTCGACATCCTCTGCCTAATGCCCAACTCTGTACATAAAGTCGCCGACACGGCAGATGCTGTATCGCCCATCTAGCAAATATTCCTCCGATATGTGAACGAAACGTATTCTATGCGGATGTACTTCTCGTAATCACTGGTCTCTCGTCATTTATGGAAGTGCCGTTGATACAATCTGCTTGTAAGTACGCCTGGGGACTAACTTGGAATAAGATTGGTTTTTTAAATTGAGTTATTACATACACCCCGGGTGTCAATCCCGAGCTCTTTGTAACTTAATTAACTAATGCTTAAACCTATAACAAATATACACATTTAACCTATTATTTTACTATTTTACAATATTTAATACGCTTACTATCTTACTTCCATTTTATTTACACTTATTAATAAATATTTAATCATATCTACACGAATTGCTTCTACTCACCTATGTTATTTTAGTTATATACTAGCTGAGCCCGCGGCTCCGCTCGCGTGAAATTCGTATTCCAAAGAAGAATGTAAGTAACTAAGGGCGAGGTCGAAGGCCGAGCTGCGTTCAGGTAATCGATAAACCTTCTTAAAGAAAGTAACTAACTAAGGGCGAGGCCGAAGGCCGAGCTGCTTTCAGGTAAACGATAAACCTTTCTCAAATAAAGGAAGTAAGTAAGGGCGAGGCCGAAGGCCGAGCTGCGTTCAGGAAGACGATAAACCTTCTGGAAGAAAGGAAGGAACTAAGTGTGAGGCCGAAGGCCGAGCTGCGTTCAGGTAAACCAAAAACCCTCTTCCGCCTTCGGGCCTCGCCCTTATAGACTTCCTTTCTTCGATGGAATATAATATAGTTTACTCAATCTATTTATTTCATAAAAATAAAAAAGTAATATTAATAACTAAAGAATTAAACCTACCTAACAAACATTAAAATAACTATCAAAACGGGCATTTTCAAATGTTCTTAGAGCACTTGCGGCATTACCCCGCTGGATGGCAAGGCTTACCCTTTGAATGAAGTACATAAGCCCTTGATGACGGGACACCAGTTGCGTCAACCAGCTCAAGCCTCTTTTGGCTTCACTGCTCCACGGACCGAGGGTTTTAACCGCAAACGCAACAAATTCGAAATCTTGAATTATATTTCTATATTTGCTGCGTTTGAGGCTCTCCGCCCCAGCCTCGGCCGCGCCAGCCGCTCTTGAAGATGTCCTAACGTGACTTGGAGCCAATGTGAGAACAAAAGTGGCGTCCCACATCAAAGAACTACCCTTAGTCCATGGCACTAAGGTGATAGCATCGGGCGTCTTTCCATCCAGCCGGGAATAACCGCGAGGTTCTAGGATGCACGGTATATTTGCCGTTAGAAGCGTGGACTTTATAATAAAATTTAAATTAAATTAACTCAATCTTAATATTAATTAACTTTATTCGAGATGGTTTAGCTTCTTCCTGAACGCAGCTCGGCCTTCGGCCTCGCCCTTAGTTACTTGCTTTCTTCGAGATGGTTTATCATTTGTCAGAACGTAGCTCGGCCTTCGGCCTCGCCTTAGTTGCTTACTTTCTTCAAGATGGTTTAGCTTCTTCCTGAACACAGCTCGGCCTTCGGCCTCGCCCTTAGTTACTTGCTTTCTTCGAGATGGTTTTTCAATTATCCGAACGTAGCTCGGCCTTCGGCCTCGCCTTAGTTACTTACTTTCTTCAAGATGGTTTAGCTTCTTCCTGAACGCAGCTCGGCCTGCGGCCTCGCCCATAGTTACTTACTTTCTTCGAGAAGGTTTATGGTCTTCCAGAATAGAGCTCGGCCTTCGGCCTCGCCCTTAGTTACTTACTTTCTTCAAGAATGTTTTTCTTCTTCCTGAACTCAGCTCCGCCTTCCGCCTCGCCCTTAGTTACTTTCATCGAGAAAGAATATCGTTTACGTGAGCGCAGATCAGCCTTCGGGCCCGCCTTTAGTTACTTACTTTCTTTTTTTTAAATACGAATTTCACGCGAGCGAAGCCGCGGGCAACAGATATATAAATTTTATTGCACCAATGATAGCGACATAACTTCGACTTTCAATTATTATTTTTATTTATCAAACAATTTGTCACCGGCCAGCTCACGTCGAGATGACAGTTCTCCGTTGTCAACATGACATTTAAAATAGTTTTTTACCTTTACTTTGGATTACGTGATTTTTATTATATTTTTTAATTATTATGTTCATCCGGGATATACACTGTCACTATAAAAAGTTTCGTCAAATTCCGTTCAGTGGTTTTTGCGAGATGCGCGTACAAATAGACATTTTTGCATTTACGATTTTATGATATGTATAGAAAGAATAGATATGTATAGACTATTGTGTTCAAGTTATAAAAAAGAAGAACTGTCATTTTCGTTGTATCTACTTATTTTTAAATTTCGAATGAATATTTTATTCAAATTGTATTTGCTGACAGTTCTCAAGATATAATTATGCACTTTGGACTACGTGATTTTAAACGCGCAATAATGTTTTTATTTGTTAATTTTTTTTTATTTTTGTTATTTTTTTTTACGTATTATGTTAACCCGGCATATAAACTGCCACTATACAAAGTTTCGTCTAATTCCGTTCAGTGGTTTTTGCGTGATGCGCGTACAGACAAACAAACAAACAAACAAAAATTTTAAAAACTGTTCTAACATGTTCAGTATCTCATTTTAAGCCACCCTGGTTAGTTTTTTTCCGAATACATTCAATGTACAGACTTTCTTACCTCTACGATTTTATTATATGTATAGATATATTAGTTATACATTACACATTTTTTTTTTTTATATTTGACTTATTTGTTTAGAACAATTTTTTTTTTGTTTTTTTTTTTGTGGTGTGTACTTTATTTATTAATCAACCAAAAAATGAATTAAAACAATTACATTTTGTATGACATATTCGCAGTATTTGGCAAATTTTTTGCTTGACCTTTTTCCGGACAGAAGGGCCGGCCAATAACCGCCCACGACTTCCATCTCAAACTCATATAATATGATTGGTTTACCCATATATTACCAACGTCAGGACATGAGTAATTAATCACCGTTACAAAATAAGAATATATTGAAACGATCGGCGATCGTGAGCAATTATGCGTGAAATTATATTAAATACTAATATATAAATTTAGTATTTAAGTTATAACTAATTCTGATTAAAGGTAATTACAAAATAAAATACAAACTAAAACTATGTATATACCTATCAAATTAACATTACTTAAACTAAACCAAAACAAACAAACCTTAAAAATAATTTTCCGAGAGACTGCTACGATCCGGGTTTCCCTCGACGACGGCCTCAGTTCGGTAGATAAAAAATTATATATTAATTTGTACTTCGATATGCCAGAGGAAACGAAATTCACTATCACTATAGCAACATTTTCAACGAGCACGCCATCTGTGAATTGAAATTCTAATTTGTGTATTTTGAAGCAGTTTTCGTAACTGTATAGGAAATTTACATTCGAAACGATTCCTGTACCTATTATTTATTACCATTACATTTCGAGACAACTAATTAGAGCTCTCGCCGCCTCGAAGCACACTCAAAACTATACCAACACGTTACAAGTATAATAGGAAACTATACCAACACGTTGCAAGTATAATAGGAAACTATACCAACACGTTGCAAGTATAATAGGAAACTATACCAACACGTTGCAAGTATAATAGGAAACTATACCAACACGTTACAAGTATAATAGGAAACTATACCAACACGTTGCAAGTATAATAGGAAACTATACCAACACGTTACAAGTATAATAGGAAACTATACCAACACGTTGCAAGTATAATAGGAAACTATACCAACACGTTACAAGTATAATAGGAAACTATACCAACACACGTTACAAGTATAATAGGAAACTATACCAACACGTTGCAAGTATAATAGGAAACTATACCAACACGTTACAAGTATAATAGGAAACTATACCAACACGTTACAAGTATAATAGGAAACTATACCAATACGTTACAAGTATAATAGGAAACTATACCAACACACGTTACAAGTATAATAGGAAACTATACCAACACGTTACAAGTATAATAGGAAACTATACCAACACATTACAAGTATAATAGGAAACTATACCAACACGTTGCAAGTATAATAGGAAACTATACCAACACGTTCCAAAGTATAATAGGAAACTATACCAACACACGTTACAAGTATAATAGGAAACTATACCAACACGTTGCAAGTATAATAGGAAACTATACCAACACGTTACAAGTATAATATGAAACTATACCAACACGTATTTATTAAGTGACCTGGTACGACACAGGAACAACACTGCGGCGTCTGATCGTCAAAGGTAAGCAGCGTTTGGCGCGGCCGGACTATAGATGAATTGTGCACAAATTCTTGTAAAGCGTTTATTAAGGCTTGACCCGCGCCCTCATTTAATTTACATTTTTTTATGATCCTTGTGACTAACGTGAAAATTATACTGTTCTGACGTACTATGATGGGCGTGTTGTGCAAACTATTACAACTTTGTCACACTCACTAACCTCCTATGACCACTGAACTCTGTAATACTTGTACTAGTACGTTGGATTGGCTATAACTTGCGACGCCATATCGAGGGCAAGGCCAAGCTGGCTTCTAAAAAGCTGGACATGCTCAATAAAGTGCGGCTGAACTTCACGCGGGGCCAAAAGCGGCTTTTGTATAAATCGCAGATCAGGTCCTGCTTGGAGTACTGCTCGCACCTGTGGGATGGCTCAGCCAAATACCAGCTTGCGCCTCTGGAGCCAATCGTGACGACGAGGTGTCCCATAATCTAGAACCGCTGCCACTTCGTAGGGATGTCGGAGCTCTAAATATTGTGTTCTATCGCTGATTCCACGGGGAGTACTCGGAGGAGTTGTTTGACTGATCCCGCCGCCGTCCCCTTTCCACCTCCAATGCGCACTGGGCAGGGATTGCATCCCTCCTACACGCTGGACTTACCGCGGATGTCTACCAATTGGTCCTGCAGATCTTTCATCTACAGAACCGGTAAACTCTGGAAACGCTCTCCCTGCCCACATATTTAACCCCAAGTACAGTCTCGGATCCTTCAAGCGGTGCGTGAGTAGGCACCTGTGAGTCAACCCCCGAATACGACCGAATGCGTCGTTCGTACAGAGGATATATTCATAAAGAACTTTCGCACCGAGGGTTCCTTATCGCCATGTCATGGTTAGCGCCACTCACGCATTAGTTAAAATGCTTCATAGCTACATTCGGTAGATGGCGCGCGCGCATACACTTTTTGGTTTCTTCTATGGGAACCCCCGTGAATTTTTTACTTTTTCTTATTTTTATTATTTGTTGTATGTTTGTTGTTATATCGGTCATCATAATAAATAACACATATTTTGTGAAAATTTCAACGGGCTACCTATTACGGTTCAAGAGATACAGCCCTCGGACAGACAGACGGACGGACGGACGGACGGACGGACGGACAGACAGACAGACAGACAGACAGACCGACGGCGTAGGCTTAGTAATAGGGTCCCGTACCGGATACGGAACCCTAAAAAAGGTAATAAAATACAATAACATAGGGCACAGCCACCCATGTTGGATTACATAAAAATACACTGTACAATATACATACATAATGTTCAGTATAACCGTAATGTTTTTTATAGTAACGTGTAGATATGGTGTGAATTAGTATGCAGTGCACGTCTCGCCTTTTACGACCCGTAATTAAACGCTCGTTATTACGGCGCTTGAACCTAATTGTTCTCATTTCTTATTTACCCAGAATAGGTTAAGTAGTAGAGTGTTTTCATTTTACGAAGGCACGCGGGGTACGAGGTAGGAAGTGGTGCGAGAGGCGACCGCGCGGAGCTCAGTAGAGAACGAACTCGTTGCCCGGTAAAAGCTCTTTGGTGCCCGGCAAAAGCTTCAACTTCAGCTTCAACAACTTCGGTGCCCGGTTCGCGTCGTCGAACCGAGTCGTTCCCTACTGAGCTCCGCGCGGTCTCACACCACTTCCTACTTCATACCCCTCCTCGTACCTTCGTAAAATGAAAACACTCTACGAATAAATACGTAGGTAGGAAAACAAAATTATAAAAGCACGTCATAATTTTGTTTATTTAACCAGCATGCACTTGTTCTTCTTATTATTATTTTATCTTCAATTCTCACGTTCAACTCTTTTTACTACTACCTATTTACATTCTACTATAGTAATAGCAATCTCAAACATCCAAAGGTTGACTGGAAGAAATCTCTGCAAGGGATAAGTCACAAGGGACCGCCTTTGCACCTCATGTAAATGTTCTAATGTACTTGTTACTGTTGAATGTTTCTTGGAGCAATAAAGCATTTTCTATTCTATTTCTGTCCATAATATAAAACCACCGACCCTTAAAAATTCAAAAATAAGTTCCGTTTACTTACTTAAAAACAGCTAAGTTTTAATACCCGCGCAGCTTTGAGTTTCATATTTTATTTACTTATATATTACTAGCTGAGCCCGCGGCTCCGCTCGCGTGAAATTCGTATTCCAAAGAAGAATGTAAGTAACTAAGGGCGAGGCCGAAGGCCGAGCTGCGTTCAGGTAATCGATAAACCTTCTTAAAGAAAGTAACTAACTAAGGCTGAGGCCGAAGGCCGAGCTGCTTTCAGGTAAACGATAAACCTTTCTCAAATAAAGGAAGTAAGTAAGGGCGAGGCCGAAGGCCGAGCTGCGTTCAGGAAGACGATAAACCTTCTGGAAGAAAGGAAGGAACTAAGTGCGAAGCCGAAGACCGAGCTGCGTTCAGGTAAACCAAAAACCCTCTTCCGCCTTCGGGCCTCGCCCTTGAAGACTTCCTTTCTTCGATAGAATATAATATCGTTTACTCAATCTATTTATTTCATAAAAATAAAAAAGTAATATTAATAACTAAAGAATTAAACCTACCTAACAAACATTAAAATAACTATCAAAACGGGCATTTTCAAATGTTCTTAGAGCACTTGCGGCATTACCCCGCTGGATGGCAAGGCTTACCCTTTGAATGAAGTACATAAGCCCTTGATGGCGGGACACCAGTTGCGTCAACCAGCTCAAGCCTCTTTTGGCTTCACTGCTCCACGGACCGAGGGTTTCAACCGCAAACGCAACAAATTCGAAATCTTGAATTATATTTCTATATTTGCTGATTTTGAGGCTCTCCGCCCCAGCCTCGGCCGCGCCAGCCGCTCTTGAAGATGTCCTAACGTGACTTGGAGCCAATGTGAGAACAAAAGTGGCGTCCCACATCAAAGAACTATCCTTAGTCCATGGCACTAATAGCATCGGGCCTCTTGCCATCCAGCCGGGAATAACCGCGAGGTTCTAGGATGCACGGTATATTTGCCGTTGGAAGCGTGGACTTTATAATAAAATTTAAATTAAATTGTTCTTAATATTAATTAACTTTATTCGAGATGGTTTAGCTTCTTCCTGAACGCAGCTCGGCCTTCGGCCTCGCCCTTAGTTACTTGCTTTCTTCGAGATGGTTTATCATTTGTCAGAACGTAGCTCGGCCTTCGGCCTCGCCTTAGTTACTTACTTTCTTCAAGATGGTTTAGCTTCTTCCTGAACGCAGCTCGGCCTGCGGCCTCGCCCATAGTTACTTACTTTCTTCGAGAAGGTTTATGGTCTTCCAGAATAGAGCTCGACCTTCGGCCTCGCCCTTAGTTACTTACTTTCTTCAAGAATGTTTTTCTTCTTCCTGAACTCAGCTCCGCCTTCCGCCTCGCACTTAGTTACTTTCATCGAGAAAGAATATTGTATACGTGAGCGCAGATCCGCCTTCGGGCCCGCCTTTAGTTACTTACTTTCTTTTTTTTAAATACGAATTTCACGCGAGCGAAGCCGCGGGCAACAGATATATAAATCTTATTGCACCAATGACAGCGACATAACTTCGACTTTCAATTATTATTTTTATACAAACAATTTGTCACCGGCCAGATCACGTCGAGATGACAGTTCTCCGTTGTCAACATGACATTTAAAATTGTTTTTTACCCTTACTTTGGATTACGTGATTTTTATTATATTTTTTAATTATTATGTTCATCCGGGATATACACTGTCACTATAAAAAGTTTCGTCAAATTCCGTTCAGTGGTTTTTGCGAGATGCGCGTACAAATAGACATTTTTGCATTTACGATTTTATGATATGTATAGAAAGAATAGATATGTATAGACTATTGTGTTCAAGTTATAAAAAAGAAGAACTGTCATTTTCGTTGTATCTACTTATTTTTAAATTTCGAATGAATATTTTATTCAAATTGTATTTGCTGCCAGTTCTCAAGACATAATTATGTACTTTGGACTACGTGATTTTAAACGCGCAATAATGTTTATTATTGTTAATTTTTTTTTATTTTTGT